>JAGTTD010000019.1:11204337-11846252 GCA_018398585.1 Simmondsia chinensis | reverse complement strand
GAGGTTTATCAGCAACCATCCACTGTGTGTGATTGGTTTTAACGGTGTATAACCAAAGTGTGTTTGTGTGTGTTGATTAATTAATGGTGTATGATGATTCATACACTGTGTATCATTGCTTTTAATGGTGTAAAATCAACTTGTGTAGACATTTTTTATGTAATTAGTGGTTTATGAGCAATCATACACTGTGTATGATTGGTTTTAATGATGTATAACAGACGTGTGTTTGTTTCTGTTAAGTAATTAATGGTGTATGATCAATCATACACTGTGTATGAGTGATTTTAATGGTGTAAAATCAACTTGTGTGGACGTTTATTAAGTAATTAGGGGTTTAAGAGCAACCACATACTGTGTATGATTGGTTTTAATGTTGTATAACCAACGTTTGTTTGTGTGTGTTAGATAATTAATGGTGTATGATCAATCATACATTGTGTATGATTGGTTTTAATGGTGTAAAATCAACTTGTGTAGACATTTCTTAAGTAATTAGTGGTTGGTGCATGACTGGCTTTACAGGTGTATAACTAACTTGTGTTTGGGTGTGTTAAGTAATTAATGGTGTATGATCAAGCCTACACTGCGTATGATTGGTTTTAATGGCATGAAAGCAACTTGTGTAGGCGTTTTTTAAGTAATTAGTGGTTTATGAGCAACCATACACTATGTATAATTGGTTTTAATGGGGTAAAGCCAACGTGTGTTTGTGTGTGTTAAGTAATTAATGGTGTATGATCAATCATACGCGGTGTATGATTGCTTTTAATGGTGTAAAATCAGCTTGTGTGGACGTTTTTTAAGTAATTAGTGGTTTATGAGCAACCATACATTGTGCATGATTGGTTTTAATGGTCCATAACCAACTTGCGTTTGTGTGTGTTAAGTTATTAATGGTGTATGGTCAATCATACACTTTGTATGATTGGTTTTATCGGTGTAAACTCAACTTGTTTAGATGTTTTTTAAGTAATTAGCTGTTTATGAGCAAACATATACTGTGTATGAGTGATTTTAATGGTGTATAAACAGCGTGGGTTTGTGTGTGTTAAGTAATTAATGGTGTATGATCAATCATACGCGGTGTACGATTGCTTTTAATGGTGTAAAATCAGCTTGTGTGGACGTTTTTTAAGTAATTAGTGGTTTATGAGCAACCATACACTGTGTATGATTGGTTTTAATGGTCCATAAACAACTTGCGTTTGTGTGTGTTAAGTTATTAATGGTGTATGGTCAATCATACACTTTGTATGATTGGTTTTATCGGTGTAAACTCAACTTGTGTAGATGTTTTTTAAGTAATTAGCTGTTTATGAGCAACCATATACTGTGTATGATTGATTTTAATGGTGTATAACCAGCGTGGGTTTGTGTGTGTTAAGTAATTAATGGTGTATGATCAATCATACACTGTGTATGATTGGTTTTAATGGTGTAAAATCAACTTGTGTCGACGTTTTTTAAGTAATTAGCGGTTTATGAGCAACCCCACACGGTGTATTATTGGTTTTAATGGTGTATAACAAACTTGTGTTTGTGGGTGTTAAGTAATTAATGGTGTATGATCAAGCATACACTGTGTATGATTGGTTTTAATGGTGCAAAATCAACTTGTTTAGATGTTTTTTAAGTAATTAGTGGTTTATGTGCAACCATACACTGTGTATGATTGGTTTTATCGGTGTATAACCAACGTGTGTTTGTGTGTGTTAAGTAATTAATGGCGTATGATCAATCATACACTGTGTATGATTGGTTTTAATGGTGTAAAATCAACTTGTGTAGACATTTTTTAAGTAATTAGTGGATTATGAGCAATTATACACTGTGTATGATTGGTTTTAATGGTGTATAACCAACTTGTGTTTGTGTGTGTTAAGTAATTAGTGGGTTTTGAGGAACCATACACTGTGCATGATTGGTTTAAATGGTGTATAACCGACGTGTGTTTGTGTGTGTTAAGTAATTAATGGTGTATGATCAATCATACACTGTGTATGATTGGTTTTAATTGTGTAAAATCAACTGGTGTAGACGTTTTTTAAGCAATTAGTGGTTTATGAGCAACCATGCACGGTGTACGATTAGTTTTAATAGTGTATAAATAACTTATGTTTGTGTGTGTTAAGTAATTAATGGTGTATGATCAAGCATACACTGTGCATGACTGGTTTTAATGGTGCAAAATCAACTTGTGTAGACGTGTGTTAAGAAATTAGTGGTTTATGTGCAACCATACACTGTGTATGATTGGTTTTAATGGTGTATAACCAACGTGTGTTTATGTGTGTTAAGTAATTAATGGTGTATGATCAATCATACACTGTGTATGATTGCTTTTAATGGTGTAAAATCAACTTGTGTGGACATTTTTCAAGTAATTCGTGGTTTATGAGCTACCATAGACTGTGTATGATTGATTTTAATGGTCTATAACCAACTTGCGTTTGTGTGTGTTAAGTTAATAATGGTGTATGGTCAATCATACACTGTGTATGATTGGTTTTAATGGTGTAAACTCAACTTGTGTAGATATTTTTTAAGTAATTAGCTGTTTACGAGCAACCATATACTGCGTATGATTGATTTTAATGGTGTATAACCAGCGTGGGTTTGTGTGTGTTAAGTAATTAATGGTGTATGATCAATCATACACTATGTATAATTGGTTTTAATGGTGTAAAATCAACTTGTGTCGACGTTTTTTATGTAATTAGTGGTTTATGAGCAACCCCACACGGTGTATTATTGGTTTTAATGGTGTATAACCAACTTGTGTTTGTGTGTGTTAAGTAATTAATGGTGTATGATCAAGCATACACTGTGTATGATTGGTTTTAATGGTGTAAAATCAAATGTGTAGACGTTTTTTAAGTAATTAGTGGTTTATGTGCAACCATACACGGTGTATGATTGGTTTTATCGGTGTATAACCAACGAGTGTCTGTGTGTGTCAAATAATTAATAGTGTATGGTTAATCATACACTGTGTATGATTGGTTTTAATTGTGTAAGATCAACTTGTGTGCACGTTTTTTAAGTAATCAGTGGGTTATGTGCAATCATACACTGTGTATGATTGGTTTTAATGGTGTATAACCAACTTGCATTTGTGTGTGTTAAGTACTTGGTGGTTCATGAGTAACCATACACTGTTTATGATTGGTTTTAATGGTGTATAACCAACGTGCGTTTGTGTATGTTAAGTAATCAATGGTGTATGATCAATCGTACACTGTGTATGATTGGTTTTAGTGGTCCAAAATCAACTCGTGTGTACGTTATTTAAGTAATTAGAGGTTTATCAGCAACCATCCACTCTGTGTGATTGGTTTTAACGGTGTATAACCAAAGTGTGTTTGTGTGTGTTGATTAATTAATGGTGTATGATCATTCATACACTGTGTATCATTGCTTTTAATGGTATAAAATCAACTTGTGTAGATGTTTTTTAAGTAATTAGTGGTTTATGAGCAACCATACACTGTGTATGATTGGTTTTAATGATGTATAACAGACGTGTGTTTGTTTCTGTTAAGTAATTAATGGTGTATGATCAATCATACACTGTGTATGATTGGTTTTAATGGTGTAAAATCAACTTGTGTCGACCTTTTTTAAGTCATTAGTGTTTTATGAGTTACCATACACTGTGTATGATTGGTTTTAATGGTGTATAACCGACGTGTGTTTGTGTGTGTTAAGTAATTAATGGTGCATAATCAATCATACACTGTGTATGATTGGTTTTAATGGCGTAAAATCAACTTGTGTAGACATTTTTTAAGTAATTTGGGGTTTATGAGCAACCATACACGATGCATGATTGGGTTTAATGGTGTATAACCAACTTGTGTTTGTGTGTGTTAAGTAATTAACGGTGTATGATCTAGCATACGTTGTATATGATTAGTTTTAATGGTGTAAAATCAACTTATATAGACATTTTTTAAGCAATTAGGGGTTTATGAGCAACCATACACTGTGTATGATTGGTTTTAATGGTGTATAACCAACGTGGGTTTGTGTGTGTTAAGTAATTAATGGTGTATGATCAATCATACACTGTGTGTGATTGTTTTAATGGTGTAAAATCAACATGTGTAGACTTTTTTTAAGTAATTAGTGGGTTCTAAGCGACCATGCACTGTGTATGATTGGTTTTAATGATGCATAGCCAACGTGTGTTTCTTTGTGTTAAGTAATTAATGGTGTATGATCAATCATACGCGGTGTACGATTGCTTTTAATGGTGTAAAATCAGCTTGTGTGGACGTTTTTTAAGTAATTAGTGGTTTATGAGCAACCATACACTGTGTATGATTGGTTTTAATGGTCCATAAACAACTTGCGTTTGTGTGTGTTAAGTTATTAATGGTGTATGGTCAATCATGCACTTTGTATGATTGGTTTTATCGGTGTAAACTCAACTTGTGTAGATGTTTTTTAAGTAATTAGCTGTTTATGAGCAACCATATACTGTGTATGATTGATTTTAATGGTGTATAACCAGCGTGGGTTTGTGTGTGTTAAGTAATTAATGGTGTATGATCAATCATACATTGTGTATGATTGGTTTTAATGGTGTAAAATCAACTTGTGTCGACGTTTTTTAAGTAATTAGCGGTTATTGAGCAACCCCACACGGTGTATTATTGGTTTTAATGGTGTATAACAAACTTGTGTTTGTGGGTGTTAAGTAATTAATGGTGTATGATCAAGCATACACTGTGTATGATTGGTTTTAATGGTGCAAAATCAACTTGTTTAGATGTTTTTTAAGTAATTAGTGGTTTATGTGCAACCATACACTGTGTATGATTGGTTTTATCGGTGTATAACCAACGTGTGTTTGTGTGTGTTAAGTAATTAATGGCGTATGATCAATCATACACTGTGTATGATTGGTTTTAATGGTGTAAAATCAACTTGTGTAGGCATTTTTTAAGTAATTAGTGGATTATGAGCAATTATACACTGTGTATGATTGGTTTTAATGGTGTATAACCAACTTGTGTTTGTGTGTGTTAAGTAATTAGTGGGTTTTGAGGAACCATACACTGTGCATGATTGGTTTAAATGGTGTATAACCGACGTGTGTTTGTGTGTGTTAAGTAATTAATGGTGTATGATCAATCATACACTGCGTATGATTGGTTTTAATTGTGTAAAATCAACTGGTGTAGACGTTTTTTAAGCAATTAGTGGTTTATGAGCAACCATGCACGGTGTACGATTAGTTTTAATAGTGTATAAATAACTTATGTTTGTGTGTGTTAAGTAATTAATGGTGTATGATCAAGCATACACTGTGCATGACTGGTTTTAATGGTGCAAAATCAACTTGTGTAGACGTGTGTTAAGAAATTAGTGGTTTATGTGCAACCATACACTGTGTATGATTGGTTTTAATGGTGTATAACCAACGTGTGTTTATGTGTGTTAAGTAATTAATGGTATATGATCAATCATACACTGTGTATGATTGCTTTTAATGGTGTAAAATCAACTTGTGTGGACATTTTTCAAGTAATTCGTGGTTTATGAGCTACCATAGACTGTGTATGATTGATTTTAATGGTCTATAACCAACTTGCGTTTGTGTGTGCTAAGTTAATAATGGTGTATGGTCAATCATACACTGTGTATGATTGGTTTTAATGGTGCAAACTCAACTTGTGTAGATATTTTTTAAGTAATTAGCTGTTTACGAGCAACCATATACTGCGTATGATTGATTTTAATGGTGTATAACCAGCGTGGGTTTGTGTGTGTTAAGTAATTAATGGTGTATGATCAATCATACACTATGTATAATTGGTTTTAATGGTGTAAAATCAACTTGTGTCGACGTTTTTTAAGTAATTAGTGGTTTATGAGCAACCCCACACGGTGTATTATTGGTTTTAATGGTGTATAACCAACTTGTGTTTGTGTGTGTTAAGTAATTAATGGTGTATGATCAAGCATACACTGTGTATGATTGGTTTTAATGGTGTAAAATCAAATGTGTAGACGTTTTTTAAGTAATTAGTGGTTTATGTGCAACCATACACGGTGTATGATTGGTTTTATCGGTGTATAACCAACGAGTGTCTGTGTGTGTCAAATAATTAATAGTGTATGGTTAATCATACACTGTGTATGATTGGTTTTAATTGTGTAAGATCAACTTGTGTGCACGTTTTTTAAGTAATCAGTGGGTTATGTGCAATCATACACTGTGTATGATTGGTTTTAATGGTGTATAACCAACTTGCATTTGTGTGTGTTAAGTACTTGGTGGTTCATGAGTAACCATACACTGTTTATGATTGGTTTTAATGGTGTATAACCAACGTGCGTTTGTGTATGTTAAGTAATCAATGGTGTATGATCAATCGTACACTGTGTATGATTGGTTTTAGTGGTCCAAAATCAACTCGTGTGTACGTTATTTAAGTAATTAGAGGTTTATCAGCAACCATCCACTCTGTGTGATTGGTTTTAACGGTGTATAACCAAAGTGTGTTTGTGTGTGTTGATTAATTAATGGTGTATGATCATTCATACACTGTGTATCATTGCTTTTAATGGTATAAAATCAACTTGTGTAGATGTTTTTTAAGTAATTAGTGGTTTATGAGCAACCATACACTGTGTATGATTGGTTTGAATGATGTATAACAGACGTGTGTTTGTTTCTGTTAAGTAATTAATGGTGTATGATCAATCATACACTGTGTATGATTGGTTTTAATGGTGTAAAATCAACTTGTGTCGACATTTTTTAAGTCATTAGTGTTTTATGAGTTACCATACACTGTGTATGATTGGTTTTAATGGTGTATAACCGACGTGTGTTTGTGTGTGTTAAGTAATTAATGGTGCATAATCAATCATACACTGTGTATGATTGGTTTTAATGGCGTAAAATCAACTTGTGTAGACATTTTTTAAGTAATTTGGGGTTTATGAGCAACCATACACGATGCATGATTGGGTTTAATGGTGTATAACCAACTTGTGTTTGTGTGTGTTAAGTAATTAACGGTGTATGATCTAGCATACGTTGTATATGATTAGTTTTAATGGTGTAAAATCAACTTATATAGACATTTTTTAAGCAATTAGGGGTTTATGAGCAACCATACACTGTGTATGATTGGTTTTAATGGTGTATAACCAATGTGTGTATGTGTGTGTTAAGTAATTAATGGTGTATGATCAATCATACACTGTGTATGATTGGTTTTAATGGTGTAAAATCAACTTGTGTCGACATTTTTTAAGTCATTAGTGTTTTATGAGTTACCATACACTGTGTATGATTGATTTTAATGGTGTATAACCAACGTGTGTTTGTGTGTGTTAAGTAATTAATGGTGCATAATCAATCATACACTGTGTATGATTGGTTTTAATTGCGTAAAATCAACTTGTGTAGACGTTTTTTAAGTAATTAGTAGTTTATGAGCAACCATACACGATGCATGATTGGGTTTAATGGTGTATAACCAACTTGTGTTTGCGTGTGTTAAGTAATTAATGGTGTATGGTCTAGCATACACTGTATATGATTGGTTTTAGTGGTGTAAAATCAACTTATATAGACGTTTTTTAAGCAATTCGGGGTCTATGAGCAACCATACATTGTGTATGATTGGTTTTAATGGTGTATAACCAACGTGGGTTTGTGTGTGTTAAGTAATTAATGGTGTATGATCAATCATACACTGTGTGTCATTGTTTTAATGATGTAAAATCAACATGTGTAGACGTTTTTTAAGTGATTAGTGGGTTCTAAGCAACCATACACTGTGTATGATTGTTTTTAATGGTGTATTGCCAACGTGTGTTTGTGTGATTTAAGTAATTAATGGTGCATGATCAAACATACCCTGTGCATGATTGGTTTCAGTGGTGTAAAATCAACTGGTGTAGACGTTTTTTAAGCAATTAGTGGTTTATGAGCAACCATACACGGTGTATGACTGGTTTTAATGGTGTATAACTGACATGTGTTTGTGTGTGTTAAATAATTAATGGTGTATGATCAAGCATACACAGTGTATGATAGGTGTTAATGGTGTAAAATCAACTGGTGTAGACGTTTTTTGAGTAATTAGTGGTTTATGAGCAACCATGCGCGGTGTGTGATTAGTTTTAATAGTGTATAACTAACTTGTGTTTGTGTGTGTTAAATAATTAACGGTGTATGATCAAGCATACACGGTGTATGACTGGTTTTAATGGTGCAAAATCAACTTGTGTAGATGTGTTTTAAGTAATTAGTGGTTTATGTGCAACCATACACTATGTATGATTGGTTTTAATGGTGCATAACCAACGTGTGTTTGTGTGTGTTAAGTAATTAATGGTGTATGATCAATCATACACTGTGTATGATTGGTTTTAATGGGGTAAAATCAACTTGTGTAGACGTTTTTCAAGTAATTAGTGGGTTATGAGCTATCATACACTGTGTATGATTGGTTTTAATGGTGTGTAACCAACTTGTGTTTGCGTGTGTTAAGTAATTAGTGGTTTATGAGGAACCATACACTGTGCATGATTGGTTTTAATGGTGTAAAATCAACTTGTGTAGACGGTTTTTAAGTAATTAGTGGTTTATGAGCTACCATACACTGTTTATGCTTGGTTTTAATGGTGTATAACCAACATGTGTTTGTATGTGTTAAGTAATTAATGGTGTATGATCAATCATGCACTGTGTGTGATTACTTTTAATGGTGTAAAATCAACTTGTATGGACGTTTTTTAAGTAGTTTGTAGTTTATAAGCAACCATACACTGTGCATGATTGGTTTTAATGGTGTATAACCAACGTGTGTTTGTGTGTGTTAAGTAATTAATGGTGTATGATCAATCATACACTGTGTACGATTGGTTTTAATGTTGTAAAATCACCTTGTGTCGACATTTTTTAAGTAATTAGTGTTTTATGAGTTACCATACACTGTGTATGATTGGTTTTAATGGTGTATAACCAACGTGTGTTTGTGTGTGTTAAGTAATTAATGGTGCATAATCAATCATACACTGTGTATGATTGGTTTTAATGGCGTAAAATCAACTTGTGTAGACGTTTTTTAAGTAATTAGTGGTTTATGAGCAACCATACACGATGCATGATTGGGTTTAATGGTGTATAACCAACTTGTGTTTGCGTGTGTTAAGTAATTAATGGTGTATGATCTAGCATACACTATATATGATTGGTTTTAATGGTGTAAAATCAACTTATATAGACGTTTTTTAAGCAATTAGGGGTTTATGAGCAACCATACACTGTGTATGATTTGTATTAATGGTGTATAACCAACGTGGGTTTGTGTGTGTTAAGTAATTAATGGTGTATGATCAATCATACACTGTGTGTGATTGTTTTAATGGTGTAAAATCAACATGTGTAGACGTTTTTTAAGTAATTAGTGGGTTCTAAGCAACCATACACTGTGTATGATTGGTTTTAATGATGTATAGCCAACGTGTGTTTCTTTGTGTTAAGTAATTAATGGTGCATGATCAAACATACCCTGTGCATGATTGGTTTTAATGGTGTAAAATCAACTGGTGTAGACGATTTTTAAGTAATTAGTGGTTTATGAGCAACCATACACGGTGTATGATTGGTTTTAATGGTTTATAACTGACTTGTGTTTGTTTGTGTTAAATAATTAAAGGTGTATGATCAAGCATACACAGTGTATGATAGGATTTAATGGTGTAAAATCAACTGGTGTAGACGTTTTTTAAGTAATTAGTGGTTTATGAACAACCATGCACGGTATATGATTAGTTTTAATTGTGTACGACTAACTTGTGTTTGTGTGTGTTAAGTAATTAATGGTGTATGATCAAGCATACACTGTGCATGACTGGTTTTAATGGTGCAAAATCAACTTGTGTAGACGTGTTTTAAGTCATTAGTGGTTTATGTGCAACCATACACTGTGTATGATTGGTTTTAATGGTGTATAACCAACGTGTGTTTGTGTGTGTTAAGTAATTAATGGTGTATGATCAATCATACACGGTGTATGATTAGTTTTAATGGTGTAAAATCAACTTGTGTAGACATTTTCTAAGTAATTAGTGGGTTATGAGCAATCATACACTGTGTATGATTGGTTTTAATGGTGTATAACCAACTTGTGTTTGTGTGTGTTAAGTAATTAGTGGTTTATGAGGAACCATACACTGTGCATGATTGGTTTAAATGGTGTATAACCAACGTGTGTTTGTGTGTGTTAAATAATTAATGGTGTATGATCAATCATACACTGTGTATGATTGGTTTTAATGGTGTAAAATCAACTGGTGTCGACGTTTTTTAAGTAATTAGTGGTTTATAAGCAACCATGCACGGTGTATGATTAGTTTTAATAGTGTATAACTAACTTGTGTTTGTGTGTGTTAAGTAATTAATGGTGTTTGATCAGGCATACACTATGCATGACTGGTTTTAATGGTGCAATATCAACTTGTGTAGACGTGTTTTAAGTAATTAGTGGTTTATGTGCAACCATACACTGTGTATGATTGGTTTTAATGGTGATAACCAACGTGTGTTTGTGTGTGTTAAGTAATTAATAGTGTATGATCAATCATACACTGTGTATGATTGGTTTTAATGGTGTAAAATCAATTTGTGTAGACATTTTTTAAGTAATTAGTGGGTTATGAGCAATCATACACTGTGTATGATTGGTTTTAATGGTGTATAACCAACTTGCATTTGGGTGTGCTAAGTAGTTTGTGGTTTATGAGCAACCATACACTGTTTATGATTGGTTTTAATGGTGTATAACCAACGTGTGTTTGTGTGTGTTAAGTAATTAATGGTGTATGATCAATCGTACACTGTGTATGATTGGTTTTAATGGTGTAAATTCAACTTGTGTAGACGTTTTTTAAGTAATTAGTTGTTTATGAGCAACCATCCACTGTGTATGATTGGTTTTAATGGTGTATAACCAACGTGTGTTTGTGTGTGTTGATTAATTATTGGTGTATGATCATTCATACACTGTGTATCATTGCTTTTAATGGTGTAAAATCAACTTGTGTAGACGTTTTTTAAGTAATTAGTGGTTTATGAGCGACCATACACTGTGTATGATTGGTTTTAATGGTGTATAACCAACGTGTGTTTGTTTCTGTTAAGTAATTAATGGTGCATGATCAATCATACACTGTGCATGAGTGATTTTAATGGTGTAAAATCAACTTGTGTGGACGTTTTTTAAGTAATTAGGGGTTTATGAGCAACCATATACTGTGTATGATTGGTTTTAACGGTGTATAACCAACTTTTGTTTGTGTGTGTTAAGCAATTAATGGTAAATGATCAATCGTACACTGTGTATGATTGGTTTTAATGGTGTATAACCAACGTGTGTTTGTGTGTGTTAAGTAAACAGTGGTGTATGATCAATCATACACTGTGTATGATTGGGTTTAATGGTGTAAAATCAATTTGTGTAGACGTTTTTAAGTAATTAGTGGGTTATGAGCAACCATCCACTGTGTATGATTGGTTTTAACGGTGTATAACCAACGTGTGTTTGTGTGTGTTGGTTAATTATTGGTGTATGATCATTCATACACTGTGTATCATTGCTTGTAATGGTGTAAAATCACCAAGTGTAGACGTTTTTTATGTAATTAGCTGTTTATGAGCTACCATATACTGTTTATGATTGATTTTAATAGTGTAAAACCAGCGTGTGTTTGTGTGTGTTAAGTAATTAATGGTGTATGATCAATCATACACTGTGTATGATTGGTTTTAATGGTGTAAAATCAACTTGTGTCGACATTTTTCAAGTAATTAGTGTTTTATGAGTTGCCATACACTGTGTATTATTGGTTTTAATGGTGTATAACCAACGTGTGTTTGTGTGTGTTAAGTAATTAATAGTGTATAATCTATCATACACTGTGTATGACTTGATTTAATAGCGTAAAATAAACTTGTGTAGGCATTTTTTTAGTAATTAGTGGTTTATGCGCAACCATACCCGATCCATGATTGGTTTTAATAGTGTATAACCAACTTGTGTTTGTGTGTTTTAAGTAATTAATGGTGTATGATCTAGCATACACTATGTATGATTGGTTTTAATGTTGTAAAATCAACTTATATAGACGTTTTTTAAGTAATTAGCGGTTTATGAGCAACCATACACTGTGTATGATTGGTTTTAATGGTGTATAACCAATGTGTGTATGTGTGTGTTAAGTAATTAATGGTGTATGATCAATCATACACTGTGTGTGATTGTTTTAGTGGTGTAAAATCAACATGTGGAGACGTTTTTTAAGTAATTAGTGGTTTATGAGCAACCATCCACTGTGTATGATTGGTTTTAACGGTGTATAACCAACGTGTGTTTGTGTGTGTTGATTAATTATTGGTGTATGATCATTCATACACTGTGTATCATTGCTTTTAATGGTGTAAAATCAACTTGTGTAGACATTTTTTAAGTAATTAGTGGTTTATGAGCAACCATACACTGTGTATGATTGGTTTTAATGGTGTATAACCAACGTGTGTTTGTTTCTGTTAAGTAATTAATGGTGTATGATCAATCATACACTGTGCATGAGTGATTTTAAGGGTGTAAAATCAACTTGTGTGGACGTTTCTTAAGTAATCAGGGGTTTATGAGCAACCATACACTGTGTATGATTGGTTTTAATGGTGTATGGCCAACGTGTGTTTGTGTGTGTTAAGTAATTAATGGTGTATGATCAATCATACACTGTGTATGATTGGTTTTAATGGGGTAAAATCAACTTGTGTAGACGTTTTTCAAGTAATTAGTGGGTTATGAGCTATCATACACTGTGTATGATTGGTTTTAATGGTGTGTAACCAACTTGTGTTTGCGTGTGTTAAGTAATTAGTGGTTTATGAGGAACCATACACTGTGCATGATTGGTTTTAATGGTGTAAAATCAACTTGTGTAGACGGTTTTTAAGTAATTAGTGGTTTATGAGCTACCATACACTGTTTATGCTTGGTTTTAATGGTGTATAACCAACATGTGTTTGTATGTGTTAAGTAATTAATGGTGTATGACCAATCATGCACTGTGTGTGATTGCTTTTAATGGTGTAAAATCGACTTGTATAGACGTTTTTTAAGTAATTAGTGGTTTATAAGCAACCATACACTGTGCATGATTGGTTTTAATGGTGTATAACCAACGTGTGTTTGTGTGTGTTAAGTAATTAATGGTGTATGATCAATCATACACTGTGTACGATTGGTTTTCACGGCGTAAAATCACCTTGTGTCGACAATTTTTAAGTAATTAGTGTTTTATGAGTTACCATACACTGTGTATGATTGGTTTTAATGGTGTATAACCAACGTGTGTTTGTGTGTGTTAAGTAATTAATGGTGCATAATCAATCATACACTGTGTATGATTGGTTTTAATGGCGTAAAATCAACTTGTGTAGACGTTTTTTAAGTAATTAGTGGTTTATGAGCAACCATACACGATGCATGATTGGGTTTAATGGTGTATAACCAACTTGTGTTTGTGTGTGTTAAGTAATTAATGGTGTATGATCTAGCATACACTGTAAATGATTGGTTTTAATGGTGTAAAATCAACTTATATAGGCATTTTTTTAAGCTATTAGGGGTTTATGAGCAACCATACACTGTGTATGATTGGTTTTAATGGTGTATAACCAACGTGGGTTTGTGTGTGTTAAGTAATTAATGGTGTATGATCAATCATACACTGTGTGTGACTGTTTTAATGGTGCAAAATCAGCATGTGTAGACATTTTTTAAGTAATTAGTAGGTTCTAAGCAACCATACACTGTGTATGATTGGTTTTAATGATGTATAGCCAACGTGTGTTTGTTTGTGTTAAGTAATTAATGGTGTATGATCAAACATACCCTGTGCATGATTGGTCTTAATGGGGTAAAATCAACTGGTGTAGACGTTTTTTGAGTAATTAGTGGTTTATAAGCAACCATACACGGTGTATGATTGGTTTTAATGGTGTATAACTGACTTGTGTTTGTGTGTGTTAAATAATTAAAGGTGTATGATCAAGCATACACAGTGTATGATAGGTTTTAATGGTGTAAAATCAACTAGTGTAGACGTTTTTTAAGTAATTAGTGGTTTATGAGCAACCATGCACGGTGTATGATTAGTTTTAATTGTGTACAACGAACTTGTGTTTGTGTGTGTTAAATAATTAATGGTGTATGATCAAGCATACACTGTGCATGACTGGTTTTAATGGTGCAAAATCAACTTGTGTAGACATGTTTTAAGTAATTAGTGGTTTATGTGCAACCATACACTGTGTATGATTGGTTTTAATGGTGTATAACCAACGTGTGTTTGTGTGTGTTAAGTAATTAATGGGGTATGATCAAACATACCCTGTGCATGATTGATTTTAATGGTGTAAAATCAACTTGTGTCGACATTTTTGAAGTAATTAGTGTTTTATGAGTTACCATACACTGTGTATGATTGGTTTTAATGGTGTATAACCAACGTGTGTTTGTGTGTGTTAAGTAATTAATAGTGTATAATCTATCATACACTGTGTATGACTTGATTTAATAGCGTAAAATAAACTTGTGTAGGCATTTTTTTAGTAATTAGTGGTTTATGAACAACCATACCCGATCCATGATTGGTTTTAATAGTGTATAACCAACTTGTGTTTGTTTGTGTTAAGTAATTAATGCTGTATGATCTAGCATACACTGTGTATGATTGGTTTTAATGTTGTAAAATCAACTTATATAGACGTTTTTTAAGTAATTAACGGTTTAAGAGCAACCATACACTGTGTATGATTGGTTTTAATGGTGTATAACCAACGTGTGTTTGTGTGTGTTAAGTAATTAATGGGGTATGATCAATCATACACTGTGTATGATTGGTTTTAATGGTGTAAAATCAACTTGTGTAGACATTTTTTAAGTAATTAGTGGGTTATGAGCAATCATACACTGTGTATGATTGGTTTTAATGGTGTATAACCAACTTGTGTTTGTGTGTGTTAAGTAATTAGTGGTTTATGAGGAGCCATACACTGTGCATGATTGGTTTAAATGGTGTATAACCAACGTGTGTTTGTGTGTGTTAAGTAATTAATGGTGTATGATCAATCATACACTGAGTATGATTGGTTTTAATGGTGTAAAATCAACTGGTGTAGACGTTTTTTAAGTAATTAGTGGTTTATGAGCAACCATGCACGGTGTATGATTAGTTTTAATAGTGTATAACTAACTTGTGTTTGTGTGTGTTAAGTAATTAATGGTGTTTGATCGAGCATACACTATGCATGACTGGTTTTAATGGTGCAAAATCAACTTGTGTAGACGTGTTTTAAGTAATTAGTGGTTTATGTGCAACCATACACTGTGTATGATTGGTTTTAATGGTGTATAACCAACGTGTGTTTGTGTATGTTAAGTAATTAATGGTGTATGATCAATCATACACTGTGTATGATTGGTTTTAATGGTGTAAAATCAATTTGTGTAGACATTTTTTAAGTAATTAGTGGGTTATGAGCAATCATACACTGTGTATGATTGGTTTTAATGGTGTATAACCAACTTGTGTTTGTGTGTGTTAAGTAATTAGTGGTTTATGAGGAACCATACACTGTGCATGATTGGTTTAAATGGTGTATAACCAACGTGTGTTTGTGTGTGTTGATTAATTATTGGTGTATGATCATTCATACACTGTGTATCATTGCTTTTAATGGTGTAAAATCAGCATGTGCAGACGTTTTATATGTAATTAGCTGTTTTTGAGCTACCATATACTGTGTATGATTGATTTTAATGGTGTAAAACCAGCGTGTGTTTGTGTGTGTTAAGTAATTAATGGTGTATGATCAATCATACACTGTGTATGATTGGTTTTAATGGTGTAAAATGAACTTGTGTAGACGTTTTTTAAGTAATTCGTGTGTTATGAGCAACGATACACAGTTTATGATTAGTTTTAATTGTGTATAACTAACGTGTGTTTGTGTGTGTTTAGTAAATAGTGGTGTATGATCAATCATATGCTTTGTATGATTAGTTTAAATGGTGTAAAATCAACTTGCGCAGACGGTTTTTATGTAATTAGTGAGTTATGAGCAATCATATACTGTGTATGATTGGTTTTAATGGTGTATAACCAACTTGTAATTGTGTGTGTTAAGTAATTAGTGGTTTATGAGGAACCATACACTGTGCATGATTGGTTTAAATGGTGTAAAATCAACTTGTGCAGACATTTTTTAAGTAATTAGTGGTTTATAAGCAACCATACACTGTGTATGATTTGTTTTAATGGTGTACAGCCAACGTGTTTTTGTGTGTGTTAAGTAATTAACGGTGTGTGATCAATCATACACTATGTATGATTGGTTTTAATGGTGTAAAATCAACTTGTGTCGACATTTTTCAAGTAATTAGTGTTTTATGAGTTACCATACACTGTGTATGATTGGTTTTAATGGTGTATAACCAACGTGTGTTTGTGTGTGTTAAGTAATTAATAGTGTATAATCTATCATACACAGTGTATGACTTGATTTAATAGCGTAAAATAAACTTGTGTAGGCGTTTTTTTAGTAATTAGTGGTTTATGAACAACCATACCCGATCCATGATTGGTTTTAATAGTGTATAACCAACTTGTGTTTTTTTGTGTTAAGTAATTAATGCTGTATGATCTAGCATACACTGTGTATGATTGGTTTTAATGTTGTAAAATCAACTTATATAGTCGTTTTTTAAGTAATTAACGGTTTAAGAGCAACCATACACTGTGTATGATTGGTTTTAATGGTGTATAACCAACGTGTGTATGTGTGTGTTAAGTAATTAATGGTGTATGATCAATCATACACTGTGTGTGATTGTTTTAGTGGTGTAAAATCAACATGTGTAGACATTTTTTAAGTAATTAGTGGTTTATGAGCAACCATACACTGTGTATGATTGGTTTTAAGGGTGTATAACCAACGTGTGTTTGTTTCTGTTAAGTAATTAATGGTGTATGATCAATCATATACTGTGCATGAGTGATTTTAAGGGTGTAAAATCAACTTGTGTGGACGTTTCTTAAGTAATTAGGGGTTTATGAGCAACCATACACTGTGTATGATTGGTTTTAATGGTGTATAGCCAACATGTGTTTGTGTGTGTTAAGTAATTAATGGTGTATGCTCAATCATACACTATGTATGATTGGTTTTAATGGTGTAAAATCAACTGGTGTAGACGTTTTTTAAGTAATTAGTGGTTTCTGAGCAACCATACACGGTGTATGATTAGTGTTAATGGTGTATAACTGACTTGTGTTTGTGTGTGTTAAATAATTAATGGTGTATGATCAAGCATACACTGTATATGATAGGTTTTAATGGTGTAAAATCAACTGGTGTGGACGTTTTTTAAGTAATTAGTGGTTTATGAGCAACCATGCACGGTGTATGATTGGTTTAAATGGCGTATAACTAACTTGTGTTTGTGTGTGTTAAGTAATTAATGGTGTATGATCAAGCATACACTGTGTATGACTGGTTTTAATGGTGTAAAATCAACTTGTGCAGACGTGTTTTGAGTAATTAGTGGTTTATGTGCAACCATACACTGTGTATGATTGGTTTTAATGGTGTATAACCAACGTGTGTTTGTATGTGTTACGTAATTAACGGTGTATGATCAATCATACGCAGTGTATGATTAATCATACACTGTGTATGATTGGTTTTAATGGTGTGAAATCAACTTGTGTAGACATTTTTTAAGTAATTAGTGGGTTATGAGCAATCATACACTGTGTATGATTGGTTTTAATGGTGTATAACCAACGCGCGTTTGTGTGTGTTAAGTACTTAATGGTCTATGGTCAATCATACACTACGTATGATTGGTTTAAATGGTGTGAAATCAACTTGTGTATGCATTTTTTTAAGTAATTGGCAGGTTATGAGCAACCATACACTGTGTATGACTGGTTTTAATGGTCTATAACCAACTTGTGTTTATGTGTGTTAAGTAATTAATGGTGTATGGTTAATCATACACTGTGTATGATTGGTTTTAATGGTGTAAAATCAACTTGTGTTGGCGTTTTTTAAGTAATTAGTGGTTTATGAGCAACCATACACTGTGTATGATTGGTTTTAATGGTGTATAACCAAAGTGTGTTTGTGTGTGTTAAGTAATTAATGGTGTATGATCAATCATACACTGTGTATGATTGGTTTTAATGTTGTAAAATCAACTTGTGTAGACATTTTTTAAGTAATCAGTTGGTTATGAGCAATCATACACTGTGTATGATTGGTTTTAATGGTGTATAACCAACGAGTGTTTATGTGTGTTATGTAAACAGTGGTGTATGGTTAATCATACACTGTGTATGATTGGTTTTAATGGTGTAAAATCAACTTATGTAGACGTTTTTTAAGTAATTAGTGGGTTATGAGCAACCATGCACTGTGTATGATTGGTTTTAATGGTCTATAACCAACTTGTGTTTGTGTGTGTTAAGTAATTAATGGTGTATGGTCAATCATACACTGTGTATGATTGGGTTTAATGGTGTAAAATCAACTTGTATAGACGTTTTTTAAGTAATTAGTGGTTTATGAGCAACCATACACTGTGTATGATTGGTTTTAATGGTGTATATCCAACGTGTGTTTTTGTTTGTTAAGTAATTAATGGTGTATGATCAATCATACAGTGTGTTTGATTGGTTTTAATGGTGTAAAATCAACTTGTGTAGACGTTTTTTAAGTAATTAGTGGGTTATGAGCAATCATACACCGTGTATGATTGGTTTTAATGGTGTATAACCATCGAGTGTTTATGTGTGTTATGTAAACAGTGGTGTATGGTTTATCATACACTGTGTATAATTGGTTTTAATGGTATAAAATCAACTTATTTTAATGTCTTTCAAGTCAGTAGTGGTGTATGATCAATCGTACACCATGTGTGAAAGGCTGTACTGGTGTAATACCAACTTGTCTTGGTGTATTTGGAGTAAACAGTGGCGTATGATTAATCATACACCGTGTATAGTTGCTTTTAATGCTGTGAAACGAACTTGCCAAGGTGTGTATCAAGTAAACAGTGGTGTATGATCAATCATACATCGTGTATGGTAGGTTTTCATTGAGTGAAATCAACTTGTCCGGATGTGTTTCAAGTCCGTAGTGGTGTATGCTCAATCATACACCTTGCATGGCTTGTTTTAATGGTGTATCATGGGTTTAATCTTTGTTTTTGTGATGCTTTGCTTTTAATTCAGATGGCATTTTACACGCGCAGGAAGAGCCGTTCAGCAGTGGAAGTTGATTATATTTTCCCAAGGAGTTGCTGAAAATTCCTGCAAGTTAACCAAATGGGAGTATCAACCAGAGTTGTGACTGAGATTCAGGAAATCTTGAAGGACGACGAAGCCAAGGTTTGGCACAGTATCCATATGAATTATGTTTACTTTTTACAATTACATTTATGATCCCTTATTAACTAAAAGTGTTTTGCATTACAGCTTGCCCTTTTTTCACAATACAATGTCAGGCATCTGTTTCAGCTGAGTGAGACTAATGTCGGCTTCAGGCATAGTCTAATTCACATTGTCCTTCTACACCAGGTGGCCAACCCAAATCTCGAGGAGTTATCATTCTCATTTGGTGGGAAGTTAGTGCACCTCGAGAGGAGGGAATTTTGCATTCTAACCGGCTTGAGATATGCCGGTGTGGAAGAGGTACGCGGAGGTTCCAACAGGCTAATTGCCAAGTACGACATGAGGTGGAGGATGACTAGGCAGCAGCTGTTTGAAGCATGCAGAACCTGCTCCATCATGGAGGACCAGGTTGAGCTAGCTGTGGCCTACTTGGTTGAGGGTCTACTGTTCGCAATACAAGCGAACAGGCATTGATCCGAACATCGTGGCCCTCGTGGACGACGTGGACTCTTTTAACAGTGTTACCTGGGGATCCTTGAGCCAGAAATTCTTGGTGAGGAAGCTCAAGAATTTCGTGGCAAAAATGCAACACTGTTTAGAAAGGACCTACTCTGTCCACGGGTTCTATGATGTGGTTTCCATAGTTGCCCTGGGAACCCTTCCTGAACTTGCCAAGGTTGGGGTGGTGAGGGTTGGCAACCAGCCGCTTGGGCGGATCCTTAACTGGAAGATGTGTGTTAAGGTTTCGTACTCCGCTCTGCTCTCAATGGTATTTGATGAGGTAATAATACATTATGTCGTTGTTGTTTTACTACTAGTTGTTTCATATCATTTGGGTTAGAATTATGATTTGTAATTTTACTAACGTTTATATGATGTATCTTCCTTTGATCGGCAATTGAATGCCGAACCGATTGGACTGACGAGTGCGGAAGCCAATCAGCCTAATCTACAAGGCATCTCCCTTGCTGAGGATGGTGAGGAGGGGATTCAATATCCTGTTAAGGCAATGCCAGCAAATCCAGGTGATGAACCAGTACCATTGGCAACTCAACACCCCTTGCCGGCATCCCAGGAGGAACCATCTACTACGTCACCCATTTTGGCGTATCAATCGGTATTGACATTTTGTTTTGTGTTTATTTAATTCAATTTTTATCCTTGTAAGTACTATATTATTCAAATTCATGTCTATGACAATTTGGAGGACTTATTACAGGTTATGGAGAGATTCGAAGCAATGGAGAACGATATGCAAATCATGCGGATGCACTTCGAAAGCAGACTTGAAGCGCAGCAGCTTCAGCTGCAAATGTACGAACGACGGTTTGAGGCCCAGGAGGCAATGATTAAGGAGCTCTCAGACCGTCCACCTCATGCCACATGGCCACATATCTATTCATCAACTTCCGCTCATCCATTATTTCTCCTGCATGTACTGGGTAAGACACTACGGATCCTTGTTATTGTCCCAATTTGGGTATGTTTTCATGCATGTTGAGGTTTATTGACTTTGGTATTTGCACTGCCAACTAGGGACGAGGAAAATGTCTACCAGGAACCAATTGAGCAAGCAATTATTATTTCTCCTGCACGTATTGGGTAAGACACTACGGATCCTTGTTATTGTCCCAATTTGGTATGTTTTCATTCATGTTGAGGTTGATTGACTTGGGTATTTGCTCTGCCAACCAGGGACGAGGAAAATGTCTACAAAGAACCATCGTCAACGCGTGTGGATGGCGTTGAAAACTTGATGACATTGTCCGAGACAGTTTTAAGATTGGGGTAAGAGAGAAGGGACCCCAAGCCAAATTCCAAGTACAAAGGTGAAGAATGGACCACAGAGGGTAAGAGCAAACGGGCAAGAATGACCCATCTTGGACCGGAACCGGTTCTGCCCTTCGATCCATTCCAACCTCCCTCCAAGGAAGACAAAAAGCAGTTTGAAGCTTTTTACAAAAGTTTCCACGCAATGGTTAAGAAGTGAGTGTGATTTTACACTATACTTTTTGATAATCAGTATGTAAATGTTTCTAGAATGCATCTTTCTTATGGGATGCTTATATATCATGCTTCTTATTGTATATTACAGAGATTTGAAGACTCCCCTTCCGTTACCTCCGGATAAACGAATGGATTTCACTGGTTTGACTGCTACGGCGGGTCAATTTTGGTATCGGTTGAAAAACGACGATGCCTGGCTTACGGATGAAGTATGTTTCCCATCATAAAAATTTTGTCGTGTGATTACCGTAATTGGATCCCAGTCTTTTTGTTGGTGTGTCAACTAATTAGTGATGTATGATGAATAATATATCGTGTATGGTAGGCTTTAAGGGTGTGAAATCAACTTGTATAGGTGTGTTTCAAGTAATAAGTGGTGTATGATCAATCATACACCGTGTATGATATGTTTTAATGGTGTAAATCGACTTATGTTATTGTGTGTATCAAACACAAGTGGTGTATTATTAATCATACACCGTGTATGATTGGTTTTAAGGGTGTGAAATCAACTTGTATAGATGTGTTTCAAGTAATAAGTGGTGTATGATCAATCATACACCGTGTATGATATGTTTTAATGGTGTAAATCGACTTATTTATTGTGTGTATCAAACACAAGTGGTGTATTATTAGTCATACACCGTGTATGATTGGTTTTAAGGGTGTGAAATCAACTTGTATAGGTGTGTTTCAAGTAATAAGTGGTGTATGATCAATCATACACCGTGTATGATATGTTTGAATGGTGTAAATTGACTTATGTTATTGTGTGTATCAAATGCAAGTGGTGTATTATTAGTCATACACCGTGTATGATTGGTTTTAAGGCTGTGAAATCAACTTGTATGGGTGTGTTTCAAGTAATAAGTGGTGTATGATCAATCATACACCGTGTATGATATGTTTTAATGGTGTAAATCGACTTATGTTATTGTGTGTTAAGTTAGTAAGTGGTGTATTATTAGTCATACACCGTGTGTGATTCGTTTTACAGGTGTAAAACCAACTTGTGTTAGTGTGTTTTAAGTAAAAAGTGGGGGATGATTAGTCATACACCATGTATGATAGGGTTTAATTATGTAAAATCAATTTGTTTATGTGTTTTTGAAGTGATTAGTGGTGTATGGTTAACCATACATTATGTATGATAGGTTTTACTTACCTAAGAACAACTTGTGTTAGGGTGTTTCAACTAATTAGTGGTGAATTGCAAGAAATGGATGTAGTTCTGCACTACATTCTGGAGAAGAAACATCAGTGGCCGGAGCATTTCGACCAAAGGGCAACATGCGTGTCTACGTCGATTGCTCCTCTATTTGGACCCCCACTCAAACGGACTTAAAACGGGGAAATCCCGATCGAGTCAGCTTTTTATGATTTTGAATCATTGATCATTAAGTTTCTTGCCGGGGATGTCACATATGGGATCCGCTGCCACGACGTGGATCGGATATACATGCACATCAATCAACCTAATCAACATTGGTTTCTTGCTGCCATCCATTTTAAAGAATGGCGGATACAGGTAATTGATTCTTTGTATTCCGCTGCAGCCAAGGAATCAAGATTAGAACATGTGGAACCAATTGCAATATTCCTTCCATATGCTCTAGATATGGTTAATTTTTGGGATGTCCGAAAGGACCTCATACATTTCAAAGGCAAGCCTTTCTTGATCACTTACAACCGGGGTGAATGTCCACAACAGATGGGGTATGACCTCTACTTCCTATGCAGTTTTACTATTCCATTCGAATCCGGTACCAACGGGTATCATCCCCCCCAGAACAACATTTTCTTTTAGCCCTTTCAACCAATCGATACGGCCTCGGAGAGCAGCTTTTGCTAAAACTCGAGCAGTTTCTTGAAAACTTGCTTCAGATATAAAACTTTGAGTATTCAGAGATGCTTTTGTTATTCCCAATAAGATGGCTCGGTAACAGATCGCTTCTTCCAAAGAACGAATGAATCATGTGCCAGGAACCAGATTTGAACTGGGGACACGAGGATTTTCAGTCCTCTGCTCTACAAATTAATTGATATGGATCGATATACATATTCAGTAATGGTCTATATGATGATACATACGTAACTTATTTATCAGGGTATCATGAGATATACCCTATCCATTTTATTTTATAGATAGATGTGGAAAGAGTATATAAAATATGTAAAAAAAATTGATTATGTTCCTTTTCTTTGTTCATACCCTTTCTTCTCTCATTCAAAAAGAATATTACTACCTCTTTGAAAAGGTTAAATTGAATTAGTTAGTTGAAAGACTAAAAACTCAAAGGTTGAGTCTAGGAGAATTAAAGGGCGGGAATAGACAAGATTCATCTCAAATACCATACAAATATAATTTGATCCCCTCTAATTTCTCTCATTTATTCTTTCTATTTATTCCCTCCTACATTCTATTATCTTACTTTATAGAACCTATCTAAGTGATGCGCGCGGTACAAAGTTCATGATACAGAACTTTTTTTTGGTTCATTCTATTGGTTCCCGACTCATCCAAAAGACAAGTATCTTCTTTAGAATCCCAATGAATTCATAATTTTTCTTTCATTTTTTTACCCACCCATAATATCAATGAGACGTCAATTACTCTGTTTGATCTAGAGCAAAACGTACAAATATTCCTTAAATATCTGAAGTTGTAGAAGTGAAGACTAGCTTTTTGTCATTCAAGAAGCATCTTGTATTTCATTGGGGGCAATATAATCCTTATGTAAGGGCCATCCTATCCAACTTTCGGGCATTAAAATACGTTTTAGGCGTGGATGATTATCATAAAAGATTCCTAACATATCATAAGATTCCCGTTCTTGAAAATCTGCACTTTTCCAAACCCAGAAAACAGACGGAATTCTAGGATTCGTCCTTGGGGCAAATACTTTTATGCATACCTCTTCCGGCTGATCCAAACCATTCTCTATTCTCGTAAGATGATACACACTAGATAACATTCCGCCTGGTGCTACATCATAAGCACATTGGGAACGTAGATAATTGTAACCATATACATATAAAATGACAGCAATGGAATGCCAATCTTCAGGCTTTATTTGTAAAGTCTCTATTCCTTGGTAATCGAAACCCAAAGACCTATGAACTAGCCCGTGTTTGACTAGCCAAGTAGACAAATGACCCTGCATCTTGTTTATCTCTCCCGCATTTTTATTTGCATAAATACAAATTTATTTGTATTTCACATTTACGATGAAATCTTAGAAAATTGACCCGCTGCTTGTTGCTTGTTATTCTGTACAAAAGAAGAATCCTGCTTATGCTTCATTTAATTCACTAATTCGTGGGAAGATACTGAACTTTTGTATTTTAAAAATGTTTCAGGAGGAATCTCTGAAGTAGATGGGGATTTATATAGTATAGTAATTCTTGATCATAATTTCCAGTATGAATACCGCGTCCAACACGAAACTTGTGATTGATAGTAAAGCATCGATTCTTCTGTTGAGAACTAATTCTATTTTAATAGATTTTTTGAGATATTTTCTTACGAAGCTTTGTTATAGCATTTATAACAGCTTCCGGTTTAGGTGGACAGCCCGGCAAATAGACATCCACTGGAATTAGTTTATCGACCCCCCGAACAGTACTATAAGAATCGTTACTGAACATCCCCCCTGTAATTGTACATGCTCCCGTAGCAATAACATATTTTGGTTCAAGCATTTGCTCATATAATCTCACTAAAGAAGGAGCCATTTTCATTGTTATTGTACCAGCGGTTAAAATTAGGTCCGGTTGTCTAGGGCTCGATCTTGGTACCAGCCCATAACGATCAAAGTCGAATCGCAAGTCTATTAATGAAGCAAATTCAATGAAGCAACAACTGATACCATAGAGAAGCGGCCATAAACTAGGGAGTCTTGACCAATTTGAAAGATCATTTGATGTACTTGAAATAAATGAATTTTGGGTTATTCGATCAAGTAGAGGAAACTCAATGGAATTCATAACTGTTTCAATCTTTTTTTTTTCCTTTTTTCTTTTTATTAGAATACAAGAATACAGGTAGAGTAATTTCTATTGATTGGATACGGAAAGAAAAGACTACTTGTTTTCTGCTTTTCTGGGTAAAGCATACGAAGACAAAAAGTCTATTTGACTTTGTTTCCAATGAAACTTACCAAAGATCTTTTTCAAACCCTGACTTGTCTAAAAATACAGTAAGTAGGTCGTTCCTAGATCCATATGACTTATTTATTCGATTCGATTGGAGTTGGTTTAGGTTGGAATTAGTAACTCGGCTCATTTTATGATTTTTACTCCAAAAATTTACTAGGATTAGGTATACCAATAAAGGAGTATCATTATTAATTCTTTGATTGGGGCTAGAAAAGAGAAAAATTCATATGTCATTCACCCACGAAACTTAATGAAGAAAAATCGGTTTGTTTATCCGAAATCGAAAAAATATCGATTGCCTCCATTAAAATGGTTTTTTGCTTTCCTTTTATACTTTACTTTGAAGGATCCCCGTGAACAAGCTTATGGGAATAATTTTATTTCGATAAACTAACTATTGAGCTAACTGTTTGGCTACAAACAACAAATCAAATAAAAATAAATAATAATGAGGAAACGAAAACTATCAATTTTTTCAATTTTATATTAAAAATTATTCCAAAACAGAATATAAAATATGCTAATTCTAGAATATTCTAATTTAATTTATTAATTTAATTTTAATTTTTAGGGCTATACGGACTCGAACCGTAGACCTTCTCGGTAAAACAGATCAAATTGATTATTATCAAAATGATTCGAACTGTTTCAAAGGCCCAACATGCATTTTTGCTTGCATTGGGCTATTTCATTAACTGAGAGAAATATCAGTTAGTCCACCATCTTTTTTTCTTGACAGAAAGAAGATGGTTCCATGTGCTTTGATTCATTATTTGTACTTTGATCCGGGAGCACTACCAAAGTGTTTCAAGGAAGGGTTGTCTTGACGTAGGTCTGCCTTTGGCCTAGATTAATTTAATAGATGGAGCCTCTATCGTTCCGCTTAAAGAATCAAATATGAAACTTCATACACCTTAAAGTTCATAGGACGAAAAGAGATTTTTTGAGGCCCTTATACTCATTATGCCTAGCATTGAATAGACTGGGTATTCACCCTATCAATATCTCAAATCAATAATGGGTTCTATTTGGCGACTAAATGGACACCCGAATCGGACCGAACTAATTGTCAGGCTATTGTTCTCTTGTTTTATTTACTCAAAGTCATGGAGTAAGACATCGATTTATCAATAAGATAAATTTTTTTGATTGCATGATGGACTCCCCTGAAAAACATTAGCACGCGTGTAAACGAGGTGCTCTACCTAACTAAGCTATAGCCCTTGTGCTACATATTTTAGCATGTATCAAATTTCTTGTCAAGATGAATATTTCACGATGCAACATCATAGTTTTTTTTATATGTTTGGTTGGTATTGCTTATAAGTAATATTACATTTATAATCCATCCATGTGATGGGTTCTATTTGTTTCTCTTTGTGATGATAAATGACCTACTTAACTCAGTGGTTAGAGTATTGCTTTCATACGGCGGGATTCATTGGTTCAAATCCAATAGTAGGTAGAACTTATTAGATACCATTGACTCTGGTATCCAATAAGTTTTTCTACTCACACTTTGACTATTAACTATTGAAAAATAAGACTATTAAATTGCATTTAATTATCTCACATTTGTATCTTTTTATAATTTTCATTTTTTTTTTTTTGGTTGCAGTTGCATCAGAATCCAATTCCGCTTGTTGATTGTATTTGATTTTATTCAATCAACAAAGATCATAATTTCTAGTATGACTACCGCACAAAATCAAAGACAAATCAAATCAAATACAAATAATAAAATATAGGGTATTCTATATACTTATATATAGTATATAGTATAGGGTGCGTGTATAAATAGAACTTCTTTTGATTATTTGTACGCAACAACTAGCTATAGCTACGAAATTATATTGATAGCCTCTACTCGTGTCCTAGCTCGTCTGAGAGCTAGATTCGCCTCAATTGTTTGTCTCTTACCTTCCGCTTTCCTCAAGTTAGCTTCTGCTATTTCAAGAGTTTGTTGAGCTTCTTGTGGATCAATGTCATTACCTTTCTTAGCATCATTTATTAAACAGTGATCTCATTATTGCTTATTCTCGCAAAACCGCCCATCAGAGCCATTTTTAACCATTGGTTATTAAGTCGTATTCTCAAAATACCTATATCTACGACTGTGGCAATAGGGGCGTGATTTGGTAATACGCCGATTTGCCACTATTTGTAGATAAAATGATTTCTTTTACTTTGGAATTCCAAACAATTCGATTAGGAGTCAGTACACAAAGATTTAAGTTCATTTCTTCAATTTGTTCTCCATTTCTAAGTTCATAGCTTTCGCAGTAGCTTCATCGATGTTACCTACCAAATAAAAGGCCTGCTCAGGAAGATTGTCTAATTCTCCGGAAAGGATCAATTGAAACCCTCTAATTGTTTCTGCTAGACCAACATATTTTCCTGGAGAACCGGTAAATACTTCTGCTACGAAAAAGGGTTGTGATAAGAAACGCTCAATCTTTCGTGCTCTTGCTACGGTTAGACGATCTTCTTCGGATAATTCGTCCAACCCCAGGATAGTTATAATGTCCTGAAGTTCTTTGTAACGTTGTAAAGTTTGCTTAACTCTTTGTGCAGTTTCATAATGTTCCTCACCAACGATCCGAGGTTGGAGCATAGTTGACGTTGAATCTAAAGGATCTACTGCCGAATAAATACCTTTGGCGGCCAATCCTCTTGATAGTACGGTAGTAGCGTCTAAATGTGCAAATGTCGTGGCAGGAGCGGGGTCGGTCAAATCGTCTGTAGGTACATAAACTTCTTGAATCGAAGTTATGGACCCTTCTTTGGTAGAACTAATTCTTTCTTGTAAAGAGCCCATTTCGTTACTAAGAGTAGGTTGATAGCCCACAGCGGAAGGCATTCTACCCAATAAGGCAGATACTTCAGATCCTGCTTGGACGAAATGGAAGATATTGTCGATAAATAGAAGTACGTCTTGTTCATTAACATCTCGGAAATATTCCGCCATAGTTAAGGCAGTCAAACCTACTCTCATACGCGCTCCTGGCGGTTCATTCATTTGACCGTAGACTAGAGCCACCTTTGATTCTGCAATATTTTGTTCATTAATAACTCCGGATTCTTTCATTTCCATGTAATGATCATTTCCTTCACGAGTACGTTCACCTACTCTGCCAAATACGGATACACCTCCATGAGCTTTTGCAATGTTGTTGATCAATTCCATAATGAGTACTGTTTTACCCACTCCGGCTCCCCCGAATAGCCCGATTTTTCCTCCGCGCCGATAAGGGGCTAGAAGATCTACCACTTTAATCCCTGTTTCAAAAATAGATAATTTAGTATCTAACTGTGTAAAGGCAGGTGCAGATCTATGAATAGGAGATGTTGTGTGAGTATCTACAGGACCTAAATTTTCTTTCTACGTTTTTTTGTATCTGAGCCCATATAATCTTCTTCAAGATATTTTTGTTGGTTTGAGAGAACAAATTCAGAATTTCCTTGGTTTTGGGAATCTGATTCAAGATCTCTTTGAACAAAGGGTTCTTTTTCTTCTTGATTTCTATTCTCTAATCCAAGATATTTTTTTTCATTTGATGATATTGATATAAAAGGATTCTTTTTTTGCTTTCTATTGATGTTTTTATTTTCAGTAAAAATTTCACTTGCACTTACATGAACATTAAAAAAAAGGAATTTAATTGGTATAACCCACAGTTTCATTTTATACATATTATAAAGTAAAACAAATTCAGGAAAGAACCAAAGTTGCAGATTCGATATGGGACGATTTAGTATTTCTTTATTCATTCCCATCCAATCAAAAAGTTTTGTTTTTCGATTGGATGGGTTGATTTCTTGATGAATTGGGAGATAAAAAAGATCTTTCTTATCCATTTTATCAATAATTGAAGAATTTTTAATTTTTGTCTTAGTATTTTTTTTTATTGTTGATACTGATATCGATCCAGGTCCCAATGTCAACTTTCTTTCTAAGACAAAAATTAAAAATTTTCCAATCAAAATATTCTGGATTTTTCTCCATATACATAATATCATCTTTTTCTAAATAATTAGTGATAGGGATATCCCCCCACATATCAACTAATTTGCGTTTATGTGTGTTGTAATTAGAACTATAAGAAAATTCTTGATGCTTATTTACTTGGAATGTCGACATATAATTATATGAGTCCTTCTCATCTCCATAATAAATAAATTTATATGATAGAAGATAATATCTATAGTTTTTTTGAAATGATTTGGCAATAACAATAAGTAGGCTTCAGAATCATTTTTATTTTCTTTTTTGTAATGAATTAATTGGTTTTTTTCATATGAATCTCTTTTGTTTAAATTTTGATTTTCACTCCTACCATTACCATGTTGAGTGACTCTATTTCGGTGCAAAATAGTCATTACTTATAGTGATGTATAGTTTCTGATTGTCTCATCTGTATTATTATGAACTGCAGGTCAAATTGTGGCATTTTTGTTGTCAAGTTTATTGAATTTTTGCTTACAAATGGACTCAGCATCCACCAATGCACGCAAGGGCAGATGGGGAAAATGCGGCTGAATACCTGTGTACACTTGTACAGACATTGAAGAAAGAAACAGATGCAAATGTATACATGTAAATAAAATTATGTGATATGTATATGTTATTGTATATTACCATAAGATTGACATTGTATTCATTATACTGAAAATTGTATAAAGGTTGTGATGTGTATGTAATATTGTATATTTCCATATTGTTGTATATTCTTTTTTTTTTTTTGTGAACAAAATAATGTTGTATATTCCTATTGATGCATTTTCAAATTGTGTAATGAAAATTGTCAATTGAAGTGTTTCGAAATTGGTCCCAATTGTGTGTTCTTGGTGTTTGATGTGTTTTTGAAGTGTGTTACGATGTGTGTCGACACACAGGGCTGGTGTGTCGACACACATTCCTACAGATAATGGATGTAGTGGTTTGTGTCGACACACAGGGAACGTGTGTTGACACACATTCATACAGAACAAGGATAAATCCCAATATTTGCGTCAACCACACCTACATATGTTGATTTTACACCTATAAAAGTTCATCTTAACCCAATATAACCAAACATAAACCAATTATTAAATAGAAAACACTTAATAAAGGTTGATTTTGCACCTATAAAACTCATCATACACCGTGTATGATTCATCATACACCGCTATTTACTTCAAACACACTAATATAACCCATCATACACCGTGTATGATTCATCACACACCATTAATTACTAGCAAACTTAAAAATACATGCAAAAGTTGTTTTTTCCCATTAAAACTCATCATATACCATGTATGATTGATTATACACCACTAAGTACTTGAAACACATTAAAAGGCGTTGATTTCACACCATTTTATACTATCATACACCATGAATTGTGAACAGTTGCAGGAAATCCTTTGTACATTTCTTCATGTTATACATAATTTAAATTACCCTGCAGACAATTTGAAGGACAAACTGGACATATTTCACTGGCCTAAGTGTTCCATGACTTGTACAGTGCCTCTCAATCACTGAATTTCCAACTCTAGCGCTTGTTTGCGATCGAGCTCTTTCTCGAGGGTGATTATTTTTTCTGAAGCGCCTCTTTTTCCCTCTATTAATCACAACCAAAATTGAGAAAAATGTGAAAACGTAATCTAAGAGAAATATGAATGAGTTGAGCATTGAAGCATAATGACCTTGTCCTCGTCAGCTAACTTCATCACGTTCTCGTCGTTCCTCTTTTGCTCTAAAGTTGCCATCTCGTCCTGAAAGAAGACATAGCAAAACTCAAAGATTTAGAAGCAAAGAACGACTAAAATCTAACACGGTACAGGTATAATTTGGGAATTGAAATGACAAATTCAACAAAGTATAGAATATAGATAGTTAAGTGCAAATATGATTATTTTCATGCGGATGCACTTCGCACCATTACGACTCATCATATACCGTACACCATGTGTGATTGATCATGCACTACTAATTACTTGAAGCACTGTTGATGAAACATTATATGTAGAAGTGCCACCTCTCCCTGCGGCTCAGTTGTCACTGGCCCACCACCGCCACTACTAGAACCACTTACATGAGGCATTTGAACTGCTAGGTATAGCACGAAATTGGGGAACCGTGTATGCTTGGCTTCCTGTCCAACTACTCCATTTATAGGCAAAGGCATACAAGGTACAAAGTAGGTGGTAGTTGAGGTTATTAAATTGAGCCCGTGGGAGAGGGGTAGGATAAAGTAGGTGGTAGTTGAGGTTATTAAATGTCTTGCTTGGTAGTCCATTATGACCCTTGGACATTCAATGTTCAACCCCCAACTACACCAATATGATCAGCCTCCTCCATTTAAAACAATTTTATTCGTAATACACAACCTCGCTATTTCATGATTATTAAAACGTATCATACACCGTGTATGATAAGTCATACAACACTAATTACTTAAAACACACCTATATAAGTTCATTTGACACATTTATAACTTATCATACACAGTGTATGACTCATCTTACACAGCTATTCGTTTCAAACACACCAATATAACTTAATTTTACACCAATATAACCCATCATACACCAATAATTACTTGAAAAACACTTATAAAAGCTAATTTTTCACCATTATACCAGCAAAACTAGACATAAACATGCCATTGTTGATTTTACACCCATACAACTCATCATACACCGTGTATGATAAGTCATACAGCACTAATTACTTGAAACACACCTATATAAGTTCATTTGACACATTTATAACTTATCATACACGGTGTATGACTCATCTTACATAGCTATTCGTTTCAAACACACCAATATAACTTGATTTTACACTAATATAACCCATCATACACCAATAATTACTTGAAAAACACTTATAAAAGCTGATTGTTTGCCATTATACCAGCAAAACTAGAAACAAACATGCAAAACTTGATTTTACACCCATACAACTCATCATACACCGTGTATGATAAGTCATACAGCACTAATTACTTGAAACACACCTATATAAGTTAATTTGACACATTTATAACTTATCATACACAGTGTATGACTCATCTTACACAGCTATTCGTTTCAAACACACCAATATAACTTGATTTTACACCAATATAACCCATCATACACCAATAATTACTTGAAAAACACTTATAAAAGCTAATTTTTCACCATTATACCAGCAAAACTAGACATAAACATGCCATCGTTGATTTTACACCCATACAACTCATCATACACCGTGTATGATAAGTCATACAGCACTAATTACTTGAAACACACCTATATAAGTTCATTTGACACATTTATAACTTATCATACACGGTGTATGACTCATCTTACATAGCTATTCGTTTCAAACACACCAATATAACTTGATTTTACACTAATATAACCCATCATACACCAATAATTACTTGAAAAACACTTATAAAAGCTGATTGTTTGCCATTATACCAGCAAAACTAGAAACAAACATGCAAAACTTGATTTTACACCCATACAACTCATCATACACCGTGTATGATAAGTCATACAGCACTAATTACTTGAAACACACCTATATAAGTTCATTTGACACATTTATAACTTATCATACACAGTGTATGACTCATCTTACACGGCTATTCGTTTCAAACACACCAATATAACTTGATTTTACACCAATATAACCCATCATACACCAATAATTACTTGAAAAACACTTATAAAAGCTGATTTTTCACCATTATACTAGCAAAACTAGAAACAAACAGGCAAAACTTGATTTTACACCCATACAACTCATCATACACCGTGTATGATAAGTCATACAGCACTAATTACTTGAAACATACCTATATAAGTTCATTTTACACATTTAAAACTTATCATACACAGTGTATGACTCATCTTACACAGCTATTCGTTTCAAACACACCAATATAACTTGATTTTACACCAATATAATCCATCATACACCGATAATTACTTGAAAAACACTTATAAAAGCTGATTGTACACCATTGTACCAGTAAAACCAAAAATAAATATGCAAAAGTTGATTTTACACCCATACAACTCGTCATACACCGTATATGATAAGTGATACAGCACTAATTACTTGAAACACACCTATATAAGTTCATTTTACACATTTAAAACTTAGCATACAAAGTGTATGACTCATCTTACACGCTATTTATTTCAAACTCAGTATATCCTACTCTGCAAGTGTTCCACACAGGGCTCTGTGTGTCGACACACAACCCAATACACTAACCCATCATATCAAAACACTTATAACACACATTTGGGACCAACTTCAAAACACTTCATTCACAAATTTCATTACATAATTTGAAAATACATCAACACGTCACACCAGTCAATGCGGTATGGATACTACAAAACTGTCATTAATAATTACATTGTAAAAAATAAAATAAATAAAGAATGTAAATAGATAAAGAATGAAAATACATCAACACGTCACACCAGTCAATGAGGGACTTGAGAAGAAGGACCGCGGGAGTTTGATGAAGTGCCTTCGGCACTAGGACTCAGAGCAATTGGATTCTTGCACGTGGATCGGTTATGCCTGTGTTCCTTACACCGGCTGCACCTTTTATGAACACACTCCTCACCGACAGACGGAATCCTCCTCTTCCGCCTCCTCCTAGAAGAGGTTCACACGTCAGGTGGAAGAAGATTCATGTCGGCCACATCATGCAGGATACGCCAATCACTTATATACGGCATCAGGTAGACGACACCTCTGTACGACTCGTACCATTTTTCTCTACTGTAGTACGGCGAGCATAAGCCATACAGACCATAAGGACTGTGCTGTACGATGGCTAACGCATGCTCACAAGGAAACTGCTCAAGCTGAAACCTGCGGCAGGTACATGTCCTCTGTGACATATCTAGGCAGAAATTCTTCTCCCCATCGACGACGTCGAAAGTATGATCATCAGCTAACAAAATCTGCACTGCGCAGAAACAATAAAAAAATAAAAAATAAATTAAACAAAAAACCAACAAAACATGTACGTATCATAAATTATACAGAGCTTACTGTCATCGTTCTTGATAATTTCAATCTGTCCTGTAATTTCTTTTCGACGTCGGGGGACATTGTACTGGTGCAAGCTTCAGATGTGGCTCTTCTGTCATGAAACCACTTCTGCAACAGTAGCCTAAACTCATCGACGAGGGCAGTAATTGGATAGTCATGCACCTTGACCAATACAGCATTCATGGATTCCGAAATGTTTGTCGTCATTATGTTATACCGACGACAAGGGGAGTGGGAACGAGTCCACTTATCCAGTCCCACATCTTCCAAGCAATCTTGACCCCCGGGTACGGCACAACATAAACTAAAAAACAAACTATGGAGCTCTTGAATGTTGTATGCTTTAGCTACTTTGTAGTAGTACTGATCCAACTGCTTCGATTTGCTCTTAATTTTGGCCTTCAAGTTGTTCAGCAAGTGGTACATGCACAGCCCGTGAAATGTGTTGGGGAAAACTTCTTCCACCACGCGTTGGATGCTTCGGTGTCTATCAGATACAATGACATGGCCAATAGGCTCCCCAATGACTTCCTTCAATCTACTGAGGAACCAATGCCACGATGCATCATTCTCTGAATCACCGATACCACTAGCAATCAGGAAAATTTGTTGGTTGGCATCATGGCAAACGGCCATGAACAGAACACCCCGGTATTTTCCCTTCAGATGTGTTGCGTTAATGCTCACAACAGGCCGGCAAAACCGGTAACCTTACAGTGAAGCATTAAATGCAATAAAGAGGTACTGAAACCTACTCTCGTCATCTATCCGTAAATAAAACGTTGTTACCGGGGTTAGTCTGTTGGAGGACTTGCAGATAAGCAGGCAAGAATGCATATAACTCTTCAGCAGTACCCAATCTAACACTGTCGTATGCAAACTCTCTCGCCCTCCATGCAACACTGTAGCTGATATTGACACCGTAGCAACTGCGGATGTCATCTACGACATCCCGTGGCTTGAACACTCTTCCGGGGTTGACAAGTTTCTTGCGGACGCACTCCCTGATGACCCAACTGGTTGCCTGCCCGTGCCTAACAGTGGCGAGATCGGTAGGGTGGGTATGATTATTTTCAACTTTTGTAACCATCTAATACCCACCATCTGCCAGACACGTAGCCCGAACCCTCCATGTGCAACCCTCTTGCACACAACGAATAACCGTTAAGGATTTGTTAGACTTGAAGCTCTTGAATTCAAATTTTTCCCTCATGGCAATTACTCCTAGGTTAGTCAGCAAATCCTTCTTCGATTTAAATACTTGATGCACCTCGATTACATCAACCATCCTACCCTGCCCATATACCCCGTCAATCCGGCTCTTCTCATCACCGGAGCTAGCATCATCATCATAACGAGGATCACCAGCAGCTTGGACGTCGGGGTGGACATTCGGTTGACCGCTGGGTTCCGCATTCCGTTCCACTGTAGGTTCAACAATCAGAGGGTCTTCAAGGGAAATATTACGATGCTCGTAAGTGTGCCCCTTTGGAGGTGATGCATCAGGTATAGTCGGTCGCACCTGGGATAAATTGATATTGTCCAAATTGTCCCAAGCACTTTGATTGGAATTTTCCCAATCTCCACCTGTTGTTGTTGCCGCAACAGTCATAGCAGGCATGTTCAAATCAATTTCAAATGCACCTACGCGGGCTGCTTCTTCCATCCCCACATCCATACATCCACCAGAAGTCTCGGGAACCTCAGGGTGCGAACAGCCACTGTTCTCGTCAACATCGGGAATTGTTTGAATGGGAGTCCGTTGCCAATCGAAGCAAGGATTCCTGTCACCAGATGACTCTACAGTTACGATTAAAGTATGCTTCGCCCTATCTTCTTTAGCTAGTGCCTTCCAAAGCATAACTGACCTATCATCAACGACATCGTACAAGGGCGCGGCCGGAATGGCGGTGAAAAATTGAAAATGCATCTTTGAACCCGCATCCAACTGAGCACCAATCACCTCCGCCATAGTCCTTTGCAAACCAGCGAAGTCATTTTCTCATCCACTAAAAAATAACAAAATTTTCCACCAACGTACTCTGCCCTCTCCTTAAAGTGACCACCGTACAGAACGCATGTAATAGCAACATCACCCATTACTGTGGGCAAGAAAACAACATGATATCAAAGCAATAATGACATGAAACACACTAACATAGACTGTGTATATGTAAAGCTACAAAGCTAAAAACCTGTAACACACCAATGCAAATGATTTTACAGAATTTAAACCCATCATACCCGGTCTATGATTAACGATGCACCACTAACTACATGACTTAACACACACCAACAAAGCACGGTATTACATGTCAGCTACAGCATAGTATTACACACCAACGCAGCATGGTATTACACCACTTTAAGAAAGAATACATTGTGTATGATTTGCGTTATAGTCATAAACAAGTTCATCACACACCTTTTAAAGCTATCATACACGGTGTATGGTTAAGGATATGACATTCTATACATGAAAGACACCAAAATGGTTTCATCATAGACCATTCAAAGCTATCATACACGGTGTATGATAAACCATACCCCATTTTGTACTTGAAAGACACCAAAACAAGTTCATCATACACCTTTTGAAGCTATCATACACAGTGTATGGTTTAATATGCCCCATTCTATACTTGAAAGATACCAAAACAGGTTCATCACAAACCTTTTAAAGCTATCATACACCGTTAAAACCAACCATACACGGTTTATGTTTGATCATACACCACTAATTACTTGAAACGCACCTAAACAAGTTGATTTCACACCATTAAAACCTATCATACACGGTGTATGATTGATCATAAACCCCTACTTACTTGAAACACGCCTAAACAAGTTGCAAACGCACCAATAAAACCACTCATACACGGTGTATGATTGATCATACACCACTAATTACTTAAAAAACATCTACACAAGTTGGTTTTACACCATTAAAAACAATCATGCATGGTGTATTATTGATCATACACCACTAATTACTTGAAACAAACCTAAACAAGCTGATTTCACACCATTAAAACATATCATACACGGTGTATGATTGATCACAAACCCCTAATTACTTGAAACACGCATAAACAAATTGATTTCACACCAATAAAACCAATCATATATGGTGTATGATTAATCATACACTACTAATTACTTAAAAAACATCTACAAAAGTTGGTTTCACACCATTAAAACATATCATACACGGTGTATGATTGATCATGCACCACTAATTTCTTGAAACACACCTAAACAAGTTGATTTCACACCATTCAAACCTATCATACACTGTGTATGATTGATCATACACCCCTAATTACTTCAAACACACCTAAACATGTTGATTTCACACCATTCAAACCTATCATACAAGGTGTATGATTGATCATACACCACTATTTACATGAAACACACCTAAACGAGCTGATTTCACAACATTAAAACCTATCATACACGGTGTATGACTAATCATACACCACTCTTTACTTAAAACACACTAACACAAGTTTTTACACCATAAAAACCAATCATACACGGTGTATGACTAATAATACACCACTTGCTTACTTAACTCACAATAACATAAGTCAATTTACACTATTAAAACCTATCATACACTGTGCATGATTGATTATACACCATTAATTACTTGAAACACACCTAAACAAGTTGATTTCACACCATTAAAACCTATCATACACTGTGTATGATTGATCATACACCCCTAATTACTTGAAACACTCCTAAACAAGTTGCACTACTACAAAACTTGCCTATGGCAATGGTTATTTTGCAACAGTTCCTAAACCGTTGCAAAATATAAATTTATGCAACACTTTTACAATAGTTCTAAAAGTGTTGCATAAGATCCTCTATTGCAACGGTTTTTGTAACGAAAAAAGAACCGTTGAGCTCAATTATGTACGACAACAGCTTTTTGCAACAGTTTTTTTTATGACACTTTTTGCAACAATTTACATCCGTTATGTAATGTCATGGTGCCTATGTCAAAATTTTGTAAAAGTTAGAAGCTCATTTTTTTGGTTAAAATTTGTTGAGTCGGTTCCGAAAATAATGCAAAAAATAAAAAAAAAAAATAATGCTGAAAAACAAATATTTCCATATCTACTGTTGAACCGCATTTACAAAATGCAGTTATAATAAACCGCATCAAATCAACACGTTTCAACAAAAACAAAACTGGGTTGTACTTTTTTATATAAACCGCATCTTCAAGACCCGGTTATAAGACATAAACCGCGTCTTGAAGACACGGTTATAAGGCTGTAAACCGCGTCTACTTCAGCGGTTTTACATAAAACCGTGTCCTAAAGACGCGGTTTAAACTAGGTAAACCACTTCTATTCAGGATATATATAAGCCTCTGTTCCCCTTCCCAGACCATTCGCTCACGCGTACCCTTCTCCCCGGCTCTTACTGTCTCTCTGCCTCTTTCTCGTTAACCCACCTCCGGTAACGTCGTCCGCTGCCACCCTTCTTCTACTTTATACGCAGGAGATCTTTTAAGTACCATTATCGGAATAATTTGATCACTACTGAATTAGTAGCCTTTTTTTATAACTTTGCCTGATTTCTTACCACCTCTACTTATGATGTTGGAGCTTCATCGAGAGGGACATGGGATCAATGTGACAATCATCACGAATTGCGACATAATGGTAACTGTAGGCAACGTTAATGCTGCTGGCTTTCACTGAGGGTAAACCGCGTTTATACAACGCGGTTCGAGGCGACGTAAATGCTGTTGGCTTTCACTGAGGGTAAACCGCATTTATACAACGCGGTTTAACTCATAAACCGCATTTATACAACGCAGTTTATCATTTAATTTTATAAACTGCGTTTATACAATTGTATCTTCACTCTTCCCACTCAATCCCCGCTCTCTGCTCTCCGCTCTCCGCTTCCCGCTTGCTCTTCCCGCTTCTTCGCTTTGTCGCAGTGGGCTTCAGCTTCTTCTTCTTCACACTTTCATTCTCTATTTTTAAGGTAAATGACATAATATCTTCTCCATTTCATGTGTTGCGATTCAGGTTTGTTTGAGTTTGCCCTAATCCCATTTCATGTATATTTTCATGGCAAATGACTAAAAATCGACATGAATAGCTTCTCCATTTTCGTGGTTTGCGGTTTAAGTTAATTTGATTTTGCCCTAATTTGATTTTGAGTGTATTTTCATGGTAAATAATGTAAAATTGACATGAATAGCTTTGTGACTTTTGTCTATTGCCGTTTAAGTTCATTTGACATTGCCATAATTTGATTTTGGGCATATTTTCAGGTAAATAACTTAAAATGGACATAAATAGCTTGTGTTGTGGCTTAAGTTTATTTGAGTTTGCCCTAGTTTGATTTCGTGTGTATTTTCATGGTAAATAACCTAAAATTGATATGAATAAGTTTGTAATTTTCATTTGTTGTGGTTTAAGTTCAGTTAGGTTTGCCCTAATTTGATTTCGCGTGTACTTTTAATGGTAAATCACTTAAAATGGAAGTAAATAACTTCTCCAGTGTTGTGTGTTGCGGCTTAAGTTCAATTAAGTTTGCCTTAATTTGAGTTCATGTGTATTTTCATGGTAAATAAGCTAAAATTGACATGAATAGCTTTGTATTTTTCTTGTGTTTTGGTTTAAGTTCATTTTAGTTCGCCCTAATTTGGGTTCATGCATATTTTCTTGGTAAATAACGTAAAATGGACATAAATATCTTTTCCTTTGTTGTGTGTTGCCGCTTAAGTTCATTTTGGTTTGCCCTAATTTGATTTTGTGTGTATTTTCATGGTACATAACCTAAAATTAACATGAATAGCTTCTCCCTTGCTGTGTGTTGCGGCTTATGTTCATTTGAGTTGGCCCTATTTTGAATTCATGTGTATTTTCATGGTAAATAACTTAAAATGGATATAAATAGCTTCTCAATTTTGTGTGTTGCGGTTTAAGTTTATTTGAGTTTCCCTTAATTTGATTTCGCGCGCATTTTCATAGTAAATAACCTAAAATTGACATGAACAGCTCTGTAAATTTTGTATGTTGCAGTTTGAATTCATTTGGGTTCGTCTTAATTTGATTTCGTGCATATTTTTATGGTAAATAAATTAAAATGGACATAAATAACTTCTCCATTTTCTTGTGTTGCGGCTTAAGTTCATTTGAGTTTGCCCTAATTTGATTTCGTGTGTATATTCATGGTAATTAACTTATAATGGACGAAAATAACAACTCCTTTTTTTGCGTGTTATAGCTTAAGTTCATTTGAGTTTTCCTTAATTGTGTATTTATGATATTTCCATGGATATATGCTTAGTTGAACCATGTAAATTTGGGTTTCTTTTGTTTTTCTTCCAATCACCTTTGTTTGTGCTTGTTGTTTCGATTTGTGAGGATACCTTTGTATTCTATAATTGTTTGTAAAAAGTATTAATACTTCATCTTAATGCTTCCTTCTCTCTTGCCTAGTACAGCTTTTCGCATGGATGCCTCAGATGAATTTAGTAGCTTCTTGGGAACACTAGGCCAAGATCGTGGCATTTGCCCGCTGAATCATACCCATTGGAGTAAAGTACCCAAGCAACCAATATTGGACTATGTAGAGGTATAATTTTTAGTTGTTTACTATCTTAATTTACTATACTTGTCTTCACGCATCATATTAATTTTGCAGAAAAAGTATGAGATTCCACCCCAGAGTCACAAGTGGGTGTTACAGTCAGTGAATTCTGCATGGAGGTCATACAAACATGACTTAAAGAAAGATCATTTTGACAAGTATGAGGATAATGCAACCAGATGGGCTAACCGTCCTAAAGGAGTTGTCCCTGATTATCAAATGAGAGATCTCTTTAGGCGATGGAGTACCCTAGCAGCCCAGGTATTTATAATAGATTAAAATAACATATTTTCACGATATATTTATTGTAATTGTATTTATGAAATGTTATTCCATATGTGTTTTATAGAATGTGGCTGCAATCAACAGTCGTACTTCACTTAAGCAGAAGTATAGGCACACAGCTGGGAGAAAGAGCTTCGCACGTATAAGTTATGGATTGGTAAAAGAGCTCTCTAGCTTATATGCATCTTTGGCCACTCTTAGAATTAAAAAAGACTAAGATTTTATTTACACTTCTTAAGTGCCATTTGCAACAACAAATTGATCCAGATAAGCGACCTCCTACACGAGCGGGAATGTTCGTCACAGCGTGTAAAAGAAGACCCGGTAAAAAATACAAAGACGATGCCGAGAGCACTATCGCTAAAATTGTAAGTTGATTCATTAATAAGTTAACAACTAATATCTTACTTTGTTTGACTCTTTATTGATTTGCACACTTATGTAGGATGAAGTTCAGTCACAACAAGACAAGATTAATGCAGAGGCTGGAGCAAACGCCAAAAATAGGGCTGCCTTTGCTGAGGTTATGCCTGATGAAAATCCCGATCGGTTGCGTCTTTATGGGAGGGGCGTTTGTCAGAAGGATGTGAAAGGAAAGGCAAAAGTAAGTGACATACAAGTTCCATCTAACATTAAGACTGATGTGGAGTCTGTAGATGTTGCAAGATTAAGATTGTGTATGAGCGTGGACCAGTTAAGCTTGGACCTGCTCAGCAAACTCCAAGCTAAGCTCGCCTTAGTTAGGCTCGTTTAGCCTTGTTTAGGCTTGATCTCGGCTCATTCAGTCTCAAATTTAGCTTGATTAGGCATATACAACTTAGTAAATTGTATTAAGATAGGCTTGTTTAACTGTGTATACATTTGTTATATTTTGAATTACCTTTTGTATTTAGTTTTCTTCTTCTTGCGTGTGATGAAAGTCTCATGGTGTTCTTGGGCATTATTGTTAAAGAAAGAGAATTAAGGTTGGTAATAGCAGTTTTTGGTGAATGAAGGTTAGTGATGCCAGTTGAATTGGCGGTTGAGGTGACAAACATAGAGGTGTTATGGGATTGGTAGTAAACGTTTGGGGCCTCCATAATTGATGTGCATTTGCCGATGACAATTTAATTTTATATGATGTTATGCTTTGCCTAGGTGGATAATTGTGTTTTTTAAATTGTGTTTTGTGTTGGACTTTATTGGTGAATATTAATGTAAGGACGAAATTTGTCCTTTACTAAATGTTGCTCTTCACTTTGCACTCATGATTTAATATTTTTTCATGGCAGGTAGATGATGATGATGATGTTGAAGGTGATGACGAAGATGATGTTGATCATGTTTTCTGATTATTGTATAGTTGACCTCAAAAACTAGTTCATGCATAATTATGTAAGCAATAATGGATTGATTAGGCTATTTTGTGCTTTGGTAGGTTATCCTTATAAACTAATTAGGCATTATGTTAGATTTGATGGATGTTATTTTGTTGACAATTGGTATGTAGTAATTTTGGTGTCATGGATGAAGTTGGATATTCCTTTTTTGGACAATCAAGTTGGCTATATTTGTTGTTTGAAACAGGTGTACTGGACTATGAATTTTATTGCAACACATGATTATAAACGTATATCGAATGGTTCTTATAGGTAACAAACTGTTGCAATAGGTTTCTTAAATTGTTGGCTTGTTTGCTAGAAAACCGTTGCTATAGGGGGGGAAAATCGTTGTAATAGATTTTCAAACTGTTGTGTTTAATAGTAAAAAAGCGTTGCCATAGAATATTATACATAAGAATGGTTGCCATAAGGGAAAAAAAAAATGTTGTAAAAGGTATCTAAAACTGCTGTAGTCCATGAAAAACCATTGTCATAAACAAAACTGAAGCATAAAAATTGTTGCCATTATAAAAAAAACTGCTGCAATATATACCTAAATACTGATGTTAATTCATGAAAAACAGTTGCTATAGGAATTACTATATAATAAAGACCGTTGCCTTAAATAAATATAACCGTTGCCATATATCAGCTAAAAACCGTTGCTATTGATAGCTTTAATGTAACTGTTCACAATTCGTTGCTGTTGTCATTAAAACTGTTGCTACAGGCTACGACAACAGCTGCGTATACAGCGGTTAAGAAACCGTTGCCATAGACCTATAACAACGGTTTTCAGCCTACAACAACACTTTCCAACCTTTGCCATAGGCTTGTTTTGTAGTATTGTTGATTTCATACCATTAAAACCTATCATACACGGTGTATGATTGATCCTACACGGCTAATTACTTGAAACAAACCTGAATAAGTTAATTTCACACCCTTAAAACCAACAATACAAGGTGTCTTGTCTACTCTGGATTTGGTATAGGTCAAGAAGTATCCACTTGCCCTCGCATGGAGCTGGAAAAGTCTGGTCTAACCCGTGATAATCACACACCACTGATGACTCAAGACAAACTAAACAAGTTGATTTCACACCATTAAAACCTATCATACACTGTGTATGATTGATCCTACACCACTAATTACTTGAAACACGCCTGAATAAGTTATTTTCACACCCCTCAAACCAACCATACGCGGTGTAGAATTGATCATACACCAATGTTTACTTGATACACACCTAGCTAAGTTCATTTTACATCATTAAAAGCAACCATACACGGTGTATGATTGATCATACACCAATGTTTACTTGATACACACCTAGATAAGTTCGTTTTACAACATTAAAAGCAACCATACACAGTGTATGATTGATCATACACCAAAGTTTACTTGATACACTCCTAGATAAGTTCGTTTTACATCATTAAAAGCAACCATACACGGTGTATGATTAATCATACACCACTAATGACTTGAAACACACTAACACAAGTTGATTTCACACCATTAAAACCTATCATACACTGTGTATGATTGATCATACACCCCTAATTACTTGAAACACACCTAAACAAGTTGATTTCACACCATTTCAACCTATCATACACGGTGTATGATTGATCATACACCATTAATGACTTGAAAAACCCCAATAAAACATGAGAATACACCATTTAAACCAATCATACACGGTGTATGATTAATCATACACCACTAATGAGTTCAAACACACCAAAAGAAAGTTATAATACATCATTTAAACCAATCATAAACCATAAATGACTTGTAACACACCCACCTCATACGACAAGGATACATTAACGACAATGTCAACAAATGATCATTTTACCCTCAATATTTGATCTGACAACCGTGAAATTTGTGTAACGACTCAACCTTGAACCTACAGTAATGCCACGGAGCTTCAAACACGATCTTACCAGGGCTTCTTCTTCTTCTTCCGAGGGCCCAATGTAGCAGAACGACACACGGAGGATGAAAAAAATGGAGCTTGAAAAATTCAGATTGAGAGAAAAATAACAAATAATGGTGAATAAGAGGTAAGAAAAATGGGGTAAAATGGGCGAGAAGTGAGAAGGGAGGGAGAGAGTGAGAAGCAAGTTACAAGACATAAAGTAAAAATATGTACTTTTGCATTAAATGAGAAGAGAGAAAATGGAGGGGGGATGGGGTAAAGTAAACGGTTTGGCATTAAATGAGGAGAGAGAATGGGAGAGAGAGAGGACGGGTTGGGGGGGGGGGGTGGGGTGGGACCTCATTTTTGTCCAAAAAGGGCTATTTAGGGTTATAAGGGTCTATTTATGGTTAAATTGGGGGTGAGGGGTCTAAAGCCGGTGATTTTCCAATTATTTATCCATAAGATGGGTAAATTAATTTTGCCAAACATTATTCATGAGATGAATAAATATTAAAAAATTATAAAATAAAATAATTTTTGGAAAATTAAAATTCATAAGATGAATTTTTACATGTGGGAAACAAAAAAAAATCAAAAATTGCATTTAAAACAGTGGCGATCCGCGTACTTCGCTGATAGCAAATCAGCACGCGACACATGTCACAATCTGAGGCTGCCCAGGGGTGATCCGCGCCTTCTGGCGTGAGCCAATAGAAATGTGCCACGTGTCACGCGTTTTGAATTAAAATAACAGGCGTGATTTTGGGTGTCAAAACGCGGCATTTTGACCATTATTAACCTGAAACGCTGCATTTTGTATTAAAACTGCAATTGTTTTGTACGCATCCCACCTCGAATTTTCATAATTTTTCACTCCGGTATATTCCTATAAGTAGAGGGGCTTATTCCGAGGTTTGGTAATTGGAGTTCAAAATATTTCTTTAGGGTTTCTGAAATTGTTTCGGAGACCCAGTTTAATATTTTTCGGACCCACTCTCCGGGCAGTTCGAGGTCATGGGGTAGAAGGTCTCGGGGTCTCGGTTTTGAAGAATATTATTTGTCTTTTTGTTTTTCTTTATTATTGGAGCAATTCCAGGTATGTCCTTCTTTCTTTATTCTTTTTCGCTTTTCTATTTATTTATAGTATTCGTTATATACCTGTTTAAGTTTATGTATTGTTATGAATGTGTTAGAGAAAAATGCCTGTAGATCTAAATTAAGAATTTAGATCTGATGATTTAAATTATGAATTTAATTCAATAGATTTAAAATTATGAATTTTAAATCAACCCTAGATTTAGAGTTATGAATTTTAAACTTGTTCTGCTGCGTAATCTTTAGGGAGAATTTCTGAAATCCATCCCAACAACCAGTATTAGGGCAAAAGGTTTATAGAGATAAATCTATTCCAGGGAACTCTCGCACGTGAGGTGTCACAAAGCGTGACTCTCCAACCGGAGGCTTAGGTAGAGAGAAGAGTCTCCTACTTTAAGTGCTCTAATAGGTGCCTATTGTTGTGACCATGGATGAGAACTGTGAACCCAATAGTCGGTATCAGAGTTTATTTTTCAACAAAAATTCATATGTTTTTCCCAACAAGTGTATCAATCTTATGAATCACACCAACCTAACACTTTTGGATCACCATCCACATGACCAAGATAAGTCATCCAAAGTATCACGTTATAGTCTTAGGATACAAGTGGTCCAAACTTATCTTTGACTACAAGTTTTTCAAATAACAATCCATACCATTTGTTCCAAGTCTGTTTATGGGTTAATCTCATACACCACTTAGAACAAACATGTAAATTATAGTCTGAGGACTACGTCCATCTCATATGAACGTTACTTAAAAGAAAATCACATGCAACATATATGCTCGCTTACACAAAGTTTCAAGAAAAACGACTAGAACTTCAATTTTATTCGGTTGGATGTGCAGACCAATCAACTAACCATTTTGGCAATATGTCAAGCTTAAAATAATTAGACGATTAAAAGAAGAGTATTCATGACCCAATAATATTCAATCCCACTTATGATACCATTGGAATCACATAGATCTCTTTGAAAGTTTCGGTTTGATATATAATTTAGCCTATAACGTTTTACGGATCAAAAGTTACGCGTGTTATAAGTTAACTAGGCAAGCTGAGATTTAGGTGATGTAAAGTGTCGATCGATCTGCTGTATGGCCAATCTATCGGCACCGACACGGTGCGCCTCTAGGGCACACCACCTCTATAAAAAGGGGAGAGGGACCTATTTTTTTCTTCATTCACTTCTCCTCCTTCCCCGAGCCGCCAAGAGAGAGAGAGATTTTCTTAAATGTTGAAGCGCAAGTGGTGGGAGTACCGGGGAATCGAAGCAAGAGTCAAGTCAACATCGATCAAGGGAGTTCATCAATCCATGAGTTTTTCTTTCCCTTTTCCCTTTTGAATTAGTCATTTATAAAACTTTCACGGAGGAGTAAACTCGTAGTTTAGGGTTGAAGGATGGATAGCCATCGGGATCCTAGATTTATGTTTTATTTTTGATGATAACTTTTGTTATATTACTTCCGCACCCTTGTGAGGAGTTTTTTTTTAATTTATTTTGAGATTGATTTTCTTATTATGTGCTTATAGCCATGCTTTGATTTCCAATTTTCGCGTTTTATCTTGTACTTGTAGCCTAGATTGTAGTATAACAGGTTCTTCACGAGTTGTCAGGGTCGAGGTTATATTCAATTCTGCACACAATTTTTTACACAAATTAATACATAATTAGGAGTGACAAAGACATTTGTTAGTATTATTGACATAACCCATGCTATACATAGAGTGATAAGATGGGTTCTTCCTTCAGACTAATTCATTACCTTAAGCACTGACTTAAGTATTAATCCAGGTTTAACATAAAATTAGGTGCAATAAAGGAATTTTGTAGTGCTTTTGAGATAATCCATATTACAACTAGAGTGATAAGATGGGTTACGCTCTTAGATTAGTTCATTATTCTAAATCCTAGTTTAATGTTAATCTATGTTTAAAGCTTGTAACATAAACCTTTAAAGTCATTATCGTGAGAAAATATAATGATGGGTGTTGGCCCTAAAGCCCATTTATATTGTAATTTTAACGATAACAATCATTTAGTGAGTCATTGTGTTTAAATTGTTCTAATCTTGCTTGTAAGTGATCCATAAGAAAGCTAGGAATAATCAAGGCTAATCATGTTGATACTAAGCTTTCCAAAAATGATGAATCAAGAGGAAGAGAGATCAAAGTTGAAGAGAAGATTCATCCAAAATGAAGAGAACAAGATCCAAGTCCAAACGCTTTAAATCATTCATTTTTTTTTTCTAGGATTTAGGATCGGAATATATCAATTGATTCAATATCTCAATATTGATATGTGGTGCTCTAACAAAAATATTTTTGAAATATTTTTAAATTTTGATTTCCAAATGTCTTTTTAAAAAAAAATACTCAAGTCAAATTCATGCCAATCAAGTTTGTAAATAAAAAAATATTTTTTAAATTGGTATTATAAAAGGCATGCCCAAAAACAACAAGATCAAGTAGGGTGATTTTGTTTAGCTTGATTCAATCAATCAATTTATTCATGAACAAGGCATATAAGGAATTTAATTCAAAAATTAAGTTAATAGGGTATTTAATTAATTAATCAATTTTGCTTAGCTAATATGATAATAAATCAATCAATCAAAATGGTAAAAAAAACGTTCAAATTCCCCCAAGCATGCTGAGTGTCGACATACAGTAGGCATGTGTCGACACACAGACATGCAGTAGCCCTCTAGAGCTGTTGTGTGTCGACACACAGAGGCTGTGCGTCGACACATAGCCCACAAAAGGCTCCAAACTACTATTTTCGACTTGATTTCTTTCCTAATTATTTTTTCAACATTTGAACGTCCCCTAGGCTCGCATTTGCCTATAAATAGAACTTGAATGCTTTGGTTTAAATCATCCAACACCCTCTAAGAATTCTTTGACAAAATGATTTTACTCTCTGTCTCTTTAACAGCTTGATTTCGAGTTTTGTTTAAAGTTTTTCTTGAGCATCACTCTTTTTGGTTGATCATTGAGCTTAATTGGCATATTTTTAACTTTGGCTAAGCTTGATTTATTGTCAATTCACTCTTGAAAGAGTAAAGAGTTTCATTGCTTTAATTCTTCCATTGCTTTATTTCAATTTCTTATTGTAAAGGTTGGATCATGAGCCCACTGCTACAAAAAGAGTCAGTTGTAAAAGTAGGGTCTTGAGCCTACGTATAAAAATGTTGGATCCTGAGTCTGGTTTTAAAAAGGATCATCAAGCTTAGTTAAAGGCTCAAGTGACGAAGAGTAGTCACTAGAAGAGTGGACTAGCTATGTAACTTGAGAAGTGGACTAGCTTTCGGTATGAAAGTGAACCACTATAAAAATCTTTGTGCATTGTTTTATTCTTGCCTTTATCTTTTTCATTTCATATTCATTGTCTGGCTTTCAATTTAATTTTTGGTTCTTAAAATTTAATTTTTTACTTATCACGAAGAACCTAATTCACGCCCCCTCTTAGGTTAATGGGTTTCGATTAAGGCTAACCTAAATTCACACCCTAAACTAACTTTTGATCGATTAATATAACCTATTTATTAAAATTCCTTTAATTTATTTAACCGCTCATTTTCCACAAAGACCTAGATTTTAACCGCTCGATAATCACCAAATCCAACTTATACTGTTTCAGGATTCATTTACCAGACACTAAGGCACCGGATCCCATTAGAACTCCGAAGTTAAGCATGTTTGGGTGAGAGTAGTACCAAGATGGGTGACCTCCTGGGAAATCCTCGTTTTGCCAACCCTATAAGGTTGGGGGTCCTCAGAAATAGCTTCTCGGTAGGGCTACACCCTAAAGGGGTAAGGCTGCGTACATCCATCCCTCCTAGATCCTGCTTATGCAGGAGCCCTTGAGGCGCTTGGTCTGTTGTTGTTGTTGCAACTTATACTGTTTCCCCGTGGACACGACACTTGTATACCCGCCACAGCTACTACTAACTTATACGATTGCAAGTACACGGTTTCAAAGACTTTTAAAACTACATCAGTAGGACCATCAATATTTGAAAGAGATGGAAGACATTTTATATTTAAAACCTTACAATTGATATTGAATTACCTAACTATTAAGTCAAATCTAATAATATAATAAATAATCAAACATATTTTTATATTCGAAGCTTAACTAAGGTTTGACAGTAAAATTGGGGGAAAATGGAGAAGAAATTCAAAAAAAGGGAGAAGTGAATAGTAAGACGAGAGATAATTTAACGTTGATCCTTCATTAACTTATTTCTTACTTTATAACTCTGCACCCTGTTTACATAGTAGTATGGGAGGGGAGCTATTATAACTTAATTATCTATCCAAAAGACAAATTATTTAAATTTTTATTAAAATAAAATTACCTATTAAAATATCATTATATCACATAAATTACAAGTAAATAATTTATTTTCTGTATAAATTGTTATATATATGAATATAGTAACGTTCTTGTAAAAGGGGTGAATTTTGACCCTCCATTATAATGAACGGTCAAAATTTGTTAAGTATTATAAAAAATAATTTCCCTCCCATACCCCCTCTTTCTTTCTGCCCCATGAAAGAGTATGAGCCTTAAATTATTATTTTTTCAATGTTTAATAATTTTAGCCGTGTACTACAATAGAGGGTCAGGATTTGCCATATCACGTTTTTATAAGAACGCTGTTTTATATATATATATATATATATATATATATATATATAGATGTAGATACAAAAAAAGCAAATGGATGGGACCCGTTGGGGTGCGTCTCCTGTAGGGGACTGAGAGGTGTGCATGTTTCTTTGCACATTCGATTTTCTGAAAATTCGCACATCTCCCGTTCTCCCCCCATTTCGAAATCCACAACGCTTTGCCCTTTCCGTGTTCGGTGACCCACCTTTCTACTCCCCTAAATCCCATCTTGATTTCGTTGATTGTGATGTGATTTGCCCCCGTCTGGATATCAATTGAAGAACCCTAATTGAATTTTGTGATTTTTTGCGAGTGCTTGAAATTCCCGATTGGGTCATCTATTTCTAGGGCACTCTTTTTTAGGACGGATCGCGCCTTTTGGTTTGATCCAAAGCACGCTGAGATTGGCGAAGTGGGGCACTCTATCTAATCCCCAGAGTGACAAATTGCGATAGTTTTGGTACTCTTTCAGGTGGATTTTAATCTCTCAACTATATGTAGAATTTTGACTGTGACACCTAGCATCTTTTATCTTTCTTGTATTCCGTTTTAATTATTTTCTTCGCGTTTTTGTGTGTTTGTTGTTTGATGAATTAGAATTCTGAGAGAAATGGCTGGCGTACCTGAGGAGGATGTGGGGGTCTCTGAGAGTCCATCCATGGCGGCTGCAACAGAGAACAAGCCCAATGAGGAAGAAGAGAAGAAGAAACCAAAGGAGGATAAGAAGAAGAAACAACAGAAGGGGTTCATATCGCGGATCTGGAATGGATTGTTTGGGTCTCGTAAGGATGATTTCGAGAGGCGACTAGAGCGGATTTCGAAAGAGGAAGGCGCTGTTCTTTCTAGAATCAGGAGGAGATCCCAGAGTTGGGGCAGGATCAAGAGACATCTCATTTTGTTCTCTGTGATTTTGGAGGTAAATGTTAATGACTCTCCATGTGCGTCCGATAGAATCCCACGCAGGAGTTGTGTGAGAGAAAATATCAATATATAAGTTTAGTTAGTTATTCCATTTATGCTTTTTAGGTTGGGGATCCTCGGACACAACCTCCCTTTGGGGTCGCACCTTAAAGGGGTAAGGCTGCGTACATCCCAATCCCCCCCCCCCCAAAAACAAAAAAAAAAGAAGACCTTGTATTAGTGGAAGCCCTTGAGGCACTGAGTTCTATTGTTATTGTTGTTATAGTGAGTTACTCTACTTAATGTCAATTGGTTATAAGATAGAACCTCACTTGGGCTATATGTGGATCTCATATATGCTAACTTTGTGGGTTGGGCCTAAAGGCTTGATCAAATTTAATAGTAAAGCCGTGTTTTTTGTATATGAGCAATGCTTCTCGTGCACATAACAATGACAACAACAACCCAGTGTCTCAAAGACGCTCCCACTAAGGTAGAGCATGCGGAGGATAAGATGTACACGGCCTTGCCCATATAAGATGCTACCATGTAGAGAAGCTATTTCCAAATGGTTCCAACCTTAAAAGAAAAGAAGGAACTATATGTATAAAAGCCAAATCAAATTGCCTATCCAGTACCTACATTAAAACATTGTTGGAGCACAAGAAGACAATCGTTTAATCTTGTCTTTGTATGATCTGATGATTGTTTGGCCAATGATTATATATGCAATTTATGTACAAAATCTGTGTATATATTGCATTTTCCTTTGTTTATTTAGTATATTGTGCTCATATCTTGGTTGACCGCTAGAGTGAAGTGTGAAAGTGGCCTTCCATATTACTACTGGTTGTGCTGGTACGAGAAAATGCGAGAAGGATGTAATTGCTGAGCAGATGTCTGTTGGAAACTGTGTTTTAGTTTGGTTTGGTTGCTCAGCAAGGATATTTGGATAAACTTTTGAGATGAACTATGAATGCAACAAGGGACAAATCTATTGTTTGAAATGTGAAAGAAGAGAATAGATCAGTGAATACACAGGATAATATGTGTTTGGGCATCGGATGATTGAAATTCAAGCTAGATTTGGTGGGGTTTGAGGTAATTGATCTATGTTTCAGATTTGCTTTTGAGGAGCATATTGAACTATAACCATTTCTAAACCTTAAGTTGTCCTTATCAGTCATATTTATGCCAGGACTCTTTACTTCCTCTGCAAAGTTTGTGGGTTGGATACTTGGATAATAATTTGGAGTTGGAAGCCCTTCTATTCCTTTCTCCTCGAGAATTATGTCGCTGGAATGAAATAGAGCTTGAAGTTTGTTATGTCATGTAGACCTACAATTCGTAGATGAATGGACTTTGCCTTGCAGTATTTTTGCTTACATACTGTCTTTCTTGATTTTGACTCACACTAACGTAAGTCTTATATTTTCACGGCGACTTTTCAGTTTGTCGCAGTGGGTTTTGCCCTCTTGACAGCAAGATCAGCGGAGAACTGGCAGGCCAGGGCATTTCGGATTCTGCCAATATTTCTTGTGCCGGTTTTGTCTTCTGTGATATATTCTGCAGTTGTAAGCTTTGTAAAGATGTGTAAGTATATGTGCGTTGTTGTGAATTTTGAATATGTTTAAGATACTTTTTGGTTTCCTTTATCTTACTATGTGATACTATCATACTGTTTGCCTCCTAGTTTGCACCACAATAACTGAGAGGTTATTAAGATTGTAGATGTGCCAAGTGTTACACTCTCCCTTTTGCCTCTGTTCGAAGGTTTGAGCATCCACAGTCACAAAGTATGCATATGTATAGAGACTTCCACGGTCAAATATATTGGTTTGAAGAACCACTTAATCCACTTCCTGTGCACCTTGTGTGCACCTGACTTGGTGGCCTGCATTCATCTCATCACTCAAAATGCAACTGAGAATGATCTCTTAGTATTCAAACAGTGGTAGAGTTCAGAAAACATCCATTTTCCTTGTTAATCCTTTGCTATTTTGCACATAATCCTTTTTTATGTTGGCAAATTTTACTAGCGAAGGGTAAGAGTGGGAGAGCAGGGAAGGAGGAAAAGGAGACTCATTAATTTGGCCTTATTGTGCATTCTTTTGAGAAATTGGCCTTGTGTTTGTTTGCATGTTGGATGGAAAGTTGATTCCCTTTGTCTTTGTTTGGGATAAAATCTTTAGGAAAGGACTTCAAAACAGTGACTACTCATAACCACATTCTTCTCCTCCTTCCAAAGTCACCATGTCCCCTCCCCATGTCCGTGCAACTGCTGTTATCCCCTTTCCTGCCCATCCAGCTCTTTCCTGCAGCTAACAGGAACAATAGAGGTTTAGTTCGAAAAGTTAACTAGTCAATCATGTTTCAAGTATGAAAATTTGACTCCTGAAAATTTGACTAAGTCATTGGTGTATGTGGTGGCTGGTCTGTATTATTGATGAAGCAACTGATTGAGCTTAAGAATGTCCCAGTCACATATGTGGTAACCTTGATTAGGCTACTGGTCAAGTCATGCGGATTGTTGAACCCTTAAAATTCGTCACTTCGATGCACTTTCTGTAGCCTGGCACCTGCTGTCATTTTTTTCCCCTTCTGTCGAACTTAAATTATTCATTTATTTATAGTGAAGTTTAAAGATAGGTTCTTCATCCAAGCCATATCTTTACATATCATAAGATTGTTCTTGCCGAAATAGGTCCTTCTGTTGCACTAGTGCATGGCTGCTTACATAAAAACATATTGGAAGGGGATTGGCAAAAGTACCTTGAAATGGTATTATATTTGAGAAAATGAATAAGGCATAATGTTCATTATATACACAAGAAGAGCAAGATGTTTTAAAAAAAGAATGAAAACATATTTAACAAAAAAGACCAGGAAGGTCCTAGGGAATCATGATACTGAAATATGATGTGACAATTTGAAAGATGGCGTGGTAATTGGTGATGAACTCAATTCCCTTGGTCTTTTTCCAAAACATTATGCCTCTCTTTTTCCTTTATTCATATGTAATTCCCTTTTAATGTGTTTTTGCCAAAGGATACCTTCCTCTTTCGGATGATTTAGAAGATGCAGCACATAAGTGGTACTTTTTCTTGGCCTGATCTGGGTTTTTTACATTGCGATAAGAATTCTGCTGGGTCTGTTGCTGAAGAATTTAAGGAATTATTTCATTTTCTGGCATGTTCCAATCTCCTTGTCCACTGTCACTTTCAGTAGTACTGTTCCAAAAAATACCGTTTCGAAAATTGCAAGAGCCTAGGAGAGGATGTGGTTGGTTTCTACAATGTTACATGATTTTATCTGAGGCTTATGGTCCCTGTTGGTCACTTCCTATTGTTTTTGTTGGGGACTTTCATGCTTTGAGCACACAAGTTAATGTCTAATTTTTCCCTTTTTTTTTGGGTGGGGGTTGTGGATGTTAATGCTGAAAGAATTTCGTATAGACTTCCCATTTATACTCCATATACTCATCGATCAATCATTTTTTTGTGTTCATGTAGGTGACCGCAAAGACCAGAAAACTTTGGAAAAACTTCGAGCTGAGAGACAATCAAAAATTGATGAACTTAAAGAGAGAACCAATTACTACATTACACAACAGCTCATTCAGGTGGGTAACATATGCATATTCATTTATCATTCCTTTTACGGAGCTCTTGGCTCTTTTATTGTTGACTGCACTTGCCTAGCTTTATGTAAATTGCTAAATCTGGAGTTGGAACCTATAAAGTGCTTAATGTGTTTCATGTGCATTTGCTTCTAGATTTCTAGGGATTGTGGCAATTAGCATAATCCGAAAGGAATACTGCAAATTTGTAACATTCTGATGCAGGCTGGAGACTGAGCCTGCCTTCCAGACTCTCTGAGATTTTTTGATTGAACTTCCACGTCAATTGACGATGAGCCATTATGGATTGATCATCATTTCATTTGATAAAGAAAGAATTTGTATTAAAAGAGAGAATATGCAATACATGAAGGACAGCAAGGTGTTATCAACATATAAAATAAAAACACAAATATCAGCTAGTATAAGAGAGCCCTCGAATCACCCTACTAGTTAACCAAATCTGTAGTAGAAAAGCCTTCAAAATTTTACCTAAAGAGAACCCAGAAAGACCACCTTATTCCACAAAACACTTAGGTTGAGCTAAATATCTTTTTTGTTCTCTTACAAACTTGTTTTTTCTTGGGAGACACTAAAGGTTAAGTGTAACCAATCTAAGATTGATGGTTTTCACTATCTCAGTAGTTAGGGGTTCCTGCTAGACTCGTGTCAAATTCCTACCCAAGTTGGCCTCCTTTTGGGGCTCAACCTTTGTTAAGATTACCGAGTAATAATGAGCAGCGAATTAACTCAGGGAACTTGCTTGTTTTTGGTCCCTTTGGTAGTCGAGTCATATTTACTTCGAATCTTTCGTGTTTGTTTGTTGCTTTAATTGTTTCTGCCTCTTGCAGCGATACGACACTGACCCAGCAGCAAAAGCAGCAGCAGCAGCAGTTCTGGCCTCCAAGTTAGGTGCTGACTCAGGCTTGAAAGTGTACCTAGGAGACGAGTCCAATCTCAATCCACCAGACGGGAAAAGTAACGATGTTGAGCTTGTACAGTCTACTGGCCTCCGAAACAGGAAACAGGTACAGAGCTGCAGACCGAGCAACCCAGGAAGCCCGGTTATGGCACACTCAGATGAAACCATGTCTCAGCATATGGGACCTGAACAAGCTGGGCATGACCAGCCCCTGTTTGTTGATCATTACCAAAGTCAAGGACCGGCTACATATAACAGTGGATGGTTAGCTCGAATTGCTGCTCTGCTTGTTGGCGAGGACCCAACACAATGCTATGCTCTTATCTGTGGCAACTGCCATATGCACAATGGTGAGTGCTCTTTCCTTTGCATGTTTATGTTCCCTCTTTGCCTTCCCTATTAACTTCCCTTGCCCCGTTAAATGAGGTATATATAGCGTTTTTGCGTAAATTCATTGGATATGCGGGATTGGATGTTAAAAATTGGTTTTTAAGTACATGCGGGTTTGGTCTATAATTGGGTTATGATTTGGTTGGGCTTTTGATGGAGTTAAATCTGACCTACCACAAGACCCAACCTCGACACTTATACACGCACACAAGCACATATGTATATCGTCAAACTAGGATTTTAGTGGCGTGGCATTGGCAACCTCATGGTCATCCCTCCTCGTCCTTGCCTCTTCTTTTTCAAGCTTACTTTCTTGACTCGCATTACTACATTGCCACAACCGCCATTGTTGGTATCGACTATTGCTATCACCCATAGGTGCCAACTACCAGCATCATGACTCCTCAATAATATCTCAAGATGGGTTTTGGTTTAGAGTTGGATATCTGTTTCACTTGGAGAATGTGGAATTGGGTTGATTTTTATGAAGTAATTGTGTTTTTTGGGGAGTTGGTATAGTTTAGACTTTTGTAGGTCAGATGTTGATGGAGGCAAATTTGACCCAAGACCAACCCACTGCTATTCCTTGCTAGTAACAGCCCAATGCTCCCTAGTGCATTTTGAATATTCTCATGTTCCTGTGCAGGCCTCGCAACTAAAGAAGATTTCCCATTCGTCACTTACATTTGCCCACATTGTCATGCTATGAATGGACCAAGGCACAAAACTGAACGCTCTTCTGGCTCCAACACTCCAAATATGGCCTCTTCGGTTACAGCAGCTACTACTACAGCAAGCAGCAGCGCGATAAACTCTCCTCGTGACCAACTAATCGACAACAGCAACACCCATGCTGCCGCCTCTGCCGTAGAAGGAACCGAGAAGCCGGTGGCAGCCCCGGATGATACAAGTTGAAGGTAATATGCTGTTCTATGTTGTTTGTGAAAAGATGAACGGTAATGTTGGATTTGATTATACGGCATGAACTGTAGTTGTCTCTGAGCAAGTTGTTTTGACTCTGTAAACAAGATGCGATAATGGACTGTTTCATGGGGATGCACGGCAAGCTGGGTACGTACTATGGAAACTTTTTGAACTATTACTCAAAGGTTGAAATCAACGAGATGTTCTGACACCCCTTGTTGGACCGGTTTTATCAATTAGATCCGTAATTGTAGTCCTGTCTAATTTTTTTGGCTTCTTCAGCAGCCAAAATCATACGCGCAACATAACTAGTCTTCACATTATATCACATGACATGCTTATGATTCTGGTTGCAAACGGGACTAAAAGAAAATAGGCAGAATTTTAAGAGAGGGTCTATCTGATTCAAACTGATAGTAGGAGAGTGCGTGTGAGAAATTTCAGGAAGTTTGCTTGGTGTGGACTTTTTTCTTGTATTTTACTTTGTATGCTGAATGCTTGCGAGTTGGAATGGAAATTTTGTACGCTTGTAATTTTGACCATTGGGCAACTCGCGTCTTGGATTGTTGACAAATCTCAGGTTAATGTTTTGTGTCCTGACTTGACATAAACATGGAGACTTGTATTTGTCCCCTTGAGATGGGTATATTGTTCCAGATTCAATATGGGATGATTTATTAGTTCTTCCTTCTTTCCCATTCAACCAAAATGTTTCCTTTTTCGATTGAATGTGTTGATTTCTTGATGAATTAGGAAATAAAAAAGATCTTTCTTATTCATTTTTTTAGTAATTGAAGAACTTGACAAAAACATGGAGACTTGTATCTGTCCGCATGAAATGCGTATACTGTCCCTTTTGTGTTCTTTTAGGGTTTGGGGGCCCTTAGAAAACAACTTCTCTACAGGGCAACACTCTGTTGGGGGAAGGATGCGTATATCTTATGCTTTCAAATCCTACTTTGACGGGAGCCACTTTGAGGAATTGAGTGATTGTTGTTTTGACTTGACCTTTTTACCCCCGGCTTTTCACTCAATGCAGTTTTCGTTGACGATGGTGTCCTTTACCGACATGCTTAATGAGTTTCCTTGTTACCTTAAAAAGTTGTGCAATAGGTGTCGTGGAATCTTTATGTCATTAGGTACTTCAGTATATATCAGGAAGTCAAAGCAACTATGGTTAGCTTTATAGGTGACAAATTTCTCGACCGGCATCAGGTCAGTCACGTGGAACTTGTATTTGCTTCAGTGCGAAATAGAACATACAATTGTATCATTAAGGGTCTTTTTGATGATATTTTCTATTTGCAATTTTAATATTTGAAAAATCGTATCTTACAATCGATTATTTTTATCATCGGTGATGTGATACTAGCCAAAAGAATAGTAAAAAAATGTAATCCCACATTGGTGGGTTAGAAGTACCAATTACTCCACTCATTGTCAATTGGTTTTGGGATGAAACTTTCTTTGATATGTAACATGATGTTGAGATGAAACAAGAGGGAAAACAAAAATGGTTTTGATTATTCATGGCATGTCACCAGGTAAATAGTTGTACCAAACTTTAGAGTACTCAACTGGTATGGAAGGATAAAGGGTTTGAAAGGAAGAAAAAACTCACTACTCTCAAGCTTCGTTTGGAATGCGAAAAATATTGATAAAGGAAAAAAATTTGGAAGAAAGTGATTTTTCCGTGTTTGGAATACACGGAAATTACAAAGGAAAAAAAATCCAATGGACCAAGGAAACTTCTTGACTTTGATTGCTTGCATTTAAAATTGAGTTTTAATACTCAACATAAAAGAGTTCCAACGAATCAAGTATTCTTATCCAACTCAAAAATATAGAAACTTAGACTATTTAAAAATAAAAATAAAAAAGTCTGTCACGCACAGAAAAAGAGCATAGACATGCTTTGTCTTCTGTGTGTCGACACACAGAGCACTAGTAACGCTGCCCCGTTTCTGTGTATCGACACACAAGGGGACATCATGGCTCTGCATTACCTTCGTAGTTTCAAAATACATTTCCAAATACACAGCACTTGTGTCCAAAATATATGATAACAATCCACAACTACAAGTGAAAAGTTCCAAAATAAGACATTTCATATTATAATGGGAATATGCAAAAAAGGATGTCCCCATAATACAAATATTAGCCAAATGACAAAGTTCTATCAAATCCAACGATAAACTTGATATTCACACACTTTCAGATAGAACAAACTTAAAGCTCTATTCAGCACTTTGTGATGAAGAGTCATCCCCCTACAAGAAAGATAAAAAAATGAGAATCATTTAAACTTTGCTTTAAAAAATTGGACATAAGGCACACTTATTATAAATTAGTTGAAACCACACGTATCAAATCTACTTCATAAACAAACTATTTATATTATATCATGCTTAAATTATTATAAAATTGAACACGCTTCTATAAGATATTTGGAAGTAGTTACATTCATTAACAGTGTAAGAAACAACAAACATAAGAAACAAGCAAAAGAAATAATTACTATACTTGCTCACATAAAGATATATTTTGACTAGATAATTTAGTAAAACCCCAAAAAATAATGTATAAGAGGAAACCCCTAACGATAAAGAGGGACTTGCAGATCAAAAACCAATTCTATTTCAGCTTTTGGTTGAATTTACACTTATTGAAAATTGGGGAACCCCAACATCCAAATCAAACGACACATCGAGCTTATTCTTGGGAGCTCAAAACAACAAATTCGCAAGCAAGTTAAGCACCAAAAAAGCAATAGCAAGAATCTGAAATTGAGTTACAACTGAAAGGGAACACAAATTTTCTCAACAAAGCTAATAACTTATCAAGAACCCAACAAAATCTAAAAGCTAAAAATCAAAAAGAAGATATTTCTAACACCAACCATATAACTCATTTTAGAAATTTTATAGTCCCTTGCTTGACTTGCTGTGAATTGTCAAAAAAATATAAAAAACACCAAAATTTTTTTAACCAATTTACATGCACCAAACATTTGTCATTACAGCTACATTGCTCCCTAAACACACGTGGGATTTTAAACAAACTTGAAAACATTAGAAACAAACCAAATTCAAAAACTAAAACATAACACCCAAAATGCCCCATTTGTCACCCACTTTTAATCCTAACTCAAACTTTCGAAACAAATTTTCGAACTTTGCATTCCCAAAGGATGTATGATTCCAACATAATCCACTTGCCCACAGTCCGACAATATGCATTTTCTTTACAACAATAACAACCATTTCATTTCCAGTTCGATATGCTGGATTCATAATATAGTTGGAATATCAAACACAAAATGATTAAATAATTCTCTTATAAGCATATTTCTAGTTTCATTTGAAAAAAACGTTGAGATAACATAAATTAAGAGCAAATAAAGTCATAACTGTTTAGATTTTGTAGGACCAAGAGATGATGTAACCGTTTGTTGTACCATTTGAGTGATGTCCAAACCAGGGGCAACATCTTGTATTTTTGACAAAACCATTGCAATCACCTCTTCCTCCATTTTTGACTTTTGAGCTTCTGAATCTCTCTGTAATTTATCTACCACAGTGTTTCGTATCGACTAAACAAGCTCCTTGGGCATAGGAACACTAAAGGCCCAGATATTCTTTGATTTAAGCTGCCTTTAAGTCACACCCCTCCCATACAAGCTCAATCACTTGCATCCATTGTCTTCCTTGGACATAACTTTATCAAAAGAACTTTTTGTTTGGACATCATGATCTGGTTGAGATTGAAATTCCGATTCGACTACCTTCATCCTTTCCTATTTACAAGTCAAAAATAAATAGTGAATAATAAGAAAAAAAATTCTAATTAGGCTTTTTTCGATAATTAGTGAAAGAACTCCCGATACAAAAACCGACGACCCACCAAAGCAAGACCAGAATCGTGCCAAGAGTGGGAGAAACCAAAAGAAAAGGAACGAAAGAGAAAAGCAACATAAAAAACCCACTACAACAAAAACCTAAGCAAACCCATGCATCATACAGCAAACCCTATCCCCCAAAAGCAGAGCATTCGAAGTAGCAGAGGCACCACACAGAAGCACACCAATACTTAGCACATTGCACAGACAAAAATAAAGGGGCCAAGATGTGGCCAGCAGCCAAGACCCAAAGCATAATAGAGATTGGGACACCACCAACGAGAACCTACTTAGAGCCACTCCATGACCTAAAGCACTCGATGTCACAGGTCGGCCCAACAGGGGAAAATGGAAAGGAGTTGCACCAAGCTTTAACCCAGTCGACAAGAAGTTTGATCAACCAAAAGACATCCCTTTCATTCCAATAGCCGCCTTCAACCATATTTCCCTAACAATCTTGTTCCTAGCACATCATAAATATTAGTGCAAGATATATTGCAAAATATGCTTCTCACAATTTTGTTTTGAGTACCTTCATAATTGGTATTATAAGACCTTCCTTCGGTCCTTTTATGCGTCACCTCAAACAGCTTTCTTTGAGACAGTGGCATCTTGTTTTCATCTTCTTGTTTCTACATCAGAATATGAATAGTTACCATTAATATAAATCATATAAATCCAAAAATATTAGAACACATATGTATTATACATCCTTACTAAGTTCTCCTAAACTCTTGTAAAGCTTTTTGGCCCTGCAGTGTGACTGCTTTTTTGTATTTTACAGTTTTCTCCATTTTTCTCATTGCGATCTTGAAAGTCGAAATAGAATTAATGGGAAAAACAATGGTTTAAGCCTTAATTTGAAGGCAAAGGTAGTGTTATAAAATAATAACAAAAGAAAAGTTACACCTTCACATTCACAGGTTTAGAATCCCAATATTTGAAAACCTCCTTCATGTCTTCATCAAGTATTAGGTCCATAGGATGATTTTCCCACCTTCTTCCCAATCCGTATAAGCATCATGGTGTCCTCATTTCTTTCATGACTTATGAACCCTCCATAGATCATTAATTGAACTTAATATGTACCCATCGGCTGCCTTAGGGATTATGTACTTGCTCTATAAGACAAACAAGCTTAGAATTAGCATTTTATATTAAAATGATACGCTAAACTGTTTATACGGTATATAAGTTTTCATACATGAACAACTTCCAACATCTTGTCTTTGTTTTTAACTTGACGCCAATCTAGACAATTTAGGGGGCACCAACTATGTTCATGAGCAATAGTTCCCAAGAATCTAGAAAATTAGTTCGCTATGTCATTGGTAGGCCCAAGTGGTTGGTTGTTTTCATTGAGAAATATAACAGGACGTTCACTGAGCTTGTGAGCATACACATGAAATAACATAGTAGGGCCTCTATGCTTTGTACTCTTCTTTTGCTTGGGATTAGAATGCTGGGATGTAGTTACTTGGTTAGATGGTTATTTTACGACATTTACATGCTAGCTACTAGATGAACTTTGGCCAATAGGAATTTGCCCGTTTTGTGGACAATGCTCTACACCAGTTCCAACATTCACTGACATACTGTCAGATGGATTCGTGTTAAATGAAATTGATGGACTAAATGATAGCCTTTTTCTAGTCATGGGGGTAACTTGACATACCAAAAATAAATAGTAGACAGCATTAAATGAAAATTTAAAGCAAAAATAATGTGAATAAAAACAAAAAATTGTACTGTTCTTGGAACTACAAAAGAGAAAAAATGACCTGCTACTGTGGACCAAGTCCAGTGGGAAGTCTAGCATCTATCACTTGATTGCTTAATGAATGCTGGTCATTCAATTGCTCTTGCATAGCTAAATATTCCTTCGTTGACATTGATGGAATCGAGGCTTGTGTTTTTCTTCTTGATTGGGCAACTGATTTCTTGCTCTTTATAGAAGGCTCAAATACAATTTAAATTAGCAAAATAAAATTTTTCGTTATATAAATTAAAATTGTAACGATAGATGTGATTACCTTCGTAGAAGTTCCCTCAAGTTCGTTATCTTCTTCATCATCATCTTCTTCATTGGGCATATACTCTTCATCGGTCGCACGATCATTTTTGAGATTTAGTTGCTCCTTTTTTTGTTTACTATTATTGAATACATAAGTAACCAACTTTGGAAGCCCCATTGATTCAAAAGTCTGATCGTTTAGTTTAATCCTTTCATATTTTTTTCTCTCATACTCATTCATGTGGCTTGCTTGGGAGTTACTTTTTCTCGTATTCATCATTAAAATGCTGCAAAAAAAATCAAACAGTAAAAACACACAACAAATGCAAAAGCATCCACTATTACAAATTCTACCAAAATATCAAATGCGAGTCATTACAAGTAAAAACGAAACACAGCTTCTAATTCATGTAAGTCACTAACAACATAAACTAGTAAATAATTACAACTCATTCAGTTGGATGCATCCAATCCCATAATGTGTCATCATAATCAGAGTCATAATCCGGCTCATATGTATTTGCATTGGCATTTAAGATGTTGTTGAAGTCCAAAGTTGTGGCATTGACATGTTCATTTAATTCGGTGAAGTTCTCATCATCATTGGTTGAGGGGAAATCCAATCCAAAATCAACAGGCTTCCTCCGATATGTATTTTCTATGTTCATACTCACATCTTCTTCAAAGTCGAATAAATCTTTAGGCACTCTTTTCATGATATAATGATACTGATCTTCTGCTGGATCTTGCACATGAAAGACTTGATGAGCTTGGGATGCTAGAACAAAGGGATCATCTTGCAAAATCTTTTCTCTAAAATTGACACGAGTAAGACCATAATCATCCGTCTGCCCTTGGTATCATTCACATCTAAATAAGACCACACTAAATTTTGACCAAAAGTCAAGTTCAATGATGTCTGTTATGTATCCATAGTAAGTGACTTCCCCAACGATAGGATTTTTGTCCCTAGAGCTTGCAAAACTAGGTGCGGTTGCTATCAAAGTGACTCCACTATTTTTGAGTCTTGCACTTAGGGTCACGTTGTCTTGTATTAAACCTATATCCATTTACAAAGTAGCCATTATATCTTTTAGCCTTCTGATTAGGGCTCTTGGCAAGCCAAAAGATATAATAAGGTACTTCTTCATTGATAATCTCGTTCTGAAACCACCTAACAAAGCCATTACTATGTTCTTGTGCTCCCACGTTGGCTATTAATCAAATGTTCATGGGCACTGCATAAAATAAAGTGAACAAAAGAATTAAACAAATTAACAAAAAGGCCAAATATAGAGAGAGAGAGAGAGAGAGATAGAGAGAGTGGTGTCATAGTGTCTTACTCAATATATTTTTGAACTATTGCACAATCTGAATTGAATACAACATATCGGTGAGCAAGCTCCATGGTTTTACAACTCAACTTGATTCCTTTTCCTCTTTGCTTTCTCTTGCTTCCTATAGGATGACCCACTTTAGGAAAAAGTGGTGTTTCTCCTTGAATAAGATACTCATTACTTCCAAAGTTCCATGAACACCTATTTAATCTAGTTTTCACCTCATGATGCAAGTATCTAGAGCAAAATATTAAGCACTCTTCCACTAAATAACCCTCAGCTATGGACCCCTTGGTATGAGCCCTGTTACGAAGACTTCAATTTTCCTGAATACCTTTCAATAAAGAACATCCATCTGTATTGTACCAGTCCATCAAGTCTAATTTCATCTACTATGTGGATTGGCAAGTGAACCATTATGTCAAAGAAAGTAGGCAAGAAAGACTTCTCTAATTGACAAAGTATTTCTTTAATTTCTTGATCCAGAATGTCTAGCTCCTCCAACTTGATAACTTTGCTACATATACATCTCGTAAAAGCACCCAATTGAATCAAAGTCATTGCAACGGGTTTAGGCATAGATTTCCTAACAGCAACTTGTAGCAAATAATGCAGTATAACATGAGCATCATGACTTTTTTATCCAATTACCTTCCTCTCCTTCATCTGCACACATCGTCCGATATTTGAGGCACAATCATAGGGCAACTTTGCTTCTCTTAGGACTTTGCAAATTTCTTTAGCTTCATTTCCTGTTGAATAGTCTGCAGGTAATAGTGTAACATTATGGCCATCCTCAGAAAAAATAGGTCGGAGATGCTTTTTGTTCCCAAATCCAACAAGTCAAGGTGAGCTTTTGGATGATCCTTTGTCTTACCAGGAATATCCAACAATGTCCCAATCACATTGTCACATATAGTATTTTCTATGTGCATCACATTGAGATTGTGGCAACATAGATTGTGCTCCCAGTAGGGAAGCTCAAAGAATATGGACTGTTTCCTCCATGACGTGTCATATCTTCTATGCTTTTGTCGCTTTTTCCCAAACTTATAGTTAAAATCAGACAATTCCTTTAAAGCTTTAGTTTCGGACAAGGGGAAAGGTTCTAGTAACTCGTCTTTTCCACTGATGAATGATCGCTTATCTTGATGCCATGGGTGACTTATGTCTAAAATTCTACGATGACGAAGATAACAGTGTTTTCAACTATGTTTCAAATATTGAGATGAAGTTTCGTGATTGTAACAAGGGCAAGCCCAACTCCCTTTTGCAAACCAACCAGACAACATTGCGTATGCTGAAAAATCACTTACGGTCCATAATAAAGCTGCATGCATGATGAACATCTGCTTGTTAAATGCATCATAAGTCTCCAATCCACACTCCCACAAATCTTTTAGTTCCACAATAAAAGGCTACATGTGAACATCAATATCATTTCTAGGGGAATTAGGGCCCGGAATCAATAAACACAACATGAAATATTCTAGCTTCATGCGCAACCACAACGGCAAGTTATGGTTGATTAGGACAACTGGCCATGTACTATAGGAAATGCTCATTGTTCTAAACGGATTGAATCCGTCACTAGCAAGTTCTAACCTTACATTTCGTGGATCCTGTTCAAAGTCTTTCTATAAAGAATCAAATCATTTCCATGCTACACCATCCGCTGGATGCCTTACAATTCCATCTTTAGGACGCTCCTTATCATGCCAAACCATTGACTTCTTTGTCTCAGAGCACATGAACAACCTCTGCAGTATAGGCTTCAAAGGAAAGTGCCTCAAAACCTTGGCTGGAATTTTACTATCATCCTGATGACCATTATCCACTTTCCACCTCAAAGCACCACAAACATGACAAGAAGTGTCATGTTCATGTTCCTTCTAGAATAGCATGCAATCATTGGGACACACATAGATCTTCTTGTAATTAAGCCCTAAATCATTCACCATGTTTTTTGCTTCGTTGAAAGATTTAGGTATGTTTATATCAGGACTCACCTCAATGATCATGTCTAAAAGATCAGCAAATGCTGCATTACTTAGCCCATGGAGGCATTTAAAGAGGTAAAGTCGGATGGTGAAAGAAAGCTTTGAATGATTTTTACAGCGAGGATGTAGTTGTTGCTTTCCTTCCTCAACCAACTTATAGAATTTCTTTGCATCTTCACTCATCTCATTCACTCCTTCCCCAGCTTGGCCTTCTGCTACACCTCTAAATCTATTATGTAACAGCCCCTCAATGTCATTAAAAGAATCTTGTATATCCTCGCCACTACTTGTGCAACCCTCCCTTTGCATTGATGGTAAGTTCTCCACACTTGAAAGCCAATCTTGAAACCCGTCAACAAAACCATCAACAACTAAATGATCTTCCACGTCATTTTTATAAGCGTCTGTTACAGTTGTCACACAGACAATGCATTTTATCATTGTTGGTTGTTGCATCCTTAACAAATTCCTCCACTCCTTTAACATATTCAGGCCTATATCTTGGCAAGTACATCCACCTTCTCATATTTAAGATTTGTTGAAAATAAAAGTCATCAAATTTATATGTTCTCTAATGAAACACTTTAAAACAATCATAATGCATATTAGTCTTGGATTAGGTGTTATCTCGAGTAAGAATTGCCAAAACTTAAAGAAAATTACTCAAAGTAGATACAAAAAATAAGAAAATAAAGTTATGTAATATTGGTTTTTGTATTTTCTAGAAACTCTATTTGGACAAAGAAAACTAGAAGCCAAACAAGACTCCTCCTTCCCCTTTCTCCATCGAGTGCATGAAACCCTAAACTTCTCTTATCATAATTTAAATATAAACATTAAAAGATATGTTGTGAAGCAATAAAATCGACAATGGAAAGGAAATTTGAAACTTGATATACAAGCCAACTATATTTAGATGTTACTACACACCTCTGGCCATTGGAGCAATACAACTGTCAAACTTTGGAAAACAACTTGCTTATGTCATACTCGGGCAAATTATGTTAAATGTAATCTTCATTTTTGTTGATTATTATTAATAGGTTGCTTTTAAAAGAGGGGAAAATAATTAAATGAATAACAAAATAGCTATCCACTAACAAAGGAGCAAATAGTTAATAATTTGTAAGACTATCCATGAACTTAACATGCTACTATATAGGTAGTGGCAGAACTATGTTCAGGGTACCAAGGTGCATGGACACCGCAGCTTTACTACCCAACCTGTAAAACATGTATATGCCGATATAAGATTTAATCATTTGGTATATTGTAAGAACCAAAAAGGGCACCAACACGCCGTCACAGAATCTCATTAGAACTCCGAAGTTAAGCGTGCTTGCGCAAGAATAGTACCAGGATGGGTGACCTCCTGAGAAGTCCTCACCCTCAGGTTGAGGCCACTAGAAACAACCTCTCTTCAGGTTAACACCCTGAAGGGGGAAGGCTGCGTACATCTGCCCCCCCCTCAGACCCTGCGTAGGCGGGAGCCTTTGAGGCATTGGGTACGTTCCTTCCTTCCTATTTGATATATTGTAAGAGGCGAACCTACAGCAGTATGATACCCTTGGTTTGTTGGTCGAGCATTTTTTCCTTGACATTTAACCCTCAGTAGTTGTCACCTTTGTAGAGAAAGACCACTCCCTAATTTGTATTTATAGTTTTATAATGTATATATAGATACATATGTTGTCTAAGTAATTGAGATATACATTTTAAGGTTACTTATTTCAATAGTTGATATACTTTTTCTATCATATTAATATTGTTTACCTTTAAATTTTGTCCAAGTTAATCTTTGTACAATTAGGTTTATTTTAACAAAATATAATTCAGTAATTTTAACAAAAAGGAGAAATTAGTCGATTATAAGAGCTACAATTCACGTGCAAGGTTCAATTTTAACACATAAAAATTAAGGATATGCAAAATTAACAAAAATCAGAGAGAGAACTACCAAAGATGAAGGCAAAATGTAAGCGAGAGAGGCACAAAATAGATAAAATAATATATAGGCTTCAGATTTTTTGACCCCAGAAAAATCAACAAAAATCAAACAAAAACTAACAAGAAAATCTAAGATTTTGGATTTTTTGAGATCAAAACAATGTCTAGGGTTCAATTTTGAGACATAACCAACAATAACATGAAAAATCAACAAAACTCAAAGGAAAAACTAACAAGAAAATCTAGAGTTTGGATTTTTGACCTGAAAACAATGTCTAGGGTTCAACTTTGAGACATAACCAATAATATCATGAAAAAATCAACAAAAATCAAAGGAAAAACTAACAAGTGTTGTAAATATTAGATATTGTTTGGGTACAACTTTTAAAGATCGAGTTTGGATATTATTAAATATCCTAAATAATTAAAAATTATGTAAAAGACCTTTGTATATATATATATATAAAATATATGTATACTTGCTTTCTTCGTTGTTAAGAAAAACAAACTGCCTTAGATTCCTCTATATATATAGTGGAAGCGGCGAGATTTGACAAATGCAGAAAGAGCAAAGAGAAAAAGAAAGAATTGGAAAAGTTGCAGTGAGAATTAAGGAGATTGAGGTTGAGAGCTTTGAGAATGAATATTATATTAATATAATATTAAGAGAATTATTTTCCGATTCTCTAGTTTTAATACAAAACACTTGTTATTTTTCTTCGAATATATTTGGGTTTGTCTTTTTATTCTCTTCCTTTTGAGTTTAATATGTCTATAGTTTTATAACACATTATCAGCACAAGTCTCTAGCCAGCTGAGGAATGCTATATACTCGAGGTAAGTCTTCATTCCCTAATCTTTGTGATTTTAATCATGTCTAATTTTATTGATCTTGAATTTACTGCTCTTGATATATCTGGCAAAAATTATTTTCCTTGGACCCTTGATGTTGAGATTCACCTTGATGCTACGAATCTTAGAGATACAATTAAAAGGGAAAATAATGCATCCCTGCAGGATCGCACTAAAGCAATGATATTTCTTAGGCATCATATCCCCAAAGGATTGAAAGCTGAGTATATTGCTATAAAGGACCAGTACGTCCTTTGGTTGAATTTAAAGGAGAGGTTTGATCACCAAAAATACGTAATTCTCCCTAAAGCAAGCTATGATTAGATTCACCTGTGGTTGCAGGATTTTGAAACTATAAGCGAGTATAACTTTGCGGTATTTAGTATTACCTCCCAATTGAAATTATGCGAAAAAAATATTACTAAGGAGGATATGTTAGAAAAAACACTCTCTACTTTTCGTGTCTCGAATATGCTCCTATAGCAGCAATATCGAGAACGGAATTTTAAAAAATACTCATAGTTAATATCATGGCTCCTTATTGCTGAACAAAACAATGAATTATTGATGAAAAATCATCAGTCACGACCAATTAGATCCGAACCATTCCCTGAAGTGAATACTTTGGCATATGACCATCAGGGACATGGTCGAGATCGTAAACATGGCTGTGGACGTGGACATGGGCGTGGTCATGGCTATAGAGGAGGTTATAGCCACAGTCATAATAACTTGCATTGTGGTACCTAGAATACACCAAAATTTAAGAAGTCCAAAAATGACGAGGAGAAAAAGAGAAAAGAGAAATCCTTTGAACGAAATTTGTCAAATGATCTGATAATAGATTGATCCCGATGCGGTATAAAAGGTCATTGAACGCGTACTGTTGCACAGCCCAACACCTGGTGGACCTTTACCGGGCATCGTTGAAAAGGAAAGAAAAGCTCCCAAAAAGCAATTTTTCTGAAGAATATTCTCCATTTAATGATATAGATTCAGATGTTTCTGATTTCTTTGAAGATCCTAGCGGAAGAATTGATCATCTGATAAGTGATGAAAATGTTTAAATTGACTAACATTTGTGTTTTGGTATCTTATATTTTGTACTAAACTATGTTTAATAATGTCTCTTTACTATGTACAAACTATATCTTCTATCTAATATTTTATATGATATATGTTTAGTTATATGTGTAAATTATTTTTGATATGCATTGATACTCAAGGGTGGACAAATTTAAACCATATCAAAGTGTATAGTTGTTTTATTTGTTCAACATTTCAAAATGGCGATGGACTAATTTAATATGAGATCTTATTTAATAAGGACAGAGAAAAACTTTAGTTTTCATATTTCCTATTTTGCATGTTCATGGCTGGTTAAACCGCCTATTTTTTTATTACTCATTCATTAATATGGTCGGCTATGCCACCAACTTATTATCAGTTATTCATATGGATGGCTCTGCCGCCTACTAATTATCAGTTATTTATGTGCTTATTTTTTCGTTAATGATTATATGTATTTTATGTTTGATAAATATGAATGACGGAAATTCTTGTGTCAAAGACAGTATAACAATAATTGGTGTTTGAAACTTAATTAAAGGCTCCAGAGGAGCACATATCATGTTTCCTGAAAGAATAATATTTAATTCTGAAATACCCGTTGGAATAATTAACCAGAAGTTAACAAACCCAAAAGGATTTTATGACATGACTATTTGGGTCATTCAGGTATAAATATGATTAAAAGAATCGTTGAAAATTCTCACACCCATTGAAGAACCAGAAGATTCTTATATAGAATAAAACATTATGTGTTGCTTATTTTTAACGCAAAATGATTACTATATCATACTCAATAGAAATTGAGTTTGAGTCCCATGTGTTTAAAGAAATAAAAAAGGAGATATATGTGAGCCAATTATTTCATCATGTAAACCAATTCAGTATTATATGATCTTAATAGAGGCCTCTACCCGTTGGTCATATGTTTGTAAATAATCCACTTGTAATGTGGTATTTGTGAAACTCCTTGCATAAATGACCCAACTATGAGCTCAAGTCATGGATTTTATGATACAAAAATGCAGGAGAATATAACGGTTACTGTATGTCAATTAGGAATACAATTGAATACCATATAACCCATATATAGACACAAAATGGTCTTGCAGACTTTTTGATTAAACACCAGCAGCGAATGGCTAGACCATTATTATTGCCTACTTTTATACGGGTATATGTTATGATATATATTCCAGCACTAATTATGAATCTTCCCAGTATAACTTGTCTTATACAAGATCCAGATATATATCCCATCCATGAATTTGGTTGTATATTGTATGTCCCAATTACTCCACCTCAATACTGAAAGATGGGTCCAACATGGGGACTTGAAATTTATATCGGGTTTGAATTCCCATCAAATATAAAATATCTGGAGGTATTTAATTGGAAACATTTTACAGCATAATTTGCTGATTATAAATTTGATGAAACAAGGTTTCCAGAGTCAGGGGGAGATAAACGAAAATTGAAAAATAAGAATTTATGTGGAATGCATCATTAAACCAGAAGTTTAAAGAATTATTCACTTGTAAAATATTAAAAGCCAATTTATAGATGTATTCACTAATGGAAAGATGGTGACCAAAATAATACTTCCCCACTATAGATGCTCCTGCTCGAATTAATATCCCAATCGAATGATATTCTAATATATTGAAAAATGCATCCATTACACGCCAGAAGCGTAGTAGATATATCAAGTTCCAAAGATTTGAATCCGATAAAGAAAAGGAGCAATAGAAAAGATTAGACCCTCTATTATGAAGCTCTTGGAAAGAAAAACTTTGCAGAGATAATAATATGAAATTCCTTAAGATTATTAGGTACTTGAGACTCTTGAAATAGTCAAACTATTTAAATTATGATGATAAAAAGATCTCTATGAATTATGGGATATAATGGAACCAAAATAAAAATTGATCAAATATGTGTACATACAGTAGCTATTGATCTGATCAAAGAAATTGAATATCTTAAACATGAGTTCGTTCAAGACTGCCAACAAAGAAATAATTGGCTAAAATAGAAAGGCACATTTAGGCCAAATTACCCATGTGTAATTTTTTGACCTGAACTCTAAATGTCTAAAGAATAAAACCTATATGCTACATGTGAATGTTGGTGCAGAAATAATGAGGTGGTGAAAAGCACAATTTGTAGCCCAAGGTTTATCATAAAGACCAAAAATTGATGGGACATGCATATGAGAAATGGATGCATTTAATCTGGCGGTCTCTATATGCGTCTTATATATATATGGTAATAGCTTATTTGTATGATGATATTTATATGAAAGTCCCTGAAGGACCAAACATGCCAGAAGCATATAGTTCAAAACCGTGGTGCATATCCACTAAAAGAGAGATATGTTAATAACATCATCACTCTTGAAGAGTTTAAAGAAGCTATTATAAACCTAAACTAAGAACTCGAGATTGAGGATCTCGAAAAAGGAAAGATTTTGTCTCAACCTGTAGATTGAGCACTAATATAATAGAGTATTACTCTATTGGTCAACTCATACCAGTGCGATACTTGAGTATTTCATTATGTTGTTTAATGCCTTAATTTATTTAATTCCTTGATAAATATGAGGACCCTTTTGATCCTAAATGAGGTAACGAATGAATCCTTAGTTTTAAAAGCACCATGCCGCATTAATATAGTCATCACACAACTAGGTATGGCTCATCACACAACTAGGTATGGCTCTTTGGTCAACTTGTCACTAGTATGTGATATGTGGTTAATTATTTATCTTGATGGATCAGCCAGCATACATTATAATGTTATGTTAAACTTGCAATTGATTTTGTATGCAAGTATTGGTTATTTATTTGAAACATACAAAGTAAGTGACAAGAATCCTATTTTATTATATAGCTATATTGCTATGTTTTGGCGATCTACTAACAATTGCAGTTACTACTGAGACGTTTACGCTTTATGAGCAAGTTAAGAATGGGTATTGTCAAGACCCTTGATCCAACATATTGTGTAAGCTTCCAACGATCAAGGGGAGTCCGATAGTACCAAATGAAGATAAATCTGCATTGTTCAAGCTAAAGAGAGTTCATAAAACCAAGTGCACTTCAAAGAAGTTCTTTTCACTCTCAAACTTCTTGAAGAAAGATGAAGTACATGTTCACCCAAGAACCTAGAAGAGCTATTCAATAAAGCATCCGCAACAAATTTTCGAGAAATCGGCACAAGATTGGCATTCGCCAACTCCGAAACATCCTTGATTAATGTGCGCCCTTGAAGGGGAGTTAATTATGCACTGTACTCGTTTTCCTTCGCTATGGTTTTTTCCCCACTGGGTTTCTTTTCCTAGCAAAAGTTTTTTAACGTGGCAATTCAAGAAGCGTATATTAACTCGAACAATGTACACTTTCAAGAGTGTTATGTCCCACATATATTTTAAGAAAGCCGACAAAACCAAATATATCTCACCAAAGTTCTTTACACACGAGCTTTAGAAGATGGGTGAAATAGATGTTCATCAAAGTCGCTCAAGTGAGAACCCAGCAAATTTGTTCACGTAGGCATTGGCGACACCGACTTTTGAGAAGTTAGTTCACAAGATTAATATGCGTTGACTTAGGAACGCCCCTTACTAATATGTTCACATGAGGGGAAGTTAAATACGAACTGTACTTTTTTTCCCTTCGATATGGTTTTTTCCCACTGGGTTTTCCCTGGCAAGGTTTTTAACTAGGCAGGCGCATTTGACTTGAACACAATACACCTTCAATGGTGTTATGTCCCGTTATAACGGAAAATATCCCAAAAGGGAGTGTTGTAAATATTGGATTTGGGTACAAATTTTAAAGGTTGAGTTTGGATATTATTAAATATCCTAGAAAATTAGAAATTATGTAAAAGACCTTGGTATACATAGATAAATATATACATATAATATATGTATATATATACCTACTTTCTTCGCGGTTAAGAAAAACAAATCGCCTCAGATTCCTCTATATATACAGTGGAAGTGGTGAGTTTTGAAAAATGTAGAAAGAGCAGAGAGAAAAAGAAAGAATTGAAAAAGTTGCAATGAGAATTAAGGAGATTGAGATTGAGAGCTTTGAGAATGAATATTATATTAATATAATATTGAGAGAATTATTTTTCTTTTCTCTAGTTTTAATACAAAATACTTGTTATTTTTCTTTCCGTATGTTTGGGTTTGTCTTTTTATTCTCTTCCTTTCGAGTTTAATATGTCTAATGTTTTATAACAACAAGAAAATGAACGAAAAATCAGTGTCGAGGGTTCGGATTATTTGACCTCAAAACAAAATTTAGGGTTCAATTTTGAGACATAACCAACAACAATATGAAAAATCAACAAAAATTAAAAAAGAAACTCACAAAAAATGAGAGGGAGAGGTGTGAGCAGAGAGACGACGATGGATGGCGGCAATGGAGGACGAGCAACCATCGGCGATGGAGGACAAGCAACTCGAAGAGAGAGAGAGTGACAGGTGAGAGGCCAGAGGCGAGAGAGAGGAGAGCTTTGAAAGAAAGAGGGAGAGGGGAGAGTGTGGAGAGGGAGGGGGAGAGTCCGTGGGGAGGATATTTTCTTTTTCTTTTTTCTTTTTTTCAGAAGAGGGGGTAATTAATTTTAGGTGGGAATATCAATTTTTTGGGGAATAGGAATTTTTTTAGAGGAAAAGCATAATTTTTGGGCAAATTAGTATTCTAAAATTTAGTATATAAATTTTTTTAGTTAATAATTTTTGTTAAATATTATTTTAGTTCAAAATAGAGCAAATTAATCAAATAGTCTAAATGACGGTGTATAAAAAGGTAGAATAGTTTTATTAACAGTGTTAAAATATTACAATTCATGTGTGATAACGGCAATAGCAAGAGGATTGTGAGTATACTAACAAATAATGACAACTTTTATATGTGTAGATATCATAATTTTAACTATTTTATTAAACATATGTAACTTTTGGACAAAAATACTATTTCTTAAAGTTTGTGTATAATAATTAATATACAAAATCTCACAGTAATAAGATGTAATTTACCATCAAAATTTGATCTTAAAACTAATTTGGTTTTCATGTATCAAAACATAAAATATTAAATATTAAAAAATAAGATGGGTCTAGGTAACGGATTTAAAAGTGTTACAAATTGCTAACAAATGCAACACTTTAAAAAAAGTGTTACCTATAATATGGCTTTTGCTACAATTTTTTTAAGTGTTACACTAGATATCAAACAAATGCAACAGTTTTTTAGAAGTGTTACATTAGGTACCATGCAAATATAACAATAAAAAAAGTGTTACATAAACACTATCTATGGTAACACTTTGATCAAATGTTACAACTTAAGTGTTATCTAAGGTCAATTTTGTTGTAGTGTAGAATAAAGCAATGGAAGAATTAAAGCACTCAAATTCTTCAGTATTTCAAGAGTGAATTGACATTTGATCAAGCTTAGCCAAAGTTAAGGATATGCCAATTAAACTCAATGATCAATAATTAAAGAACAAGTGGTGCTCAAATAAAAACTTTAAACCAAACTTAAAATCAAACCGTTAAAGCACAAGAATGTAAGAGAACTTTTTATCAAAGAATGCTTGGAGAGTGTTGGATGATTTGAACCAAAGCATTCGAGCCCTATTTATAGGCAAATGAGGGCCAAGGGGATGTTCAAAAGGTTGGAAAAATGATTAGGAAAAAAATCAAGTCAAAAGTAGCCGTTTTGAGCTTTTTCTGATCGGTGTGTCGACACATACCTTCTGTGTGTTAAGACTCAGCAGGCGTGGGTAGATTTATATGTTTTTGGTCAATTAGCTTGATTGATGGGATAATTTTACCATATTAGCTAAGTTGATTAATTGATTAGTTGATTGCCATATTAGCTCAAATTTTTGAATTAATTTTCCACTTCGCTTTGATCATATGGATAATTGGTTGCATAAATCAAGCTAAATTATCACCCATTCAAATTTTAATTGATTTGATCATGTTTTTTTGAATACCAATCTTCAAAAAATATTTTAATTGATAATGAAGATTGGTTTAATTTTGACTTGAATAATTTTCAAATAAAATTTGAAAATCAATTTTCAAAAATATTTTAATAACAATTTTGTTAGAGCATTAAGACTTGGACTCAATTGATGTATCTCAATCTTAAGTCCTAGACAATAAAACTAAATAACGTTAAGGTGCTTGGACTTAGATCACGTTCTCTTCAATTTGGATGAATCTTCTCTCCAACTTTGATCTCTTTTCCTCTTGATTCATCATCTTAAAAAGCTTCGTATCAACGTGATTAACTTTGATAATCCTAGCTTTCTTATTAGTAATTTAGAAACAAGATTAGAACAATTTAAATACTATGACTCACTAAATGATTGCTATCATCAAAATTACAATATAAATGGCTTTAGGGCTAACAATCTTCCCTTTTTGATGATGACAAATATTTGATATTTTCTCTTGGAAATGTGAAGGTTGAAGTAGAGAATTTACCATAAAAGTATTCACGTACTAAAGCATACACATGACAATGAACATATGGAGCAATTTATATCATTTTTAAGGTTCAAACTCAATTACTCTCTCTAAGTTGATGCATTTTAGGAATCATACATTCAATATATTAACATCATTATCATTTTCAACATTTCTCAATCAACTACATAATTCATGTCATGGTAGATGTATTCTTGGGGTTAGATGTTCAATTAACTACATCTAGCATCATCTTTATGACATAACTAAACATGAATGCTATTCACCAACACACCAATTTTTCTCCCCCTTGTCTTGAACAAAAAGCATAAGATAGCGGATAAAGAAAGTGTCAATAAGAGCATATACAAACACAAGAAAATGGTACACATTCTAAAATAGTTATAACATTGCATCATTTTAAGTAGAATGTCGTACAACAATGAAAATGTAGCTCCAAAATTTTGAAAGAAGAAAAGGAAAAAAAAATCTAAGGAGTAGAGGTCTTTGCTTACACGATAAAAAATCTAAAATTTTTTGGAGTGTAGATCGTGTTTCTTGTCGAAACTCCTCATGGTTTGAGTATAAGGTAGACACTTGTTCCTCCAAAAAAGTAAGTCGTTCACTTACACTTCTTCTTTTCCGAGGTCCTAGTTGAGGTTCATTCTCGTTAAACCCATCCCCTCCATTGAAATCTTCCTCTTCGTCTTCCTCGTCACTAATTTCATTTATTTCTTCTATCCTCCTAACTCTTTTTTTGTTTCTTTACCTATTTGTTATTTTTGAATTTGAAACCCACCTTTTTCAAAGATGTTCCAATAGAGTAATCTTGATAAGAAATGGAGTTTGTAAAAAATGAGCTAGTTAAAAAGCGTTGAAAAATACGAGTAAGAAGCATGCCATAAGCGGGATTAGTCTTTCTAGAATAAATATGAAACATGAATTTTAAGACTAAGTCCCCAAGATTAATTTTCTGGCCATTTAGGAGTCTAGATAGAAGGAATAGATGTAGGTTTGAGACCGAGTCGAAGCCACCAGGTCTTGGACTAATGTTCATACAAATTAATTTATGTGCTAACTTAAGAGCCACTACTAAATCATTCGAGTTGGGCATCCTTGGGTTAGAAAGTGGAATGTCACCCCAAACTTGTCTAAGTAAGGAGTGGCAGCGAGATTCGCAAAGCGGGAATTAGTGGAGTTCTTAGGGAAAAATAGAATCATCCTCTACATTAAAATAAAAACCAAGCAAATCATTTACATAAGATGTATTGAGTTTGATTTCTTGGCCTAAAACAGCTGAGGATAATTCTAGAGGAGTCGTTCTAGAAATTTTAAGGTTGAAATAAAATTCTCGTACTAAATCCGGATATACCGGTTTCTTTATACAATAAATCTCAGTCCAGCCTACTCCTTCAAACAAAGTGATAATTCTCTTAAGTTACGTCTTCTAACCCAAGCCCAATCTACGAATCTACTGAATAACACTGCCTTTTTGAGGAAGGAGTTAGAGGAATTTACCGAGCTAGGACCCCGAGAGGAAGAAGCCTCTGTAGTGTTCTCGGATCTCTTCTTGGTAGTGGTGTCCGACCTCTTTGTGCGACCCATTACTGAAAACTTGAAGAGATTTGGAGGAAAAAAAAGCAAAATTGGAGGTAGGGTTAGGGTTTTTAAAAAAAGATTAAATTTTTGAGAAATTTGTTAAAGAAAATGAAACGGTAGTGAAAATAGAGTATTTTTAACTTGGAAAAACAAGAAAAATGAAGAAAAACAAACAAATTTGAGAAAAAGTTTAATGGGTTCAGTTTCGGTGTTAGGGTTTGTGAAAAAGATGAATGTTTGACAAAAATCTAAGCTTTTGATATTAAAATATTGGTAGAAACTTGATTTCCAGTAAAAATTTGAAGGATACTTGAAGAAAATTGATGAGTTTTGGAGAGATTTTGAAAGGAAAGAGGTAAGGGTTTGAAAGAAAGAGAGAGAACTTGAAAGATTGAAGATGAAGTGAGGTGAAAAAGTGAGAAAAAGAGAGAGGGGGGGGGGGGGGGGGGGGGGGGAGGAATTTGTGCAGAAGGTACTGCAAAGCCGTGATGTCCCCTTGTGTGTCGACACACAGAAACAGGGCAGCTTTACTGCTACTCTGTGTGTCGACACACAGAAGACAGAGCCCGTCTCTTTTCTTTTTCTATGTGTGACCATATATTTTAAAAAAAAATAGTCGAAGTTCCTATATCCATGAGTTGGATAAGAATACTTGGTCTGTTAGAGCTCTTTTATATTGAGTATTAAAACCCAATGTAAAACACAAGCAATCAAAGTCAAGTAGTCAAATTGCACATGCCAATTCTAGTTCTAATATCACAAAAAATTTCTTCACCTAGAGGTTTAGTAAAAATGTCCGCTAATTGGTCATTAGTAGGAACAAATTGCACAATGACATCTCCGTTAAACACATGATCGTGAATGAAGTGATGTCTAACCTTAATATTCTTTGTTCTAGAATGTTGAGCTGGAATTTTAGTTAAGCATATAGCACTAGTATTATCGCACATTATAGAAGCATGGTCAATATTAATGCATTAGTCATTTAATTGATGCATTAACCAAAACATTTGAGCACAACAACTTCTACAAGCAACATATTCGACCTCAGCAGTGGGTAAAGTCCTGGAATTTTGCTTTTTGCTAAACCATGACACCAAAGCGTGACCAATAAATTAACAAGTACCACTAGTCAATTTTCGGTCCATTTTGTATCCGGCAAAATCCGCATCATTATATCCAACTAAATTAAAGAAATCACACTTATGGTAAAATATGCCTAAGGTAGAAGTACCAACTAGGTATCGAAATATTCTTTTCACGGCACACAAATCAGATTCCTTATGCTTGAAATCTAGCATATAAATATACACTGAACAATATATCAGGCCTACTAGCGGTAAGGTAAAGAAAAAAAAATCTGCTCATACCTTGATATTGCTTTTGGTCCACCTTTTTACCTTTTTCATCCATATCTAACTTAAAAGTTGAGCTCATTGGTGTTGCTATTGCCTTGGAATTTTCCATGTCAAATTTTTTAAGCATTTCCTTAATGTACTTGGCTTGGTCGATGAAAATTTCTTCCTCTCCTTGCTTGATTTGCAATCCAAGGCCCATCATACTCATTTCGAATTCCTTACTCATAAGATTTGCAACTTCTTCACAAAGAGATGGATTAGCAGCACCAAACATTATATCATCAACATAAATTTACACAATAAGAATGTCATGTTTAGAGTATTTGATAAAAAGTGTGGCGTCAACCTTTTCTCTTGTTTCAATCTACAGAGAGCCTTTCTGAGTTTAAAAACATGGTTGGAAAATTTGTTATCCTCAAATCCGGGTGGTTGTTTAACATAAACCTCTTCTTCAATAAGAGCATTTAAAAATGCGCTTTTTACATCCATTTGAAAAAGTTTGAAATCTTTAAATGAAGTAAATGCACATAATATTCTAACAGCTTCCAGCTTAGCAACGGGAGCAAAGGTTTCTTCATAGTCTATACCTTCCTCTTGATTATAGCCTTTAGCTACTAACCTTGCCTTATTTCTTACCACGTTACCTTCCTCATCCTTCTTGTTGTGGTAGACCCACTTGGTACCGATTACTTGATGATCTTGAGGTCTATCCACAAGTTCCCACACATCATTTCTCTTGAATTGGTTTAGCTCTTCCTCCATTGCCATTATCCAATTTGCGTCATTAAGAGCTCATTTTATAATCTTGGGTTCTTCAAGAGAGATGAATGTGGCTAAATGACAATATTTAGTTAATGCATGCCTTGTATTTACACCTTGGGAGGGATCACCAATGATTTGATTTGTTGGGTGATCCTTCAAGTGTTTCCAATCTCGTGGCAAGTCTTCCTCTTTGGATTCTATATTTTGGTTATCTCCTTTTGGTTCATCTATTTGAGCTTTGAGTTTATTTTTTCTTGCTCCTCGGATGAGAGTGTGATGTTTATTGGTTTGATTACTATATCATCATCACAAGGAGTTCTAGAGGATAAGACATTAGCTTCATCAAAAACCACATGTATAGACTCTTCTACAACCTTTGTCTTTTTATTATAGACTCTATATGCTTTTCTTGTTAGGGAATATCCAATGAAAATACCTTCATCAACTCATGAATTAAATTTGCCAAGATTTGTTTTTCCGTTGTAGAGAATGAAGCATTTGCACCTAAAAAATGTTTGGTTTTCTACCTTTATAAAGTTCATATGGTATTTTCTTCGAAATTGGCCTTATTAAAGCTCGATTTAAGATGTAGCAAGGGATGTTAACGACTTCGGCCCAAAATGATTTAGGCAAGTTGTTTTCACAAATCATGGTTCTGGCCATTTCTTCAAGTGTTCTATTTTTCCTTTCAACTACTCCATTTTGTTAAGGAGTTCTAGGAGCTGAAAAATTGTGGTCAAATTCCAAAGTAATCACAATAATTTTCAAAATCATCATTTTTAAATTATGTTCCATGATCACTTCTAACCGAAATAATTTTTAAATCGTTTTCATTTTGCGCCTTATTGTTAAATTTTTCAAATTAATCAAATGCTTCACTCTTATGAGAAAGGAATAGGACCTAAGTAAAACGGAAGTATTCATCAACAATAACAAGTCCATATCAGTTTCCACCAAGGCCCAAATGACGAGTGGGACCAAATAAGTCTATATATAAGAGTTCAAGATGCCTTAATGTTGAAACTATTCTTGGGTTTGAATGAAGATTTAGTTTGTTTGCCACAGTAACATGCATCACAAATATGATCTTTTTCAAATTTCAGCTTTGGTAATTCTCTAACAAGATCATTTTTTGAAAGTTTTGAAATCAAATCCATACTAGCATGACCAAATCTTCTATGCCAAATCCAAGGGTCATTTTCATCCAAGGCACTAAAACGTTTTAATGAATCTACACAATCAGGATAAATCATATAGACATTTTCACATCTTAGTCCAACAAGAAAAATTTCATTTGTTTTAGCATGTTTAACTATGCATCTAGATGATTCAAAGTTAATGTAATAGCCTTTATCACATAATTGACTAATACTTAGAAGATAATGCTTAAAACCTTCAACAAGTAAGACATCCTCAATGCTAGGAGAAGAGTTAGAAGCAACATTACCAATACTGATTATTTTTCCTTCCTTATTGTCGCCAAAAGTGACATTTCCTTTTCTTTGCATTAGTGAAGTGAACTTGGATTTATCTCCGCTCATGTGTCTTGAGCAACCACTCTTCAAGTATCACTTTTGGTTTTTGCTTTGGATTTTCATACACACCTATCACAAATCAAAGCTTTTAGGCACCCAAATTTTCTTGGGTCCTTGTTGTTAACCTTTACATTAGGTGGTTGAGACCCTTTTGGGACCCAAACCATCTATGTCTTTCTCAAATTTCTTTTGAAAGAACATTGGTCAACAATGTGCCCATGGTCACCACAATAGTTGCACCTTATAGAGTTCATTGAAGGTGACGAGGCTTTAACAAAAACAACATTCAAGCTTTTCTTTTGAACATTTCCATTATAACTAATTCCTTCTTTATTGTAGACCAGTTTTTAAGATGAAAGAATTTTGTCAAGTGTTTCTTGCCCTTTGAAAAATTTGCTTTAGATTTCCAAAAGTTCGTCCATTCTCTCTTTTAAGGATTTTTGCATTCTCTCTTTTAAGGATTCATTCTCCTTCAAGAGTGATTCATCTTCCATGGATTTTCCTTTTTTATTTTCCTTGAAAATATAAAACGTTTCTTCCAAGGATTGTTTTTCATTAGTTAGTTTTATGATTTCTTCTTTTAAGGACTCATTCTTTTTCTTTAGTGATTCATTTTCAAGTTCAAGCAATAAATGTTGTTTTAAATCTTTTTCCAACCCCATCTTTTCGAGACCTTTTACGAACGCATTGTGTCATTTTTTTTCAATTTTTTATATTTCTCATATTATTCTTGAAAGCCAACAACAAGTTTATCATAGGATAGATCGCTTACCTCATATTCTTCAATGCTATCATTGTGAATAGCCGTGAGACTAAAGTTAGCTACTTCTTCTTCACTTTCTTCATCGGAATATATTTAAAGTTCATCATCGCTATCTCCCCAAGCTGCAAATGCTTTCTTCCGTTCTTCCTTTTTGTCCTTCTTTTTGAACTTGTTGAAGAATTTCTTATTTTTTGGCTTGGGACAATCTCTCTTGAGATGTCTGATTTCTTCACACTCGTAGCAAGTTGGTTCATCTTTGGAGGAAGATGAACCCTCTTTATAGTTTTTCTTAAACCTTTTCTTTTCAAGACGTTTGTAAAACCTTTTTGCCAACATAACGACTTCATCATCACTTTCATCACTTTCGTCACTTAGAGATGATTTAAATGCTATGTCTTTATTCTCTCTTTTATTTTTCTTCTTCTTTAAATTCTTCCATGTCAATCTCATGGGTCATGAGATTTCCAATTAGTTGATCAAGTTTATAAGTGAAAAGGTTACGAGCTTCTTGAATAGCGGTAACCTTGCCTTGCCATGAAATAGGAAGACATCTAAGAATTTTACTAACTTGCTCCTCATTTGAATACATTTTTCTAAGAGCTTGGAGTTTGTTAGCAATTTTGGAAAATCTAGTGTACACCTGTTTTATGAATTCCTCCAGTTTCATTTTAAAAAGTTCGTAAGCTCTTACCAACATGTTTATTTTTGAATACTTTACTTGATTCGTGCCTTCATAGGTGACCTCTAGCTTGTCCCAAATATCTTTTGCCGATTGACAACCGGACACATGATTAAAGACATTTGGGGCAATAGCACTCAACAATTGATAATGAGCTTTTGCATCTTTTGCAAGTTTTTCTTTGTCATCTTGTATAAGCTCATTTTCTTTTTTTTCAAAGGTTTTCTCACCTTGTTTCTTTGAAGGTACATAATCACCATTTTTTGTTATAAGCCATAAATCAAAATCAATGGATGTAATATAAACTCTCATTCTAAGCTTTCAATAAGGGAAATTTTCCACATCAAAAAGAGGGGGCTTGTTGGTCTATTGGCCCTCGGCGAAGATCGGAGTGAAGGTCGCAGAGAATCACTCTAAGGTTGTTAGACCCGAAAAAAATTAGAGTACTAGCACTGCTACCAACTGAAGGTCCAAAGAGTAACCTAAGAGGGGGTGAATTAGGTTCTTTAGTAATAAATGAAAAATTAAATTTTACAAACTTTAAATTAAATTGAAAGAAAAACAATAGCTACGAAATGACAAAGATAAAGGCAAGAATAAAAGCGATGCACAAAATTTTTTACAGTTGTTCACTTCCAAACCAGAAGCTAGTCCACTTCTCAAGTGATTACTCTTTGTCACTTGAGCCTTTAACTAAGCTTGATGATCCTTTTAAATTTAGGCTCAGGATCTAACCTTTACAACCGGTCTTTTTTATGTAGGCTGAAGACCAACCTTTTACAACCGATCCTTTTGTAACCGTAGGCTAAGGATCCAACCTTTACAATAAAATAAATTAGAATAAAGTAATGGAAGAATTAAGCACTCAAATTCTTCACTCTTTCAAGAATGAATTGACACTTGACCAAGCTTAGCGAAAGCTAAGAATATGCCAATTAAGTTCAATAAAAAGCAACATAAAACATACTGAGTGCCCCAAGGGCTCCCGCCTAAGCAGGGTCTGGGAGGAGTCGGATGTAAGTAGCCTTCCCCTTTCAGGGTATTACCCCTGAAGAGAGGATGTTTTCAAGTGCCCCTAACCTGAGGGTGAGGACTTCTCAGGAGGTCACCCATCCTGGTACTGCTCTCGTCTAAGCACGCTTAACTTCGGAGTTCTAATGGAATCCAGTGATGGAATGTTGGTACCTTGGCTAAGCTTGATCAATAATAAAAGAACAAGTGATGCTTGAATAAAAACTTTAAACCAAACTTAAAATCAAACCATTAAAGCACAATAATATAAGAGAACTTTTTATCAAAGAATGCTTGGAGAGTGTTGGATGATTTGAACCAAAGCATTCAAGCCCTATTTATGGGCAAATGAGGGCCAAGGGGATGTTTAAAATGTTGGAAAAAAATATTAGGAAAGAAATCAAGTCAAAAGTAGCCATTTTGAGCTTTTTCTGATCTGTGTGTTGACACACAATAACTCCAGGTGGCTACTGTAAGCCTGTGTGTCGACACATACCTTCTGTGTATTGATACTCAGTATGCTTGAGTGGATTTATACGTTTTTGATTAATTAGCTTGATTGATGGGAAAATTTTACTATATTAGCTCAATTGATTGCCATATTAGCTCAAATTTTTGAATTAATTTTCCACTTTGCTTTGATCATAATGATAATTGATTGCATAAATCAGGCTAAATCACCACCCATTCAAATTTTAATTGATTTGATCATGCTTTTTTAAAATACCAATCTTGGAAAAATATTTAATTGATAAGGTAGATTGGTTTAATTTTGACTTTAATATTTGTCAAAAAAAATTGAAAATCAATTTTCAAAATATTTCAAAAACTTTTTTGTTAGAGCATCACATATCAATATTGAGACTTGGATTCAATTGATATATCCCGATCCTAAGTCCTGGACAATAAAAATAAATAACGTTAAGGTGCTTGGACTCAGATCATGTTCTTTTCAATTTGGATGGATCTTCTCTTCAACTTTAATCTCTTTTCCTCTTGATTCATCATCTTAGAAAGCTTCGCATCAAATAAATTATAATTCTTGTGAGTCACTTAGAAACAAGATTAGAACAATTTAAACACTACGACTCACTAAATGGTTGTTATCATCAAAATTATAATATAAATGGCTTTACGGCCAACATCATATTTTTTTTCCTCGTTTTTCCTCGACTTCCAAACAATGAAAAAAATTCGTTTTCATTTATTTTCTTCCCCATCAACTTTTGTTCCTAGCATTTTTCTTTTCTTTAATTTTCTTAATTCCAAATAGAGCCTTATAGAAGTCAAAGGGTCTAGGTTTCTGGGGGGTGCAGAAGTTAGGGTTTGAATTAAATTTATTATCCTGAAAATTAGCATAATATGGTACCACCAGCCAAGGTTTTATAAATTTTATTGGCCCACGGCTATATATTGTACTTGCTACTTGAACTAGCAAGATTTTTTTTATTCTTTTATTTTTGGGTTCGATATGGTGAGTGTATTAGGGGGGGAAACAACTCGGTTAGATTTAGACTTCTCAATTTTCTTACAAAAGGCAAGTTGATTGTTCTAGGCAGAAAAAAGAAATACGGTTATGCACAGTTGGGCGCAACCTATGTTTTATATTTGTCTTTGTATTTTATTGTTATGTTAAACTTATAAAAAGAAAAAAAAAATAGATGAAAAATGAAATAAAAAGAAAAGAAAAGGAGACAAAATGTGATATGATATATATTTGGAAAGTGTAAAAAGCAAACTAAATGGAGAGAAGAAGGAAGTCAAAGTAGCTTGAAAAAGAGGGGAGGAGGAGCACCGTTAGGATGAACTATGGCAAGAGAGAAGAAGGCAAGAAAAGGAGAGTAGACAAACAATTGATTTAAGATTCATTGTGGGTTTGAGATTCAACTAAATATTGTAATTCAAAGTTTTATAATGAAAGTTTGACACCCAATCGGGTCATAATTTTCCTTTCTAATTGAGAGAGGGTTTTTACGTAAAATTCATTGTGTTGTTTTATGTTCGATTTTTCACTTCCATTGTGTTTATTTTGTGATTTTTTTCCCTCAACAAGCACAACTTTTGAATATGGAGTTTACTTTTTGTATAACTACAAAGGTACACGACTACACGTACAATATTTGATGATTGAGTTTATTGGTTAGCAATATATGATACAACACGATAACATGATAGAATATACAAAATCACTAAGAAAAACCTCAACACAACTTAATTGTAATATAAATCTAACATGGGTTACCGTTTTTTAGAAAATCTCTTAGGTCATTAAGTATCATATTTTGTTTACAAATTTTGGATTTAAACTAAGTTTTCAAAAAGATTTCTTCTTATGTTTGATTTTTAATTTTCATTTAAACTAGAAAAGAACTAAAAACAAATAAGCCAAAGGATGAGAGTATCTCAAAGTTTAGCACAAGAATTGATCTAAGTCCAAAATTCATTTTTCAAGCCCTTGAAAACAGAAAATCACCCCTATTTTTACCTTAATATTTGGACCAGCAAAGCACAAATTTGGCCCATGAATGACATTGGAAAGGTCATAAATGTCCTTTTCTTTTGGTCAAAGCTCATAAATGTCTAGTTTCAACTAAATCAAGAATAATGCCATTTATGTTATAAAATTATAGACATATTATACTCAAAAGGAAGAGAATAAAAATACAAACCCAAATATATATAAAAAAAATAGCAAGTATTTTATTCTAGAACTAAAGAACTGGAGAAGTTTTTTTTCTATTCAAATAATTCTGACAATATTTTATTATTAAATATTAACTCTCAAACTCCTCACAATTCTCTCAATCTCACTGTCTTTTATTTCTCTTCTGCTTGTTGTGTTGCACCACTTCACTCTACTATTTATACAAATTTTAAGTGGTGGGAATTCTTGCCCACTATATATATGTACACACACACAAAGGTCTTTTAAATAATTTCTAATTTTCTAGGATATTTTATAATATCTGAATACGACCATAAAAATTGTACCGGAAAAATATCCAATATTTACAGCACTCCCCATTTGGATATTTTTCTTTAAAATATTTGCGGGACAAATACTCTTGAAAGTGTATAGTGTCCGAGTTGTTGTAAATTAGTGAACAATAGCAACAACAGTAAAAAAACAAACGATCAAACACAGCAACAAAATCAATAAAATGAGGAAAGATCTTACAAAATGATTTAACCACGTTGTGGAACAAACTACTGTCCTAAAAGACGATTTCGTCGCTGCTAAGGTGCACACAGATCAACCGGCGGCCGTCCTCCGGGATTCACGTGATCTGACCTTTAACCTGTACTCGTTAGAAGCTGGGTAGGATGCTAAGAGAGTTTGCCCATACTTAGAGAGGATTTTTAGAGAAGAAGACCGTAGAGAAAGGAGAGAAGAGAATTGCAAATTTTGGATGGATTGTGATTGAAGTGGACAAGGTTATTTATAACTGAGGAAGATGATTGTTGGAGCTTCCCAATAGCCACCCTATGTAGACGCGTCCCAATGGCAGGCTTGGGAAGAGACGCGTCCATAAAGAGTGCCATGGAGAGGAGCATTTGCATAATAATGATGCACTTACTGGGAACCAAACAATGCGGTTCTACAAGGCCTGCAAAAATATCCGTTAGAGAGAAGTTTTCCGATAAAATAAAAATACCCGTAAGAAAAAGGACACCCACACCCTCGCTCGAGCACGGCACGGCGCGGCGGGTGGCATGCGCAAGCGTGTGTTTCCCGCCATTCTCTCACCCATTACTTAGTTCAAGTACTTCTCATTACAAGGTTATATATAAATTACTCATCCCTTCTCTAAATTATCCATGTGGGATGAGGTTTTCAACTTAAGACTTCACTTATTCAATATGGCTAGGCTTTGTTACATTTCCAATAGTCCCCCACAAATGTCACAAAGCTAAAAGAAAGAGATTAGTCTGCTCAAAAAGGTAAGCTTAGTTTTTTCAATGTCGATGTCTCACGACTTGAATCGACACCTAGCACTTAACAAGTTTAAGACCAATAGCTAGTCAGGTAACCTTCGTTTTGAACATGATAAGAGGTTGTATAGTCTTCTACTTGAGCACATACCAAGCTTAAAATATCTTAGCAAATCCCCTAGTTTGACGATTTTATTAGCCATGTGTCCGTCCTGGATTCTTATAGGTGCTCTAGAAGGCAAGTCTCCAACCTTCGTAGGGAGCAGCCACACCCCCACACCTACATAGGTGGATCCCATCAATTGCATGTTACCTCGCACCACCAAATAATAGCTATGGGTCCATTAAGAGCTAATGTTCATTCTCATCACCTTAAAAACAATTCCTGGGTTCCATCAAGTGTGACTCATCTCACACCACAAAAAAAGCATGGCTATGAATTGTCCAACATTATCAACATCATAGGAATGGACAATAATTTATTACTGTGTATAATCGAACTGAACAATAATTTACTCATTGAACTTATATAAACTAGGTTGAGATACATCATAGTCAGTTCACTTTATAGACTTTAATCCCATCCCCCTCGATGCTTCTAATATAATTTTTCGACAAAGGCCTTTCGTTAACGAATCCGTGAGTTTCTTTTCCAACCTCAAATAGTCTAGTGATATCACCCCATTTTCTAAAAGATCTTTCATAATTTTATGTTTGAGATGAATATGTCTTCTTTTGCCATAATACACGTTATTCTTAGCTACAGCAATGGCTGCCCGACTATCACAGTGCAATGTAACTGATGGAGCTGGATGCCCCCACAATGGCACATCTGCAAGTAAGCTTCTCAGCCATTCGCCTTCATGTCCTGCCAGTTCAAGAGCAATGAATTCTGATCCCATGTTAGACTTGGCAGTACAAGATTGCTTAGATGACTTCTAGGATATAGCACCTCCCCCTAGTGTAAAAAAATAGCTACTAATGGAATTAATTTTATCGTTACCAGATACCCAGTTAGAATCACTATATCCCTCTAATACAGCAAGAAATTTTGCAAAGTGAAGTCCCCAATCTATGGTTCCTTTCAGATATTTAAGCAATCTTTTCAAGCATTCCAATGTTCTTCATTTGGATTATGAGTGCATCTACTAAGTCAGCTTACAGCATAAGCAGTGTCAGGCCTAGTATAGTTCCTTAAGAACATAACACTTCCAATTATTTTAGCATACTCAGATTAGCACATTGCAATACCTTTATGTTTTGTCAAATGTATAGTAGGGTCATAAGGTGTCCTCACTAGATCGGCATCAAGCATGTCAAACCTTCTATTTTTTCAGCAGAGTGAGCTTGATTAAGGCTGATGCCTTCAAGAATCATTATAATTTTAACTCCTAAAATTACGTCCGCCTCCCCTAGGTCCATATCGAATTTGGAACTTAAAAGTTTTTAGTCTCAATGACAATGCTCAAAGTTGTGCCAAAAATCAACATATCATCAACATATAGGCACATAATAACACATCCATTACAATGAGACTTAGAATATACGCAGGAGTCTCCATCATTCACATGAAAGTTGTTAGCAATCAAAGTGTTATTAGATTTTTCATGCCACTGCTTTGGTGCTTGTTTTAGGTCATACAAATATTTGATTAGTTTACACTTTTTCTTTTCTTAGCATAGAACTACAAAGCCCTCTGATTCTTCCATATAAATTTCTTCATCTAAGTCACCATTCAAGAAAGTAGTTTTAACATCCATTTGATGGACAATCAAATTATGAATAGATGCGATAGCAATCAAGGTCTCGATAGTGGCTATTTTAGTGACGGGTCAGTACATGTCCAAATAGTCAACTCCCTTTCTTGTATCCCTTAGCCCCTAGCCTAGCTTTAAATTTATCTATTGACCCATCAGCCTTTAGTTTCCTTTTGAATACCCGCTTACAACCAATCGGTTTGCATCCTTTAGGGATGTCTACTAGTTCCCACGTGTGGTTATTCAAAATTGATTCTAGTTCATCCTTAATAGCCTCTTTCCAAAAGATGGAGTCAACATATTTCATGACTTCTTCAAAAGTTTTTGGATCTTCCTCTAGCATATTGGCACACACTATTTCCTTATTTTATCTCATTATGTTCAGTTAAGAAGGTAGTGATAAAGGCTGATCCAAAGCTATTTTCTTTTCTAGCCCGTTTACTCCTTATTTCTAGTTTGTCAATTTCATCAGCATTTTCAATACTAGAGGTCACAGAGATAGGAGTTAGAGATATAGGTTGAGCATTAGATATCATGGGAAATATATGTTCGAAAAACTCAACATCTCTAAATTCAATTATACTATCACATGCATAGGAGTTGTTTTCGCCTTTAATTAAAAATCTGTATGCCACACTATAGTATGCATATCCATTAAATAGGGAATCAATAGTCTTAGTTCCAATTTTACTTATTTTGAAATCGGGTAGTCCAACTTTCGCAAGAAACCCGCATAATTTTAGGTATTTTAAATTTGGGGCGTGGCCTTTCCATAGTTCATAAGGTATTTTATCAAGTTTCTTATGAGGTACACGATTCAGTATGTGACAAGCAGATAAAATCGCCTCCCCCCATATATTATCAGGAAGTCCAACACTTATTAGCATAGTGTTCATCATGTTTTTCAAAGTTTTATTTTTTCTTTCAGCAATACCATTCGACTCTAGACAATAAGGAGGTGTTCTTTCATGTATTATTCTTCTTTCTTCGCAAAATTTCTCAAGGTAAGTAGGGTTATACTTCCCTCCTCTATCGGACCAAGTCTTTTTATTTTTCTTCCCAGTTGGTTTTCAACCTCAGCTTTATATTTTAAGAACATTTGTTCGGCTTCATCTTTACTCCTTTGAAGGTATACCATGGTATATCTAGAGTGGTCATCTATGAAGGTTATGTAATGTCTTTTACCGCCCTTGCTCATTATTCTTTTAAAATCCCCTAAGTCGTTATGGACCAATTCAAGATGTTCGATATGTCTTTCTATGGATTTAGATGGTTTTTTAGCATATTTAGCTTCAACGCACACTTCACATTTAGAAAAATTCGTTTTATTAAAATTAGGGATTAAGTTCATTTTTCTTAAATGTTTAATAGAATTAACATTCACATGTCCTAAACAAGCATGCCATAAATTAAGGGATTTAGTGATATAAGCAAAAGAAGTACTAGCATTCATTTCATTGGTGCGTTCGGCATCAAAAGTAAACAGCCCCCCATTACAGTACCCCTTACCCACAAATTCCACATTTCTAATGAGTACAAGTCTATCAGAATCAAAAACTAATTTTAAGCCAGCTTTAATAAGAAGATAACCAGATATCAGGTTTCTACCCATATCAGCCACATGCAGCACATTGTTTAATGTAAGCATTTTACCAAAGGTGAGTTTTAGAGAAATCTTCCCTTTTTTCCGAGGATTGGCACGGTTGCTGAATTTCTCATGTAGACCACGCCGCCATCTTCCACATTCTGGTATTCTTCAAAAATGTTCCGGTGTGCACATATGTGTCTGGTAGCTCCAGTATCCACTATCCATTCTTTTATGTTGTTCACAGGTTCACTTCTGAGATCACAGCTACAACGTTGTCTGTTTCTACTAGATTGGCCTTGTTCTTGTTGTCTTTGGGTTGGTTCTTCTTGTTTCTGCAATCCTTAGCTTTGTGTCCATGTTTCCCACAAAAATAACATTCTCCTTGGTACTTGGTCTTCATTTTGTGAATTTTTCCCCCGAGCTTGAGGTTGAAGTGGTACTTTCTATATTTTCTTTTGAACCTGTCAGATGAGGCAGCCTTTGTTTCAATAATGTTAGGTTTTGAATAGTCATAGTATGAGTTTGCCTTAACCTTCAACCTGTTTTCTTCTTCCATTTTCATATAACCCACAAGTTCTTCTAAAGATAGGTATTTTTTTTCTTATGCATGAGTAGGTTCCTATAATCCTTCCATGAGCACGGAAGCTTTTCGATAAGGACATAGGCTTGAGTAATTTCATAGATTTTTAGACCTTCTGACAATAGAGTAGCTACAATATTTTCATACTCGTGTACTTGATCAATGATTGGTTTGTCATCAACTACTTCAAAGTCCTTTTTTTGGATAAATCACTTTTATTTATCAAAAGAAATCGTACATGAGTACGAGGAGCATACCCCGAGTGACGGCCAAAGGCCTACAAGGTAATTCCAAAAAAGAATGCAAAAAAGCTAAGAAAGCAACAAAGCCGAAGCCAAACAAAAGGAAATATAATGAGTACATCAAAACTGCAAAGTAAATTCCTAAAACACTGGAGATGAAGGAGTTCACTTGTGACCAATCTTGGAAGAAGAATGAGATGCTAGAAACTGCTTCTTCGAAACTATTCAAGCCTCTTTGAGCTCAACATAGGATGGGCAACAGATAAGAACCCACGGCATCCCCACACCAACAAGAACCTCATAGCTGCATCAGATTGAGAGAGACTCAAATCCTATGAATCAGCGAAGTCCATGCCAGAAAACGGGCCCCTAGCCAAAGAAGTGCTCTAGGCAAGGGGGAGGGACCCGATTGGGCCAGGAGGAAATGTCCTCCATGGCCCATTTGGGTTAAGTACCCCACGTCCAGCACCAAAAAGCGTTGGGCCTTAAAAGGGGGCCAAAAGGGATGCTCGCCTCGTGTCCCTAATAGCCCAAGTGGGCCTAGCTTACAATGTTGGGCTGAAGAGAAAGAGAAACCGGGCCCTATTGGTCCGGTTGTGCAACACCGTCCACCCCCCCCCCCCCCCTGTGGAGGGGGGGTTCATGGAGATCAAGGGGGCCCAAACCAGGCCCAAGCTCTGGCCCAGAGAGAGGATTTCGGGCAATCAATCCAAATTCAACTCCCTCTATACCTAGTCGAGCCCAACCAACCCATCTTGAGATCTATTGGCAATTGGGCCCCAAAAAGTTCCAAACTCCTTGTGCAAGTTAGCTCATCCCTAGTAGACACGGGATCCCGTCCATCTCTGGCTCAACCGTCCCACTCATACCACTAATCCCAACCATCTGCACCATCCCAACCAAACCCATAGGCCCAACATGCAGCTTATCAGCAACTCGAACCAGAATTAGCTCAACCAACAAACTACCCTTTCCTTCTTCCAAGGCATGACCCAAAGGCCTAACACTAGGAGGCCATAAAGCTTCAACTGTTGTGAGCCTAAAAGCAAGCCCAAGCATGCCACAAACCCAAGTGGATTGTAGAGGTCTCTTTGGTCCAAAGTCACAAGCCACCAACCCATCAAAAGAATTAGGTGGGCCTTGAGCGCCCAACCCAAGTTCATTTAAGTCACTTGCACCCAAACCCGGGCCTGAAAGAGCATCCCTATTTGGCCCGTATTCCCCACAACCCATGGACCCATTAGCAAGCCTAATCCCTTCACCAACCCAAGTTTCTTGCATGAGCCCTAGCGGAACCCTAGCTCCACCCAACTTCACCCCCTCCACCTGACACAGCCGCCTTCTACCACGCTCGCAGCCCCAAATTCCGGCCATTGTGACCAGTTATTCATGGGGATGAAGATAAACAATGGAGAAACTACCATATCTCCCAACACCCGAAAAACCATCATAGCCGACGAAACAAATAATGCCCGGAGGAGCAATATCCAATTTTTCGGTCAAAAACCCTATGAATAAGGGAACAAAGCAATTCATCCAAAGTTCAATAAAGAAAGAAAAAACAAGATCCCTTGGCCTCCAATGTGATATCGTTATAGCAACACCAACAATGGGGGAAGGAAAGACATAGGAGAGAGCAATATCTTCACCCCAAACGCAACTAAATGAACAAGCTTTGGATGAAGAGACCATAGCCCAAGCTTCATCTAAAATCTTTGTAGAGACAAACCCACTTTCACCTAGCATAGTATGCACCACCAATACTCACAATGAGGCAAAATGCGAGCCAAAAAATGAATTTTTTGAATCTTGCCGGAAACCACCGCAGCCGCAACCACCCATGGCCTATTTTTGTCCAAAAAATTCAAAAAAATTCAAAACAATCCCAAATATGGAAGGAGCGTGATTTTAGGAGCAGATCCGCCAAATCCGCACTTGTCAAATTGGAACAAATCAGGGGAGATTCAATTGAAACTTTCCAAATTTGGGAAAAACCTAGCCATGAAGGAAGAGAGAGAAAAGCCACCACCCCACACCAAACACCAGCAAGGTTGATCGAAAAAGCAAGAGAAACGATGTAGGGATCCGTCAATGGAGTTTCCAGTGTGAGAACACCAAGGAAAACACGTCCTACACAGCACCACAACCACCACCCCCACCTCCCTCACTCACTTGTATTTTCTAGTACCCACATCGTCGTTTCCATATTTTTCAAGAAATGTGTAACATATATATCGAATAAACTATTAGTCATATAATGCAATAGTGTTCCCCTACAGCTTTTATTATCCGCAGTAAATTTTTCTTCATAGGTGCGTTTAGCAGTTTCTTCTTTAGGGACATTCTTTTCGTAGAGGACATAGTCAACACAAAGTTGTTCTAGGTAGAACAGTAGCTTGAGAGACCAAGTTTATAATTCTTCCCATTTAGTGGTACGACTTTAGACATATCATGCAAAGGGGGTTTCGTTGCCATGATTGAGTTAAAATCGTCTTTTAAATTATTGTAAATTAGTAAACGGTAAGAAAAAAATGATCAAACACAACAGTGAAATTGATAACATGAGGAAAGATCTTACAAAACGATTTAACCGTGTCGTGGAACAAACCACTGTCCTAAAAGATAATTTCGCTGCTTATAGAGTGCACACAGATCAACCGGCGACCGTCCTACAGGATAAACATGATCCAACCTTTAACGCGCACTCGTTCGAAGCTGGATGGAATGCTAAGGGAGTTTGCCCAGACTTAGAGGGATTTTTAGAGGAGAAGACATAAGAGAAAGCGAGAAGAGAATTGCAAGTTTTGGATGGATTGGGACTGAAGTGGACAGGATTATTCATAGCTAAGGAAGATGACTGTTGGCGCTTCCCCACAGCCACCTAGTGCAAACGCGTCCTAATGGAAGGCCTGGGAAGAGACGCATCCCAACGGAAGGCTTGGGAAGAGATGTGTCCATAAAGAGTGCCATGGAGGAGCGTTTGCATAATAACAAAGCACTATTGGGAACCAAACAGTGCGGTTCTATGAGGCCGGCAAATATATACGTTGAAGAGAAGTTTTCCGATAAAATAAAAATACCCGTAATAAAAAAGGACACCCACACCCTCGCTCAAGCATGGCATGATGCGGTGGGTGGCGCGTGTGTGCCTGTGGTTCCCACCATTCTCTCACTCATTACTTAGTTCAAGTACTTCTCATTACAAGGTCGTATATAAACTACTCCTCCCTTATCTAAATTATACATGTGGGATGTGGTTTTCAACTTAAGACTTCAATTATTCAATGTGGCTAGGCTTTGTTACATTTCCAACACGAATTATATACGCTTTTTGAACTGCCTCGTTAAAAACCTTGCCAGGAAAAAATCTAGTGGGAAAAATTATAGTGAGGGGAAAAAGAGTACAGAGCGTATTTAACTCCCCTCATGTGCGCGTATTAATCAAGACAAAAGTCCCATTTTGGTCACAAAAGTTACAAAAAATGGACAAATTGGTCACCTAACTCAAAATTTGGAAGATTTAGCCACCCAACTCTTAAGAAATATTCCATTTGGTCACCAAGGTTATTTAAAATTGGACAAATTAGTCACCCAACTCAAATTTTAGAAGATTTGGTCACTCAACGCCTAATTAAAATCTCATTTAGTCACCCAAGTGATTTAAAATAGACAAATTGGTCACTCAAATCATATTTTGGAAGATTCTATCACCTAATTTCTAATAAAAATTTGTTTAGTCACCCAAATATTTTAAAATGGGCAAGTTGGTCACCCAAATCAAAATTTGGAAACTCTACTTCCCAAATTTAAAAAATCTATTTTGATCACTTACGTGATTTTAAAACGATAAAATTCATCACTCAAATATAAAAATATCAAATTTAATATAAAGTTGGGGGTGGGGATTCGTAGAAGATGGTTTAGGAGCGAGGGTGTTGTTTAGTGAAAAAGGGTTATGGGAAAATTTTTGATTATTTTTTTGACTAGTTTGGGGGTAATTTTAGTAAAATATTTAATTTAGATGAATATTTAAAATTTTTAGTTGCTTATAATTATAATTATATTTAAATTATTACATTTTTTAAGTTTAAAATATTTTTTTATATTTTATTTTATGATAAAATTAATTATTTATCTTTTAAATTTTTATCTAATGTCTCTGAGTTGAAAGAACTTTGTTGAAATGTGCTTGCTTCTATGAACTCTCCGTAGCTTGAACAATATAGACTTATCTTCATATGGTACTATCGGGCTTCCCCTGATCGTTGGAAGCTTACAAAATATGTTAGATCAAGGGCTCTAACAATACCATTCTCTACTTGCTCAAAAAAATGTTAGTGTCTTAATAGTAGCTGTAATTGTTAGAAGATCGCCAAAACATAGCAATATGGCCACATAACGAAATAGCAATTTTGTCACTTATCTTATGTTGGTCAACTTAAACAACCAGTACTTGCATATAAAAGTAATTGCAAATTTGACATAATGAAATAGTGCTATATTAGTTGTTCTATTAAATATTTAACCACATTCTCATACCTTCATATTGGTGCCATATTCTATACTTATGACAAGTTAATAGAAGGAGGCTTATACCTGGTCTTATAACAGTTATATTAATGCAATAATTATACCAAGGTGTGGTATTTTTAAGACCAAGAATTCATTTGTCACCTCATTTAGGACCAAAAGAAGTCTTTATTTTTATCAAGAAATTAAACAAAAGTCGAGGCATTAAACAACATATTGAAACACTTAAGTGCCGTAACTTTATAAGTTAACCAATAGAATAATACACTATCATATTAGCGCTCAATCTCCAGGTTGAGACAAAATCTTTCCTTGTCCGAGATCCTTAATCTCGAACTCTTAATTTAAGTGTATAACAACTTCTTTAAATTCTTCAGAAGTTATGATGATATTAACATATTCCTCTTTTATTAGATAAGGTTTTGAATTATATGCTTCGGGCATCTTTGGTCTTTCAGGGACTTTCATATAAATATCATCATAAGCAATAAATACAAAAAAACTATTATCACATCCATAAGACACATACAGAGACCGCCATACCAATTGCATCCATTTCTTCTATATATGTATGTCCCATCTATTTTTGGTCTCTATAATAAACCTTGGGCTACAAATTGTGCTTTTCACTACCTTATTATTTTTCACACCAACATTCACATATAGCCTCAGATTTTACTGTTTAGGCATTTAGACTACAGATCCAAAAATTACAAATGACTAATTGAGCCTGAATTGGATCTTTCAATTTTAGCCAATTATTTCTTTGTTGGCATTCTGGAACAAACTCCAGTTCAAGATTTTCAATTTCTTTGATTAGATCAGTAGCTATTTTATATACAAACATTTGATTAATTTTCATTTCGGTTCCATCAATCCCATAATTCATAGAGATCTCATTTATTATCAAAAATTTCAAAAGTTTCAGCAATTTCAGTAGTTTCAAATATTTGATAATCTTGAGGAATTTTATTTACATATATTACGATCTTTGCAGAGTTTTCTCCTCAAGAGTTTCATAATAGAAGGACTAGTATTTTCTATTGCACCTTTTTCTTTTTCATATTCAAATCTTTGGAACCGATACATCTACCATGTTTTTAGCATGCAATAGATGCATTTTTCAATATATTAGAATATCTCTCTATTGAGATATTAAATCTAGCAAGGCCATCTATAATGGGGACATATTATTTGGTCACCCACTTTTTATTAATGAATACATCTGTGAATTGACTTGTAATATTTTATAAGTGAACAATTCTTTGAACTTCTGGTCCAATGATACATTTCACATAAATTCTTATTTTTTGACTTTTGTTTTTCTCCTCCTGATTCTGGAAACCCTATTTTATCAAATTGACAATCAGTAAACTATGGTGTAAAATATTTTCAGTTAATATCTCCAGATATTTTATACATGACGGGAATTAAACTTGATATAAATTCAAGTCCCATGTTGGACCCATCTTTCAGCATTATGGTGGAGTAATTGGGACATACATTATACAATTTATAGATGGGATAGATATCTAGTTCTTGTCAGAGATAAGTTGTATTAGGGAGATCCATATTAATCAGATGGTCTAGTATGAATTAGTGCTGCAACATATATCATAACATGTACCCATGTAAAAGTAGGCAATAATAATGGTCTAGCCATTCGCTGCATGCATTTAATCAGAAAATCTGCAAGACCATTTTCTGTCTATATGTGGGATGTATGGTACTCAACGGTAATCCTAATTGACATTGAATATTAAATTCTCGGAATGTAAATTCTCCTGCATTTTCATATAATATAATCCATGACTTGAGCTTATAGTCAGATCATTTATGCAAAGAGTTTCACAAATACCACATCACAAGTGGATTTTCACAAACATGTAACCAACGGGTCAAGGCCACTATTAAAATCATAAAATACCGAATTGGTCCACATGATGAAATAATTAGCCCACATATATCCTATTTGTATTCCTTCAAATGCATGGGTCTCAAACCCAATTTCAATTGAGTATGACATAGCTCTTTAATGGGTGCTCGAGAGAATTTTCAACGATTCTCTTAATCATTTTGATACCCAAATGAATCAAATAGTCATGCCATGAAATAAAAGCTTTTGGGTATGTTAACTTCTGGTTAATCATGTCAAACAGGTATCTCGGAATTAAAAAGATAGCCATACTTCAGAAAAGTTTGTTTTCTTCAGGAAATATAATATGTGCTCTTCTAGAGCCTTTAATTAAGTTTCAAACACCCATTATTATTATACTATCTTCGAGACATGAATTTCCTCCATTCATAATTTTCAAACATAAAATACATATAAGTATTAAACGAAAATATAAGCATACTAGGTAGGAGAGGGAGACGCAGGTCGAAAAAGAGATGGTTGGAGACGATCCGACAAGACCTCATCTACCTAAACCTTCAGGAGGAAATGACCTTAGATAGAGCCCAATGGAGGGCTTGCATAGGGGTAGTAGATGCAGCGGTTGGAGTAGGGCAGTCTAGCTTATTAGTGCTAGGCCTTTGACATCCTCTTGGCGCACTTATGTAGCGTACTTGCTCTCTTGCTGTTTGATTTCTGCTTAGATGTGGCTTGCTTTGAGTTTGTTTTGCTCGCCTTATGTTTTTCCCTACTCATGCTTTGTTGATCTCTTGCTGTCGAGCCACCATGCTTTATGCTGCGGACCAGCTTCTCAGGTTAGGGGTCCTCAGAAACAGCTCCCTTCACGGTAGCTCTCGGAAGGGGGAAGGCTGCGTACATCTACCCCCTCCCCTCGACCCTGCTTTTGCTGGAGCCCTTAGAGGCACTGGGTTTGTTGTTGTTATTGTACCATTGTTATTTTAAATGAATGATGTATAAATAGATTGGCTGAGAAATACACCCATATGAATAACTGATAATATGTAGGCGACATAGCCGACCATAGGAATAATGAACGAGTAATAAAAGTAGGCGATTTAACCAGCCATGAATATGCAAAATAGAAAATATGAAAACTGAAGTTTTTCTCTTTCTTTCGTCTCCTCGTCATTAGTGGACTTCTTAAATTTTGGTCCATTTAGGGTATCCTAGTGCAAGTTATTATGACTACGAATATAACCTCATCCATGGCCACGGCCACATCTACGAGCTCGACCATGTCCATGATGGTCGTATGTCAAAGCATTCACTTCAGGGAATGGTTCGGCCCCAGTTGGTCATGTTTGGTTTTTTTCATCAATAATCCATTATTTTGTTCAGCAACGAGGAGACATGACATTAACTCTGAGTATTTTTTAAATTCTCATTCTCAATATTGCTGTTGCAGGAGCATATTCGAGATATGAAAAGTAGAGAGCGTTTTCTCTAACATATCCTCCTTTGTAATATTTTTCCGACATAATTTCAATTGGGAGGTAATACTAAATACTGCAGAGTTATACTTGCTTACAATTTTCAAATCATGCAATCGCTGTTGAATCTATTTATAGCGAGCTTTAGGAAGGATCATAGACTTTTGATAATCAAACCTCTCCTTTAAATTCAACCAAAGGACATACGGGTCGTCTACAATAATATAATCAGCTTTCTATCCTTTAGGGATATGATGCCTGAGAAATATCATTGCTTTAGAGCAATCACGCAGGGGTGCAATATTTTCCCTTTTAATTGTATCTCTGAGATTCATAGCATTAAGGTGAATCTCAACATCAAGGGTCCAAGGCAAACAATTTTTGCCAGATAAATCAAGAGCAGTAAATTCAATATTAGTAAGATTAGACATTATAAATCACAAAGATTAGGAAATAAAAACTTACCTCGAGTATAGAAGGATCCTCAACTGGCTAGAGACTCGTGCTGGTAACGTGTTATAAAACTATAGACATATTATACTCAAAAGGAAGAGAATAAAAATACAAACCCAAATATGTATAAAGAAAAATAGCAAGTATTTTATTCTAGAACTAATAAACCAGAGAAGCTTTTATTCTATTCAAATAATTCTCTTAATATTTTATTATGAAATATTACCTCTCAAACTCCTCAAAATTATGTCCAACTCACTGTCTTTTATTTCTCTTCTGCTTGTTGTGTTGCACAGCTTCGCACCTCTATTTATACAAATTTTAAGCAGTGGGAATTCTTACTCATGAAGAAAGGTACACACACACACACACACACACACACAATGGTCTTTTACATAATTTCTAATTTTCTAGGATATTTAACAATATCTAAATTCGACCATAAAAATTGTACCAAAAAAATATCCAATATTTACTATAATTTGCGTTTTCTAAGAGTAAACTATGACAATTTAATTCCATACCGTCATCATAAGCAATGAATAGGTTGTCGAATATTTTCTGGTAGGGGAATATTTGAGTCAAGTCGAGCCAGAGTTTGCAAGGCTCGAGGCTTGGCTCGTTTATATTAAGCTCAGCTTGAAGTTCATCGAGCCCGGAAAGTTCAAGCTTGAGCTCGGCTTGATAAAAACTCGGGCTCGGCTCGGCTCGACTCGATCTAAGCTCAACAAGCTTCGAATTAAGGTTGAAATATTTCAGGTCATTTAAGCTCAATCTAGGCCCATTTAGGCTCGAGCTCGGCTCATTTTGGCTTAAATTTGGCTTGATTCGGCATATTTAATCCAATATATTACATTCAGCAAGGGAAGCTTAAGCTTGTTTGGGCTCGCAAGCCTATGAGCTTGAGCTTCACTAGGCTCGGGCTTGGCTAGATAAACTAAATGAACCAGCTCAGCTCGACTCAAGCTCAAAGCAAGGAAAGCATCTCGAGCTTTATAACGAGCCGGCTTGTGAGCCCTACCGAGCCATCTCGGCTCAATTACATCTCTAATTTTTGAACCATGTACCAAATGCAAAGTGCCAAATTGTACTTTTAATTCTGCTATGTCGTAGTGTTTGGAAGGATGTTTCAAAGCCATCTATTTTACACCCTCTTATAGTTCAAGACAAATATTGGAAAAGACTAGTAAAGATACTCACCATTTCTTGGAATCCACTAAAGAGATGCAGAAATGCGTGGGCAAAGTTCACAACTTAATGGAATCTAGCAAAAAGATACAAAGTTAGAAGAAGGTGAAACAGACGGTGAAGCTCAAAATAGGAGTGAAGAGGCAGCCCCGCATCCATGAATGACGCATTACTTGGCAAGGAGCTAGTATGGACATGGTGGCTCAAGCTTGCCGGCACCAGGGTTGGTGGGACCAGCGATGCGGGATAACAAAAGACCAAAAAATGCAGAAGTTCGTGAAGATAAAGTTTGGGTCTATCTAAGATTAGTTTAGTTATTTATTTTAAGTGTTTTACTTATCTCTAAGCATTTATAATTATCACTTAGAATTTTATTTATTTTATTTTTTGTCAATTTGCCCTCAATAAATATAAGAGGAATTTGGTTATTTTAGTCAGTCAATTGTGGAGAAATATTTTATGAGTTTTGGTTCTTCTATTCTCAAGTATGAGAAATAGGATAAATTTTATCTTTTCCCTTATAATTTTTATTATTGATTAATAAAATTAAGGGAAGACTATTGAACCTTCCCGTTCCCCTAAATTTTCACTTACGCGCTGCATCATTTACTATTATACGTTACTGATGTGGAGAAACGTTAGCTATGGTAATTAAATATCTACCTCCTTATTGTTCAAAGAAAGTGTCGATCTCCCAACTCAATTTTTATTTTTTAATTTTTTTTTCCCCTTTTTCGACTTCCTGATACATATCGTCCCACAAACGTATCAAAAATGAATCACTTTTTATTAAGACTTAAATGGGAAAATGTTTCCTCTATCCTTTCGATAGTGATTGTTGGAAAAGTAAATAATCTTTGAGCAAAAAACCAAATAAGAAAGATGCTGCAGCTAGCCAAGGCGAGCAAGACAAGTGTTGGCGTCAAGTTGGCAAGTAGGAAGCTTGGCGTCACACCAAGTTCTGTAGTAGTTCCATGATTCCAGCCTCTAGCCGAGATTTTCGAGATTTTTGCTGATTTTGTTAACTAATTTGATTAGTTTGTTTAATTTCCGATTTGATTTATTGTTTCCTTGATTTACGTAAATTTAAATTCAAATCTCCCTAATCTTCCTCTATACAAAAAGAGGATAATTAATGTTAGTTTTTTAGTCAATTAATTTTGAATTTTCAAAGTATATTTTCCTTGTATCCTCGATTTCTCGGATAGTGAGAAACGGGTTATGAGCCTCTTTGTTATTTTATCTCAATAAAATTCAAAGGGAAAGCCGTTGAACCTTCCCGTACCCCTACTTTCCTATCACTCGCTGCATTAGTTGGTATCAGAGCGCAAAAACACTTCCTGAAACGATGGTCTCAAGATGTCAAAGGAATGCCATCATCAATGAAGTGACTGACCAAAACCGACATTGTAGTACGAGAGGAGATTTGAAGAACTGGAGGAGAAATTCCGGTGGTTCAGGCAATGCTTGATCCAACACAGGGCAAACCCCAACCTCCAGAACCGAGTTAGGCCCCAACACCAAACTTCACCGGGCGTTAATGGTAGAGACGTGGATGATCCTTTCTTTAACTAATTTCATGATGAAGATATTCCAGAGCCGAGGTTAAGGCGCCAATCGCGTAATGGAGGTGACCATGAAGACAGGAGGTGGGAATTCTGAATTCGGACTTCATATTGAGATTCTAGAGTTTAATGGAGGAGGATGTCTGGAAGAGTTCCTTGATTGGCTCGTTGCCATTGAGGAAGTCATGGAGTTTTGGGATGTCTCGGAACAAAAGCAGGCGCCACTGGTTGCTACTCGCCTTCGTGGGACGTCAGCCGCCTGGTGGCACCAACAGTAGCAGATCCGGCTCAAACAAGGCAAACCTAAGATTGAATCTTGGGAGAAGATGAAGAAGCACTCGCGAGGTGCCTTCTTGCCTCACAATCACACCCCGTATGATGGACCAGCACCTACAGAGCCTTCGCCAAGTTTCAAGAACCGTGAAGGAGTACAAGTCTGAGTTCCATGCCTTAGTAGCCAAGAATAACTTGGTGGAATTGGGGGAACATTTGGCTGATAGATACATTAGGGGATTGAGGGAGATTATACAAGATGTCCTTAATATGTTTGACCTCTTCACTATGTCAGAAGCCGCTCAGAGAGCAATGCAAGTGGAGAGGTGGCAGAGATGCGGTCCTGCTGGCGGCACCTGGACCACACCAACTGGGGGAAGACAGCAGACCTAGGCCACGCCAAACCCGAATGCTCAGCTGAGAATGCCACCCGCCAACACTGTTAGGCAAGTCAACCAAGAACTGGCAGGTTCTTCTAGAGCTTGCTGCTTTAAATGTGGAGAGGTCGAACGCTGATCCTCGGATTTCCACAAGGGAGATAGACCGGGGAAGGCCCTTCTCCTTGAGGAGCCAAAAGCTAAAGAAGATGAGACCGTTTATGAGAATAGTTTTGAAGAATTGGTAGAACCAAAACTGAACGATGTCACAAGCGATTTGGGACAGTGGCTTGATGTTAGGCGTGTATGCTTTGCGCCAAAGGAAGAATACGGGGATAGCTGGTTGCGGAATAATATTTTTCAGACAACCTGCACTATTGGCTGCAAGGTATGCCAAATGGTTATTGATTCAGGGGGTTATGAAAATGTAATTTCAAAAGAAGCCATGACGAAGTTGGGATTGAAGATGGAGTTGCACCCGCATCCTTACAAACTTTCTTGGCTGAAGAAGGGGAACCAGGTGACGGTTTCCAAATGTTGTTACGTGAATTTTTCCATTAGGTCCAGATATAGAGGAGTTTGGTGTGATGTTGTAACTATGGACACATGCCATCTTCTGTTGGGGTGTCCTTGGCAATATGATCGAGGAGCTGTTCAGGATGGAAGAAAGAATACTTATAGCTTCCTTTTCAAGGGGGTTAGGACTGTATTACATCCAAGCAAGGAAGAAAGACCAAAAGAACCGAAAGCCAAGCATCTGAAGGTTCAAGGCCACGCGTTGTTCACCAAGGCGGTTGGCGAAATGAAGGTCTTGTATGTTCTGATCAGAAAGGAGAACACCATCATTTCACAAGAATTACAGCAAGAGGTCAAGGCACTACTGGAAGAATATGTTGATGTGTTCCCAAAAGAACTCCCTGCCACAGTACCACCTTTACGAGATGTCCAGCACCACATTGATCTGGTTCTTAGCGCTTCCTTGCCAAACCAATCTCACTACCGGATGAGCCCAACAGAACACGAAGAATTGAGACGCCAAGTTGAAGAGCTTCTTGCCAGGGGTTTCATCTGGGAAAGTCTGAGTCCATGCACTATTCCGGCATTGCTTACACCAAAGAAAGATGGGACATGGAGGGTGTGTGTGGACAGTCGCGCCATTAACAAGATCTTGGTAAGTTACTGTTTTCCAATACCAAGGCTTGATGATTTGTTGGACCAACTACAATGTTCCAAATTGTTCACCAAGCTTGATCTCAAGAGAGGGTATCATCAAATCTGCATCACACCTGGAGATGAGTGGAAGACAACCTTCATGACGAGGGAAGGACTTTACGAGTGAATAGTCATGCCGTTTGGGTTGTCCAATGCTCCAAGCATGTTTATGAGGATTATGAACCAGGTCCTTCACTCTTTCATTGGTAAATTTGTTGTTGTGTACTTTAATGATATCCTCACCTTCAGTCGGGACCAAGGAGATCATCTTCGCCACTTTAGAGAGGTAATTCACACTTTGAGGGTTCAAAGCCTCTTCGCCACACTCAAAAAATGTGAGTTTATGAAAGACTGGGTCACATTCCTTGGGTTCATTGTGTCCAAAGATGGGATTTCTGTAGACGAAGGAAAGATCGAGGCCATCCATGACTGGCCACAACCGAAGACCATTGGCAAAGCACGAAGTTTCCATAGCTTGGCGTCATTCTACAGGCACTTCGTCCCCAGATTTAGCTCAATTGTAGCACCAATCATTGACTGCCTGAAGAGAAGTCCTGTCTCATGGACCCCTGAAGCTGAGTCTGCTTTCGCCAAAATCAAAGAGAAGTTATCAACGGCACCAGTGTTAGCACTCTCGGATTTTCTGAAAACTTTTAAGCTGAGCACCAATGCTTGAAGATTGGGCTTGGCATCATGCTGAGTCAAGATGGAAGGCATGTTGCCTATTTCAGTGAAAAGCTCAACAGGAGTAAGCTAAACTACTCAATGTATGACTTGGATTTCTACACCTTAGTGAGAGCACTACGGCATTGGAAAACATACTTAGCAAATTGTGAATTCGTTCTATATTCAGACAATGTCGCCCTCAAATTCATTAACACCGAAGACAAGCTTTCTGAAAGGCACGCCAAGTGGACAAGCTATATCCAACTCTTCCACTTCACTATAAAACACAAATCAGGCACGATGAGCAAAGTGGCAGATGCCTTAAGCAAATGGACACTGATCTTGGCACAGCACAGAGCAGAGATTATTGGGTTTGAGTAGTTCAAGACTTATGCCATGATGACTCAACCTTTGGCAGTATTTGGAGTGATGTTCAGTCCAGTTACATTCCCTATTACTCAATTCATGGTGGGTTTTTGTTCAAGGGGAACCAGTTGTGTGTCCCAAACTCAAGTTGGATAATGAAGATCATTGAAGAAAAGCATAACTCCGGGCATGTTGGTAGAGACAAGACACTCAAGCATATTATCACCAACCTCTACTGGCCAAAGATCCATAAGGAAGTTGAGAGGTTTGTCAAATGTTGTTGTACTTGTCAAATTTCTAAGGGTGGGATGACAACTGCTGTGCTTTACCCACCATTACCGGTACCTAGTCAGCAATGGGCAGATCTCAGCATGGATTTCGTATTGGGATTATCGAGAAGCATTGGCAGGGTTGATTCCGTTTTTGTGGCAATTGATCGATTTTCCAAGATGGCACATTTCATCGGATGTAAGAAGGCCGCAGACGCCATTCATCCGTTGTTTGGTCGCAGAAAATGCCCAGGGCTAAGCAATGAATCTCCATCAAGCCGAATTCACCTACAATAGCTCGATAAATAGAAGTACAGGTTTCACGCTATTTCAAGTTGTTTATGGTTTCATGCCTTGCACCCTTATTGATCTGATGCCAGTACTAGACTTGACACATCCCCATAGGAAAGCTAAAGACTTCATCTTGTCCCTCCTAAACATTCATGAACAAACACAAGCTCGGTCACTGAAAGCCAACGCCAAATACAAAGCAACCCGTGACAGCAAGCGGCAAAGTGTTTAGTTCCAAATTGGCGAAAAGGTATGGATAGCCTTAACTAGACAACATTTCCCGACTTGGTTGTATAATAAGCTCATGACTCACAAGATTGGCCCATTGGCAGTTCTGGAGAAAATCAACGACAATGCTTATCGTCTTCAACTTCCACCTGGCATGCGAACTTCAAATGTTTTCAATGTCAAGCTCCTTAGTCCTTACTTTGGCGAAAATGACAGTGTTGATCCCCAAGCAAATTCGAGGACGAATTCTCTCCAACTCGGGGAGGATGATGCAGGTAGCCAAGGCGAGAAAGACAAAGTGTAGCGTTGGCTTCAAGGTTGGCAAGTAGGAAGCTTGGCATCATGCCAAGTTCTGCAGTAGTTCCATGATTCCAGCCTCCAGCCGAGATTTTTGAGATTTTTGCTAATTTTGTTAACTAATTTGATTAGTTTCTTTTAATTTTAGATTTGGTTTATTGTTTTCTTGATTTATGTAATTGTGAATTCAAATCTCCCTAGTCTTCCTCTATATAAAGAGAGGATAATTAGTGTTAGTTTTTTAGTCAATTAATTTCAAATTTTCAAAGTATATTTTCCTTGTATCCTCAATTTCTCAGATTGTGAGAAACGGGTTATGAGCCTCTTTGTTATTTTATCTCAATAAAATTCAAAGGGAAGGCCATTGAACCTTCCCGTACCCCTATTTTCCTATCACGAGCTGCATCAAAAGAGAGCAAACATAAAAATCTCACAATTTTTTATACCGCGTTGTGGTGAGAACCATCCTAAAACACAATTTCGCTAATAAATGGGTGCAAATAGTATTATCGGCAGCCATTCTCAAAGATTAACACAATCTGACACTTAATGTGCACTCATTAATTGCCGGTTACAAGTGCTATAAGAATTTTTCCCAAAGGATGTAAATAGTGAACTAGAGAGAAGATGAGAAGAAGTGGGTCTTTTTTTTTTTTAATACTCAAAACCATTAGCTAAAGAAAGCTTATATAGGAAGTAATGTGGTTGTGGGAAAGTGATGCCTTAATCCATATCAGTGAACTCCATCAAATATTGGGTGGTTGTTGTACTGAGAAAATGGTAAAGATCAACAATTAAACCACAATCAAGTACCCAATCCAATTAACAATTAATCCAATCCACTCAAACAATCAATAAATAATCAAGATCCAAAAGAGATTTGTATTACTATGGTAATGTAGAGTAATTACAAGTATATGTGTAATATTAGCAGTACAATAAGTATAAGGTATAGATTGAAGAAGAAGAAGAAGAAGAAGATTGGGGAAGAGATGAAAAAAGAGAAAGAGAATAAAGTCTCAATATCATTAAGCATAATCCTAACTAATCATCTAGACCTTATTTATATAATGAGTCTTAATCGGTCTATTAAAGTAACAAATTAATCATCCTCTAATCCATCATCTGCACGTGTCCCTCACATTTGAGCTAAGTGCTGCTACTACGTAGGGCTGTCACATGCAGCTATCTTGAAGTCACCTGGTTGGATATTCCGGTCAACATTCAAGTCATCCAGTATGTCTTCGGTTGTATTCATATCAATACCCCTCGCTGGAAATGACCCTTGTTCCCTAGGGTTGAAGGGAGGGAATCGACATTGAAGGTCGACTAGGTACTCCCAGGTCGCAAACGTAGGTGGCCGGTTGGACCACTGAACGAGAACCTGCGTCGAGGCTTTTCAGCAACAACGAACTATCCTTTGATCAATGACCTGAACTGGCTACGGGGGATAAGCAACAGGTGGCCATTCTGCAGGAAGTGGTACACTGAAGGCCAGGATGGAATAGCAATGTTTTAGAAGCGAAATGTATAGTGAATATGCACCATACTCGGGAAGTCCAATTTATAAGTGACGAGGCCGATGTGATCAAGAATCTTGAATGGCCCATAAAAATGGGGTGAGAGCTTATAGGAGTCGCAATAATTTGATGCTAACTTGTCAGTAGGGTTGGAGTTTGAGCCAAACATAAACCCCGATGTAAAACTCACAGTCCAAGCAATGGTGACTTTTTTTTTGAACACCTATTATGGGCACAGTGGAGATTGAACTTTAGTAAAACAATAGCGCCTTCTCGGGCGGGCAAACTTTGTTCAACAATATTGATGTCAGATTCACCCGGTAGATACAAAACATGAAACAGAGGGGGTTGGCCATATAAGATCTGGCTTGAGTGGCCTTGTGAAAGGTGGTGTTGTACCACCATTCAGCTAAAGATAGCCACTTACTCCACTCATGTGGTACGTCACCCACCATACAACATAAATACGTCTCAATGCAACGATTGAGGTCCTTGGTTTGGCCCTCCGACTGTGGGTGATAGGCGGAAGACTGATGTACCTTATATTTACATATTTTATTTCTCATTCCCATGACACATTTAACTTTTACATGTGTGTTCTGTTGTAATCTAGATAAATTTAGGCTTAGAGTGCAACGGAGCAAACAAAGGTTAAAAAGCGGTATAATCAAGCGTAATTGAGGCATATTTGAAGACTATTATGAGAAATCCGACCATGGGTGCAAAACAAGTAACCATGGGGTTAAGATTCGGTTGAAAAGAGTCTTTCTTTGGGCGCGTGGATCGATTGACCATACATTTTGGCAATCGGTCAAGCTTAAAATGAGAAAAAAGGTTAAACGAAGAGTACTTATGGCCCAATAATTTGTCAATTCACTAATGAAACCACTAGAGTCACGTAGATCTCTTCGAGATCTTCAATTTGATATATAATTTGGCTCGTAACTCTTTACAAATCAAAAGTTACGCTCGTTTTAAGTTAATCATGCAAGCTATCAACGGGTGGCCGATTGATCAGCTGATTTGGCAGATCGATTGGGGGGCATCTGGAAGTACCCTAAATGATGCTCCACCTATAAATAGAGAGGAGAAGACCTATCTTCCCATCTTTTTCGCCGTCTCCTTTCCTCCTCTCCTTCCCGAAGCCCCTACGAGATCCAAGGAGTTCTCAAACGCCGAAGGGTAGGTGGTCAAAGTGTTGGGGGAATCAAAGCAAGGATCAACGTCAACATCAATTAAGGGAGTCTTCATTTCTAGTTTTTATTCATTATTTCTTTCTCTTTTTAGATTTGAATGATGCATAAAACTCCTATGGAGGAGTAGATTCTTTTAGTTTAGAGATGAAGAACGGGTAGCCGTCTGTATCCTGGATTTATATTATGATTTTGACAATAGATATATGTTATGTTATATACGCACACCTGTGGGGTATTTATGATTTTTTTTTTTTTTTTTTTGTTTCTTTGTGTGTGCTTGTAGCTATGTTCTGATCTCCAATTTATTAGCGTTAATCTATGAGCTTGTGGCCTAGACCATAGCATAACCGATTTTCACACATGGTCAGGGTTGAGGTTGTAACCAACCCTGAACACAATATTTTATACAGATTACTAATTAACTAGAAGTAACAAAGGAATTTGTTAGTTTTATTAAGATAATCCATACCACACCTAGGGTGATAAGATGGGTTATGCCATTAGACTAGTTCACTACCTTAAGCCCTAACTTAAGCATTAACTCAGATTTAATATTGAATTGAGAGCAAGAAAGGAATTAAGTAGTGCTAATGAGATAACATATGCAACACATAGGGTGATATGATACGGAGTTCATTACCCTAAGCCCTAGGTTAAATACAAACCAAAGCTTAGTGCTTGTAGCCTATGCCACCTAAATCATTGTTATAGTATAATATAATAACGAGATATGAGTAAAGCTATCCTAAATTCATTTTCTAAACTAAACTCAATTGAATCGACACCATTTTATTGTTTTAATGGTTCTAGTTTAGTTAATCACTCAAATCAACCAACAAAAACCAAACTCCAACCACTCGTTAATCAGTAAGCCCGACTTAACACTGATTCCCTGTGAATACAACCCGTATACCCTATTTAACTACGACAATCTCATACTCTCGTGAGTATACGGTTTTAAATACAGGTTTAAAACTACGTCAAGTTTTTGTCGCCGTTGCCAGGGAATCGGTAGGTTAAGTTGATTTAGAAATTAACGAGTTACTTTTTTTATTTATTTAAAAAAAAAACTTACTTATTTTTCTTTAATTTATTTTTCTTTTTTTATTTTCTTTATTTATTTATTTATTTTAATTATTTGTTTTTGGTTATGGCTAACTTTGCACCTCGTATAATTGGGAACCACTTTGTCCCCCAAACGTACTTCGCTACCGCCGGAGTTGCATTACCCACTGTAGGTAATGCAAACTTCAAAATTAAGCTGAGGATCATCAACATGCTTCCCGTCTTCTATGGAAAGCCGATTGAAAGCCCATACAAGCACCTTGATGTTTTTACTGAAATATGCAAAACTTGCTACTATCAAGGTGTCGCGACTGATGCTTTTAGTAGGGATGGCAATGGAGTAGGGCGAGTATGGGGGTACTTCCTCCATGCCCGTACCCGCCACCCAAATCCTAGACCTGTACCTACCCATTACTCACCACGGGCATAAAGTGGATACCCGTACCCGCCTCAGCGGGTACAAACCCATACCCATACCCGCCCCATTACCCGTGGGTATCCAACGGGTATTCATTACCCGTCCTGTACCCTCCCTAATGTGAGTAGAAAACAATTATCCTTACCTGTTCATATTAGTTATTTAATACAATTTTTAGAAACCAATTATATTTTTTATGACATTGAAATTGGGTTATTGAATTTAAACACATATTTTTTAATTTGAAGGTTAACTATGTACAAAATAAAGCGGGTATGGTGGGTATGAGGTGAGGTGAGGTGGGGTGGGGTGGGGTGGGGCGGGTATGGAGGGGGGCGGCGAGGGTACAAAACTATACCCATACCCGCCCCATACCCGTGACGGGTACGGGGCGGGTACATCTAACCTCTACACACTACCCACCCTAAACGGGGTGGGTACCCGTGGGTAGCAAGTTTTACCCACCCCATTGCCATCCCTAGCAATTAGACTAGGTCTTTTTCCTTTTTCGTTAAAAGACGTAGCTAAAAGGGGGCTCCAATCCCTTCCAAGGGGTGAAATCACCACTTGGGATGATCTCCAACAGAAGTTCCTGATCGAGTTGTTGGGTTAACGGTTCTCCAACTGTAGTCACAACAAAGGGCACCTATCAAAGCACTCGGCGTAGCAGACTCTTCTCACTGCCTAAGCCCCCGAGCGGAGAGTCATGCTTCGTGACACCTCATGTGCGAGAGTTCCCAGGAATAGGGTTATCTCTATAGATCATTTTGCTCTGATACCAATTGTCGGGACGAATTTAAAAAATTCTCCCTAATTTAATAAAGTTTACGTAGCGGAAGGGTTTAGAATTCTTCATTCTAAACCTAAGGTTGATTAAAATTCCTAATTTTAAATCTGCAGATTTAAGTTCCTAATTTAAATCCACTGGCCTCTACTCCAGTATATTCATAACAATGACATGAACTCAAAACAGGCCTAATAAGAAAAACTACAAATAAATAGAAAAGTGAAAACTTAAAAGAAAAGGAAAGAAGAGCATATACGGAATTGCTCCAAAATAAGAAAACCAGAAATAATAATAATAACTCCTGAAAGCCGAGAAAATCAAGACCCAGCGGCTTTCTACGCAATGACCTCGAACAGCCTTCACAGTGTGCTCGAAAAAATAATAAACTTGAGGAAAAAATTTTCTAGAGAAAATTTTCTCTCCCACTAGGTTTCCAAAAGTCAACACTTTCCAAAACCTTTATTTTAAATTAATGCCAGACCTTTAAAATAGGTACATTTACTTATAATGGTGTACCGGAGCGAAAAATAGCTGATATTTCAAAATGGGATTCGCAGGGTTCAAGCAAAACATGACGTTTTAATTAAAAGTTGACTTAAAATGCAGCATTTCTCAATAGTTCAAAAAACGCATTACTGGGCCTTTTTCCATGTGCCACATGGCAGCTTCTCATTCGCCCGCTCAAGCAAGCGCGGATCGCCGCAAGGCGTGTCGTGCATTGGGTAGTCCGATTGTAAAGACTTAGATTAAGACCTGATATACGATTTTTCTTTTTTTTTTTTCTTTTTTTGTTTCCCACATGTAAAAATTCATCTGATGAATTATTCATATAAAAAATTATTTTATTTTATAATTTTTAACTTTTATTCATCTCATGAATAATATTTGACAAAATTAAATTTACTCATCACATGAATAAATAATTAATCTCATGAATTCTTTAATATTTTTTCAATGGTAATAAATACAAAGGCTTGCACAAAGACCTCAAGGACAATTTAAATCTGGCTCCAAATGGGTTAAATTAATTACCATCTTGTGATTAAATCTAATTACAATTTAATGAGACCTAACTCCATTAAACAAATCTCACTGCACTCTTGACTTAAATCATTTATTCAATATTTTTCAACTAGACTGTATTGATGACAACAACTCTTCCACTAAATGTCTATGACAAAAAATAAATATAACTATTACCATTATCTTTCTCACAGCTTCTCCATTAGTTATCGACTCACCTTGCACTGAATAATTCATTTATACTTGAGCATATTCATAGTCTAAATTCCAAATGTCAAACACTTGCAATACTTTGTCCAAAGATTCTAAATTATTCAAATACTTACGAATCAAATAATGGGATATCTGTACCTCATAAGAAATTGTAGATTCCATATTGAATATCTTATCCTTGTCACACTTCATACCGCTACCTAGTGTACATGGAAATTCAGTCGTTCATTTAGACCTTGCTTATTGTACACTAAAGTAACTAACGCTCCATGCACAAGTCCACAATACTCTCAGGATTTAAAGTCATCGTTCAAACACTACAACATGAATCACTCATATCCGATTGTAGTTTAGAAACAAGCAACTCACACGGTCCAACTCAGTGTGTCAATCTTATTAAACACACCAACCTAACACTTTCGGATCACTATCCATATGACAAAGACAAGTCATCTAAAGTGTTATATCGTGGTCTTAAAAGACAAGCAGCCCAAGAACATCATCAACCACGAGTTATCCAAATAACATTCATACCATTTGTTCCAAGCCTATATATGGCTTAATCTCATTATCCACTTAGAACAAACAAGTAAAATGTAATCTGAGGACTCTATCCATTTCATGGACAATACATAAAAGAAAATCACAAGTAGTATATATGCTTGCTTACACAAATTTAATGAAGAAATGACTGGAACTTCAATTTAATAAATTAATATTAACAGAATAAATCTGAATTTTAGGATATTATTCCTAAGAATCTCCCACTTATCCTAAATCCAATTTATTCAAAACTTTATACTCGTCCTTTCTATGTATGAACCAAAGTTCTAGTGAGTCAAAGTCTTAGTGAAGTTAATTACTCTATATGAACCAACATGCCCTGTTTGTAGTTTTTGAAGCTATAACATATTTAGCCTCTATGGTGAAGTCAGCAATACTGCTCATGTTAAAGGGGAAATACTATAAGACGGTAGTAAGACTGGCTCTGTCTTATAGGGCAGAGTGCTAGCCAGTTAGACAACATCACGCGCAGAAGATGAAGGTAGCAGAAATGAGGATGTTGAGATGGATGTGTGGACACACGAGGAAGGATAGGATCAGGAATGAAGTCGTAAGAAGTCAATTAGGCATGGCCCCGATCGAGGATAAGCTGCAAGAGCAACGTTTGAGGTGGTTTGGGCATGTTAGGAGGAGACCGAGCACTGCACCTGTTAGGAGATGCGAACAAATTATAGACTAGAAGAGACGAAGACACCGACCAAAGAAGAGTTGGATGGAAGCAATTCGACTGGATCTCGCCTATCTCAACCTTAGTGAAGAAATGGCCCTAGATTGAACTCAGTGGAGGATTAGTATAGGGGTAACAGATATAGCAGAGTAAGAACGTCGAGCACTTCTAGGCTAGTACTAGCACCACCAAGCTTCTTGCGTGCCTATCTATTTATAAGCATTTCTGCCTTGCTCTTATTGCTTGCAAAATATTTATATGCTTGCAAGTTGTCATTAGGTAGGCTCTCTTCCATAGATGCTTGGTTGCTTTGGCATTTTGCTCTTGCTTAGATGCTTCCATGCTTGTCATGCTCTCCGTGCTTTTTATGCCCTCTTGCTTTTCAGGATAGGGGTCCTCAGAAATAGCCTCTCATTAGGATATCTCCCTGGTGGGGTAAGGTTACGTACATCCTTCCCCTCCCAACCCTGCTCAGGCAGGAGCCCTTGTAGCGTTGGGCCTGTTGTTTTTGTTGTTGTTGTTGGTGGTGAAGTTAGCAATACAATATTGCTTAACACTTCTCCCACTAATGGCTCATACTCCAACAGTAAAGACATGTCCAGATGTTGAACGTCTGGCATCTCTATCTGACAGGAAGTCTGAATTAGTATAGCCAACTGGAACTAGCTCGTCATTTTGAAAGATCAGCATATAATCTCTAGTTCTTCATATCAAACATACTTGACAATCAAATCTTTACAGCTGATGACACCCCTACATCATTCTCAATGAGTAGTATATCATCAACATACAATACTAAGAAAGTCACTACTTTCTCTTGATGTCGTTTGTACACGCATGGTTCATCAACCAATTGCTCAAAACTATAAGATTTAATCACTTCATTGAATCTAATATTCTATGAGCGTGATGCTTTTTTCAGTCCATATATGGACTTTTTTAGTTTGCATACCATATGCTCCTGATTCTTGCCAATAAAACCGTCCGGTTGCACCATATAAATGTCTTCTTCAAGATGAACATTCAAAAAAGTTGTTTTGACTTTCATTAGCCAAATCTCATAATGAGCTGTAATAGATGGGATTACCCTTATGAACTTTAGTATGGCTACTGGTGAGAAGGTCTTATCATAACCGATTCCTTCCTTTTGGGTAAAACCCTAAGCAACCAGGCTTGCCTAAAAACTCTCTACCTTCCCGTCCACTCCTCTTTTCCTCTTGTAGACCCATTCAAAACCAATGGGCTTAAAGCCAACAGGCACCTCCATAAGACACTAGACCTGATTACAATACATAGATCCTATCTTAGATTTCATTGCTAAGACCCACTGGTCAGCATCCTTGTCTTTAATTGCCTCATTGTACCTAAGAGGATCAGATTCAATGTCATGATCAACCATTAAGGCTCCACCATGAACCTGTCAGGTGCCCTAACAATCCTCCTACTGCGCCTAGGCTCTCATGTACTTGGAATAGTCTCGACCATATTAGTAGGTGCATCTAATGCATCCACTGTGTTCCAACTTGTGTCTAGCTGTTTAGAATAAGTGTCATTTTCTTTTAATTCATCTAACACTACTTTGCTTTTGCTTTTGTAGTCTATTACAAAAATCCTCCTTTTAAACACTTCACGTTTACATTTACGAAAATCTTTTGATCAAAAGTACTATAGAGAAGACCACCCTTGTTTCTTTGGGATAACCCCAAAAAAGAGATTGGTAAAGTAGCATGACTCATCATGCAACTTACCATCTCTAACAATATCCTATTCCTTCTTTGCAACACCATTCTGCTACGATACATCCAGAGTAGAAGGTTGAGATCTCATCCCATTTACAGTTAGGAAATCCAGAAATTCACCCAAAATATATTCACCACCTCAATCTAATCGAAGTGACTTAACTTGTTTACCTAATTGCTTTTAAAGTTCAGCTTTGCACTCTTTGAACCTTTCAAAAGAGTTTGACTTACATCTCATTGAGTAAACATATCCATACCTTGAGTAATCATCTTTAAATGTGATAAAGTACGCATACCCACCTCTTACCCGAACATTCATTGGTCCACATATATTTGTGTGAACCAGCTCAAGCAAGCCTCCAACCCTGATGCCTTTACTTTTAAAGACAGACTTGATCACCTTTCTTTCTATACAGAATTCAGAGGCTGGTAATGACTTCAAGTCCAAAGCCTCTTTCAGTCCATCTTTCACCAGTCTTTTGATCCTGTTTGAATTAATATGACCTAAATGTTGGTGCCATGTGTAGGCAGGGTGTTTTCTTTTAGGAGATTGAACAAGTGAGCTTGTGTTAGACTCATTTAAATAAATACCAGAGTTTTGATAAGGAATTAACATGAATAAACCATTTATATATGTACTTTTGAAAATAAACAATTTATTTCTTAAAATAAAAGTTCACAACCAAAATTAATTGAATAATAATTATCCATTAAACAAGATACAGAAATCGAATTCCTATGCGGAGTAGGTACAAATAAGAAATCTTTTAAAACCGAAACTCTAGTACTAAATACCAAGCTAACATCTCTTATACTTAAGACCACAACTCTTATACTGTCCCTGACCATCAGGTACAGCTCCCCATTATGCAGCCTCTTGGTTAGCTTGAGCCCCTGCAACATATTACAAACATGGTCAGTTGAATCTGAGTCCACACACTAGGAACTTGGTGGACTCTCAACTGCGCATGACTCAACTAAGTGAGATATCAACATATCTTCACCAGATGGCTTAGCAGTCTTTGCAAGAAGAGAAGCTAAGTACTTAGTCCAGCTCCTTTTCCAGTGGCCAGTCTTCCAGTAAAAGAAACACTTTCCTTTTGCTGAGTTATTTATGGAGTTGGTTGCTACACTAGCAACCTTGTCCTTTCTTTTCTTTCTAGTAGATCTCTTGTTAGTAACAACTAAGTCCAACTTGTTTTCCAGGCTAAGTAATTTGGTTCAACGAGTATACTATGCACTAATCGATGAAGTTCAATAGTCGTATCCATTTCAAAATACTATAAATGCAAATATTTGTGTAATTGTCTAACAAGAGTCATGTATAATGCGGTGATATCTATTATTTTATTTTAGCATACACAATAAGTCAGGTATTCACTAAATAATACTACCATGCACGCAATAATGACCCAAACATATCACCCCTTACTCCCTAGCAGCAGGGTCACACGAAGCTAATTTGAGTGAGAACCATTCTAAATTAACATGTTTTCTTGTAACTCTTACTAAAAATGATTAACTCACCACTTTCCCTTAGTCTCTAATATAACACAACAGATATATAACACAACAGAGCTCCCCGGGGAGGCTAATCAAATGTAAACCATTACCTAAACCTCCATACAAATACACGTAATACTCCATAGCAGCGTAGTTGCACCGCTTCTTTGCACTTCGTTTATCCTAATAGAAATCTAACCCTGTAACCTACAAATGGACATCCTCTACAGGGAGGTCTATTGATTTACTATACTGCTAGACCGGTAGCGGAGACCACAAGGTTTCAACAATTGAACCTTGCTCCCACTAGATTTTTATAAACTAGTGGCTTTTAATTATCTTGCTTTTAAAACTTCGATTATCTCATAATCTCCTTTAAAATCTCATTCTAAAAATTAACTAACAAAATTACTTAATCAATTTTTTTATTTAAAACACTACCATCTTATAACATAGATTATCTCATAATCTACCTTAGAATCTCATTCTAAAAAATAACCAATAAAATTAATTAATTAATTTTTATTTGAAACAATATCAACTTATAATTTACATTATCTCGTAATCTACTTTAGAATCTCATTCTAAAATTAAATTAATTAATAGAAATTAATTTTTTTTTAGAGCAATATTGACTTACAACTTATTAAATTAATTAATAAATTTTTTTTTATTTTAAAATAACACAATCTTACAACTTAGATTATCTCATAATCTATTTTAGAATCATATTTTAAAATTAAATTAATTAATAAAATTAATATTTATGGAAAATAGTACAAATTTATAACTTAGATTATCTCATAATCTTTTTAGAATCTCGTTCTAAAATCAAATTAATCAATAAAATTTTTTATAATTATTATATAAATCAGTTACATACTTGAAAAAAGATAAAATAAAATTTAATTTTTTATAAAAAATTAAAATTAATTAAATTAAAAAAATATTTGAATGTAATCTCATTAGATTAATTTTATCTGATTTCATAAAAAATAATTAAATCTAATCTCATTAGACCAATTTTATTCGATTTCATAAAAAATAATTGACTCTAAACTCATTAAATCAATTTTAACTGATTTTGTAAAAAGTAATTGAATATAATCTCATTAGAACAATTTTATTCGATTTTATAAAAAAAATTAAATCTAATCTCATTAAATCAATTTTATCGAATTTCGTAAAAATTAATTGAATCTAATCTGAATTAACTCCAAATTCATTATCAATTTAAATAATTTAAACCGGTAACTTAAACAATCTAATGAACTATTAATTCATTAACGATTTAAACAATTTGAATTGTTACCTTAAACATTCTTTCTTCTTATTAAAATCTCTATTTTATTAAATCCAAATCTATTTTTTCTTATTATACCAATTGTTGGGTTCATAGTTCTCCAACTATAGTCACAACAAAGGGCACCTATCAAAGCACTTAGCATAGGAGGCTCCTCTCACTACCTAAGCCCCCTGGGCGGAGAATCATGCTTCGTGACACCTCACGTGCAAGAGTTTCCGAGAATAGGGTTATCTCTATAGATCCCTTTGCTTTGATACTCATTGTTGGGACGAATTTTAAAAATTCTCCCTAATTTAATAAGGTCTATGTAATGGAATAGTTTAGAATTTCTAATTCTAAACCTAAGATTGATTTAAAATTTCAAATTTAAATCTACCGGCCTCTACTCTAATACATTAATGACAACGACATGAAAGTAAAACATGCATAATAAGAAAACCTGTAAATAAATAAAAAAGTGAAAACTTAAAAAAAAAAAAAAAAAGGAAAGAAGAACATACCTAGAATTGCTCCAAAATAAGAAAAACATAAATAATAATAATAACTCCTGAAAGTTGAGAAAATCGAGACCCAACGGCCTTCTACCCAATGACCTCGAATTGCTCGGAGAGTGGGCATCGAAAAATATTAAACTTGAGGAAAGAAAATTTTCGAGAGAAAATTTTCTCTCCTACTAGGTCTCCAAAAGTCAGCATTTTCAGAAACCTTTATTTTAAATTGAAGCCAAATCTTTATAATAGGCACATCTATTTATAGTAGTATATAAGAACGAAAAATAGCTGATATTTCGATGTGGGATTCGTAGAGTTCAAGCAAAACGCGTCATTTTAATTAAAATTTGACACAAAATGCAAAGTTTCTTAATAGTTCAAAAAACGCGTTACTGGGCCTTCTTCCGTGTGCCATGTGGCAACTTCTCATTCGCCCGGGCAAGTACGTGCAGATCGCCATGGGGTTGTCCCTGCGCGCTAGTTCGTCCAATTGTAAATACGCAAATTGAGACCCCGTATGCGATTTTTCGATTTTTTTTTCACATGTAAAAATTCATCTTATGAATTTTTAATTTAAAAAAATTATTTTATTTTATAATTTTTAACTTTTATTCATCTCATGAATAATGTTTGGCAAAATTAAATTTACTTATTTTATGAATTTTTTAATGTTTTTCGATAGCAATAAATATTGAGGCTTGTGCAGGGGGAAGGCTGAGTACATCTATCCCCCCAGACCCTACTTAGGCGGGAGCCATTGGAGGTACTGGGTTTGTTGTTATTGTTGCTTGTGCAGGAACCTCAGGGACAAATTACCATCTCATAATAAAATTTAATTACCATTTAACGAGACTTAATTCCACTAAATAAATCTTATTGCACTCTAAATTTATATCATTTTTTTGATATTTTCCAAATAGACTGTATTAATGACAATAACCCCTCCATTAGATATCCATGACAAAGTACAAATATGACTACTACTATTATCCTTCTCACAGCTTCTTCATTAGTTACCAATTCGCCCTTCACTGAATAATTCATTTATACTTGAACATATTCATAGTACAAATTCCACATGTCAAACACTTGGAATACTTTGGCCAAAGATTCTTAATTATTCAACTACTTGCGAATCAACTAAGGGGACATCTTACCTCATAAGAGATTGTAGATTCCATATTGAATACTTAATTCTTGTCACACTTCATGCCACTACTTAGTGTACGTAGGAATTCAGCCATTCGTTTAGACCTTACTTATAGTACACAAAAGTAACCAATACTCCAAGAACAAGTCTAGAAAACTCTCAGGATTTAAAGTTGTTGTTCAAACAGTATAACATGAATTACTCACCTCCGATAGTAGCCTAGAAACAAGCAACTCGCATGGTCCAACTCAGTGTGTCAATCTTATTGAACACACAAACCTAACACTTTTGCATCACCATCCATATGACCAAGATAAGTCATCTAAAGTATTAAGTCATGGTCTTAACAGACAAGTAGCCCAAGCTCATCATCAACCACGAGTTATCCAAATAACATTCTATACCATTTGTTCCAAGTCTATCTGTGGCTTACTGTCATTATCTACTTAGAACAAACATATAAAATGTAATCACAGGACTTTGTCCATTTCATGGACAATACTTAAAAGAAAATCACATGCAGTATATATGCTTGCTTACACAAATTTAATGAGGAAACGACTAGAACTTCAATTTAATAAAATAATATTAACATAATAAATTTGGATTTCGGGACACTATTCCTAACACAAGTTTTATCTTAAAGCTAGAACAATGGTTGTTGGGCATGCGATCAATAGTTTTGAACAAAAGATTAGGAACAATTTCATGAAAGTTGGGACAGATTTAAGAAACTCCTAAGAAGCTGTTCTCACCACGGGTCACCCAAGCGGGCCCTTGTGCAACATTTTTATGAAGGTCTTATAGCTTCTAACAAGTAGATGGTTAATGCATCATGTGGGGGGAGCGTTTAACCAACAAGAAGAGGACGAGGCATGGACGTTATTTGAGGGCCTCAGCAAACACTCTCTCGACCAAGCCTCTTCTATGAGGGTGGTTAGAGGGGGCACACATGGTGTCTACAAAGTAGCACCCAAGGATGACATCAACCTTAGATTGGATGCCCCTAGTAGGAAGATGGATCAGATTATGAATTTGCATGCAAATCCTACTAATGTGTGTCTGGTCAATGCAATGGAGTCATCAGGTGGTACTACTCCATCGGGTGAGGACCATTCTGTGCTTAATTTTATATATGTGTCACAATTTCCCAAATACCTGCAAGAACATGTTCATACAGCTTAAGGATATTCGAAAAATAATGACCCGTTCTCCAACACCTATAATCCCAGGTGGCGCAAACATCTGCACCTTTCGTGGAAGGAAAACGCCGATCAGAATCAACCCACAAGACAACAGAATCCCAGCTTTATAGGTGACGCACAACACCCCCCCCCCCCCCCCCCCGCCCCCCCCATTTTCGAGATGGCAGAGGTATATTTCTCAACCCGTCCACCCTATTTTGCATGTTGAACCCCCTCCCCACCTCCGCGATATTCTCCTCAGTTCGAGGAGTGTATGCTCCGATTTCATGGAGGACACCACACAATTGGTCCTTTCACATTCTCAGTCTATTACTAAAATAGATGACCAGATAGGACAATTGACCCAAGCACTTCATAGGAGAGAAGAAGGGAGGTTACCCTCCCAACTTCTCACAATTCTAATACGGTCGACTAGTTCTAACCCTAACTTGCTTAATCATGAGCAAGTCAAGGTTATGTCAGTGTTTGGAGAAGGGAATCTTAGAGATGTGCTTAAGAACGTAAAGATCAACTTGCCACTGATTGAAGCCATTAAACACATTCCTATATATGCCAAGGTTCTCAAAGACCTTTATGTGAAAAAGAAGCACGCGCAAGTGCGTATTCTGAAGAAGGTCCGGCTCACTGAGAAGGTTAGCAGCATTTTAGCGTCAGGTACCCCACCGAAGTTTCGAGACCCCGGGCTTTTGCTGTTCCATGTGTCTTAGGAGAGCACTACACTAGTAGAGCCCTTTTACACCTAGGAGTGAGTATAAACCTCATCCCTTACTCAAGTTTTCAGGAATTGGATATGGGAGATCTTAAGCCAACTAATATAACACTTCTGTTGGCCAATAGGATAGAGCGTGTACCTCGTGGGGTGGTGGAGGACGTATTTGTTAAGGTTGACAAGTTTGTCTTCCCGTTTAATTTTATTGTGTTCGATATAGACCCTACTCTTAAGCAGAAGCACAACACTCCCACCATTTTAGGTCGGTCGATCCTAGCAACGGCCGATGCTGTGATTTACTTTAGGACGGGATCTTTAGAGGTTTATTTTGGAAACCTTAAGGTCAAATTAAAGGTCTCGAACTTTGTTTGGCACCCTAAGATAGGGGGCGAGACAGAATGCTATAGGGTTCATGATATTGACCCTTTGGTAGAGTCTGATGAGCCCGATTCTACTAAAAGTACTAATTGTGATAATGTCCCCATCTGTGTCGATAGTTGTTCTTCATCATCTATACTTCGTAGGATAGAGATTTGAGACCCCAATGCAGATCGTGTATTCTTCCTTTATAGTTATAGGTCTAGAAACACTTTTAGGTTTGGGGATCATCCTGATAAGCTCAACCAAATTTCTATGGCAGACATTGCCTTACATTTTGGTTGACATTTCTCTCTACAATACATCCGATAGAAGACGTTAAATTTAGCGCCCTTGGGAGGCAACCCAACCTACTTTTATTTTCGTTGTGTGTTTTAGTTTTTTTTTGGGATTGAACTCTCTTTTGTCGACAGATCCTTTTGTTATCTCTCCCATGCTTACTTTGTTTCTTTTTACTAAACACTTATACGACCCATATTTCTAATGCTACCAATAAGTTTCTTTAGTATTCTGTCTTCGATGTCTTTTTTTGTAGCTTGTTGTTTCTGCCTTCTATTTTTTGATTTGCTCACCACGCATAGCTAAACGCACCACACCTCAGGTCGTCTCTTTCCTTTCCTTACTTGTATTTATTTTTGGGGATTTACATTAAGGACAATGCAAGATTTGGGTTTGGGGATGGCATGTATTGTGTGTAGAGGTGGCAATCGGGTCATTTGGGTCGGGTTTAGGTGAACCCATTCGAGTTTGGGTCATTTTGGGTTTACAATAAACTCGGGTCGGGTTGGGCTCGGGTCGGCCCATTTAGGCTTGGGTTTACTTTCGGGTTTTACCTGTACTCGGGTCGGGTTGGGTCCGGGTCAAGTTACTTCGAGTTCGGGTCACTTTAATTTTGAGTGGTCTTTGGTTCGGATCAATCTTGGGTCAAGTTGTATATGTTTCAAGTCTTCATAATCCTAGTATTTAGTGTCTTGATGGTTTGAACCAGTTATAAAAGTTTAAATTATACCAAACAATTTATATTTTTACCAATATATTTATTATATCATTAATATAGGTGCTCAATAATATATTATGAAGTATAATTGTACTTCTAATGACTAATAATTCCCACTGAATTTAAAGACCTTAGGTAAATTCAGCTTTCAGGTCAAGTTGGGTTCGGGTTCAGGTTACTTTGGTCGGATTGGTTCAGGTCAATGGTGGGTCGGGTCAGGTCAAATTGGTATCGGCTTATTTTCAGGTCAGGCAAAGAATGGGTCGGGTTTGTTACATGTCGGGTCATTTCAGTTTCGGGTTCATTTATTTACGACATATTTTCGGCTCGGGTCAGGTCGGGTTGAATTTTCCACCTCTAATTGTGTGAACTTTTAGTTGTCCTTTTTAACTTCTTTCTACCTTAATTAGCTGAGTTTTGCATGGATTAGCTTAGAATTATGGTGACTTATATTGAAGTTCAAATTTGAGATGTACTATGACGATTACAATATTTATGAAATGAAATTAGTCGTGGATCTAACTATTAAATTTGGATTTTCATTTTTTAACTAGTTAGAGAAACTATTTATTTTCATCCTTAATCTTATGACTTACCCGACGTTTTAGGTTGTGATAGTGGAAATAATTTTAGGAATTTGAATACACCATTTTACTGCTAACAATGTTGAAATTAATTTTTTATCTCTTTATCTTAAATGATTCAAAAAAAGGGGTATCAATGTCTGTGAATTAGGTAATTACTTATGACTTGTTGGTTCTTGTAGCCCCTATGTCTTGAGCAAGAATGCCCGCAGGGTTGTCTTAACACCTGGTATCTTGAGCCAACTGGGTCAGGAGCTATCGTACCAAAGCTCGTTACATGAGCCACAGGAAAAGCTTAATAAGAATCAACCACTTCTGGTCACTGTAATAAGCTCTAATATCTAATTTGAAAAAAAAAGAAAAAAGAAAAAAAGAGAAGAACTAAGGTATGTGCTAGTAATGACTTAAGCTGTGGATTCCTTTCACTCGAGCCATTAAGTCCGAGGACTGCTCTTCGCTCTGTATCTTGAGCTAATTGGATCGGAAGTCACTGGCCGAAAACTCGCCACATGGGTCTGAGAAAGACATGCCTAACCATGAGTTACTTAAAGAAAGGGAAAAAGAAAAAAGAAGAGAAAAAAGAGAAGCCTTTTGATTTCACTATTGATTACCAGTGAATTGTTAGGATAACTGATTCCTTTGAAATAAGAAAAAGGGAAGAAAAGTTCTAACCTCACTCATTAGTACGAAGGCTTGAACCACGAGAACTTGAGTTGGAACTAGTATAATAATAATAATATTACATAAAGCTTCTCTACTCTCAGGTAAACCTTCAAATATGCGTGGAAATATTTTTCACAACTAAGTCTTGCTATTACATGCTTGATCAAAATTTTCGATCTTTAGCAAGCTTGAGCAGAAACTTGCTTGAAGACAAGCAAGAAGTGGGTTTGGGGATGTTGATATACCTTATATTTACATATTTTATTTCTCATTCCCACAACATATTTGGCTTTTACATATGTATTTTATTGTAATCTATGTACATTTAGGCTAGGAGTGCAATAAAGCAAACAAAGGTTGAAAAGCGGCATAACCAAGTGTAATTGAGGCATATTTGAAGACTATTATGAGAAACCCGACAATGTGTGCAAAGAAGTACCCATCCGGTCAAGATTCGATTGAAAAGAGTCTTTCCTTGGGCGCGTGGATCGATTGAACATGCAATTTGGCAATTGATCAAGCTTAAAACGAGCAAAAGGTTAAAAGAAGAGTATTTATGACCCATCCACTAATGAGACCAATAAAGTAACATAAATTTCTTCGAGATCTTTGATTTGGTATATAATTTGGCCCGTAACTCTTTACAGATCAAAAGTTATGCTTGTTTTAATTAACTGTGCAAGTTGTCAACAGGTGGTTGATTGATCGGCTCATTTGGCCTATTGATCGAGGGACATCTAGATGTACTCTAAATAACGCCCACCTCTAAATAGAGAGGAGGAGACCTATTTTTCCATATTTTGGCACGTCTCCTTTCCTCCTCTCTTTCCAAAAGCCGCTACGAAATCCAACGGGTTCTCAAAAGCTGAAGCATAGGTAGTCGGAGTGTTAGGGGAATCAAAGCAAGGATCAACGTCAATGTCAATTGAGGGAGTCTTCACTTCTAGTTTTTATTCATTATTTCTTTCTCTTTTTAGATTTGAATGATGTATAAAACTCCTACATAGGAGTAGATTCGTTTAGTTTAGGGATAAAGGACGGGTAGCCATCTGTATCCCGGATTTATATTATGCTTTAGACAATAAATTTATGTTATGTTATATACGCACCCCTATGGGGAATTTATGATTATTGTTTGGTGTTTCTTTATGTGTGCTTGTAGCCATATTAAGATCTCCAATTCAATAGCGCTAGTCTACGAGCTTGTAGCCTATACCATAACATAACCAGTTTTCACGCATGGTCAGGGTTGAGGTTGTAACCAACACTGAACACAATATTTTATATAGATTACTACTTAATTAGGAGTAACAAAGAAATTTGTCAGTGCTATTGAGATAATCCATGCTACACCTAGTGTAATAAGATGGTTTATGCCCTTAGACTAATTCATTACGCTAAACCTTCCCCTCCTTTGGACTTGGGCCACTGTGGCCATCACAACGACAGTGTGGATTCCGAGCCCTCTTACCCTCCCGGTTTTAGCCCCGATGCAACTTTTGTTGATCATGACAACAATGATTCATCTTGCCAGCGTAGTGTTGATGATATGGCCGAGCAAGTTAAAGTCAACAGGAGTTTGAGATCCAGAAAGAAAAAGAAAAAGCACAAGATGTTTGAGCAATTTAAACTTGTTAACCTACAACTGAACTCTAAGAAGAATCGAAGAGCTAGGAAAAAGTGTGACAAAAAAGCCAAATAGTTGACTCCAGAGCTTCTTGGGGACATGATTCTTGAGAAAGTTGAGTAATTCGAGTCTAAGTCGAATAAAGTTATTTGTTCTTTTGAGGCTTGGTTGGGGCTTACTCGGGTGTTTCTTTCTGGTTCCATTCAGTCTTTCGGAGTGTGGTTGTTCCTGCTTCCAGGGGTGTGTCTTTGGTGTCTTCTTTAGTGGGGCTTTCTTGGTTTGTACTGAGTTGCTTATGGTGGGTTGAATTTTTTGGGGGTCTGGTGCTGCTGGTTGGAGCTAGTTTTTCTTTTGCTCTGTTGTGTTCTTTTTATTGTTTTGGTGTTATTCTGGGGGTGGGTCTTGTTTTGCAGTTTTTTGCTATTTTCCCCTGCCCACACTTTATGTGTGCTTTTTGGGTCTCTTATTTGAGATGCCGACTTTTGTTCGCGAGTTTATCCTCGCTAATTATTGAAAAAAAAAATTCCCCCTAAGCCCTAACTTAATTATTAATTCAGGTTTAATATTAAATTGGAAGCAAGAAAGGAATTAAGCAGTGCTAATGAGATAACTTATGCTACACGTAGGGTGATATGATAGCTTATCTTTTAGACTAGTTCATTACTCTAAGCCCTAGTTTAAATGTTAACCCAGGCTCAGTGCTTGTACCCTCAGCCACCTAAATCATTGTCATAGTATAATATAATGATGGGATATGAACAAAGCTCTCCTGAATTCATTCCCTAAACTAACCTCAATTGAATTGACACCCTTTTTATTATTTTAATTGTTCTAGTTTAGCTAGTCACTCAAATCAACCAACAAAAACAAAATTCCAACTGCTCATTAATCACTAAGTCCGACTTAACACCGATTCTCTGTGAATACGATTCGTATACCAGATTTAGCTATTTTGGTCTTGTACGCTTGCAAGTACGCGTTTTTAAATCTGCTTTTAAAACTACATCAAAGACATATTAAGCTGTTCCCCTAAACGAGAGAAGAGGTACTGATAAAGATCGGGTCTCGATTGCTAACGAGGCTATTGGCTAAGTTGTGTAAGTGATAAATCTGGTCCAAAAAATAATTGTGCTATCACGGCAGCAAAGTATGGGTGTCGTACGGCTAAGAAGTGACCATACTTGCTGAGGCGGTCGATAGCGAAGAGGATGACGGTATACCCGGCGGAAGGAGGAAGGCCCTCAATAAAATCCAACAATATGCTACTCTAGACTGTAGGCCGGAATAGGGCGGGGTGGGGTTGAAGCAACCTCGACTATGTCGTCATTCATATTTGTTCCTCTGACAAACCAAGCACTGAAGAATGTAGGTACGGATGTTAAACTTGAGACCCTTCCAGTAAAACCGTTCCTGATACGCTGATATATCGCCTCAATTCCCGAATGATCCAACCACCAACTGCCCTTTGTAACGCAATTGCTGCAGATGCCATGAGTATTTAGGATGGGAGAGGGGGTCAATTTCTTTGTCTTGTATCACACGGCTAAATACTAGATCATCGAACCATGAACGTCAGAGCTCATTGTAAAAATTAGAGATACATGATACTGCCGTACACAAAATCTACACCCCAAGTAGGGCGAGAGAGCGTCCACTGCGCAATTTTCTATGCCTCTCTTGTAAGTAATGTCGTAATCGAACCCAATCAACTTTGGTAGCCAAAAATGCTAAAATGGGGTAGACAATTTTTGTTCCAACACAAACTTAAGACTCTACTGATCCATCCTGATAATGAAATGGTGGTCTGTAAGGTATTGTTGCCACCTATCCACCGCAAAAACAACAGCTAAAAGTTTGCACTCTTATATAGACATAGCTTGATGCTTGGGAGCATGGGTCTAAATAATAGGGCTGAGCATGGGTCGAGCATCCAACCCGAAATGCATTTTAGATCAAATACCCAAAAACCTAAAATCACCAAAATTATTATCCAAATGTGATGTAAAAAGTTGGGTATCCATATCAATCAAGTATCCTAAAAGACAGGATCGAATCGAATTATAAAATTAATTTTATAAAAACAAAAAACAATTACCTACAGATACAGGATGAATCTATCAGTATATAAATAGTAACTATTAATTATATTATAAATTATTATAACATTATTTTACTTGAATTTCATAATTTAAAATTAAAAAAGACCATACACAAAATTGGCATTTTTCGATGGTCATGAATCGATATATCATATTAAAATAACCATGACACATAAATCAAAGCTCCATAAAGATATAACGTTTAATGATCGCAGAAACAAAGATATAGTAACAACAACAAACAATTCTCGTTCTATTAATTGTTAGGAAAAATTCAGAAAATACTTGCAAAAACCTTGCAACCGGGTATCCAAACGATCTCGGGTGTTGAGGCGTGTAATCACTATCCTTAAGGTTTATTTCGGTATACGAAATATCCTCGGGAATACAACAACTACCAAAATATGGAGTGAAGAAGTGTATGGGAAGAGATTGAAGAAGATGTCTAGAGATTGGTTGATTTAGAGAACTCACCCTTTGATAAACTCACATAGAACACAAGAACCATGAAGATGTTCTTCAAATTTCTTTCTTGTGAAATTCCACTCCAATTTATATGTTTTCTTCTTATTGATGAGAGGGGAGAAACTCTGGTCTATTCTCTTCTGTAAAAACGTCCCAAAACCAAGAGCATCAATATATAAAAGAACTGGGAAGAAACCGCGCAGAAAACCGTCAAAACCGACCTGTGTGTCGAAGTTGTGTGTCGATACTGTCGACACACAGGTCGACACACTGGCTCACTGTAAGCCTGTGTGTCGACACACAATTTCTGTGTGTCGACACACAGGTTCCTCCGTGCGCACCCGAAACGGGCTGTGTGTCGACACACGGGCCATGTGTGTCGACACACAGCTATCTCTCCTGCGTTCTATAGGATTTTGTGTCGACACATATGACCCATGTGTCGACACATACTCCCAATGATGCCCTAATCACTCATACAAGTATCGGAACAATCTCAAATACATCTTATATACATATAAACAATATTTAACACACATATATCCATTTTATACAACCAATATTTTGAAAATACATCAACAATCCCCCACCATTTTTAAAATACAACCAATCTCAAAGTGACATCTCGTTTAAAGGAGGCCTTATTGTGCATCAACGAGGGTGTCTCACGATTGAACCCCCAGCTAGTGAAAAGACCATACAGTTAATCGGATCGAAAATGGTAGTCCAAGCTTTGAACCATACAACCCATTTGACTAACCGACAATCTAATCACGCACAAGGCGTACTCCCCGTACACTCCCTACACCTCCCAGATCGACACATTTATGGCCTTGTGTCCTGTACCCTTCGTGAGTGTTTTAGGGCCAAACCCTTGTCAAAAATCACCCCTTTGAAGCGGCCAAACTTCAACACTCACTAAGGTGGACCTCATTGATCATGCCCCTACTATACGACATTCAATAAGTTCTAAAACCAGGTCCATTAAGAGCATTTGCTCATCCTTTTATAATCACTAACGTAGGTATCAAGCACTTCACACTCGGGATGGAAACTAACTCATTTAGTGCTTGCAGTCACACAGATGACAAGTCTCTCTCATTGAACCCGAGACCTAGCATCATACTAGACGTCGAGTTGAGGGCCTATCATGGGCGACTAATTATGACAGGTTTCAACCCCATCCCTTCATTTGTTTTCAAAACCAAATCTCTAGCCAGGCCTTTAGTAAACGGATCCGCTAGATTCTGACAGGTTCTCACGAAGTCCACAGTGATAACACCTTCCCGAATAAGGTGTCTCACCATACTATGTCTCACACCAATGTGTCTGGACTTCCCATTATACACTTCACTGTATGCTTTAGAAAGCGTAGCCTGACTATCACAATGGATAGAAATAGGAGAAATCGGCTTCGGCCACAAAGGTATCTCATACAAGAGATCCTTTAACCACTCGGCTTCTTTAGCCGCAGAAGCAAGAGCTATAAACTCCGCCGCCATTGTAGAGTCAGATATGCAAGTTTGTTTCTTGGAACCCCAAGAAACTGCACCCCCACCAAACAGGAATACCCATCCACTCGTGGATGCATGATCCTCCACATCGGAGATCCAACTTGCATCAGTATATCCTTCCAAAATAGGAGGATACCCAACATAATTGAGACCATAATCCATAGTCTTCTTTAGGTACTTCAGTACCCGGTGCACTGCATTCCAGTGCAACTTACTCGGTTTGCTGGTATACCTACTCAGCTTTCCAACAGCAAAGGCAATATCAGGCCTTGTGCTTGTCATGGCATACATGAGACAGCCAATAGCTCGAGCGTACTCCAATTGTGCCACTGGAGCACCCTCATTCGGTTCTAATTTCACACTAGGATCCATCGGTGTGGAAATCGGTGCACAGTCAAAGAAATGGAACCTTTTCAACACCTTTTCGATATAGTGAGACTGTGTCAAGGAAATGGAATTATCATTCCTTACAATTCTGATATCGAGGATCACCTCCGCCTCACCCATGTCTTTCATAGCAAAGTTTTCAGAGAGAAACAGTTTAGTTCTCTCTACTTGCTCCATATCAGAACCGAAAATCAGCATGTCATCGACATACAAACATATAATGACCCCTTTGCCATTATCAAACTTGCTATAGACACATTTATCTGATTCGTTTATAACGAATCCATTGTTCAATACAACCTGATCAAATTTTTGGTGCCATTGCTTCGGAGCTTGTTTCAGTCCATACAGAGAACGTATGAGTTTACACACTTTTCTCTCTTGGCCCGGAACAAAAAACACTTCTGGTTGTTCCATGTATACTTCCTCCTCTAGCTCACCATTCAGGAATGCCGTTTTGACATCCATTTGGTGTATCACTAGTTTAAAAATGGAGGCAAGAGCAATAAGTACCCTTATCGTCGATATCCTTGCCACTGGGGCATAGGTATCAAAGTAATCCAGTCCATGTCTTTGGGTGAATCCTTTAGCCACCAATCGGGCTTTAAATTTGTTAATCGATCCATCGACTTTCATCTTCTTTTTGAAGATCCATTTGCACCCGATGGGTTTACTTCCTCGTGGAAGATCCTCAAGAATCCAGGTATTATTACCTAAAATGGAATCCATTTCATCGTTTATAGCCTCTTTCCAAAACGAGACATCATGAGACCTCATCGCCTCATCAAACGTCATGGGATCAGCTTCCATGACACAACAATATGGAACCACTTGGTCCACATCGTTCCTCGAACCTTCTACCAAATACGTGTAGAAGTCCGAACCGAAGGATTTCTCCTTCCTTGCTCTCTTACTCCTTCGGAGTTCTAGAGCTCTATCAGGGACATTCTCCCTCTCATGACGAACAACGTCATTAGACACTTGCGTGTCAATCTCAACCGGTACATAATCCATCGGTCTAGGGATTGAAGTAAACCGATTCTCATCAAATATTGCATCTCTCGATTCTACTATCGTATTCACGTTGATATAATCATTAGGTTCAACAATATAGAACCAATATGCCTTACTATTAGACGCATAATCCACAAAGATGCAATCAATGCCTCTTTCACCTAATTTTTTCCGTTTAGGTTCAGGGACTCTAACAACTGCCCTACACCCCCACACTTTTAGATAATCTAAATTAGGGGCTCGTTTGCTCCACAACTCATATGGAGTTATTTTATTTCTCTTGTTTGGAACTCTGTTTAATATGTGACAGGCCGTTAACGTAGCCTCACCCCAAAATCCATCACTGAGACCGGAATAAGATAACATGGAATTAACCATCTCAGTTAGAGTCCGGTTTTTCCTCTCAGCCACGCCATTTTGTTGTGGCATATAAGGTGCAGTTATTTCATGTATTATTCCTGTGGATTCAAAATATTTAGGATCGTAGTATTCGCCACCACGATCCGACCTTAAACGCTTGAGGAAGGTTTCACAGTGTAATTCAGATTCTGCTTTATATGCTTTAAACCTATCAAGCGAGTCGTCTTTGTTACTTATCAAATAAACATAACAAAATCTTGAATAATCATCGATAAATGTAACAAAGTAATTCTTTCCACCCAAACTCGGTGTTCGCTTGAAGTCACATAAGTCACTATGGACTAGATCAAGTAGATTAGTCTCTCTTTGCACAGAAGGAAATGGAGATTTCGTTATTTTTGTTAGCATACAAGTCTTGCATTTGTCAACAACTTTATCTATGTGAGGAATCAACGAAGAATTATCCATTTCATGTAATCTACGAAAATTCACATGACCTAGTCTATAATGCCATAAAAACGACGAATCAAGCACATAAACAGAATCAACGTTCTTATTATTAACATTTAGTTTAAACATACCATTACATAGGTATCCTTTCCCAACAAATACACCACCCTTTGACAAAATAAACTTGTCGGCCTCGAAGACCAACTTGAACCCAAACCTATTTAACAGGCCACCCGATACAAGATTCTTCTTAACATCAGGAGCGAAGCATACATCGGTTAAAGTAAGGGTTTTTCCGGATGTGAAAAGTAAGTCAATTTTCCCCTTCCCTTTAACCGGTACCGACGCCCCATTTCCCATGAACAACTCAGTTCCGTTGTCCATGGGCTCAAAAGTGGAGAAGAACCCCCTATCCTTGCATACATGCTTCGTGGCCCCTGAGTCAATCCACCAAGAATTATCACTCTCGATTAGATTGACTTCCGAAATCATCGTTTTCCCACTTCAGTCTTGCCCTTTGCTCGGCCAGTGTTTCTTCCTCCTCAGAAACAGGGGATGGAGACGGTGTATTCAGGACATACACCACATTCAGCGTTGTTATGAGAAAATGCATCTTTCTCTGCCACCGTCGGAAATTTCCCCCATCAAACCGGTCCAATTTCACAAAATTGGATGTCATTTCCCTTAGTGATGAAGCCATAACCCAAACCAAATTAAACCTTACGATTGTTAGGAAAAATTCAGAAAATATTTGCAAAAACCTTGCAACCGGGTATCCAAACGATCTCAGGTGTTGAGGCGTGTAATCACTATCCTTAAGGTTTATTTCGGTATACGAAATATCCTCGGGGATACAACAACTACCAAAATATGGAGTGAAGAAGTGTATGTGAAGAGATTGATGAAGATGTCTAGAGATTGGTTGATTTAGAGAACTCACCCTTTGATAAACTCACATAGAACACAAGAACCATGAAGATGTTCTTCAAATTTCTTTCTTGTAAAATTCTACTTCAATTTATATGTTTTCTTCTTATTGATGAGAGGGGAGAAACTCTGGTCTATTCTCTTCTGTAAAAACGTCCCAAAACCAAGAGCATCAATATATAAAAGAACTGGGACGAAACCGCGCAGAAAACCGTCAAAACCGACCTGTGTGTCGACACACAGGTCGACACACTGGCTCACTGTAAGCCTGTGTGTCGACACACAGGTTCCTCCGTGCACACCCGAAACGGGCTGTGTGTCGACACACGGGCCATGTGTGTCGACACACAGCTATCTCCCCTGCGTTCTATAGGATTTTGTGTCGACACATATGACCCATGTGTCGACACATACTCCCAATGATGCCCTAATCACTCATACAAGTATCGGGACAATCTCAAATACATCTTATATACATATAAACAATATTTAACACACATATATCCATTTTATACAACCAATATTTTGAAAATACATCAACATTAATATGTTACTGATTTATTCAAGAGCTAATGCAAAGTCTTTTTTTTTTCCTGAGAGATGTTTGAAAAATCAAGATTTCTTATCTAAAGTACGGTTAGATTTTGTTGGATAGAGAAAGGAAAATCATGGCCTCAAGATTTTTTGTTGGAATTTTAGATCTAAACCAATAACCTTGGCATTTATTGGGGAGATCATAACCAATTATTTTAAATACAACATTAGATATTTATTTAAAACAATGTATACAATTAATATCGGGTTGGGTCGGGTACCTTTAAACTTTGCAAACTTATATTTGTATCCGAACCGGTATCTAACTTTCAGTGGATCAGGTATATCCTAACCGGATATTTTCATGTCGGTTACCCTGATTTTTTAGATCGGGTTCAGTTTGACTTTTTGGATTTTCGGGTATTTATGCTCACCCCCACCGACTAATATATGCAAGAGAGCGCCCCTCTTGTATCAGAACTGCACCAATACTATCCTGGAAGCATCAGTCTCGATAACGAATTCCTTAGAAAAGTTCGGTAGGGCCAAGACCGGGTCGGTCGTTAATGCTAATTTTAACTGTTCAAAGGGGGCATCGGCCTCTGAATTCCTGCAAAAACGTTCTTTTGAGCAATGATGTAAGAGTTCGAGCAAATAATTTTGTACTTCTCGATGAAAAGCCGATAATAACTGCATACACCAAGAAATCCCCTCAACTGCTTCAAATCTTGCAGTTTAGGCCACTCGGTCACTGCCCGAACTTTTTGCAGATCCATCGACACACCCTCCGCTGAAACAAAATGACATAGATACTCGATACGAGATACGACAAATGAGCATTTGGACCCAAGGGCAAAGAATCGATTGACTCTTAAGATCTGCAATACGTCATGCAGGTGATAGAGGTGGGCTTGCCAAGAGTTGCCATAGATTAGAATATCGTAGAAAAATACGAGGATGAACTTGCGTAAATACGATCAGAAGATCTCAATCATGATACCTTGAAACATAGACGGGGCGTTTGTTAACCCGAAGGGCATCATGGTAAACTCGAAATGCCCGGAGTGAGTGTGGAAAACGGCTTTGTTTATTTCGTGGGGCCATGTGAATTTGCCAATAACCAGACCGAAGATCGATTTTCAAAAAGATGACAGCCCCATGTAGCTCATCAAGGAGTTCTTCGACCACCGGCATCGGATATTTATCCTTAATTGTTAGTTTGTTCAATGCTCTGTGATCTATGCAAAGCCGACATGACCCATCTTTTTTACGAACTAAGACATATGGATGAACCCCGCTTATAACATCTCTTGAATGAGCTTCTCAATTATATCTTTCTAGAAGTTGGTCGGATTGCTTCCTTCTTTGAGAGGAACTTGATGTCAAACCCAGGACAAAGAGGAGGAAGCTCAGTGTGCTCATTGAATACATCACTAAACTCACTCAAGACCTTGTCCAGATCTTGGTGTGAACACGTGCTCAATTCTCTTGCAGCACTCAAATTGAAAAATTGCGCACCTGCATCTGGTTACTGTTGTAAAAGGTAAGCCGATCCGGGTTGTGCAAGCAACTGGACCATTGTGCTACCTGAGACCATCTTTAAGGTAACACTCCTCATTCCCCGCAACTTACAATGATTCCTGGGCAGCAAAAACTCCATAATCAACTCTTTGAAGTCCACTGAACTTTGCCCAGCATGTGTAACGATTGTATGCGTAAGACCATATGACATCCCAAGAGAGGTATAACAAAAAAAATTGGATGTGAAACAAGCATCACGCATCATCCATGTAAAATCATGGCACATTCCCTCACGTAATAGCTATTCAGCCACCGTTACCAGAAGTCGGGTTGAAGTATCTATTACAGCCCAATTGGCTCATTGTAAGAGAATCAACGAAGTTGTGTGTGCTCCGGCTATCAATCAATTTATTGACATGGCATTTTCCACAATACCCCTGAACTTGCATGGTCGGACGGGTAATCAAACCATCAAGCGCTTGAATGGAGATGTGTGGCTCAACCGGATCAGGTGTCACTTCAACGTAGGTTCTTCTAACTCACTGTCAAAAACGACTTCATCCACAATCCCCCAAAAAATTGTACTTGCCTTTTTAGTGGACACTTATGCGTAGGGGTAAACTTATCATGACAATAGAAACAAAGATTCTTTGCCTGATGTTCAGTAATTTCCTACTGATCAAAGCATTTTGATTCCCTCTATGATTTCGCACATTTGCCACAGTCATATCAGTAGACACGGTTTGGGATAGGGGCCAAATTTTGTTGGGCGGTGGCATCATTATTTTTGGAGTTAAATTCGAGTTAACTTTCAAATTAGTGGCAAGTAGGGGGAGGATGGGGACCATTTTTGGAGTTAAATTCTCGAGGTAAGAACATTTTTTATCTTGGAGTATAGCCAAGGCAATTGCATCATGAAGTGTCGTAGATTTAAACATCTTAATCCAACCAACAATTTCCTCTCTAAGGCTTGCCATAAACATGCTAATTTGTTGCACTACATTTAAGCAACATCTATTCACAAGCAATTCAAATGGACTCAAGTAATCCTCCAAGGGACCCATGTGTTTCAACTGGGGCAGATCAGCTAATGATCATCCGTACTATCCAAAAATTGAGCTTGAATTTTTGTAACATAGATATCCCATTGGATGACAGTCCAAATCGACCAAGCCGCTTCAAACGCATGACGCCACACTAAGGCAACCACCTCTAATGCCACACTAGCTAACATAACTTTATCCTCCTCAAGAGTTTTATCTAACAGGAAATATCGTTCACAACATGACAACCACCCCTTAAACATTAGTTCTAGTAAACCTCGGGAAGTCAATATTAGTTAAGCGGGTAGGAAAGAAATAGTTACCCATATTTAGATTTAAATTCTCAGACTGAACGTTATGCGGATATGAAGAACAGTGTCTGGGGTTCTTCGATCATGTTGCCATAGTTCATATAGAGGTTGATGGTGCTTCAAACCTGACACTTGACCCATTGTGCTACTGAGCACTCATCAGAGAGCCAATTGGAATCGGTAATTCATTGAATGTTTGTAGCACGTCCTCCGTTAATTTTGTTAAACGCTCGTCCATGGTCGAACATAGCTAATCTAGATCTACACCATCCGATCCTCCATTTCCCGCATCAAATTCTACGACCAAGTGTTGTTTGCCATATCAATTCAAGTCGAGGAAAGCGTGCTTTGCTACCATGATAATGATCAACAATGAATTCGCACTGAAGTACCCAATCTAATTAACAATTAATCCAATCAACACAAACAACCAACATACAATCAAGATCCAAAGGAGATTTGTATTGCTATGGTAATGTAGAGTAAGTATATGTGTAATATTGGTAGTATATGAAGTATAGGGTACACATTGAAGAAGAAGAAAATTGGGGAAGAGATGAGGACAGAGAGAGAGAGAGAGAGAACAGAGTCTCAATATCATCAAGCATAATCCCAACGAATCATCTAGACCTTATTTATACAATGAGTCTTTAACGGTCTAAATAACTAATTAATCATCCTCTAATCCGTCATTTGCACGTGCTAGTCACATGTCTGAGCTGAGTGCTGCTGCAGCGTAAGGCTGTCACGTACAGCTATCTCGGAGTCACATGGTTGGATATTCGGGTCAACATGCGGGTCGTCTTGTATGTCCTCGGGTGTGTTCATATCATAAGAGAAAGAATAGTAAACGAGGCACTGGGAACACTTACGAGGCAACTTGGAAAAGACGGCATTAAAGCGTTTTCTACACATTTTTTCCCAAAAATAAAAATACGTGTTAGAAAAAAAACACCCGCACCCACGGCCTCGGCCTCGCCCTCACCCTTGCCCTCGCCCGACCCAACCTGACAGGCGGGCGAGTGGTTCTTATCCTTCTCTCACCGTTACCTTTATTCAGTGGGTTAACTTAAACTTTCTTATTTAAGGTGGAGTTCCCTTAACAAATTTTTCTATGTGGGATTAGCTATTACGAAGTGTGATTTTAAGAGACTTTAGTTTATTCTTTTTCCAAAATTCCCCGACAAAGTACACAAGCTAGGAAGTAAGAAATGAATTTTAGAAAGCTTGATGCCTTGCGATTTGAATCATCTCCTAGTGTAAACAAGTTTATGATCAACAGCTTGCAAGGTGATTATCTTCTTAAACCTCACAAGTGGTTGTATAATCTGCCACTGGGGTACACTGTTGGGAAAAGACATGAATTTTGTTGAAAAAATAAACTCTGATGTCGACTATTAGGTTCACAGTTCTCAATTATGGTCACAACAATCAGCACCTATTAGAACACTTAGAATATGAGACTCGTCTCTCTACCTAAGCCCCCGGTCGGAGAGTCACGCTTCGTGACACCTCACGTACCAGAGTTCCTAGGACTAGGTTTATCTCTATAAACCCTTTGCCCTAATACCGGTTGTCGGGATGAATTTTAAAAATTCTCCCTAAAGTTTACGCAGTGGAACAGGTTTAGAATTCATAACTCTAAACCTGGGGCGATTTTAAATTCCTAAATATACTGACTTAAATTCAGAATTTAAATCAATAGATCTAAACTCTTAATTTAGATCTATAGGCCTTTTACTCTAATATATTCATAACAATACATAAACTTAAAAAGGTATAACAACGAATACTATAAACAAATAGAAAAGCCAAAACTAAAAGAAGATAGAAAGAAGAACATACCTGAAATTGCTCCAATTATAAAGAATACCAAGAAAATCGAGACCCCACGATCTTCTACGCAATGACCTCGAACTGCCCCGCATGTGGGCTCCGAAAAATATTAAACTGAGGAATGAAAAATTTTAACGGAAACCTTTCTCTCCAATTAGGTCTCCGAAACCATTTCCAGAAATCCAAAATAATTTATTTTGATTGAATGCCAAACTAATGAAATAGGTGCCTCTACTTATAGTAGACGACCGGAGCAAAAAAATAGCAGATTTTCAATGTGGGATCCCTGTTGTCAAGTAAAACGTAGCGTGATGAATAACAAACAAATCAAAACGCCGCGTTTCACTCCTGGGCAAAACGTGCCTTTATTTAATTTAAAATGCATGACACGTGGCAGCGTCTGAATCGTCCGCTCCCATGTACGCGGATTGCCAGTGTCACACGTTGATTCATCAGATTCGAAGCACACGGATCGCCACTTTTTATACGCGATTTTGATTTTTTTTTTTTTTTTTTTTGTTGCCTTGTTTCCCACATGTAATAATTTTTAAAAATTATTTTATTTTATAATTTTTAACTTTTATTCATCTCATGAATAATGTTTGAAAAAATTAATTTACCCATCTTATGGATAAATTATTCATCTCATGAATCCTTTAATATTTTTTTTTATGGCAATAAATACAGAGGCTTGAGTGGGGACCTTGGAAACAATTTAAATCTAGCTCCAATAGGATTAATTAATCATATTATGAAATAATTTATTACCATTTAATGAGACTTAATTCCACTAAATAAATCTCACTGCACTCCAAACTTAAATTATTTATTCAATATCTCCTTAATAGACTGTATTGACGACAACAACCCCTCCACTAGATGTCCATGACAAAGGATAAATATAACCACTATCATTATCCTTCTCACAGCTTCTCCAATAGTTACCGACTTGCCCTTCACCGAATAATTCATTTATATTTGAACATATTCACAATATAAATTCCAAATGTCAAACACTAGGAATACTTTGGCCAAAGTTTCTGAACTATTCAAACATTTGCGAATCAACTAAGGGGACATCTGTATCTCATAAGAGACTGTAGATTCCCTATTGAATACCTGATCCTTGTCACACTTCACACCGCTACCCAATGTACGTGGGATTTCAGTCATTCGTTTAGACCTTACTTATAGTACACCAAAGTAACTAACGCTCCATGCTTAAGTCCAGAATACTCTCAGGATTTAGAGTCGTCATTCAAACAGTATAATATAAATCACTCATCTCCGATAGTAGTCTAGAAATAAGTAATCTACATGGTCCAACTCAGTGTGTCAATCTTATTAAACACACTAATCAAACACTTTTTGATCTCCATCCACATGACCAAGACAAGTCATCTAAAGTGTCATGTTATAATCCTAACATACAAGTGGTCCAAACTTGTCTTCGACTGCGAGTCTTTCAAATGACAATCCATACTATTTGTTCCAAGTCTATCTATGGCTTAGTCTCATAAACCACTTAGAACAAACATGTAAATTGTAGCCTGAGGAATACACCCATCTCATGGATGTTTTCAAAAAGAAAATCACATGCAGTATAAATGCTTGCTTTCACAAATTTAACTAGAAAACGACTGGGACTTCAATCTTATTTTTTAATTAAAATAATATATCCTAAATAAATCTAGATTTCAGGACACTGTTTCTAACATTCTCCCACTTGTCCTAAATCCAATTTATAACAAAGTCCATACATACCCCTTTTAAGTTTGAACCAAAGGTTTACTGAGCCTAACCCTTAGTGAGCTCAATTACTCTATTGTGAAGTCAGCAATATAATACTGCTTGACATTCCTCTCACTAATGGCTCCCACTCCAAGGGTAAAGGCATGCTTAGACGTTGAACATTTATCATTTTAATCTGACTGGAAGTCTTAAAACAATATATCCAACTGGAACTAGCTTGTCACTTTGAAAGATCAGCATATGATCTCTAGTTCTTTTCAAGAACTAGAGAAAACTCTTCACTGCCACCTAGTCCATTGGACACAGATTAGACGAACACTTGCACACTGTGCCATTGCATAGCAAATATCAAGTCTCATGCACAACATGGCACACCTGAGGCTCCCACTGCCAAAACATATGGAATATTTATCAATTACTCTTCCGGTTAAGGTGTCCCAGAATACTACTCAAGGAGAGAGGGACTCCATATTATACCTTGACAACGTCTTGTCAATATAAGTGACTGGAAAGAGATCCAACATCCTACTCTTACGGCCTTGCAGAAGCTTAATCCTAAGAGTAGAATTGCCTTCTCATATGTCCTCCATATCGAGCTATCCTGACAACCAAACCTTTACATCTAATGACACCCCTGCAACATTCTCAATGAGTAGTATATCGTTGACATATAACACTAAGAAAGTCACTACTTTCTCTAAATGTCATTTGTACACGCATGGTTCGAGCAGCCAATTACACAAAACTAGAAGGCTTGATTGCTTCACTATAGCTAAAAGGATCAGATTCAATGCCACGGTCAACCACTAAGGCTCCCGCTATGAACCTGTCAGGGGTCTTGACAATCCTCCCACCACACCTAAGCTCTCGTGTACCCAGAACAATTTTTTTCCTATTAGTAGGTACAACTAATGCATTCACTATATCTTGAGTCGTGTTTACCTGTTTAGAATTAGTGTCATTCTACTTTAATACTTATTTTATTTTTGTTTTTGTAGCTTACTTGAAAAATGCTTCTCTAAGTATTTTGCATTGTATTTATAAAAAAAATCTTTTAAATCAGAAAACTATAGAAAAAAAACTGTCCTTGTTCCTTTTATTTGCAACACCATTCTGCTGCGGTGTACCCAGAGTAGAAAATTGAGATCTTATCTCATTTATAATTAGGAAACTCACCCGAAAAATATTCACCACTTAAATATAATCGACGTGACTTAATTTGTTTACCTAATAGCTTTTAAAATTCAACTTTCTACTCTTTGAATTTGTCCAAAAATGTCCGACTTATGTCTCATCACGTAAATATATCCATGTCTTGAGTAATCATCACTAAATGTGGTTAAGTACTCATACCCACCTCTTGCCTGAACATATATTGGTCCACATACATCTATGTGAACCAGCTCAAGCAAGCCACCAACCCTGTTGTCTTTACTCTTAAAGACAAACTTGGTCATCTTTCATTCTATGCGGGATTTGCAGACTGGTTATGACCTCAATTCCAAAGCCTCTATCAATCCATCTTTTACCAGTCTTTGGATCTTGTTCGAATTAATGTGATTTAAACGTAGGTACCTTGTGTAGGCATTATCACATTCAAGGTGTTTTCCTTTAGAAGATTGAATAAGTGAACTTATGTTAGATTTATTTAAACAATTACCATAGTTTTGATAAGGAAATATCATGAATAAACAATTTATTCATGTACATGTGCAAATAAAAAATTTATTTCTTATATTAAAATTTTTATTATCAAAATCAACTGAATAACAATTATCCATTAAATGAGATACAGAAATCAAATTCCTGGGCAGAGTAGCTACAAATAAACAATCTTTTAAAATAAAACTCTATTTCTAAAGTCTAAGCTAACATATCCTACACTTAAGACCACTATTATGGTATTGTCCCTGACCATCAGGTACAACACCCATCGTGTAGCCTTTAGCCTAGCCTAAACTCCTGTAACATATTACAAATATGGTCAATTGAACCTGAGTCCACCCACCAGGAAACTGGTGGACTCTCAACTGCGCATGACTCAACTAAGTGAGATATCAACATATCTCCACCAAATGGATTAGCAGTCTTTGTAAAGAGTAGCTATATACTTAGTGTAGTTTCTCCTCCAGTGGCCTAGTTTTCTTGCAAAAGAACACTTTTCTTTTGCTAACTTCTTTATAGACTTGGTTGCTATAATAGCAACCTTGCTCTTTCCTTTCTTTCTAGTAGGTCTCTTGTGAGCAATAACCAATTCTAACTTCTTTTTCAAGGCAAAGTAATTTGGTTCAGTGAGTACATTATATATTCGAAATCAAGTGAAGTTCACCAGCCGTATCCATATCAAAGATACTGTAAATGCAAACACTTGTGTAACTGTCTAACAATAGTCATGTATAATGCAGTAATATATATTCTTTCAATTTAGCATGCACAATAAGTCAGATATCCACCAAACTGTACTATCATGCATACAATGATGACCCAAACATACCACTCCTTACTCCCCGGCAGCGGGGTCGTACGAAGCTAGTTCAGGTAAAAACTATTCTCAATTAACGTATTTTCTTGTAACTCTTACTAAACACGATTAACTCACCACTTTACTTTAGTCACTAATCATGACACAACAGAGCTCCACGGGGAGGCTAATGCATCACGCTAGTCAAGTGTAAACCATTACTTAAACTTCCATACAAATACACGAAATACTCTACGGCAGCGTGGTTGCATCGCTTCTTTACACTTCAGTTTATCCCAATAGAAGTCTAACCATATAATCTACTATACTGCTAGACCGCTAATGGAGACCGTGAGGTTACAACAATTGAAACCTCACCCCCGCTTGATTTTTATAACCAGTGGTTTTTAATTAACTTGCATTTACAACCTGGATCATCTCATAATCCCCTTTAGAATCATATTCTAAAAATAACCAAAAATTAATTCATTCATTCTTTAAAACATTATCGATTTACAATATGGATTATCTCATGATCTTGCTTTAGAATCTCATTCTAAAATCTAATAAATTCATATGAATTAATTTAATTTAAATCCTTTTATTCAAATTGGTACCAAAAACTAGATTATCTCATAATCTATTTTTTTAAAAAAAATTACTTCAAAAATTAAATTAAAAATAATTTTATTTAAAATCAATAGCTATTTTGTGCTTAGGCTTTCCCATAGTCTATTTTTAGAATCCTATTCCAAAAATTAATAAATAAAATTTAACTTTCATTGTAAAAAATAAATTTAAGTTAGACTATCATATAATCTATTTCAAAATCTTATTCTAAAATAGTTTTAAATAACTTTTATTTAAAATTAATTGATTCACAACTTAAATTATCATATAATCTAATTTAGAATCTCAATCTAAAAAAAATTAATAAATAATCATTATATAAATCAGTAAATAAAATTTTAAAAAAATTATCTGATGACGTCAGCTCCTGATGCGTCACATTTTTTTATTTTTTTAAATTAAAATATTTAATTTTAAAATAAATTGAATCTAATCTCATTAGATCAATTTTGTCCGATTTCGTTTAAAATAAGTAAATCTAAACTTCTTAGATCAACTTTATTACAAAAATTAATTGAATCTAATCTCATTAGATTAATTTTATCCGATTTCATAAAATTAACTGAATCTAATCTCATTCAACCAATTTTATCCATTAATAAAAATATTCAAATCTAATCTTATTAGATCAATTTTGTCCGATTTCATAAACCATGACTAAGAATGTAAATATCATTATACGAACAATATAATCGCAAATTTATGGGTTGTTCCGAATTAACGATTAATTCACTAACGATTTAAATAATTTAAATCGTCACCATAACAACCTAGTTAACTATTAAATCTTTTAACCAATTTAAACAATTTAAATCGATACTTTAAATAACCTAGTTAACTATTAACTCTTTTAACCGATTTAAACAATTTAAATCATTACATTAAAATATTTTAATAAACAATTAACTACTTTAATGATTTAAATAATTTAAATCACTAATTCAAATAATCATCTGAATTAACTGTTAATTCTTTATTGATTTCAACAATTTAAATCGAACCGTCAAATTAAACTAACTTTCCTTCATAATAAAATCTCTATTTTATTAAATTGCCAATCTATTTATTTCGATCTTATTATACCTAGTCATGCACATTATAAATGTAATCAGAGGCTGCCTCTTGTACCAATTGTTGAGAAAAGACATGAATTTTGTTGAAAAAATAAACTCTAATGCCGATTATTGGGTTTACAGTTTTCAACTATGGTCACAACAATAGGCACCTATTAGAGCACTTAGAATATGAGACTCTTCTCTCTACCTAAGCCCCCTGTTGGAGAGTCATGCTTCGTGATGCCTCATGTGCGAGAGTTCCGGGGAAAAGGTTTCTCTCTATAAACCATTTGCCCTAATACCGGTTGTCAGGATGAATTTCAAAAATTCTCCTTAAAGTTTACGCAGTGGAACAGGTTTAGAATTCATAACTCTAAACCTAGGGTCAATTTAAAATTCCTAATTTTAAATCTACTGACTTAAATTTATAATTTAAATCAACAGATCTAAATTCTTAATTTAGATCTATAGGCCTTTTACTCTAATACATTCACAACAAAACATATACTTAAACAGGTATAACAACGAATACTATAAATAAATAGAAAAGTGAAAACAAAAAGAAGAAGGAAAGAAGAACATACCAGAAATTACTCCAATTATAAAGAATACCAAGAAAATAGAGACCCCACGATCTTCTACGCAATGACCTCGAACTGCCTCGAGGGTGAACCCCGAAAAATATTAAGCAGAGGAATGAAAATTTTCAACTGAAACTTTTCTCTCCAATTAGGTCTCCGAAATTATTTCCATAAGCCCAAAATAATTTATTTTGGTTGGATGTCAAACTGATGAAATAGGTGCCTCTATTTATAGTAGACGACCGGAACAAAAAAATAGTAGATTTTCGATGTGGGATTTGCTGTTGTCAAGCAAAACACAGCGTATTGAATAAAAAATAGATCAAAACCCCACGTTTCATTCCCATGAAAAATGCGCCTTTATTTAATTCAAAACTCGCAACACATGGCAACGTCTGATTCGTCTGCTCTCGTGCATGTAGATTGCCAGGGCACGGTTCGTCAGATCCAAAGCACACGGATCACCACTGTTTATACATGATTTTGATTTTTTTTTTTTTTTTTTTTTTTGTTTCCCACATGTAAAAAAAATTCATCTCATGAATTTTAATTTTTAAAAATTATTTTATTTTATAATCTTTAACTTTTATTCATCTCATGAATAATGTTGGCAAGATTAATTTACCCATATTATGGATAAATTATTCATCTCATAAATCCTTTAATATTTTTTTGATGGCAATAAATACAGAGGCTTGGGCAGGGACCTCGGGGACAATTTAAAACTAGCTCCAAATGAGTTAATTAATCATATCATGAAATAATTTAATTACCATTTAATGAGACTTAATTCCACTAAATAAATTTCACTGCACTCCAAACTTAAATTATTTATTCAACATCTCCCTAATAGACAGTATTGATGACAACAACCCCTCCACTAGATGTCGATGACAAAGAATAAATATAACCACTATTATTATCCTTCTCACAACTTCTTCATTAGTTACTGACTCACCCTTCACTGAATAATTCATTTATACTTTGACATATTCACAGTATAAATTTCAAATGTCAATCACTTGGAATACTTTGGCCAAAGTTTCCGAACTATTCAAATATTTGCGAATCAACTAAGGGGACATCTATCTCATAAGAGACTGCAGATTCCCAATTGAATACCTGATCCTTGTCACACTTTACGCTGCTACCCAGTGTACGTGGGATTTTAGTCATTTATTTAAACATTACTTGTAGTACACCAAGGTAACTAACGCTCCATGCACAAGCCCAGTGTACTCTCAGGATTTAGAGTCATCGTTCAAATAGTACAATATGAATCACTCATCTCTGATAGTAGTTTAGAAATAAGTAATCCATATGGTCCAACTCGGTGTGTCAATCTTATTAAACACACTAACCTAACACTTTTGGATCTCCATCTACATGACCAAGACAAGTCATTTAAAGTATCACGTTATAGTCTTAACATACAAGTAGTCCAAACTTGTCTTTGACTACAAGTCTTTCAAACAACGATCCATACCATTTGTTTCAAGTCTATCTATGGCTTAGTCACATAAACCACTTAGAACAAACATGTAAATTATAGTCTGAGGACTACACCCATGCCATGGATGTTTTCAAAAAGAAAATCACATGCAGTATAAATGTTCGCTTACACAAATTTGACTAGGAAACGACCGGAACTTCAATCTTATTTATTAATTAAAATAATATATCCAGAATAAATCTGAATTTTGGGACACTGTTCCTAACACACACACCGTGCTCAAAATCTCGGCAACCCCTATGGTTTCACACATTTAATAGCCATATGCTCATCTTGGATTCTTGTAGATGCTCTAGAACGCAAGTCTGCAACTTTTAGGGTGCGGCCACATTTCCACACCTATATAAATGGATCCTATCAAGTGTGTGTTACCACACACCACCAAAAATATGGCTATGGGTCCACTAAGTGCTTAAGCTCAACCTTAACATCTTGGTAACATATGGATGGTATCCAATCAAGTGTGAGCTTACTGACATTTCACATCATGAAACATATGGCTCTAGAATATCCTTGCATTATTGACAACATAGAAGAGATAAACAATTAAATATAGAGCACTCCAGAATTAAACTATGACTTTTCATATCAAACCTACATGAAACCTGGTTGGATAAATCATAATTTATTCATATATTTAAGTCCGAACCCCCTTGATGTTTCGACAACCATTTCACGACATAAGCTGTTTGTCAATGGATCTGCAAGGTTCTTTTCAAACCTTACATAGTCTAGTAAATGACTTCACTTTCCAGAAGATCCTTTGTAATCTTATGCTTGAGGAGAATGTGTCTCCTCTTGCCATTGTACTCACTTTCCAATGAACTCAACCACTCGGCTAAGGGTTTAAGTGTGTTCTAATGCTCTTGACTAGTATAATGTGTGTATCGACTAAGTCTACTCAATGCATGTGCAATGTCAGGTTTAGTGTATTTCATCAACAACACAATACTAGCAATGATTTTGGCATATATAGATTTGCACATAATAAAACCTTTATGTTTAGTCAAATGCATACTCGGATCATAAGTTGTTCTCACATAACCAAAATTAAATATATTGAACTTTTTAAGAATATTTTCAATGTAATGAAACTGATTAAGGCTTATGCCTTCAAGGGTTTTCGTAATCTTAACTCCTAAAATCACTTTTGCTTCACTCAGATCTTTCATGCCAAATTTAGACCTTAGAAAACTTTTAGTTTTTGTGACAACATTCAAGTTTGTGCCAAAAATTAACATATCATCAACATACAAGCAAACAATAACACACCTATTTGAATTAGATTTAAAGTACACACATGAGGCACCATTCATGGGGAAATTATTAGCTATCAACTTGCTAATAAATTTCTCATGCCACAATTTAGTGCATGTTTTATTGTATAGAGAATTTATGAGTTTGTTTCTTGTCCAATAACAACAAAACCCTCAAGCTGTTCTATATAGATCTATTCATCCAAGTCACCATTAGAATAGTGGCTTTAACATCCATTTGATGCACCAAATCATAAATAGGTGCAAGAGTAAGCAAGGTTGCTGATGAATAAGTGTCAAAATAATCAAACCCCTGCTTTTGAATATAGCCCTTATCCACTAGTATTTCCTTAAACTAATCCACAAATCCATTAGCCATCGTCTTTCTTTTTAATACCTATTTGAAACTAATATGTTTACATCATCTAGGAAGATCTATCATTTCTCATCAATGATTCTTTAGCATGGATTCTAATTCACTATTAATGGCCTCTTCCAAAAAGTCAAATTAATGGACTTCTTGGCTTTTTCATTGGTTCTGAGATCTACTTCTTACATGTAGACACTCACAATTTCTTCATTTTTCTAATTATCTTATGTTAAGAAGGTAGTGATAAAAGCTAGTTTTTTTCTGAACTCTTTCACTTCTTATTTCAGGTGTGTCTATACCATTAGTGCAAGTGTGATTAGAATTAGAAGGCACCTTACTTGAAGGCAAACTAGTAGGTTAGTGTATCATTTGATTTCATAGGAAATATATTTTTTAAAAATACAAGTATTGTCGTGTCACCTCCAGCTATGGGAGACTGATAAATATAATTTTATATGCATTTTTCATATGATTTTAGATTAACTTCTGAACTATCTTGTACATAATATTTATGGATAGTGCTCACTTTCGCACTTAGTGCCTTTTATGTGGGAACGAAGCAAAATACGAGTTTCAAGGCCAAAACATATTGCAAATTAACTCAAGCTTAAGCCCAAGAACCATGATGAGAGAGAAAAGTCCAATCAAATCATCAGTTTGGCCTAAGAAAGAGAGGCCTAGAATAAAGAAAGAGAGGAAAGGGCAAAGAGGATTGGATAAATTCATTGTCCTTTAAATTTTGGAAGTTTGGCTGCATGTGAATGTTTTTGTTCATGTAAATCTTCATCCATGGATCAAAAAGAATAAAACATGGATAAGATCTCTCTCCTTGGGTGGTAAGCATAAGATTGGACAGCCAAAGGAAAGATCTTGTGAGCTTTTAGATAAAGTTGAGAGTTTGTTTGCAAGTGTTTTTTTTTATACATTAAAAACTTCCAAAACCTAAGGAGAGTCCCGTGCATGCAAAAGGAGATGTTGGATGTGTAACAACCTTTGGATGAGAGCAAAATTTGAAGAACAAGCAAGAGGAAGCACTACAAGGGAAAAAGGAGAAGATCGGCTTGGGTTCCTCCACGAATTTTCTTGTTCTTTTTAATCCTTTGCCTAATTTTTTTTTTCTTTGAGCCTTATTTTATTTTGCTTATTGATGAACTAAATTTTCTTCTCCAAGGCTACTCTATAGCCATATTATAAGATACGATCTTTTCTAATTCAAAGTATTCTATGTTTGTTTATTCCATCGTTAAAGTATTTATTATCATTCTTCATGCTTTTTGAGTGCTTTATCACTATTCAAAAGATCTGTTGATTTATAATGGGTCTGAGATAAGATTTATAATAATAGTTAAAGTAATATACACCATAAATGTAATATTTTGGAAAATCAACCCTAATAACCCTTGCCAACTCCACATCAAACATGTCCCAAATTAGGGGGGGAAAGAACTAAACTGACATATTTGACAAAATAAAGAGACCTACACCATAAATAACTCTAAATTGTTTTATGTATTAATCATTTTCCTATTTTAAATTGTTAGGTAATTTTTTTTCCTCAAAATTAATAATGTTTAAAATATAAATATGAGAAAAAGGAAAAGAGAAAATGAAAAAGAAAAATAAAAAAATTGTAAGTTCATTCTTACAAATCAAGTAGGGGTATAGGACTAGACTTGTAGGGTGGGAAGTTTACTTCCACAAGTAAACTAACATGGGTTGTCTTCCTTTGTCTTGGTTATAAATAAGTCATGTTGGGTTGTAAGAGTTAGTAGAATATAGAGAAAAGGAGTTGCGTAGAGTAAAGAGAATTAGAGAAAAATATAGAGAGATTAAGTTCTTTAATGAATTTTTTACCAAACAGGCACAATTTAAAAAAGTATTTACCAAAATAGCATAGTTTGAAAAATAATTACCAAATTGGCACCTTTTACTGTAGCAACATCAACAAACGCATTGGAAATGGCGTATGAAAGGCGTATGCCGTCCACCTTCCCCCTCCCACACACCCAACTCCCTCCCTATGAACCCTAACACCCCGACCCCTTCATCTTCATCTCCATTCTCTTTTTCACTTCTTCAACTCTATTAATACAACGTATATTTTTCATATTTTTTATAACACTCATCATTTAAATACATCTTTCAACCTGTTATCCTCTCAAACAAAGTGAAATATCAACAAAAATTAGCGAAATCACTTTATTTAATATATAGAGTAATGAAGAAGGAAAAAATCCATTGTAATAATAGATTACATAAAAATAAATAATGTAAATTACGGTATAAAACGTGGCGCGGATCTACGACTAGGTTCACCACGATGCCCTGAGGGTGAAAACTCAGTGTGAACCAAAAAACTACGTCGTGGACATCCACGTCTACTTCCTTCTGCAGCACAAAATGAATGATAGTCAAACTCTTCTTCTTGCATAGTCTGATCAAATTGATGTCCCTCACCAAAAGCATCAATTGCGCTACTGCAAGTAGTCAGCCATTTTGTGGAGACAGACTATACAATTTGGCCAACAGTGCTACGTAGTCTCTGAACTGCCCTTTTAGCATGCTTTTTAAGAAGATCGACCTAGCAAATAGTACATTCAAATGTTAACGAAACATATTGTCGAATAAGTAACGAGACAAATGTTTTCAAAGCATTTACTACTCGTTGAACTTGGTTGCCACAGGCTCATAACAAAGTCGGGTTTGGCACAGAACATGCACTTCACGCCGTACTATGAAACGCCCAGTGATAGAGGAGTGCCATTGTATGTACTCTACAGGCGATATAGGAGGATGACGTACGTTGGTGATATAATCCACCCGTGTGTTCCACACCACAATCCTGTTCGAATGATAAAGCTCCCAGTTCTTATCAGACCTGCCCGAACGCCATGTATTGTGCAAGGAGTCGAGAGTGTCAATATGATATAGGGTATGCTGCGTAAATCCAAACTGGCAACACTCTGTCAGGGCAATGTAGCTCTACAATGCTAAAGCATGTCATTGGTCCCTGATATCGCTAGATATGATGACCCTCTACACAAATTGCGGGCAAGGTGTTTAACAGAGATTGCCTGTAAGGCGTCCATTCAACCTAAACACAGATAAAATAACTTAGTTATTACAGTAAATATTGAACGCTAAAGAATTATGCTTATATTCTTATATATAACTGATGTGGTTCTTGGACATCAAGTTGGTCCCTGTAGAAGGACTGGCATTGCCTAGGATTCTCACGGAATGTTAGGGCGGCAATCCAACTGATCAAGTACAAAGTAAATTATTTGAATACAGGTGTAATATGACATATACATTAAATCAAGATGTAGAAAGTATATTCTCTTACTGAGATCCCAAAGGCGGCAACAGATCATTGACTGCATGTGCAATTGGACGGGGCGCGGATATAAACAGTCGACCGATGTGTAAATGCTCCCATGACCACAACTACACATGTAATGGCACATAGGAATTAGGGATTTAACACATTAAAGAATTAAATATGAATATCATTTTTCGTCCATTCCTGGAGCAATAAAACACACCTGCCAATTTGGGCGTGGCCCGTCTTGCAACACTGGCACATTTGTTTGTACAGGTTGGCAAGAACTGCTGACCCCCAGCTATACTCACTACACTCCTCCATTGTTTCAAGTAATGGAAGGTAGATCATCGATGTCCAACTACCAGTGTTGTTGGTGAACAACAGGGAGCCAAACATACTAAGGATGTAGCGTTTGGCGTGCTGAAGCAACACTTGCTCATCAGCGTGTGCTGGGGGAATCCTGTGCCCACAGTTCCCCTAACCATGTACTTCTTAACATGCTGCCCTTTATTACTCGGTGTGGGGGAACTGCACCCAATAAAAGAGTGACAAAGGTTCTGCCAACTGTGGTTAATGCTACCAGTGACTGCCTAACATTCTATTCGTAGACCTAGTAAGACGGCAACATCCTGTACTATTGGCGTCATCTCACAAACACGTAGATGGAATGTATGGGTCTTTCGCCTCCACCTCTCTAACAAAGCACCAATCAATGCGTTATCAATCTGGATATGACCTACATGAGTCACTCCAATGAGTCCAACCTGTACAACATATGGTCGTACTAATGGGTGAACGTTTGACAGTTGGTGAATCCTCACCCTGATCTCGCTGTTGCCCTGTAACACAAAGACATTAAATATATTAATCAACTATTTGAATAATTAGAATTCAAAATTATAGGATAAGTATTGATTACTGACATACCGTTCCATTTCAAACAACCTCCGACCGATGATGCTCCTGAAGACGCAACACAGATCTGTCACTCGGACCCGGATTCTGCTCGCCATACTGAGCAGTCGAAGTCAAAGTATGTCCTTCTCGTGTTCTTGCCACCTCTCTAGAAAAATTAAAAATAGTAACTAATATTCATGGGATAACAATAAAATTACACATATTATAGAATCCGTATCGAGCAGAACACAAAAACAAAAATAAATTTATTATTATTATGTAATTACAGTAAAAAATGAATAAAATGAAGATATAAACCTAAGTACAGTATTATTGTTGTCTATTAGGACATAATTTTTTATTGTGCCCCCTTTCATTGCATATGTTACATTTATTTTGGACGAGCCCTCTCTTGCATCCATTTCGTTATGTGGCCGGGTTGAGTGTGGCTGTCCTCTACCATGCCTCCACCTTGTGTGATTTGCAACCACTGTAGGTCCAATATACTCCAGCCATAGAGACTGATCTGGAAGTGGGTGAAATAATGGAGCATACCTACTTGCGTACATGGTTAGACTTAAAAATGGATCAACATACTGTCCGTACTCGAGCCGAGATGCGGTACAACATGCCATCACATGTGAGCACGAACGATGAAACAATTGCCATGTACCACAAGTGCATCTCCATTCGTTCAGTGTTACAGTATGGTAAGTCTCCCTCCTATATCCTGACTCGGTCTGCCTACTCGGAGTTGTTACCTGGAACTCCATAGTATTTCAATCAAGCAACGTCACTGTATGTGTCCTTGATTTCAAGGTAGCACGTTCTATTTCAGCAAAGACTTTTGGTGGCCATGAAAGACCCTATGAAAAATATGCCCCGGCTACATCCCTGCAATTGACGAAATATTTATTGCATCGATAAAATGTCATCTCTACAAAGGCAATTACTGGGAGGGCTCGTCCCACTTTCAAAATGTTGTTGAATACTTTCGATATATTAGTGGTTATGTTGCCATAGCGATAACCACCATCATACGAAAGTGCTCAACGTTCTTTAGGCTCCCATTTAATCTACTCTCTGATCTCATCATTGGTGTGTATGAAATGGTAATACAAAGCATCGAACTTCCTCCTGGAAGGTTCCCTCGCCATCTCACTCAACTTCTTCTTCATTGTAGCATTTTTAAATATGTGATTGAAGTTACTAACAACGTGGCAAGTGCAGTAACGATGCTGCCATTCTGGCACAGGCTAAATGATTGACATCCCATTATTGATGCCAGCATGTCGATTAGATATAATACATATCAGTTGGCAATCGCCTGTCACATATGTACGTAGACAAAATAGGAACCAACCCCAACTCCATGCGCCCTCCTAATCCACAAGAGCAAAACACAATGGGTATAGACCATTGTTAGCGTCAAATGCAACAGCAGCTTTCCCATATAATTTCCATATAAATGGCTACCATCGTTATTGATCAGTGGACGATAACTCTTAAATCCCTCAATAGATGCACCAAATGCCTAAAAAACTCCGCGAAAGATTGCCTTGTCTCCCACCTGGCTTTTATATTGCCAGTCGACAACAGTGCCTGGATTTGACAGTTGCAAAGCAGTGAGCAGCTTATGTAGCATCGGAAATGCATCCTCATGGGAGCCAAACAACCGCTCAATCACTTCCTGTTTTGCTTTCCATACTTTCCGATATGAAATAGTGTACCCATGTTGCTGTTGTACTGCTGCTCGTATTGCTGCAATATTCATTTTGAGATCAACAGTCACAATAGGTGATACTAAAGTTACAACAAAATTTGAGGTCAAGGCGCGGTGGTCTTCCACCAATACAGTGGTAGAACATGTATGTGGCCCCCTCAAAACCGAAATCTCAAACTCCCCTAGTCTCTGTTTGAGCGCCCCACGCAAATACCACTTGCATTGTGGTGCTTGCACACACCTTAGGGCTACATAATTAGGATTCAACCTGTGCACTACATATGCCAACTTGTTTTTTATGTGCCACACCTTAACTGCACTAACTAATTCGTCCTTCGTTTGGAACACTTGTCCCTCCTCCAAGACAGATCCGGTTGACCCAATTCTTCTACTTTCCTCCCAATCAGAACATACTACCGGTTCTGCCCATGAAACGTCTTCTAATTCAGGGATAGGAACTTGGGAAAATGAAGGCCCGGCATCATCATCATCTTGTTCATTTTCCTCCTCATCAAACCCCACATCTGCATCTTCATCAGATGCCTCAGAATCATTGTTGGCATAAGCCCTATCAAACATAGCTGTGCTCTCGTGCGCAACCATTCCAGCAACCAATGAAACTCCCACTATTGGACCTCTAGACGGACCTGATGCCTCAACTTGACTATACGATACATGATGTCTAGCTCTTCCCTCAACATTTACAGCAGTTACATACAGTTCTATGTATGTCGCCTGATTTTCTAATGCCATGTCAAACATAGACCACAATGCCATTGCACAAACGATCTCAACAGATGTGTGTCGCATAGGATTCTGGGACAACAACATTCTCCATGTAATCACAATATCAAATGTGTTACTATCCCATCCAGTAAATTCATACATCATTCCCTTCAACTCCAGAAAAGAAATTTCGGATTGTACCCTGAGTATAAACTGTTTTCTACCTGTGTAATTAACACCATCAATACTTTGTACGATATCTCCATCATAATGACACAACAGTGTGACTATGTTGCACGCCACAATTTCTAAACTGAAACTCATGAAAACATACAATATAATATTAATGTAATTACACAACAAAGAATCTAACAATATTTTATCAAACAAAAAAGTACAACATACTAACTATGAACTATTCATATAATATACAATTCTTATATTAAATCAAATATATATTAACCTATTATTATTATTAGCCTACAACAGGCCCCGTTCACTAATTATTATTAGTCTACTACAGGCTCAGTCAATTAATTATTATTATTATTATCCAACTCCAAATCTAGCGGGTCAACTATGTCTTTATCACTTAATTATACTCTCAAAAGGACCCTGGACCATTACAATACTAGCCCTCTAAAGGATTTAACCCGCTACTTTATTAATATTAATGCTGTTATAATATAATGTAACAAACAAATTTTATAATACACTATTGTATATATCATGATAACAAATTCATATTATTTGATATGAACTATTTAAAATATAACATAAAACCATACAACTAATAATTTATCGAGCAGAATATATTAAAATACAACATTAATATTAAATGAGCTATCAAAATCATGAATAGATTAAAATATAACATAAAACCATACAACTAATAATATTTATTGCACCATATTATTCAATATTATATTAACAAATAAATTTTATAATACACTATTGTATATATCATGATTATTATATTATTATTACTAAAATAACCTAATAATAAATTCATATTATTTTACATGAACTATTTGAAATATACTATTGTATATATCATGATTATTATATTATTATTACTAAAATAATTTAATAACAAATTCATATTATTTTATATGAACTATTAGAAATATAACATAAAATCATACAACTAATAATATTTATAGCACCATATTAATAGGTATTATATTAACAAATAAATTTTATAATATACTATTGTATATATCATGATTATTATATTATTATTACTAAAATAACCTAATAACAAGTTCATATTATTTTATATGAACTATTTGAAATATAACATAAAATCATACAACTAATAATTTATCTAGCAGAATATATTGAAATACAACATTAATATTAAATGAGCTACCAAAATCATGAATATATTAAAATACAACATAAAAACATACAACTAATAATATTTATAGTGACATATTATACGGTATTATATTAACAAACAATTTTTATAATATACTATTGTATATATCATGATTATTATATTATTATTACTAAAATAATCTAATAACAAATTCATATTATTTTATATGAACTATTTGAAATATAACATAAAATCATACAACTAATAATTTATCTAGCAGAATATATTAAAATATAACATTAATATTAAATGAGCTACCAAAATCATGAATATATTAAAATACAACATAAAACCATACAACTATTAATTTTTCTAGCATCATATTATTCTGTATTATATTAACAAATAAATTTTATAATATACTATGGTATATATCATGATTATTATATTATTATTATTAAAACAACCTAATAACATTACTATAATAACAAATTCATATTATTTGATATGAACATACAATATAAAAGTGTTATAAATATATAAAAATGAATAATGACGACTTACATAACTTTGAAAATAAAGGGAAGATACTTCACTTTGTTTGAGAGGATAATAGATTGCAAGATATATTTAAGTTATGAGTGTTGTGAAAAATATAGAAAACATATGTGGTATTTATAGAGTTAAAGAAGTGAGAAAGAGAATGAAGATGAAGAGGATGAAGATGAAGAGGATGAAGATGAAGGGCTGGGGGTGTTAGGGTTCATGGGAGGAAATTTGAAAGGGGGGGTAAGGAATCTTACAGGGGGAGGGGGTTCAGGAATCTTGTAGGTAGGGATGGGGTGAGGAATCATGTAGGCAGGGTGGGGCAAAAGGACGGTGTACGGACGCCATCCATAACGGCGTTCGAAAGTGGACACCTTTTGAACGCCGTTAGGGATGGCGTCCATACGCTGTCCACCTTTCATACGCCATTTCCGATGACGTTTGTTGATGTTGCTACATTAAAAGGTGCCAATTTGGTAATTATTTTTCAAACTATGCTATTTTGTTAAATACTTTTTAAAATGGTGCTAGTTTGGTAAAATAAATTTTCTTTAAAGGGCACCGAATAGGGAGAAATGAGAAAAAAATGTTTGTTGAGCATTTTGTTTGTGTGAGTTGTGAGTTTTGTGTATGTTTGTGAGAATGATGCACACAAGTATGAAGGGAGTCATGCTCAGGTGCTTTGATTGAGCGTTGAGAGAGTTTGTATAGCTTTCCCTATTCAAAGCTATAATGTTGGAGGATTGTTGGCTTGCTGTGCAAAGCTACATTGATTCGAGGGCTAGTGACTTGCCATTCAAGGTTACATTGGGAGAGGGATGGTGACTTACCATGCAATAGTCACATTGATGTTGATGATGTTGATGAAGATTATGTTAAATGGGGTTCGGAGGATTATGATTAGAGATTGTAATTCCTTAAATTTTATAGTAGATGACGCACCTGTTGAAAAAACTTACTCGTTAAACTTGCTTGTTAAAACTTACTTTGTTAAAACTTAATAAAGGTTATCAAATCTTGTTAGAGTTTAGGATCTTTGAAAACCGTTAATGAAATTCCTGCCCAAAATATGAGACCGAGTTCATAACTGACGATAGAAGAATCAATCAAATGAAAACAAACAAGAATGCAAAGATTTACACGGTTCAGCCCTAAATGGCCTACTCCATGGTTCCCTCTATTACAAGAGAGCTCTACTTCTTTTTATTATAGACCAAAATCAAATTAAATACATATTACAAGGCGCTTTCTTCATAACCTAAGCTATTAGCTACAGGCCTTTTCCTTTACAACAACAGAAAACGAAATTTGAAGCTAAAGAGAAGAAGGAGAGAACATTATATCTTCTCTAGCTAGGTACGGCAATTTAACATGGCCAGGAATCAAGACAAACTTGATTTCACTCATGGATCACAGCACACTCACAACTGGAACAGACGCCATGGATGGAAGCTCGGAAGAAGAAGCCCTAGATTGCCTCAGAGAGAAAATGGGAAGAAAAAAGGGAGAAATATGGCTGATCTGCTATTTTCACAGTGAAAATGATGGCTTAAATACCCATGGGGAGTAATCCATGTGCATTCAATCACAGCCATCCAAATCTAACCAAGTCAACGGCTAAGAATGAGGCAAACAAACACAAAAGAGGTGCTCCATCGGTTGACGCGTGGCAAGAATTGGAACCATTGGATCAACGAGATTAATGGTCCAGATCTTCCCAAACTAACACCCAAACTCTCATCCAATGCGTGACACGTGGTTCAAATGCCACCGTTATAATTCAGACTGTAACAAAGCTTCTTCAGGAAGCTTCAATGAGTGGGATACAGCTATATCCAAATATAGGGACCAGGGCAGCATAGAATCCGGATATGGGCAGCGCGGTCGGGATACCAGGTAAGGTTAATTTGGGTACTCTAGGTTAGTGCATTTTGAATTCACATGTTATTTACCAAAACACCATTTAACAAATCAAGTTCATTTCACAAAGTCCAAAACGCAGCATTTAGGTGTTTTACTTAATAAAATGACCTATTTTAATTCTCAACTTTGTAACTAATGGTTTAAGTTATATTCTAGCCTATTTTCTAGACATAGTCTAGACTATATAGGAACCATATGTTGACAATTTTCCACATGGTTACTGTATGGGCTAACTACTAGACTCCTTTTAGTAATAAGGGGGATAAACCTATTTAATCCTAGTGTCCGCAAAGATCCCAAAATGACTGAACTAAGTTGATACATTTGATCAACCTAATTAGTCGCCCGGCCTTAGTTCCCATGTCAGCCAGATTTTCCTTAGTTGAAATTTTCAGCAGCTTTATTGCCTCTAAGTCAAGTTGTTCCCTCACAAAATGCTTCCTAACTGCCAAATGTTTGGTCCCATCGTAAAATACAGGGTTTTTTCTAAGGGCTAAGGCTGACTGACTATCATTGTAAATCTTTGGCATCACTAGGACCAATTTAAGTTAAGCTAATATCCCACGAAGCCATATACCCTCTTTTACGGCATCTATTAGTGCTAAGAGCTTAGCTTCAATCGTTAACAGTGTTGTCACTGACTGAAACTTAGACCTCCAACTGATAGCCCCGTCATTCAAAGTAAAGATGTATGAGCTGGTGGACTTACGTTTATCTAAGTCTCCGCTGAAGTCACTATCGGTGTATCCTAGAAGTTTCAAGTTTGTTTCATTTCCACCGAACGTAAGTCCTAGGCAGAAAGTACCCTTAACTTAGCAACCACTTTGCCTCATTCCAATGTTCTTTGCCAGGGTTCCCCATGAACCTAGAAAGGACACTAATAGGTATGCTAAGTCTTACCTAGTACAAGTTATTGCATACATGATTGACCCTATGGCATTTTCATATACAATACTACTCATCAGCCAGTTCATGCTCATTCTTGGGCTCTATTCTGCTGAAAACTTGTGATGCGGCACAACAGGAACTTTGACCAGTTTTGCTTCAGTCATATTAAAATGTTTTATGACCTTATCCAAATAGCCAGTTTGAGATAAGTGAATCATTTTCAGATCACAATTTTTGCTTATCTCCATACCCAAAATTTCCTTTTCTTCGCCTAAATCTTTCATTTCAAAATTATGTTTCAATAGATTTTTCTACTTAAGAATTTCAGGCATATACTTGCTTGCAATTAACATATCATCCACATAGATAAGAAGTAAATCATAGAGTTTGTTTCCGCATTCTTTACATAGAAGCACACATCATGAATGGACCTTGTAAAGCCTACTTTTTGACATAAACTGAACAAACCACCTATACTGTTGCCTGGAGCACTGCTTAGACCATATAGGGATTTTTTTCAACCTACATACTAGGTCTTCTTTCTTAGGTTCCCTGAAGCCCTCAAGTTGGGCCATGTAAATTTCCTCTTCTAACTCCCCATGCAAGAATGCAATTGTGACATCCATTTATTCCAAATTTAGTTCATATTTTGCAGTCAAGGCCATTAGTAACCTAATGGTTGTGTGCTTCACAACAGTGAAAAAAAATCTCATCATAGTCTATGCCCTCTCTCTGTGTAAAACCCTTAGCTACAAGTCTCACCTTGAACATAGGTTTCTCTAATGGTATACTATGCTCCTTAACCTTAAAGACCCACTTGGACCCTCCTAGTTTCTTGCCTATGGGCTTAGGCACTAGTGTCCAAGTCTCATTTTTTCTTAAGGATTCTATTTCAGCCCTTATTGCATTCAACCATTCTATTAAATGTTGGCTGTTTATGGCCTCTTTATAGGTTAAGGGTTTTGATTCTACATATTCTAGGGCAGTGTTTAGGGCATATGCTATACAATCAGCGTATCCCAGTCCATTTGGGGGTCTTGTATCCCTTCTTATCCTATCTCTTGCTAGTTGATAATTATCTAGCTCGTTTTCTGATATAACCTCACTATAAGTGCTCCTACCAGCACTTTCTGTAGCCTGATTTTGTTTTGCTTGTCAGTTTCTGAACTCTTATCATGTTCGGTCTAGATTCAAGTTTAGTTTCAGTTTTAGGCTCAGTTTTAGTTTGATACGTCGGTTTTGGTGGATTTATCTCAAATTCATATCTATCAAGTTCAAACATTCTATTCTTAGGTATTTGATTAGTTAAGTAAGGCATGTCTGACTCATTAAAAGTGATACCTCTACTTATAATAATCTTGGTCCTATTACCATCTTTGATACCAATTCTATAGCCCCTTAACACCATCAGGGTAATCTAGGAAGACTTCTTTCACAGCTCTAGGTTCTAACTTGCCCTCAGACGGATGGGCATACGCAGCACAACCAATCACTCTATGGTTCGAGTAGTCAGCAGGTTTACCTGACCACATCTCTTCAGGCGTCTTAAATTCTATTCCAATTAAGGGTGTCTTGTTAATTCGATAACATGTTGTCTTTACATCCTCTCCCCAAAAGTGTTTGCCTAAACCAGAAGTAAACAGCATATACCGAACCCGATTTAATAGGATCCTATTTATTCGTTCAACGACCCCATTTTGTTGTGGCATCCCCCTAACAGTCAGAGACGAATCCAAAAAATTTCTCCACTGGGGGCACACATGAGTAACAACAACGAAAAACGACAAATAAACATACAGAGTTAGAATTTCACTTACTAGTTTACAACAAGGAGAGAAAAAGAAGAGGAAAATGAGAGTCGTTTAGAAAAAGAGAAAAAAAAACATAAGTTTTTTGAGATAATAAACAGAAAAAGTAACACTCATTGAACAAATATCGCATAACAATGTCAAGAAGAAAATTTATAAAAGTGAGATAAGAGATTCCTACTAATAAAACTCAAAATAAAAGTAGGCAGCGACAGAAGGCCCAATGAAACAACATATTGTAATATTTTGTACGTCCACTACATAGGTAGTATTGAAATGCCTTTCACAAATATAGAAAGTCAAAAAATGCAAGATTACTTGAGAAAATTTTATGAAAATTCGAGAAGTGTTCTTAACTTGACAATTTAGAAACATATACATTAGAAATGACATGTTTTTGAAAATTTACAATTAGTCTTAAAAACGTAGGAAAAAAATTATACTACTTTTCAGCTTATATCTTGAACTACATTCATATCCAATATATATATACACACAATACATTTAGTAAAATATGGTCAACTAGTAGGGGCATAAATGGCAATTTGATGGGGTCGATGTAATAATTCCTCTTTTTTTATCAAATAAATGAGTAATAGCATAGCATAATAGTAATATAGACCAATTTCACTAGGGGCACTTGCCCCCATTGCGTGCATGGTTGATCCGCCCATGCTAACAGTGTTATGGCGTTTGATACTGTTTTTAGCACATAAGTCATCAAATTCAGAGTTGATATATTCTAATCCATTATCTGTCTTAATTATCTTGATTTTTCTACCAGTTAAGTTTTTAATCTGGTTTTTCCATCTAACAAAAGTTGGAAAATAGTCACCTTTATGTTTCATTAGAAAAATCCATACTTTCCTAGAATAATCATCAATAGTAGACAATAAATATGATGCTCCACCTAATGTGGTGACCCTAGTCGGTCCCCACAATTCAGAATGTATGTAATCAAGTGGCCCATTCGTTGTGTGCTTTCCTATTTTGAATGCCAATCTATGTTGTTTGCCAAATATGCAAGATTTACATAATTCTAACTTAGAAATTGAATTACCACACAGCATACCACGTTTTGACAATTCACATAAACCATGTTCAAACATATACCTAAATGTCTATGCCACAAATCAGTAGGATCTATTTTAACTACAGCATGTGACTAACTTAAAACTATCTGACCCTTTAACACATAAAGACCATTCTTAAGTTCTTCTTTTAGGATATCTAAGGATCCTTTCATAATCCTAAGTTCTGAATTCATAGCCCTAAAAGACAGTCCTCTAAGGTCTAACAAACCTAAGGAGATGAGGTTGCTATGTACGTCAGGAACATGTCTCACATTTTCTAGGATATACACAGTACTGTTAGTTAATCTAATTTTAACGTATCCTATTCCAGCAATGTTACAACCTCTATTATCTCCTAATAACACCCTTCCCCCATTCAGAGGTCTGTAATCAATGAAGTTAGCTCTACTAGAGGTCATATGAAAACTACAGCCAGGATCTAACATCCATTCATGTTGCAATTCATCAGATTTAACAAGTAAAGAATCAGCATGATTAGATTTATCACAAATACCATTCAAATCAGTTAAATCATATGAAACATGTAAAACTTCAAAATGATCTGAATAAAAAGAAACTACAAATCCAGCAAACCCCTGTGTTCTATTCTTATTTGGGCAATTTCTCCTCATATGACCGAATTTATTGCATTCATAACATTTTACTTTAGACAGATCGACTGAGAACGATGTCTGCTCTTGGATCTCCTCCTGTTATCATTATTGTCTCTACTGTTCGTGCTTCCTCTCACAGTTAATCCCTCACCATTATTGCTTTGGTGTAGCTATTTTTCCTCTCTCCTAAGTTCCATAACCTTACTTCTTAGGGCCTGTGTAACTTCACTCAAGCTTATCTTTTGTCTTCCATACCTAAGAGTATCTTTAAAAGCCCTACAAAATTTAGGCAAGGGACACATTAATATCACAACTTGAATCCCATCCTCTATTGCTACATTAACATTTTTCAGGTCTTGTAAGATTGTATTAAACCGATCTAGAGAGTCATCTAGAGGCTTGTTTTCTTCCATCTTAAATGTAAAGAATTTTTTTCATGTATAGAATCTTATTAGATAGCGATTATGTTTTATAAATTTCCTCTAGCTTAGTCCATATCTTAGCTACTGTGGTTACAGAAGAAACAAGAGGTAAAATGTTATTATCGATAGACATAACAAGAGATCAATCCTCACGTTGCTCGATATCTACCTTATCCTTCTTTGTCAGATGAGAAGGCTATTGTTCAGGTGCAAAAGAGCAGATCCCACTCCTTGGGACATCAAAAGAGCCTTGGTTTTGATCTTCCAGAGAGCAAAGTCATTTTTCCGATCAAAATGCTCCATCTCAAATTTTATGCCCATTTTTCAAGAACTTTTCTTAACCTAAAGATCTAATACCACTAGTTGAAAAAAAACTTACTCGTTAGACTTGCTTGTTAAAACTTACTTTGTTAAAACTTAGGAAAGTTTAACAAATCATGTTAGAGTTTAGGATCTTTGAAAACCGGTAATGAAATTTCTACCTAAAATTTGAGATCGAGTTCAAAGCCGACAATAAAAGAGTCAATTTACGTGGTTCAGCCCCTAAATGGCCTACTCCACAGTTCTTCCTATCACTTCAGAGCTCTACATCTTTTTATTACAGACCAGAATCAAATAGAGTACATATCACAAGGCGCTTTCTTCATAACCTAAGATATTAGTTACAGACATTTTCCTTTTGCAACAACAGAAAATGAAATATAAAGCTAAAGAGAAGAAAGAGAGAACATTATACCTTCTCCAGCTAAGTACTGCAATTCAACATGGCCAGGAATCAAGATGAACTTGATTTAACTCATGGATCACAGCATGCTCATAACTGGAACAGACGCCATGGATGGAAGCTTGGAAAACCCTAGAATAGCCTCAGAGAGAAAACGGGAAGATGAAAAGGAGAAATATGGCTGATCTATTATTTTCACAATGAAAATGATGGCTTAAATACCCAGGGGGAGCAATCCGTGTGCATTCAATCACAGCCATACAAATCTAACCAAATCAACAGTTGAGAATGAGGCAAACAAACCCAAAAGAGGTGCTCCATCGGTTGACGTGTGGCAAGAATCGGAATCATTTGATCAACGAGATTAATGGTCCAGATCTTCCCAAACTAACACACAAACCCTCATCCAATGCGTGACACAGCCATGGTTATAATTCAAATGGTAACAAAGCTTCTTCAGGAAGCTTCCAAAAATGGGCAACACAGTCTGGGTACCAGGTAGAGTTAATTTTGGTATATTAGGTTAGTGCATTTTGAATTTACATGTTATTTACCAAACATCCATTTAACAAATCATGTCCATTTCTACAAAGTCCAAAATGCAGCATTTAGGTGTTTTATTTAAGAAAACATGTTTTAATTTTCAAACTTTGTAACTAATGGTTTATGTTATATTCTAGCCTATTTTTTGGACATAGTCTAGACTATATAGGAACCGTGTAGCGTTTGCAACCCCACCTCTCTCTCTCTCTCTCCTCTGCGCAAGTAACATCCACTGACACCCCCCCCCCCCCCCACAGTTCGCTCACACCACCCCGCCTCCCCACCGTCGGCCACCTCGCCGACTCACCTCCACTCCTTGGCGATGCCACCGTGACGGTGACGGCCCACCGCTGGGCAAGCGGCACACCTCACCGCACACACCGAACCACCACTGACACCGAACCACCACACCCACACCGACATTGAGCCCAACCATCACCTAGCCTCACCCAACCACCCACCCACCACCAACCACCACACCCACCTCTAACCTCGCACCCCACCACTGCTTCACCCCACCCACCCCAACCCAGGACCGGCCTCAAACCAAACCACAACCCCGCCCTCGCCCGACCCTTTCACCACTTCTACCCACCGATTCTCGCACCTCACCACCACCTCGCCCCAACTACCCTCCCGGACTGCACACCTGCTCTGACACCGGCACCGCCACCACCGCACCCTGTGAAGCCCCATCAACAACATCACACACACACCACACCACGCCTTTCCCACCCTACCACCACCACCAGCCTCACCTCCTCCTTCACTGCCACCAACAACCCTAAGTCGGCAGCCTGTAGCCGACAAGCAAGAGGGGACCCAGGTAAGTTTAGCCGGGTCAGTGTTCCACCAACGCACTGGCCCCAGGTTTGATCTAACCTTTTGTACAACAGGGTAGTGTTTGGATTACCATTGTTGTGTATTTTCTTTGGTTTACTCGTTTCTGTCTCATTTCAGTTTTGTGAATTGTGTGTGTCCTATTGACTGTGGGTTCTTGGGTTTATATACTTATTCTGCTTCTTGCCTATGTTGTTCACTTACCCGCATTAGGATAGCTAGTTGATGAGCGCGAACAGCTATGGAACTTAGACTTTAAGGCCATCTTCAAATGGGGTAAGGAGGAGGAGGACGAGACAAAAGGGGATAGGGAACTTGGATTAGGTTCACTAAATGTCGGGACACTAACGAAGAAGAGTTTTGAGGTGGCCCAGATGATGATGAGGAGAAACATCAACATCCTTTGTCTGCAAGAGACTAAATGGGTTGGCACGAAAGCCAGGGAGGTGCTAGGGCATAAGCTCTAGTATGCGGGCAAGGCTAGAGGCAGGAATGGAGTTGGGATCATTGTGGAAAGCAGCCTTAAGGATAAAGTAGTCGGAGTATCAAGAGCTGGCGATAGGATCATAAGTATCAAGATGGTCCTAGATGGTGAAGTACTGAACGTCATCAGTGCCTATGCACCTCAAATTGGACTGTCGGAGCATGAGAAGGCCACCTTTTGGGAGGACTTAGACACAATGATGCAGGGCATACCCGCCACCGGACAAGTAATGATTGGCGAGGATTTCAACGGACATGTTGGTGCGACGGAGGATGGGTATGCTCCTCATCACGGAGGATTCGGTTTTGGGAACCAGGAATGCAAAGGGCAAAGCCCTATTAGACTTCGCGGTTACTTACGACCTGACAGTGGCCAACACCTTCTTTAAAAAGCGCGAGCAACACATCGTCACGTACCAAAGCAGCGGGACAAGAACACATATTGGCTACATACTATTAAGGAGAAGGGTGCAAAGAGACTGCAGGGCCTGCAAGACTACCCCTGGCGAAGACCTGTCTACGCAACATAGGGTGCTGTGGACGGATATAAAGGCCAAGGGGAGAGCCAAAAGAATCTGCAAACCTGAGCATTCGCACACTTGTTGGAGGGAGCTCAAGGAGGAGAAGTATAAGGTATACAAGGAAAAAGTAGAGGCTGAAATCAGGGAGGACTTTTAAGGGGACACAAACCAGTTGTGAAATCATCTGGGCCAAAAGATGAGAGGACTGGCATGGGAAGTCCTCGGCACGTCTAAGGGAAGGGCATCAAGAAACAGAGAATCCTGGTGGTGGGGTGACAAGGTCCAAGAGAAGATTAAGGCTAAACGAGCTTGTTTCAGAGAGTGGGACCATAGCAGGGATGAGGATAAGCGACAGCGGTATATTCAAGCCAGGAGAGAAGCAATGCGAGCAGTCAGAAAATCACAATCAAGAGCTTATGAGAACTTCTAGAAAAGGATAGAGACCAAGGAGGGCGCAAGGGACTTATATAGAATCGCCAAAGCGAGGGAAAGGAAGACTAGAGACCTGGACAAAGTGCAATGCATTAGAGGGGAAGATGGACAGGTACTCGTGGATAGGCATCTAATCAAGGCTAAGTGGAAAAGTTACTTCCAAGAGCTGTTCAATGAACAAGGAGGGACAGACATATCTTTAGGTGATCTTCAAACATCTGAGGTGCATCAAAACCACTGTGAATGTAGGCCAATTAGCCTAGACAAAGTCAAGGAAGCCCGGAGATCCATGGGAAGGGGTAAAGCAGTTGGCCCAGGTGGCATCCCCTTAGAAGCATGGAAGTGTCTTGAACAAAAGGGCGCCATTTGGCTGACTAACTATTTAACCAAATCCTCCAGGGGGACAAGATGTCTGAGGAATGGAGAAAGAGCATATTGATACCGATATATAAGAACAAAGGCGACATTCAGAGTTGCGCCAACTATCGGGGTATCAAGCTAATGTGCCACACTCTAAAGTTGTGGGAAAGGGTCATAGAGAGGAGTTAAGGCAGCTGACTGAGGTGTCCGAGAACCAGTTCGAATTTATGCTCGGGAGATCAACAATAGAAGCCATCCACATTCTAAGGTGGACGATAGAGCATTATAGGGAGAGACAAAAGGACCTTCATATGATCTTCATTGATTTAGAGAAGGCATATGATAGAGTGCCAAGGGAGGTCATTTGTAGAGTTTTGGATAGGAAAGGCATCCCCGTACCATACATCCAAGCCATCAAAGACATGTATGATAAGGCACAGACTATGTTGCGTACAGTGGATGGGGAGTCAGACGCTTTTTCGATAACAGTGGGGGTTCACCAAGGGTCTACCTTGAGCCCCTATCTATTCATTTTGGTTATGGACGAGCTCACTAGGCACATCCAGGGATGTGTACCTTGGTGCATGCTTTTTGCAGATGACATGGTACTGGTGGGGGAGTCGCGGGAAGAGATAAATGAGAAACTGGAACTGTGGAGAGGGGTTCTAGAGTTGAAGGGTTTGCGACTAAGCAGAGCCAAGACCGAGTACATGGAACTCAAGTTCGATCCATCTACCACGCCTAGCCAAGAAGAAGTCAAGATTGGACACGAGGCCATTTCCAAGACAGAGAGATTTAGGTATTTAAGGTCCACGATACAGCACAACGGCGAAGTGGACGAGGATGTCAGCTACAGGATCAAAGCGGGTTGGCACAAGTGGAGGATGGCCTTTGCGGTCCTTTGTGATAGGAAATTCCCCTTTAAGCTAAAGGGAAGATACTATAAGACGGTGGTGCGGCCAGCCATGGCGTATAGGGCGGAGTGCAGGGCGATGAAACACCAGCACACTCAGAAGATGAAGCTGGTGGAGATGCAAATGCTGAGGCGGATGTGCGGACACACAAGGAAGGATAGGATCAAAAACTACATCATAAGAGGCAAATTGGGCGTAGCTCCCATTGAAGATAAATTAAGAAAGCAACGTTTGAGGTGGTTTAGACATGTCATAAGGAGACCGGACGAAGCTCCAGTCAGAAGATGCGAACAGCCTATTACTACATTAGGCAGAAGAGGCAGAGGCAGACTGAAGAAGAGATGGCTTGAGACGATCCTACAAGACCTCACCCACCTAAACCTTCGGAAGGAGATGGCCTTAGATAGGGCCCAATGGATGGCTAGCATAGGGGTATTAGATGACCCGGTTAGAGTAGGGTAGTCTTTATCTCTATCTTTCTATCCCTATCTCATTCTCTCTCTCGTCCTCTTTCCTTTTCTCATCTACCCTCTTTTTTTTTTTTTGGTGTGGGCCATACTTATGCTTTCTGATGCTTGCCAGGTCTTTTGGCTGATGGATGCAAGACCATCATCTTAGGCTGGGGGTCCTAGGAAACAGCCTCTCTTCAGGGTAGCACCCTGAATGGGGAAGGCTACGTACATCTACCCTCCCCAGACCCTGCTTTTGGCGGGAGCCCCTGGTGGCACTGGGTTTGTTGTTGTTGTAGTCTAGACTATATAGGAATCATATGTCGACAGCACCCATTTGGGTCCCGCGGTTTTTCTCTTTTGTTGAGAGAGGGTTTCCATGTAAAATTATCGGTGTCAACTTTTTTTTTTCACTTTCATTTGTGCTTGAATGTTAATTTTTCCAACAAGTGGCATCAGAGCAAGTTGGGAAAATCATGTTTAAGGTTAGAGCTTCAAATATGGTGGCAGAGGTCAGCTGGAGAAGAAAGAGTGCCGGAGGAGAAGAACAAGGGCAACAGTGGTGTTCGGTGGCTCGTGGAAGACGACAGCATGGTGGTGCACCGGTGATTAGAAGATGATGCGGAGTTTTCTTTTTTGTTTTGCTGTTTCTATAAAAACAAACACATGAAGAGGAGAGATGTGAGAAAAAAAACAAGAAAGAAAAAAAAAGAAAGGAAAATTTAAAAAAAATGAGTGAGAAAAATGTAAGAAAAAAATTAATTTTGCTGTAAGAGGGAGATTTGCTGGGTAATTTTTCTACCTCAAAATTAATAAGTGTAAAATATGAAAATGAGAAAAAGGAAAACAAGAAAATGAAAAAGAAAAATAAAAAAAATGAAAAGTTTATTCTTACAAGTCATGCAGGAATATAGAACTAGACTTATAGGGTGGGAAGTTTACTTCCACAAGTAAAGTAGCATGGGTACTCTTCCTTTGCCACTTATTTATAACCAAGGTAAAAGGAAGATACCCCATGCTACTTTACTTGTGTAAGTAAACTTCCCACCCTACTAGTCTAGTCCTATACCCCTATATGATGGGTTGTCTTCCTTTTATCTTGGTTATAAATAAGTAGTGTTAGGTTATAAGAGTTAGTAGAGTATAGAGAAAAAGAGTTATATAAAGTGAAGAGAGTTAGCATAAAATGTAGAGAGATTGGGTTTTGTAATGGGATGCTCTGGCGCACCTGGGTAGAGGGAAAAAAATGAGAGAAAAATATTTGTTGAGTATTCTGTTTGTGTGAGTCGTGAGCTTTTGTGTGTGTTTGTGAGAATGGTGCACCCGAGTATGAAAGGAGTTATGCTCGAGTACTTTGATTGAGTCTTGAGAGAGTTTTTGTACCTTCCTATTCAAAGCTACATTGTTGGAGGATTGGTAGCTTGCATGCAAAGCTACATTGATCCGAGGTTGGTGGCTTGCCGTTCAAAGCTACATTGGGAGAGGGTAGGTGACTTACCGTGCAATAGTCAAATAGATGTTGATGATAATTATGTAAAATGGGGCTTGGGGGGTTTATGATTAGAGATTGTAATTCGTTAAATTTCTTAGTAGATGAGGTACTCATTTGGGTCCCGTAGTTTTTTCCTCTAGTTGAGAGACGTTTTTCAAGTGAAAATATAGTTGTTATTTTTTTATTTTTGTTATTTTTCACTTCAGTTTGTGCTTGAATTTGAATTTTTCCAACAAGTGGTATTAGAGTAAGTTGGAAAAAACATGTTTAAGAGAAGAGTTTTAAATATGGTGGCCCAAAGAAGGTTGTCCAAATTAGCAGAGAAGAGTTAGTGACGATCCAAATCGAACTGAGGTTAGCTAGTGACGAAAGTGTCCCAAAGGAGAAGAACAAGGGCGACGGTGGTGTTCGGTGGCTTGTGGAAAACGACGGCGTGGTGGTGCACCAGTGATTAGAAGATGATTGTGGAGTTTTTTTTTTTTTTTGATGTTTCTGTAAAAAAAAAATGAAGAGGAAAGAGGTGAGAGAAAAACAAGAAAGTAAAAAAAGAAGGGAAAATTTGGAAAAAAAAAAAGAGTGAGAAAAAGAAAAGTAAAAATTGAAAGAAAAGATTAATTTAGAGGATTTGTTGGACAATTTTTTACCTCAAAATTAATATGTATAAAATATGAAAATGACAAAAAGGAAAAAGAGAAAATAAAAGAGAAAAATAAAAAAATGGGAAGTTTATTCTTACAAGCCATGCTGGGTATAGGACTAGACTTCCAGGGTGGAAAGTTTACTTCAATAAGTAAACCAGCATGAGTTGTCTTCCTTTTGTCTTGGCTATGAATAAGTGGTGTTGCGTTGTAAGAGTTAGTAGAATGTTAAAAAAAAAAAAAAGAGTTGTGTAAAGTGAAGAGAGTTAGAGAAAAATGTAGAGAGATTGGGTTTTGCAATAGGCACCGAGTAAGGGAGAAAATGAGAGAAAAATATTTGTTGAGTGTTTTGTTTTTGTGAGTTGTGAGCTTTTGTGCGTGTTTGTAAGAATGGTGCACTCCAGTATGAAGGGAGTCATGCTCGAGTGCTTTGATTGAGTACTGAGAGAGTTTTTATAGCTTCCTCTGCTCAAAGCTACATTGTTGGAGGATTGGTGGTTTGCCATGCAAAGCTACACTGATTCGAGGCGGTGGTTTGCCATTCAAAGCTACATTGGGAGAGGGTTGGTGGCATACCTTGCAATAGTCACATTGATGTTGATGATGATTATGTAAAATAGGGTTTGGGGGATTATTATTAGATATTGTAATTCCTTAAATTTCATAGTAGATGAGGCACTCATTTGGGTCCTATGGTTTTTTCCTCTAGATGAGAGCAGATTTCACGTAAAAGTGTCGGTGTTGATTTTTTGTTGTTTTGTTATTTTTCGCGCTAGTGCTCGAGGGAGGACTAGCATAGGGGTAGCAGATTGTAGTGACCTCACACCACTGCTTATTCTGCTATAATTAGGTTCATAGGCTTATGGGCTTATTAAGCTACATCTATCTACCTATATGCCTATTTATTTACTGTCTACTGTCTACTATCTGCCTATCTGCTTTTACTAGCTGCCTGGTATGGAAGGCTTTACCTCGATGTCTCGTTTGAGGCAGTATGTTTTGTACTGCTTGTTTTATGGTACAACTTACTCTTTTGCTTTGATACCCTATTGTTCACAGGTCACCATGACACGAAGATGACATAACTCTCAGGCCGGGGGTCCTCGGAAACAGCCTCTCTTCAACTTTATACCCTGAAGGGGGAAGGCTACGTACATCAACCCCCCCAAACCCTGCTTTTGTGGGAGCCCTTGAGGCACTAGGTTTTGTTGTTGTTGTTGTTGTTTGTTATTTTTCGCTTCCGTTTGTGCTTAAAAATGAATTTTTCCAATAAGTGGCATCAGAGCAAGTTGGGAAAAGTATGTTTAAGAGAAGCATTTTAAATATGGTGGCCCAGAGAAGGTTGTCCAAATTGGCAGAGAAGGGTCAGTGACGACCCAAATCAGACTAAGATCGGTTGGAGAAGAAAGTATGCTAGAGGAGAAGAACAAGGGCAACAGTGGTGTTTGGTGGCTCGTGGAAGACAACAACGTGGTGGTGCATTAGTGATTACAAGATGACGGTGCAGTTTTCTTTTTTGTTTGGTGTTTCTTAAAAAAAACATGATGAGGAGATATGTGAGAGAAAAATAAAAAGGAAAGAAAAAAAAAAAAAGAAGGGAAAATTTGGAGGAAAAAAAAGAGTGAGAAAAAGAAAAGAAGAAAAATGTAAGAAAAAAATTAATTTTAAAGTAAGGGGGAGATTTGTCGGGTAATTTTTTACCTCAAAATTAATATGTGTAAAATATGAAAATGAGGAAAAAGAAAAAGAGAAAATTAAAAAGAAAAATGAAAAAAAATGAGAAGTTTATTCTTACAAGTCATATAGGGGTATGGATCAGACTTGTAGGGTGTGAAGTTTGCTTCCACAAGTAAACTAGCATGGGTTATCTTCCTTTTGTCTTGGCTAAAAATAAGTGGTGTTGGGTTGTAAGAGTTAATAGAGTGTAGAGAAAAAAGAGTTGTGTAGAGTGAAAAGAGTTAGAGAAGAATGTAGTGAGATTGTGTTTTGTAATGGGGTGCCGGGGGGACACTCGAATAGGGGGAGAAAATGAAAGAAAAATATTTGTTAGTATTTTGTTTGTATGAGTTGTGAGCTTTTGTGTTTATTTGTGAGAATGGTGCACCCGAGTATGAAGGGAGTCATGGTCGGGTGCTTTGACTGAGTGCTAAGAGAGTTTTTGTAGCTTCTCTATTCAAAGCTAAACTGTTGGAGGGTTGGTGGCTTACCTGCAAAGCTACATTGATTTCAAGGCTGGTAGCTTGCAGTTCAAAGCTACATTAGGAGAGGGTTGGTGACTTACAGTGCAATAGTCACATTGATGTTGCTGATGATTATGTAAAATGGGGTTTTGGGGGTTATAATTGGAGATTATAATTCCTTAAATTTTATAGTGGATGAGGCACCCATTTGAGTCTCGTGGTTTTCCCTCCAGTTGAGAGAGAGTTTCCACACAAAAATATCGGTGTTGATTTTTTGTTGTTTTTCACTTCCGTTTGTGTTTGAATGTGAATTTTCCCAACATAAATTATATAGTTGTCACAAAATTTTACACTTCACAAGTTGTTTTTTGGTTGAATTGATGGCAACTGAGTAGATTATATGAAATCTAGTAGATAAGAAGGACCAATGGAAGGATAGATATTTTAGAAGAAAATGCATAGGAGAGTGGGGGTGGGGTGGATGAGGCCCGTGAGGGGTTTGGTTAAGTTTAATTTTGATGGTGCTCGAAAGGCAATAAGGCATTAGGTGGGTTTGTGCTCTAGAATGAGGAAGGGATAGTGATTGACCAAAAGCTGAAGAATATTGATGCTGCCCTTATTTTAATTATAGGGGCTACTGTAATTTGTGATAGGATCTGACATTGTGTAAGCAAGGGATTTAGTTGTATTCATATGGATGTGACAACATAGTGGTTGTGATGGTAATTGTAGAGATATTATTATTCTTGGTACATAAGAGCGATTTTGGACAATTTAAACGATTATGGAGTCTGTCACATGTAACAAGAAGGCGATAGAGTGGCAAAAAGGATGACATTTAGGGGGCTTTAGGAAATCTAGTACCTTTAAATGCCTTAATAATGAGTTTATTATGGTTGTTCGCAATGAAACACTAAGTCGGTCTATTTCTTAATGGACCCCTTAGTGTTAGCCTTACCTTTATAAAAATAGTATAAAAATATTAGAGTTATTTGCAATTTAGCGTCCCGATATTTTTTAAAATAATAAAAAGGATACTGAGTTTTTTGAAATAATAAAAAAGTCTTTAAGTTTTTATCATATTACTAAAAAAGCCCTTTCCAAAATGATAATATTATTTTCTATGGATAGCATTAACGTGACAACTATTTTTTTGTTAAATATACAATAAAATGACAAAAATAATCTTCAATACCCAAAGAGTAACAAAGGGTATTTTTGTTATTTCACTATAAGATTAGTTAAAGAAACAGTTGTAATATCAGCTCCGTTAAAGAAAACATAGCGTCATCACGCTAGAAAAAGAGTCATTTTTGTTGAAACTTAGGAGCTTTTTTTATTAATTCGAAAAAAAATTAGAGTACCTTTTTATTATTTAAATGTCGGATACTAAAATATAAATATTTCACAATATGTTAAAATGTGGTTGATATGAGAATAGTACAATTGCATAATTCACAAGCCCATGCCTAAAAGTTGGGCCAAACCTTGTATATATTTATAACACGTTATCAGCACGAAAACCTAAGCAATTGAGGTATGTAATTATACATCATGCATATTTGTATGACATGTTTCATATAACCACATATGGATGGTCGTGCCTCCTAATTATTACCTATAGTCAATCATGACCGGTAAAACCGCCTACTTGTTATTACTCGTTCATTATTTGGTCGGCCCCGTCGCCTACTTATTACTCATTCATTATATGGTCGACTCTATTGCCTACTTATTATTACTCATTAATTGTTTATATGGTCGGTTCAGTCACCTACTTATTAGCAGTTGTTCGTACAGCTATATTTGTTAGCCGATTTAATTACACATCCCTCATTTAAAAAAACAATGTTATTTTTAATCTACTTCACCACCTACTTATTAGCAGTTGTTCGTACAGCTATATTTGTTAGCCGATTTAATTACACATCCCTCATTTAAAAAAACAATGTTATTTTTAATCTACTTCACCCCATCGACATCATTTGTTTATATGTACTTGTGTACATATGATGCTATGCATGAAATTAAAATCACAATTTTATTACATCATAATAAATTACTATTTTCCTAACCAAACCCCATAGCTACAAAACAAAGGAGCAGGACGTAAAACCATAAAACCCTACTTAAAATATCATCTTCTATAGTATCATCTAAGTGTGATAAACCTCCAACATAAAAAAAAGACTAATTATAATAACAACAGCAAAAAGGAAAAATGAAAGGTAAGACATATTGCACGAGAATGTGATTGAGAGATACGAGATGAGGAAATTTTTGAGTGATTTATGCTATGGTAAAAATTGTATTTACAGAATCCAAAATTACTATTCACGACCGTTGTAATTAGCCGTTTATAGTCGTTGCAATTAGCCATCTTTTTTACTGTAAATTACTGTCCACGACCATTGAAATTACCTATTTGTAGTTATTAAATTATTATTCATGGTTATTCAAATTAACCATCTTTAAGATTATATCTAAATAGAACAACAAAGTAACCATATGAAATGTGTTAATTAGATACTGTACATGCATTAAATTTTTACATCAATCGTATTATTCTAAATTTTATTATTGTCTTTAGAACTTTAACAATGCCAAATCTCTCAAAGCTTGAGTTCATTGCCCTGGGAATTTCTGGAAGAAATTATTTATCATGAGCTTTGGATGCTGAAATTCACCTTGCTACCATAGGCCTCAATGATATAATAAAAAATTAAAAATGAAGCATCCCCACAGGATGGAACAAAAGCAATGGTTTTTATTCGTCATCATTTATATGAGGAGTTAAAAATTGAATACCTTATAGTTAAAGATCCTCTTGTCTTATGGAATAATCTGAAGAAGAGGTATGCGCACCAGAAATCTATCATTCTTTCAAAAGCCCGTTAGGGTTGGATTCACTTGAGACTATAAAACTTTAACTCAGTCAGTGATTACAATTCAGTTATATTTAAAATTAACTCTCAATTGACATTATGTGGAGAAAAAATTACTGATGTTGATTTGTTAGAAAAAACATTCTCCACATTTCACGCCTCAAATATGGTCTTGCAACAACAATATCGAGAGCATTGATACACAAAATATTCTAAGCTAATATCTTGCTTATTAGTAGCTGAACAAATTAATGAGCTTTTAATGAAGAATCACCAATCACACCCTACTGGTATTCTAGTATTTCCTGAAGCGAGTGCAACGTCTTTTAAAAGACGTGGATGAGGTAGTGGTAGAAGAGGCCGAGGGCACGCGAATCATTGGTCACATGAAGGGCACCGGCAGCAACTACATCAAAGTGGTAAACCAAATCCCAAAAGTGAAAGAAAGTTTAATCAAATAAAAAGCAAAACAAACCGCCAAATTATGAAGATGTTTGTTATAAATGTGGATCAAAAGGGCACTGGTCTCCCATTTGTCGAACCCAGAACACTGGGTTAATCTTTACCAAGCCTCTATCAAGGAGAAAGGGAGAAAGCCGAAGGCAAACTTTACCGAACCTGTGGGCACCACCTCTTATACCAAATTTAATGTATCAGGTTTCTTTGAGAATTCCAATACTTAAATGGATCATTTAATTAATGATGGGAACGTCCTTATTGATTAAAAAATAATTTCTTTTGTATTATGATTATCTTGTAATGTTTAGCTTATTTTATGACAATTATGTTATATTGCATTTTTATATATGGAAGCAACTTATGTATCTTTACGTGCTTAACAAATAGGAACCTTAAGTCCTTTGATCCTACACAAGAGAAACCAATATGTGCTTGATTGACAATGGCACAACATATACCATTCTCCATGATAGAAAATATTTTACTCAATTGACATTAGTTAAAATTAATGTTAATGCGATATCTAGATCTACCACCCTAATCAAAGGCTCCAGAAGAGCACACGTTATGTTGCCTAATGGAATAAAACTCTATATTAGTGACGCTTTATATTCCAGTAGATCCAGAAGAAATCTACTTAGTTTTAAAGATATCCGATGCAATGGATACCAGATCGAGATGACAAACGAGGGAGATACAGAATATCTATACATTACTTCTATTGTTTCGGGCCAAAAGCTCGTATTAGAGAAATTTCCTACTTTCTCTTCTGGATTATATCTTACATTCATCTGGAAAATCGAAGTCAACTTTACGCACCGGAAGTGCTTGGATCCTAAGTTATTTGTGCTTTGGCACGATCGTCTTGGTCATCTAGGATCTACAATTATGCAACGAATTATAAAAAATACTCGTGGGCATCCATTGTCAAATCACCAAATTTTATTACCCAAAGACTACACTTGTAGTGCATGTGTTTAAGGAAAATTGATAATGAGACCATCTGTTTCAAAAATATCCCTTGAATTACCATATCTGTTTCAAAAGTATCCCTTGAATTACTATCTTTCCTACATCGTATACAGGGTGATATATGTTGCCATATTCAACCTCCATATGGTCTGTTTTGATATTTTATGTCCTCGTCGATGCTTCCACTAGGTGGTCTCATGTTTCCTTATTATCCACCAGCAATGTTGTATTCGCTAGATTTCATGTCCAAATAATAAAGTTATGAGCATATTTTCCTAACTATCCAATACAAACAGTTTGTCTTGACAATGCTTGTGAATTTACTTTTAAATTAGTTTATGAGTATTGCATATCAATTGAAGTAAGTGGGGAACATCTATTGCTCACACTCATACTCAAAATGGTTTAGCTGAAGTTTTTATCAAGCGTCTCCAATTAATCGCTATACCTATGCTTATGAAGTCAAAATTGTTAGCATTTGCTTGGGGCCATGCTATAGCGCATGCTACTTCCTTAGTTCGCATTAGACCAAGTGTATACCACAAGTACTCCCCCTTACAACTTGTTTTTGACCAACAACCAAATATTTCTCATCTTAGAATTTGTAGTTGTGCCGTTTATGTTCCTATTGCTCCACCACAACGTAGTAAGATGGGACCTCAATGTCGCCTAGGGGTCTATGTTGGCTTTGACTCCCCCATCAATTATTATAAATCTTGAATCTACAACAGGTGATATTTTTAGAGCCCGTTTCTTAGATTGTGTTTTTCATGAGGCAATTTTCCCATCATTAGGGGAAGATCAAAAACCAATTATAAAACCTTGTGAGATTAGTTGGAATGTGCCAGAACTATCTCAACTTGATCCCCGCACTAATCATGTGATCTCAAAGTACAAAAATTTATTCATTTGCAAATCGTTGCAAATCAATTTCCTGATATTTTCACCGATACTCAGAGAGTAACGAAATCACATATACCAATTGCGAATGTACCTTCTCGAATTGAGATCCTTGTAGGAAAATCAACTAGTACAATAGTAAATGAGTCTAAACTACACCAGAAGCGTGGTAGACCTATCGGTGCAAAAGACTCAGCCCCCAGAATGAGAAAAGGAAAATAACTATTCCCTTTAGAAAATATTATTGCTCCTGAAGAGGCTATTAATTCTGAAGGAATTATCACACCTAAAGAAACTATTACTTTTGAAGAGATTACTTCAAAAGCATAAGGAACTATAAATCAACAATCCCATGTTGATAAACAGTTAACCCCTGAAGCGGTCCCGGTACCAAAAATTATGATATATCTTTAATATCGAGAGACATATGATATAGAAAGAGAATTAATGTTGATAATATATTTGCATTTACAGTTGCCATTAAAATCTTGAATAAGGAAGAATCTGAACCACAATCAATCAAAGAATGTCGACATACAACTGATTGGCCAAAATGGAAAGACACCATACAAAACGAGTTAAACTCGCTGGCTGAAAGAGAAGTATTCGGACCAATTGTCCAAACCCTTGAAAATGTTAAACCCGTCGGATATATATGAGTATTTGTGTGCAAGCGCAATGAACAAAATAAAGTTGTGAGATATAAAACACAACTTGTAGCATAGGGTTTCTCGTACAGACCTGGCATTGATTATCATGAGACATACTCACCTGTTATGGATAGTATTACATTCAGATTCTTAATCGGCTTGGTAATTTCGAAGGGTCTCGATATGCGTCTCATGGATGTCGTGACAGCATATTTACATGGATCACTGGATAGCCGACTTATATATGAGAATCCTTGAAGGATTAAAAATGCTTGAAGCATTAACTTCAAAACCCCGAGACTTATATTCTATCAAACTTCGAAGAGTCCTATATGATTTGAAACAATCTGGGCGCATGTGGTACAATCGCCTTAGTAAACACCTGCAGAAAGAAGGATATCGAAATGATCCCATTTGCCCATGTTTGTTTTAAAAAACGCAGGATGTGGATTCACCATAGTTGCAGTATATGTTGATGATTTGAACATTATTGGCACACCAGAAGAAATCTCAAAAACTGGAAAGTCTTTGAAAGGTGAATTCAAGATGAAAAATCTTGGAAAAACAAAATTTTTCCTTGGTATCCAAATTGAGCATTTATCAATGGAATTCTTATTCATCAATCATCATATGCATAGAAAGTATTGTCATGATTTTATATGGATAAAGCTTATCCATTAAATTCTCCTATGATGGTCAATCACTGGATGTGAACAAGGACCCTTTTCGCCCACGAGAAAACAATGAAGAAATCCTTAGGCTCGAAGTGCCATATCAGGGTACATCTGATATGGGATATTTTTACCCAAAGATAAGTAAACCCGAGCTAATTGGATATGCAAATGCTGGGTATCTCTCTGATCCTCACCAAGGCCGATCTCAAACTGGCTATGTTTTCAATTATGGGAATACTGCTATTTCTTGGTGCTCAATGAAACAAACTACGGTAGCTACTTCGTCAATCACTCTAAAAACTTCGCAATCCATGAAGCGAGTCGAGAATGCATATGGTTAAGATCCATGATTCAACACACCAAGAAGTCGTGCGGTTTGCCACAAATTGTTGATAAACCAATGGCACTATTTGAAGATAACGCAGCTTGCATTGCTCAGCTCATGGAAGAATATATTAAAGGCGATAGAACCAAGCATATCTTGCCTAAATTCTTTTATATTCACGACCTTCAAAAAGAGGGTCACATCGATGTGCGTAAGGTTCGATCAAATGATAACATCGCAGATTTATTCACCAAGTCATTACCAACTACACTCTTCAGGAAGCATGTTCACAATATTGGGACGCGTTAGCTCAAGGATCTAGTGTAATTATAAAATTATGTATTAATGAGGGGAAGTTTTCAATACTATGAATATTGTACTATATTTCTCTTACTAAGTTTTTATTCCACTGAATTTTTCTTAGCGAGGTTTTTAATGATGCATATTTATAGTATATAGTCAACTAAGAGGAAGTGTTAAAAGGTGGTTGACATGAGAATAGTACAATTGCATAATTCATAAGCCCATACCTGTAAGTTGGGGCAACCTTGTATATATATATATATGTATGTGTGTGCTCCATCGTTGTTAAAATTGCAATTCAGATTGTAGAATCGTGCGATTCTACAATTCTACATTAACCAATTGATTTAAATAGCTTAAAAAATCGTACTCAAGTAGAATCAAGTCATAATCGGATCAAAATAGGTAAAATCGGATCAAAATCGCAAAAATGGCGATTTTACACAATTTTATCGATTCAACTTATATCCTAATCCTGACTTAAAATGAATTTTATATAAACGAGAAGAAGATCATTGTAGAACCTGTGGCTAAGTGGTTCCATTACTTAGTTATAATATGCATGTGCGCGGGTTTGATTCCCACTTAAAGCAACCTTTTTTTGTTTTATTATATTTATTTATTTCTTTTTTTATCAAAGCTTGAGGCAACTTTAATTTAGAGACATTTGTTTCACTTTTTTTGTATATATAATATAAATATTACATATTTTAGATGAAAATTAAAAATAAATAATTTATTATATGTCGATGGTCTTACTAATTTTTGTTTAGGTATACTTATACATATAATTTACCCTGTAAAATTTTTAGTTCGTATGCAAATTACTCCAAATTTTTTTTAACATTTTTCAACTCTATACTTAGATCATATAAGTTTTATATTTATACATTGATTTTTGTTCAAGTTTATTTGTAATATTTTACTTGTAGGAAAAATGTGTAATATTTGACATGTAATAGTTAAAATTTCTTAAATAATTCTAAAATTTTTTATTAAACTCTTATGAGTCACAAATTTGAAATTTTCATTTCAAATTATCTTTCTATGGCGTCCAATGCAACTTCTCGACCTTCTGCGAGTGGAATCGTTATCTCAAATGATGTGGAAGGTTTGGTTGAAGATGACGCTATAATTGAGAGTGATTTTCTTAATGATGGTGGAAATATGAACACTATTATTATAAATAATATTGATGACAGTAACTTCGATTTCAGATATGACTATTGATGATGCTATGAGTTGAGACTTTGAGTGTATATTTTAAGTTAGAATGATGTTATATTTTTTCTACCTTTGGGTTTTTAATATATTGTAAAACTAATGTATTTTAGACTTTTTATGTTCTTTATCATATATTTGAGAATTGTTATATAATAATTTTTTCAGTGTAAATAATTTATGTACACATAAAGTAGAATCTTACGATTCTCGATTTGATTCTACGATTCCGATTCTGATGACTCCTCATCAATTTTACGTAAAATCCCAATTTTGAGAACTTTGATGCACTTCTGAAAGTTTGAAGTGTAAAAAGTGATAGACTTTATCAGTCTTTTCAAAATTTGCATTTATTTATAACAAAATATTAATAATTGTTTGTCTTTTTTTTCGAATAAAACATGAACTCGATACAGGGGCAGGCGTCCTGAATAACCTCTTTGGGAAGAAAATGCCCGCCTCAAAGATGAAGAAGCTGAGCTCGCTTTTCCGCGTCGCCGTGAAAACCACCAGCGCCGCTAGTTCCTCCGCCCGGAGACCTTCGTTCACCTCCGAGGATGCAGTCCTCAAAGAGTACGTATCTTCACTTGAAATTTCATCTTCAAGCCCTACTACGCCGGCTAAACGACAGCGTTTCTCGAAATCGCTGCAGCCTAACAGAGAGAGTCAGGGCTCTGTTAGTGACTTGATTTTCCAGAGCTTGAACCAATCCCCTGCCCTACGGTCCGGTGCGTGCCTTATTACTCTGCTTTTAATTTTTTTTTCCGGAAATTTAAGGCTTGTTGAGGTTTATGTATTTATTACTTAGGTTGCATTTGATTCAGTTTTTAACAGTCTAAAGGTGTAAAAGCACCTGTTGAAAAAAAGGCTGTAAGACTTGAATCTAGTTAATAGAAAATATCTTTTTACAAAATTTTTACATCTTAAATAAAAAGATAAAAAATCTATTTTATAAATTTTATCGTTTAAGTATTGCATTTCTGAACCCTGTTAGTTTTTGCCAAAAAACTTTTGTAAAGCTACCGATACCTAAGCTAAAGGTCTAAGTTGAAAGCGCATCGCGCCCATTTCCATTTGTAATCCTTACAGATGTTAAACAAAAAGGGCCTATCAGGTTTTTTTTTTTTTTTTTGGCAAAATTGACCAAATTTCGACAAAATTTACCGGAATCCATTATGGCGTACATGCATGGTAAAAATTTAAACCTCATAGTATCTTTTCTATAAATTGAAACATAAATTGTCTAGGTGATAAAAGTCCAAACACTGAAATACCTAAGTGATAAATTTTCAGCTTTTTTCATCAATCGTTAATGTAATATGCTTCATGCACTTTGTTCTCACTGTTAGGCTTGCTTTGGTTGGAAGGAGATGCTCTTCTTCCCATTGTGATTGTCTGCTTATATGAATGAAGAAAATGTGACAGTGCCTCTTTTATCCACTAGGGAAGAAATTGACATCTTCTCATGGAGAGATGAAGTAATGTTTCTTCGTATTAGTCCTCTTTGCTCACCACAAACAGCATCCTCTTTCCACCCGAGTCCAACCTTAAATTTGGTGAATACCTACCCGGGCAAAATTATGGAATGAAATTTATTCTTGAAACTGACAATCAAAACATTTTAGGGGAAAGGAAGTTAACTATAGCTTAAAGTATTTTGAAGAGAAACATTTTCTTAAAGGAAAAGATCTTCCCTCCAACCAAATTGAGCCATATGTTATTCCATCAAAAGGTCTATTTAATTGTAGTACGAGTTCGTTTGTTGTGCTTTTATTGGTTTAGTTGGGAATAGGGATGGCATTTTTTTGGGGGGGGGGGGGGGGGGGGTATGGGGGGCGCCTCCTACATACCTGTACCCGCCACCCAAATCCTATACCCATAGACGTCACGGGTATAAAGTGGGTACCCGTACCCGCCTTGGCGGTTACAAACGCATACCTATACCCCCCATTACCCACGGGTACCCAACCCAACGGGTATCCATTACCCGCCCCTACCCACCCCTGTTCACTCGTACCCGCCTTGTTACCTATCTATGTACAACTTATTACCCATAAGGTTCTTTTCTTTTTCTCTTCAATAGTAACCATGAATTTATACTTATAAATTACATAAGAAATATATTTTATATAAAATAACACAATGCGGTGGGGCGGTGCGGGTACGCGGCGGGGCGGGGCGGGGCGGGGCGGGGCGGGGCGGGTATACCTGTGATGGGTATTGACACGTGTACCTTACCTGTACCCGTTACTCGCTTCATCTATACCCGTACCCACATCAAACGGGGCGGATACCCGCGGGTAACAGGTAGTACCCGTCCCATTGGCATCTCTAGTTGGGAATGGAGTTCGTTGGTCAAAGATCAACACTAAGAGAGGAGACTTGTGATGGAAAGCATACCTAATAGGACCGTGACCACATGTGTTTATAGAAAGAGGAAATACGACATAATTACAATATGATCCCTAATAATAATTTGGAAAAATATGATACAAATATCACAGGATGTTATGATATATTGAGATATTATAATGATTTTGGGGAGATCCTCTTAATCCTCCCCCTCAATCTGTACATGGGGGGCCTAACTTGTAGCTTGGATTTGTGATAGAAGAAGTGATTGGTAAACAAGTCCTTCGTGAAGATGTCAATCACTTCCTTGGCGGTAGGTGGGTATCGAACCTCAAGATCTCCTTTCATCACTTCTTTCGGATGTTAATCTAATCCACATCAACATGTTGCTTCGACCGTTGGAGATAGGGTTTGCAACAAGGTAGGTGGTAGGCACGCTGTCATAGTACAATGTGATTGATCTTGCGTGGCAAATTTTGATATCGCGCATGAGATATCATATCTAGTCACATTCGACAACAACTTGTACAACTGCTCGATAGCCAGACTTGGTAGTGGATTTGGCGATTTTGGGTTGTTTCTTGGCACACCAGGAAAGCAGAAAGGAACACTACATAGCCCGTAGTGGAGCAATCGGTTTTTGGATTTCCATCCCCAATCGACATCAATAGAAACAGTGGAGGTAGTCAGGAGCTGGCTTGAATGGTTAGCCATGGTTAGGTATGTGTTCAAGATACCATTGGATGGGCTTCACTGTATGCCAATGAGAGGACCCAGAACATGCATAAGCTGGGAAACGCAGTTAACAACATTAGAAATATTAGGTTAAGTAATAGTCAAATATGGTAGGGCTCCAATCATATTCCGATACATGGTAGGATCAACAAGTAGTTCTCCCTTAGTAAATGCGAGTTTTGCGTGGGCAGGGATGGGGGTTCTGACTTGGGATGGCTAGGTGGTGGGTGAAACCTGTTACATGCGGCCACTTGTCCTGTAGGATGCGTTTCATCATCTACCAATGAAAGGACTTAGGGCATGCACAAACTAATAAACACAGTTAACAATGTAAGAAATGTTAGGTCAAGTCATGGTCAAACATTGGAGCGGTCCAACTACACTTTGATACTCGGTAGGATCAACAAGTAGCTCTCCCTTAGTTAATGCTAGTTGTGCTTGGGCGGGGATGGAGGTTTTGACTTGGGATGGCTAGGTGGTAGGTGAAACCCGTTACATGCGGGTACTCATCCTGCTCGGGGCTTTGCGAGGATGGGATTGTAGTGAATGAGTGTAGGACTTTGGGGTTTGTGCTAGTTAGTATGATATCATCAACATAGACTAAGAGATTCGTTAATCTAATGGGAATTTTATATATCAAACTGGGACACATGCACAAGTGTTGGGTGTCACAATCATTTCCAGTGCCGTGACATGGTGTGCATGCGCGTGCACCTCAGCTCCATGAGGTACATGAGGTCTCCATGTGAGTAGGACACTCCTTGGACACAATGTTGGGGCCGAGAGTCGACAGTGCATGTTAATTGTCCAAGGTTATTGCCCTCGTTTGACATGCGGGACACGTCGTTGAAGGTCTCTAGTGAGCAGGGTATGACGTTTACATGGGGCGAGCACTTGTGGTGCTTGAGCCCCTTGTGACCGGCTGTGCATACCAGCCCCATTTATAGGATCTTGTGGGTAATGTGGCATGGGTTGGGTGACGCCGTGCAACTGAACAATTGAGCGGTAGTTGGATGTGCGCCAACGTTTGCCCGGGTGAAGTTGATGCCACGAATGGTTGCCCGCTTGGGTGAGTGATGCGCTACTTGTGTGGGATCATGTGGACACTCGATAAGGATAGCGGTCATGAACACGAGGCGCGTTTGAGGGACTTAATAGTTCATGAGTTTACTCTGGAGTAGGGTCATTCCAGGCGGCTTCTAAGAGACGATCGACACAATGGAGGATAGGTAGCTTAATGAGGAACCAGGGGGTCGAGGCACGAAAGATTTCATTGGTGTCCGCCATTAGTTATGGTGTGCGGCAAGAGTGCTAGCCCAATGTTTGGGTGAGTGCCCAAGCTAGCGAAGGGCTTGCGTGCGCCTAAGTGTTGTGTTGGCAAGTGAACCTATTGTATGGGTTGTGCTTTAGGACTTGAGGTCTTGGGTTGTGTGGTCATCAGTGTACCACTTAATGGGTTTATCTTTGGGGTCAGTGGACTTGGGTGAACTTGAGACACAATGTGGGGCTCTCAGGTCGAGAGGGGTTGCCTTAACAAGTCATATTTGTCGCGCATTTTAGTATGAGGTGTTAAGGAACCTCTCTTGTTGTTAGGTTGGCCACAACTCAATGGAGTCTTGGGGCAGACGTTCAAATATTCCTCTGTATTGTGTGGGGCTGTGACACCAAGCTTGAACATTTGAACACCTAGGAGGGCATTCTGTTTGGGCCTTGTTGTGATAAGGCCCCGTGGGGATCTAAGAGGCAAGGCTTGCCACAGGCACACCTGGGCTTAGCTGCCATCACTAGGCTCAAGGTTGAGCGTAGGTCCGCAACAAAAGGCCCAACAACAAATGGGCCCAATTTTGGCCCAACATCGCTGTCTATGCCGTGGGAACAATGGGCTGGTCAGCGGGGGAAACAATAACGTGTGAATGTGATGTGGTATATGCATGTGAAGGAGATGGTGAGAGCTTGGGGTATGAAAACAAAGTTTCAACAAAGTGAACATGGTGGCTTATGCTAATGCAACCTATTGTAGGGTCATAGCTTCAATAACCTTTACATCAGCGACATATCTTAGAAATATGTAGGGGATAGAGCAAGGCAATAATTTGTGAGCGGTGCGGGCGTGTGACATTGGGATAACATGCAGACTTCAAGGCGTAGAAAAGTTGATAATCGGTGAGTCATTTGAATAGTGTTTCAAATGGGGAAAGGTTCTGTAATTTGATAATTGATAGACGATTAATAATATAGCACATTGTGCAAGCAATATTGACCCAAAAACATTTTGGAAAATGAGCTTGTAAAAGTAGTGTCTGTATCGGTTCACTTAAATGTCGATGTTTATGTTCCACCACTTCATTTGTTTTGGAGTATCAGAACATGAGAGACAAAAATGGATATTGTGGCATTGACACAACGCACTCATGCGTCTGTTATCAAAATCACGACCTCCATCACTTTGAAACATTCAGTTTTCAACGAAGGTTTTTTCAAAGTAGAAAAGATTTCAAAAACTTCGTCTTTTTGGCGCATGGGATACAGTTAACTAAATTGAGAATAGTCATCAATGAAGAACATATAATATGTGAAATCTGAGTTTGAAGGAAAAGGGGATTGGCAAACATTAGAATGAATGAGTTGTAAGGGTCCAATAGTAGCGTGAACCACATGAATGAAAGACAAACGGTGGGTTTACCTAAATAACAAGCAGTGCAACTAACAATTAAAGAAGTTCGAGCATCAATTAAGTAACGTTGTTTCAAGATATGTAAAAATGTACTACGATGCACAAACTAATATGCATACAGTGAAGACACTTTCCTCATTATAGTTGGGGTACACCAAGGATCTGCCTCGAGTCCCTATCTGTTCATTCTGGTTATGGATGAATTCACTAGGCACATCCAAGGAGGTGTGCCTTGGTGCATGCTTTTCGCAGATGACATAGTTTTGGTGGGGGAGTCACGAGAAGAGGTAAATGAGAAGCTGAAATTCTGGAGAAGAGCCTTGGAATCGAAGGGTTTATGACTCAGTAGGTCCAAGATCGAGTATATGGAACTTGAGGTCGATGTCCCCACCAGGCCTAGCATGGAAGACGCCAAGATTGGTTCAGAGACCATACCGAAAAAGGAGTGTTTCAGATATTTGGGTTCTATGGTACAATAGGACGGCGAAGTTGACGAGGATGTCAATAACCTTATTAAAGTAGGTTGGCATAAATGGAGGATGGCCTCTATGGTATTTTGCGATAGAAAGTTCTCGTCAAAGTTAAAGGGAAAATACTATAAGACGGTAGTGAGACCGGCTATGTCATATGGTGCGGAGTGTTGGCCAATGAAACAACACCATACACCGAGGATGAGGGTGGCGGAGATGAGGATGTTGCGGTGGATGTGTGGACACACAAGAAAGGATAGGATCAGGAACAACGTCATCAGAGGCAAATTGGGCATGGCCACAATCGAGGATAAATTGAGGGAGCAACGTCTGAGGTGGTTTGGGCATGTTAAGAGGAGACCGACCACTGCTTCGGTCAGGAGATGCGAACAACTCCATACCACGCTTGGCAGGAGATTGAGAGGTAGGCCAAAGAAGAGATGGTTGGAGATAATTCGACACGACCTCACCCACCACCTAAACCTACGGGAGGAGAGGGCTTTATATAGAGCTCAGTGGAGGGCTAGCATAGGGATAGCCGATGTAGCGGCATAGAATAGAGGAGCAGATTCCAGCTAACACTAGGGCTTCTAGGCTTATATGACTGCCTCTTTGGTGTACCTGATATGCTGGAAGCTGTTTTATTTGGATATTTGCCTATTTGTCTATTATTTGCCTTATTAGTTGCCTATTGTTTGAGGTTTCATTTACTAGGCATCAAATCCCATTAGAACTCCGAAGTTAAGCTTGCTTGGACGAGAGTAGAACCAGGATGGGTGACCTCCTGGGAAGTCCTCGTGTTGCCAACCCTATAAGATTGGGGGTCCTCGAAAACAACCTCTCCGCAGGGTTACATCTTGAAGGGGTAAGGCTGCGTACATCCACCCCTCCCAGACCTCACTTTTGTGGGAGCCCTTGAGGCACTGGGTCTGTTGTTGTTGTTGTTGTAGTAGTAGTAGTAGTTGTAGTTCCCTATTGTTTGCCTTTTGGTTGCTTTATTCTTCGTTATGCTTGCATGCCATGCTTGTGCTCTTATGCCTCCATGCTTTCATGCCGTATGTTTCTCATGCTTCTCATGTTGGGGTTCCTTGGACACAACCTCCCTTTAGGGTAACACTATGAAGAGGTAAGGCTGCATACCCCCCCCCCCCCCCCCCCAAACAAAAAGACCCTACATATGTGGGAGCCCTTGAGGCACTGGGTTTGTTGTTGTTGTTTCAAGATATGTAAAAACATTGATGCCTAAATGTCCTAATGCTAGTGACATGTGTCACTAGGGACTATCTTAGCCACAAGTTCGATTGATGAGGAGAAAAGGAGTATATAGCTCCATTATTGTGAATCTGAAGTAAAAGTGTCCTCATGGCTAGGTCCTTGACACAAAAAGAATTAGTGTCAAATTCAACATTACAATTGTTGTTACGACATAATTGTTTTATTGAAACCAAATTCTGTGCGAGGTTGGGCATGAGAAGAATTCGTTGAAGTTTGAGTGCAGAATTTAGTGTGTATAGTGGAGGAGCCCACATGAGTTACATGAAGTAGAACACCATTACAAACTAAAATAGACTTAGAACTAGGGGAGAACATTGGGTGGGTTGGGTTGGGTTTGGGTAATAATTAAAGAGACCCATTTAATACCCAACCCAAACCCAACCCAGATCCACAAACCGATTAGAGTATGGGTTTGGGTTGGGTCGGGGTTGGGTCTGGATGGGTCAACCCATAAATTCATTTTACAAGTAAAACTTGTTTAACTTTGACATGTTATTGATTTGGTTTTAGAAGGCTTTGGATCTAAAAACATAATATAATTATGTGATTTAGGTCCAAATTTCTTAGTTTAAATATCTATTGTATTATATTTATTTTCATGTGAATTTGAATTAAATACGATTTGTTCTAGGATTTTATTGACAAAACAAACTCAACTTGTAATCTAGTTTAATTAATTAGATTTTTTGAGGTTTGACAATTTATTACTTATGTACCCTGATATTTCAGTATATACAATGTGATACCTTGAGGTTTAAACAATTTATCATTTAGGTGCCTTGAAGGTTTAAAATTTTATTAATCAGGTACCCTTTTGTTAAAGTTCGAAAGGTTTTCATTGGAAATGTTAAAATTGAACATGATTTCGATAATATATTAGTATATTCATTAAAATTTGATGATATTTTGCTAATAATGCTAACATGTCACATAATTTTGACAATATTTAGGTAGTTCATATCAACATTCAGAGAATTTTTTTATCGCAATTTGCTAAATTTTTGCTTAAAGATAGGCATGACTTATTTATGTTATCGTAATTATGTACTGTATCATCATTTTTTGTATCAAGTTGGTCTGATTCTTACAAAAATTGATCAAATTCCGACATGAGATACCTAGTGATAAAATATTCAAATCTCAGGGTACCTCATTATATATATTGAAATGTCAGGGTATCTAAGTATAAATGTTCAAATCTCACAATACCAAAGTAATAATTTTTCGTTTTGAAAATTCTAACTTATAGAAATTTGCACTTAGGAATTAGAAAATTAGAAGGCTTTATCAAAAACACTCTAGTTTAGTACTTAGAGAATAAAAAAGATTAAGAGTTACCCATGGGTAACCCAAAACCGCCCAAGTTACCCATGGGTATCCATAATTGGACCCATTAGGAACCAACTTCTAATGGGTGCCCAACCCAACGCAACCCAACCCAATCTCCTTGGGTTGGGTGGATCATGGGTGTACCCATACCCATGAACACCTCTACTTAGAACCATTATCGGTAGTTAGGTTTTGAAGTATACCTGAGTTTGAAATCATATGGTTGTACGCAACCGAGTTAGGATACCATATAAAGTCAATAGGTTCACCCACAGACATGGTGGAAAAGGAGGGTGAAAAGTCTGGTTGGACAAGGTTACTTTCATTTCTTACTCAAAGGAGTGGAGCGCTGCAAGAGAGAACAAGTATTCAACGAACTTGAGCCTGGTGCTGTTTGTTTATTGCTGGCTGCGCCCACCACTTGTACGATCCCCATGTCTTTCGTGACGATGATGGGTGCATCCTTGGCCCCGTGACCACCACCACCACCACCACTACCACGGCCTCTCCAAGACTGATTACCCGAGGCATCCAACATTGTTCCAGAAGTTGCTAAGGTGTGACTGTGATTCAAGGTGTTGCATCCATTCATGCAGTTAAGAGCTACTTCTTCATTGATGAGGGATGTTTTAAGCTCTTAAAATGTGAGTGGGCAAGGGAAGCTACACATTTGGGTTTAGGGACCATATTCAAAAGGTAGACCAAAGAGAGCATAGTGGATGAATTCTTGATTTGAGATAGGGGAGCAAAGTTAGTTAGATCATCAACAATAGTTTGAGTTATGAGACATAAATGTCCATGGTTTTGTTGCCCTTGTGTAAGAAGGCAAGTCGGGTGTGGAGATCGAATCTGCAAGGGAGTGATCATGAAATTGTTTTGCAACGGCATCCGACGTTGCTTTAGAGGTGCGGTGATGTATAACATTGTTAAGGACATTACGGGCGAGGGTGGGCACGTGGTAGGATCGCATGCTTTGTTTGGTGCAGATTCATGCCCAGTATTTAGGGTTAGGCCCATAGGCACCATCAAGGTTCGGTTTGTGGGGGGAGGGAAAGAGAAGGAACGATCAAACATACCCAAGGACCTAATGTGAGACAAGTATCATGATAACTTGCTCACATCAGGTATAGTAGACGGTGGGGTTTTCAAGTTTAGTACACGATACATGATATTAGATGTGGATATACGAGTGGTCATAGTCACAACTGGCATTCCATACCTGTGGGTGATTGATCCCGCTAGTGACAGGGATAAGGGAGTGACGGGGAGGGGAGATGGGTAAGGGGCGGTCACTGTGGATGTTGAGCTTATGGGGCTAATGAGCTCAGCCACTTGATTATAGATGGGAGGAACAGCATAATAGGGTTGCCCTGAGACAAAGGTGGACGTCACAGTGACCATGGAAGGGCGAGGCAGTGGCTGTGAGTCTAGGGGGAGAGAGACAGAGGAGAGAGAGGCAGTACTGAGGGGGCATGTGGGAGTTGATGCTGCTGCTTTGTTTGCTGCCATTGTCAATCTAGGTTAGGAGAATAGGGTTCGGGGGAAGGCGGTTAGAGGAAGGGGGGAGAGGGTGAATTTAGGATTAGTATTGCTTTGATACCATATGAGAGAAGAGTTGTGAGGGGAAGCATATTAATAGGGTCGTGATCATTTGTATTTATAGACTGAGGAATAACAACAAAAAACCCAGTGCTTGCAAGGGCTCCCGCATAAGCAGGGTCCGCCCGGGGGGGGGGGGGGGGGGGTTAGATGTACGCAGCCTTCCCCTTTCAGGGGGCTACCCTGAAGAGAGGCTGTTTTCGAGGACCCCCAACCTGAGAGGCTGGTCCGCAGCATAGAGCGTGTGACCTGGCAGCAGGAGAGCAAATTTATAGACAGAGGAAATACAACCTAATTGTGATCAATATGACAAGATACGATACAAATATTATGGAAGGATACATGACATATTGAGATATTATAATAATTTTTAATAAATACAATGTGCTGTGTCCCGTATTAGGCGAAATAATGGTTTCTGCTACTTGATTTTGAAATGTTTGACAGACCTAAGAGATGGTGGCTCTTACTGCTGCCACTACCACTATCATGATTGTTAAATTTATAATTATGCGTGGATTAGGTTGATGAAGTAATTTAACGGCATAATGAGTATTTTCAAACTAGGTTTGCGGCCGTAATGAGTATTTTCGAATATGGGGGTATTATATCTTCAATTTACACTTAAATTTCATTTGTGCAGAGAATTCAGCAATGCAAATATCAAAAGAGATATCTTCAATACTATGCGGTGGGTTTTTAAACATCTTTGTCTGATAATCAACACAATGAATGCCTCATAACCTGCAGATATCCTGCATAGATGAGATGAAATGGAGTTGTGTTAATGTGACCATTTATCTTGCACAATTTTCACTCCCTTTCTGAAAACCATAAAATCCTGTGCACTAGTAAGAGAAGCAGCAAGGGGAAAAGAAATCACCATTGTGAAGGTCTTTTCAGCACAAACGGCATCCTCTCCACCTGTATGAGAACTCCATAAGTGAAACTTCTTTATAACCAGTGACGTGCCATTGCAGAGCTAAGTAAAGTCCGATATAAATCAAATCACTGCTTGTGCATGTCTGGTTTCTATTGTAAAAACTATCATGGAGGAGTATGGATTCTGAGCGTATCGTTTTTTGCGAAACATTTGAGTTTAGTAGGAGGCTTGTTTTTGATATAATAACTTCAATGTTTCTCTTTGAGACTGCTTTTGTGGAGGAAAATGTTTTATCATTTAATTTCAAATTTTTTTTATGCAAATGGGTTTGCGCCCTTAATTCACATCCTGGATATACTTGTCCATCACTGTTTTTTGTTGTTTCCTTGTGGATCTTGAGAATAAGCTGCATATCAATTTGTTCTGCAATTGACTATTAAGATATACTACATGCAATGGTTGCTTGTATTAGGTGGTGATGTAGACTTGAAGTCAAATAATTCACCAGCCTCAGAGGTCGCTGATGTTGAGGACTCTGCGGTGAAGGATTCTGGTTCACCTTGGTTTGCTAATTTGTTCAACAAAAGCACATCACTACGTCGTAAAGAACTGTCCCGTGAAAGGAAAAATAAGTGGGTGTTCAAGAATACCCAACAGAATCGCTTCAGTCGGCTTGTAAAACTGTGTGCTGGAAAACTGGGAGCAGAGACAACAATTCAGGTATTCAGTAAACTTGGCAGAGAGACTGGTTTGAAAGAGTACAATGCTCTTATAGGAATCTGCATAGAGACCGCAAACAAAAGTGAAGATGAAGATGTTTCTTTGCAGCAAATTTACAAGGCTTACCAACTCTTCAAATCTATGAAGGAACAGGGTCTTCAGATAGAAGAGGAAACTTTTAGTCCATTTCTTATGTATCTAATTGAAATGCATATGATTCAAGAATTCTATTTTTTTCTTGATATTGTTAAAGATGAGAACCCGAGTTCACTTCCGCGATTGGGCTACTACGAGATGCTGCTCTGCATTGAAGTGAATAATGAAGAGAAAATTCAGGAGTTTTGCAATCAGATTGCTACTGCAGAGGGTGAAGAGCGATCTGCATTGCATGGTATGCCTCATGTTATTGCTTCGCCCTTATCTCATGGGTGATTGTTTCCTTTACTTCTTTTTTCCTGACAAATCCCCCTAAATGCAATCTGCATCTTTGCGGAGAATTGGATGCTGTTCGAACATTTTTTTTTCCGATAATTAGCCGCGATATAAAACAAGGACATCCGCACAAGCGAGGCTTGAGCCGCGAGAATTGGATGCTCTTCGAACATTCTTGATCCAGTAAAGCAACAAAGCAGCAAGCTAACATTACTGTCCACTGCTCCTCTTTTTATATGTTCTTCTTCTTGTTGTTAGTAGCAAATTGAAAAACTAAGCATGAAAGTTCAGTTTTGATCTTAAGTTTTGTTATTTTATTTGTTTATCAATGCATACTTACACATGTGCAGAGAGGAGAGGTGCAGTTCTTTTTTTTTGTTCCTTTTTTTTTTTCCCCTTCTTTTGGTGTCTTTTTTTCAGATAGGTAAGCAGAAAAAACTAGGAAACCAAGAAGGGAAAGATTTCACGTGTCTCTGGTCAGTGGGAAGTGTAAAATCATGTCTTGGACCTATCGTCCATCATAAAATGACGATCTGGGTGACAATAAGTAGTACTCCCTGCATGTTCTCTCTGGAGTCAACAGGGATGGTCACATTACCATCATCGGATGATTATGCATTATTTTGGAGGTTTTCGATCTCTTGTTTGTAGTCTATCCAATTGCTGTCAAGTAGAAGAGGGTAAATGAGAATTCTCTACAGCATGTTCCGTTTCTTTCATTTTAGTGATGAGTTGTTGATACTGTGGGTTTTTGCTGTGCTCCTCATATGCTTTAAAGTTAGTCATTGTCAATCAAACCATTCCCCACTGCCACAGAAGCAGTAATTGTGATAGTGGCGTTTGTGTGGTCATATATTGACTTCAATTTTTCCACAAATGATGTATCTTCATGGATTTTCATCTGGGCATCTTTGTTTGACACAATAGCTATCGGCATGTGTTCCTTTGACACCACCAGATTGTCCTTTGTTTTATTCAGATGTTAATTAGTGTTATATCCATTTATTTTTTCTGGTTATCTTTACCGTTTCAATATTTATAGCTAATGAGTGGCAAGACTTAACCTTTGTGGACATTTTTGCTTTTTGCACTGGTCTTAATATACTTCACATGGTCTTTGTATTCACAACTAATGAGGGCAACTGCAGCTACTTTTTGTTTGCTACTTTCTCCATTACTGCAGTCTTTTTTGATCTATGTGGTTGATTTCTACTTTACCGTATTTTTGGAGCTTCATCTATTTGACTCATGCTGCAGAAAATTATTTGTTGGCTCTATGCGACAGAGATAGAAAGGAGGAGCTTTTGCGGCTGTTTGAGATCGCAGACATAAACAGGTTTTCATCACTGAATAATGTAGCTAGCATCTTCAAGGCCTTGGCAAGGCTATCTTTGGAAAGCTTTGCAGTCAGGTTTATTTTGGCGTTGAAAGCTTGTGGTATGTCTGCTTTAGCAATTCAAGGACTTTTTCTTTTGCGAACCTGTGGAATAACACTCTTTATTCAGAACGAGATGTCAAGTTCCAATGGTCTCTGTTGTTTTGTGTTTGATTGTTGAGCAGACATTTACAAATTTTTCGACCATGTGTTTGCCTATATGTTTTCGCAGAGTATACGACCATGTCATTTATTCACTTACGGTGGCATCTGTTTGTTATAATGTTCTGACATGTTGCATATTTAAATTTGGACAGTTTTGTATATTTGAACTATGTCTGCTATTTTGGGGTATTTTGGACCCTGATTTTGTTGCATTCATATCTTTGGAATTATTGGAACCGCTGACTCTAATTTTAGCGTCTTATAATATGTGCTTTATTAATATAAAATCCATGCTTTAGTTTGGTTCATCCTCCAATTTGAGCTGTTGGAGTTGGCGTAGGGGTTAGGTTACCCATCCCCCAAGCAAGTGGTGTTGGGTTTGAAGCTCGTTTCCCCCATCCCTTGTTAGTTGGTGTCCATGTTTGAATATTAAAAAATCATCCCCCAAGTTGTATGTGTTTTGAGAAGTTGGTCCTGTTGTTCAAGAAGCAGCTACTTTTAGCCGTGTAGTACACCAGTCTGGTCCTTGGTCACAGTACGACATCATTTTGGTGCATGACACCATTAATTAGTGATACATGGTAAACTTCCTTTCATGCTAGGTCTCCTCGCTTAGCAATACTCAGCATGCATTAATTCCTGTGCATGTTAGAAATTACTTTTTTGCTATTAAAATTGCATGGCAATTCCTTTTACCGAATGACATGACCTGTTAAGCTACTGTTTTGTATAAATTGGTATATGCTTAACTGCTTCTGGACAGTATAAATCATCACATCTTACTGCATGATTTCTTTTGCTGCTGATATCTCTCTTATTCGTTATTCATGTTTTGATTTGCAGATCATGGGGCTGAAAGTATGTCTTACTTTATCTATCAGTATGTTACCAACGTAACAAAATTAGCGGTGAGGGAACTTCCATGAATGCTACTGGTAATGCCACTGAGGCCATGGCTTTCTGAGGCGTTACTGCTGCAAATGCCAGTTTACCATTTACTTGTGTTTTTCAAAATGGTGCTTCTTCTATATCCATTATGTAAAAAGAATATAAGGGAAAAATATTCTTTTCCTATGCTGATCTGCATGCATCAAGTGAATTGTACAAACAATTTGTGCTGTTACTGAAGTCTTGTCTTGTCATTTCTGAAATTGGAGATTTGAAGGTTGAGGACATTGTTTTGAAATTCAAAGAGATGCATGAAGAACTGGATGTGGAGCCTTCCTCTTCATCATACGAGAAGCTTGTTACATTTTGTTGTGGTACCCTCAAGGTGCGAACCAGTTATGGCGTGCTTTTGAAATGCTCTCACTTCTATGAGTCTGCATGCATGGATTGCCCTTTGACTCATGTCTATAACTTTGAGCTTTTTGAAGTCTTTTTCCCTGTGAGGATTGCTTTTAAATGCTATGCATATCTAACTCCTTTCTTTCTTTTTTTTTTTTTTTTTTTTTTTGGTTCCCATGTATACATTAGGTCCATGTGGCTTTGGATATAGTTGAATGGATGTGCGAAGCAGGGTTAACGGTATCAACAGAAACATTCAACTCTATTTGTCAAGCATGTGAAGAGAGCTGCGAGTTTAATTTGGTATGGTTGACTTTTTTGTGTACTCTTCATTTTCACCATCCATCATAGATATGCTGCAGTTGAATGGCTTTGTTAGATCACTATTTCAAATGAGGTTCGCATTGAATTGAGTTGCTCCATTCATGGCCTTCTCCTTGGGCGGGAGGTGGTTAAAAAATTCATCGTCTCTTATTCAGAAAAAAAATAAAAAATTTATGTATATTAGTCATCTCTCCCATACTGGTTAAGGGCATGTTCCAAATCTTTTGTTTTTTCAACACATGCTCTGCCAAATCTTGTGGATGGCAGTTAACGGCCCTTATTCTGCCGGTGTTCTTACTGCAGAGTTTGTATGCTAACCTATTTCCATGTCCATTTCGCTCTTGTAGCTGAACTTGTGGCTTTCCTCCACCTTAACTTGTTTTGTAGGTTGGTTGGATCTATTCACTGATACGTGTCCATAATTTAAAGCCGAATAGTGAGACATTCAGGAGTATGATAAACCTGAAAGTTAGAATGAAAGATGTAAGTTCATCTACGAATATGCTTCCAAATCAATTGTTCATACCTTAAGTTTATAGCTAAGAGCTTTGTCTTATCCCTAAGATTTGGTTTCTCTCATTTTGCAGTTCAATGGTGCATATGCCATGCTTATGGATCTGGGGAGAATGAATGTAATGCCTACAGCTAGTATGTACAATGCTATAATGGCTGGATATTATCGTGAGGTGAATTCAGTGCTCTCTGAAATGCTTTGCTTCCTCGCAAACCTTCAGCCCTCTCTTTAATCATTATTCATGAAATTCCTTAGGCTCTGTTTGGCACATGGAATTGGAATTGGACTGTGGAATTATAATTCCAATTCCAATTCTGATGGAATTGAAATTCCATTGTTTGGTTCATCAAAGGAATTGGAGGTCGGAATTATATTTACATAATGATTCAAATCATCTAGGGTTTTCGGTCAATTGAGTTGGCATATTTCGACATTTGAGTCAACTAGGGTTCGATTTCAGTTGGAGAGGTTCACATTGCGTTCAAGTTATTACGGTCGGAGCAATTCAATTTGAGTTAGAATTATTCGATATCCGAGTCAAATCGGGGCGAGTTTCGCTTTGGATCATTTGGTGTTCAAGTTACCTGAGATTTTTAATTAATCTGGTTATGTGTTTTCAGGATTCAGGATATTTAAGATCGAGTTTAAGCTCATTTAGGTCATTTCAAGCTCGAGTCATCTTAGTTTTGAAACAAATGAGTTGTATCATTTCAAATTTCGAGTCATCTTAGGTTGAGTTTAAGATGGGTTGGGACATTTTGGGTATGGATCGTATTAAATTTTTGGTCAATTTGGTTGAGTCATTTTCACTTTAGCTCAACTTGTTTACATTACATTTAAGCCGAGTAGTTTCATTTTCTAGATTTGAGTCATCTCGAGTTTTGAATCAATCGAGTTGGGTCATTTAGGAATTTGAGTTAAGGTGATTTCAGTCATTCCAAGTTCAAGTCATTCGAGTGGAGTGATTTCGAGGTTTGGGACAAATTTTTGTTTATGTCAAAGTCTTTGGATTTGGAGTTATTTTTGATTTGGTTAATCAAGTTGGTTCATTTTGGGTTTTAGGTTAATGGAATTAATATGGAATTGCAATTCCTTACCCCCACCCTAAAGAACTGTAAAGTTTGATTTTCAGTTAAAATCCAATTCCATGGAATTGGGCAGTGGAAATGTAATTCCAATTCCTGCAGGTGAACCAAACAACAAAATTGGAATTCTGGGCTTCAATTCCAGCCTCAGCCCCAATTCCAGTCTCCAATTCCATGCTCCAAACACCGGTGCTTTTTTACTCAACGGTGCTTACTTTTTAAGGTACCCCATTTTGATTCAACAATAGATTATAGTGATGAAATTTCTAATGGAGCAAGATCTCTAGGGTAAAGGGGTGTTCCTATTTTTCTATATTGCTGAATTTCAATTTTTATCCTGCATGATCTACAAATCTTGTAGCCCGTTGTAGAGATCTGAAAGCTGTTACTTTTTGAGCAATGATTGCCAGTTCTCGCGCAAAGTGGGACCTTAATTTGGCCTATGGGACAATTTGTTGCCTTTGCACATGTCAGGGTCGTCTTACTGTCTTTGTGCAGTTTTCATTACAAGCTTCATACATGGAAGGCACAATTGTGTGCGGCCACTTACAGCTCTTGAAATATCAGTGTTTATCAAGTATCAATCTCTTGGTACCATAGTCAAGCTTACTAGTTTTCTGAGAAAATAATTTTAGCTGCTCATACAAGTTCGTGCCACTGACGGTAGGCTTGTTTGATTTCTACATGTTGCTTAGGTTATTTTCTTGTTTCTTCGCACGATGTAGTAGTCATTACTATTCTACTTTGTAAACTTCCATGTGGTCTGCACTACTTTTGTAGATTGAGAGTGCTGGAAAAATAGCTCAAATGGGTAGTTAAAAGCAACCTCAAGATGCTAAAGGTTATCTCATGACTTTTTTTTTTGGGGGGGGGCATAATAAATCTCAGACGAATTTATGGAGGGACTTCAACAAGAAGTCCTCAAACCGAACACTACAGACCTCGAACTTACGTAAAAGGACTCTAGCCATGGTAATTAAACGATAGAAAGAAAGAGATTCGGAGAGGAAAGATCAAACAGAAGGAAGTTGTTGTGTTGTGGAGTTCACCACTGCCCTGAGTTGTTTATGCTGTCGCACTAGTACAAACGGGATCATCGGGTATTCCGACTTCCAAGGTTAACATGGCACCTAACACAGGAATGTAATATTGGGTGATAGGTTGGAGTACGGCTCAACTTCTTCAATAACAGAGAAACAAAGAAACTAAGAGAGAGTGAAAAAGACGAAGTATTTTAGTATCTTTCAGTGTGTCAATCAATGCCTTAAGGCACTTAATTTATAGGTGAGATTTACCCATTCAAGCAACTGCTAGTTATGGAAGTTAGGAGAAAAATCTGAGCTTAATTTGGAGAAGGGGGGATATGGAGGAGCAAAGAAACCGGCCTCAATTAAGGAGACAACAGATGGGAAGAGTGGTAGTTACATGGTCAAAGACGTGTCTCGTGCTTGGGCTTGCAGCCTCGACTCGAGCGTGAAGTAATGGACAAATGACAACTATCCTAGCTCGAGCGTGCACCTCAAGTTCAGTCAAGGATGAGTGTCTTGAGTTCGAGCTCGTAGCCTCGAGCTCATCCAAGAAGGAAGTTCGACTTTGTCACAATGATACAATGACCATAAAAATAGAAGTTTGGTTTGGAAAAATTCCACACCACACCACATTGCTATGTGCCTGCCCAATGAGGCTGCGCCACGGGGCATATGCACATGGGTGAGGCCCATCATATGCCCACTCTAAGCCACAAGACTTGACCATGTCAAAGGAGAAGGGGGTATATAAAGTGACTTACCTCTAGAATTTTTGTGGGATAGATGTGTTAGGAAATCTTGAACAAAATTGAAACACATGACCCCAAAATTCCAATAGAGAGGAAAGATATAATCTGTAGGCTAATCACAAACCTCTTCTCAGTAAAAAAGACTAAACATGTAGGATACACCCTATTTTTAGAAACATGGTATCTTGATAATGGACAGGGTTACAAAGATGAGGAGGCATCTACACTGTCGATGCAGTCAGTGGAAGAAACTTTCCTGTGGACAAGAACAATAAGCTACTACCATATCAAATAGTGTCCCCACTGTGGGAACGGATAGAGCGCTGTTCCTGATTGAACAAAGAACAAATATTACTTTTTACCAATATATATATATATATATATCATTTAAAACTTAATGATTTTATACCTTTGCCTAATTCACCAACATTCCTAATATAACAAATCAAGCAACATGTGGATATTATTTTGTTGTTATATTATAACAATTAGCTTATGTTTGATTTTAATATAGATTTTCTATTTCTAATTGCTCGAAGGGCAAAGTTGTCCGAACATTTTCATTTTGGTTAGATTTAAGTGCCTTTTATTTTTGGGATCAAAAGTTAGGTTTAAGGCTGATGGGTGTGTATATATATATATATTATAATGTTATTAATATATAATTTTTTATATAAATATAAGTATTGAGTTATATGAATTTGTATCTTATATGTGTATATTTATTATAATATTACTAAAATTTAGCAATTGTTTCTTTGATTGGGAACTGCATAGTGCTGTTCCATATATGGGAACAGCACCGTATATCTTCCCCATATTCTTGAAGTCATAAGTGCGCTAAAAACGCCCCCAGTTGGTGTACCATGTGTACCACTTCTGGGAGTAATTGCTGCTGGCGTTTATTTGATTAGTGATGTATTTTGTAGATTGGAGTTGGACAAACCATATTAGTACCTAATTATCATGGCTGTGCAGTTGTTTTGTAATTAGAGAGTATAAAGTCTTGATTATTATAGAGTGATGATCAACAAGGACGACAAACCCAGTGCCTGGAAGGCTCTAGTCAAGGCAGGGTCTGGGGGGTTGATGAAATATATGCAGCCTTACCCTTACAGGGTGCTATCCTGAAGGGAGGCTGTTTTTAAGGGCTCCAACCCAGAAAAGCAAAAATGGAAAAATAATTATAAAATCAAGTCAAAGTGATGATGTAAAATGGTTTTTAATTCTGGTAAATGATAACATGGAGGCTCTTCAAAATCATGGGGCCGTCTAAGTTTTCTATTTGCTTTTGTTCGAGCATGTTCAATATGACACTATCCACAGGTATTCTTTTGTAGAAAAACATAGACGGTGCATTGAGGGTTCTCCAGGAAATGAAGCACGCAAATGTACAACCAGATTCTCAGACTTTCGGCTATCTTATAGCCAACGCTGAACGTGAAGAAGACATCATTAAGGTATTGTAGATGACTAGAATGTTTTCTGGATACAACTTACCAGAAATTTTTTTTTTTTCTGGATTCATTTTTGTTTGTTGATACTTGTGTGCTTAGCAAGTATACTAAGTCGATCAAGTAATAAAGAGTGACTAAAGTATCGTTCCCATGAGGATTGTTTTACAAATCAACTACCTAACTTACTAGTTCTAAGTCTATTTGAAATCGAATTTTGAGGTTTGAATGTGAAAATAATGAAATATGAAAGAATTAAAAACTTGCTGTTTAGACGTGAGTTAGGTTGGCTTTAAGTCCAAGGCATCTGATTTCACCAAGTTGCATCAATACAACATCTAATTCTCTTCAAGTTGTTTATCGTCATTGATGGCCAAAACCCTAATTAACTCAATATTCTCCCTTGAGCAATGTTCAGCTAGGAAGCACATATACGGATGTGGATACGACATGATGCCGATACGTTGACATGTAATTTTTCAAAAAACCAGGATACGACACCCTGTGGACATGTTACTTATAAATATGTGTTTTCTTAGATAAATATCCATGTAATTGATGAAAAACATGAGTTATAAACCCTAAAAAAAAAAAAATTATAATAGCTTAAGAAAAAAATAAAGCTCAACTAAAATAGGACAAATTCAAGTACATACAAGTATATAAAATTAACAAAAAAAAATAAAAAAAATAAGAGACGTTCAAGCCATGCCATGTCTCTCTCTCTTGACTTAAAAGAGGCTTCTTTCTCCTTTTTTAATCACTCTCTCTCTTTCAAATTGAACAAAAATATTAATTTTTTTTTATCAAAATAACTATAAAGCATATGAAAATATTAGTTTATTTTTAAATTTAGTTTAAATATATATAATATTAAAATTTATATAGTATAACTTAACTATTTAATATTTATACTATTATATTACATACATATAATAATGTATTATAATATTATACTTTTAAAGTCAAAGCATCAAAAACATATTGGAATGTATCGGAAGCGCGTGGGAAATTCAAAATTCAAAAAAACAAATTGGATACTTTTTTTCACGTATCGGAAGCCTGTCGGAAGAGCGTCGGAAACGTATGGGAAATTCAAAATTAAAAAAAAAAAGTATCGGATACTTCTTTCACGTATCGGACACGTAATGAAACGTGTCTAAAGCGTGTCGATGTCGGATACGTGTCGGACACCGATACTCTGGCCAAAAAGGAGTATCGGTGCTTTCTAGATGTTTAGCATATTCTCTTACGTATTAACTCATCAATCTCTTAAATAAATTTATGTAAGAAAAGAGTTATGAAGTTCTATGGTTTTGACATCTAAGGCCGAAGAAATTGCATTAGCGTTCACTCAATTTATGGTGTTTATTACTTTAGCAATCATTATAAATCTCTTCTCGAACTCATTATGAATAATTAGAGCTTTTAAATGGTGATCAAGCACTCAAAAAGCATGAAGAACAATAGTAAACTTCAACAATGGAATAAACAAATGAAGAATACTGCAAACTAGAAAAGAACGTATCTTACAAGTATAGTTACATTGTAGCCTTGGAAAAGTAAACTTATTTCAAGGATAAACTAAAGAAAGTAAAACTTAAAGAAGAAAACATGATAAGAGACATAGGATTAGAAAGAACTTGGAATTCGTAGTGGAACCTTAGCCGATCTCTCCTTTTGCCTTGGGTCGTGCTTCTTTTTCTTGCTTGCTTTTCTCCTCTTTCTCACGTCCAAGCTGCATGTCCAGTCTTTGCTACTACGCCCCTCCTCTTATTATGTATGTATAGGCTTCCAATTTGGGTTTTGCATGTCTTTCACACATAAAAGAGGTTAACTAACATAAAAAATTTCCAAATATGTCCAAAATCTTCCCTATGTTGTCTCTCTTGTCTTATTTGGGCCCAATTGATGATTAATTTGGACTTTCCTCTCTAATCATGGGGCCTCGAGTTCGAAATTGAGTTGATTTGAGGTACGTTTGGCCTTGAAACTCGCATCTGTCTCCTTTCTTGAATAAAAGGTAATGAGCGTAAAATGAGCAATATCCATGGAAATTAAGTACAAGATAGTTGATAAATTAGTCTACAATCATATAAAAATGCATACAAATCAGACTTATCAAACTATTTCCAAACTTAAATCTTGCTAGTCCTTGAGCAAGGCTAACACAAAAGGGTAAATTCTCATGCTTTTAAGAAATAAGCCACGATTTTCAACAAGTTTGCTCCTATCAGGAAAGAACGACACAGATCATTTAAGGTTCTAAAAGCAGGACAATTACTCTTAGGAAACTTATCAATCACCTAGGAGGATAAATTCAGCTAAGCAGATTAATCTTCATTCATTCTCCTTGATTTCAAGACATTCAAATCAAATTTAAAACAATATTCATGCCGTTCACGAGCAAGATTTCTTGGGTATTACTAAAAATTAAAAGCCACTTTTTTGCAAATATCTCCTTTGAAGTGCTTAGTTTCTTCTTGCTTTCTAAGTACCCCTTGTAGTGGCCTTTGAGGTCAACAATCCTCTTCCAGTAGGCTGAGGTTGTCAGGTTTTAAAGGACCCTTAAGTATCCTAAGCACCCAAGGTACCAAGGCACGAAACCATCACACTATAGTACATATCCAAAAGATAAACTTTTTACACAAGATAGCGGTATTTAGAGATTCTTTTCATGTGACTTATTATGTTAGCTATTCTAAACTTTCTTTGTGGCTCATGTAATGATGTTTCAAATAGTAGATCCCAATCCAGTTAGCTCAGGGTACCAAATGTTAAAACTGCCCTATGGATTGAGACACAAAGGTTACAAGGACTAACTTGTCACGGGTATTTACTTAATTTTGGGAATTTTACAAGTATTTGTATCTTTTTCTTTTTCATTTTTTCCCCTTTTTTCTTGGTTTCTTTTTCTTTCTCATTCACAGTTTGCTCTTTTTCTTCACATTTGCTTTCATTTAGGCTTAGGAATAACCATTAAAGTCTACTATGTAAACAACACGATATTGTAATCTATTCAAATTTGAGCATTTATCAATCAAAGAGATTTTTTAATACCAATCGTAGCAAACAAGCTAAGGAAGGTAATAAATTTGATTGGAAAGCATGAAAATAGAATCAAAACAACCTAGATTATTTACATCAAAGATCCTTGTACTTTTAATTGTATCAGCTTAGTCCCTCTAAAATTTATATTGTGTCAATTTAGTCATTTGGTCATATTTAAGTCAAGTTATTAACGTGATTTTAATGGCACTATCACGTTTACAAATCCATTCATTGACTCAATTCAACTCAGTCCATGGCCGGACCATTAAATTTCGTGAACATCTTAATATATACTCTAAGGACTAAATAAATATAATATCAATTTTACATGGACTAAATTGACACAATGAGTAAAGTACAGAAACTTTTGGTGTTAATAACCCAAACAACCATTATGGTTCATCAATATATCTCTAAATATGAACAAGCAAGCAAAATTGCCAAAACAAAAAATCTTAACTAAAAGAAAAAGAATCTTTTTGTTCACCTATACTATTCACATCCCCATATAAAGCTCTAAACTTTGGGAGGCACTTAAGTTGACTCTAAAGACAAAAGAAAACTAAACTAAGAAATCTTAAGTTGTTTTTGGACTAAAAAATTTTTGCTCGAAAATTTCACTCCCATTCCTAAATTTAAAGATAAACATTGTCCTTAATATTGGAAGAAACAAAGAGAATGAGGTAAGAGGTCAGAGATATTCCCTAGGTTTGAAGATTGAGGCTTCATGATTGATCTTGAAGATGCATGCGCCAACCCTCATACTTGTTCAAAACCCTATCAAAAAACGTAAAGGAACATAAGAGATACTCTAAATAAAGAAAAAAGAAAAAAAAGTATAAAAACAAATAAAGTTTAGAAAATTTAGTTTGCCCCCCAATAAATGCTCTAAGTTATAGTTATTAGCAAGACTTTCAATGATTCTCATTCGGGATCCTTGAGGAGAATAGCGTTCCCCTCATCCACACTAAATGTCAATCTCTTTCCATGGATTTTCTGTGTGCCCTTCGTCACATGACCAACTCCAACTTCTCCATTCTTTTGTCGAACGGTGGAATCCTTAAGCTTAACGCCCCAATCCTTAGATCTTCTTTTACGATTTCGGGCGTGTTTCCTCACTAAGTCATCCTTGGCTTTTAAAGCCTCTGACTTGGTGAGACAAGCTTGACCTTCTATTCAAAAACAAGTGTCTTTCTTACATGGAAATTTTGTAGTATCAAAGACATTGAAGGTCACTTGTTTATCTTGTACCCTTTAGATCAACTTCGCTTATTGCACATCGATCAAGGCCATTCCCGTTGCAAGAAAAGGCCAGCCTAGAATAAGAGGTAGCTTTCGATCCTCTTCCATGTCAAGCACTAAAAAGTCGGTCGTAAAGATGAAGTTATCCACCTTTACCAAAACATCCTCTATTTTTCCCCGTGGATACTAAATTGACCTATCCGCCAACTGGAGGGACGCTGTGGTAGGTTTCGCTTCTCCTAAACCAAACTTCTTGAAAAGAGAGAGTGGCATCAAATTAATACTTGCACCTAAGTTGCATAAAACTCTATCAAAAGTGAAAATTCCAATGGTGGAAGGTATAATGAAATTCCCCAGATCTTTTAGTTTAGGCGGCAGCTTCTTTTGTAGAATGGCACTACATTCTTCAGTCAGTGTCATGGTCTCGGATTCTTCCAGGTTCCTCTTAGTGTACAGAACCTCCTTCATGAACTTCTTATGCTTTGGCATCTGTCCAACATATCTGCAAAACAAATGTTAATATGTAGCTTTTTGAAAATTTCCAAAAACTTAACAAATTGTTCATCCACTTTTTGCCCTTTCAAACGTTGAGGATACAAGATTTTCGGTTTATAGGGCTTAGGGTGGGCCCTCTTTGGTTCGGTCTTCTCTCGGTGCTCGGTCTCATCTTAATGCCCGGATTCTTGATGTTTGGACAAGGGTGGTTCGATCATGGGTGGTGGTGGTTTGGTACTTGTGTTTTGTTCAGTCATGGTGGTTTTGTCACATTGAGGTGTTTCTTCCAATGTCTATCCACTATTCAATGCTATGGCGTTAACTTGTTCCCTTGGGTTAGTCACGGTGTTGCTTGGCAAGGAACCTTGAGATCTCTTGTAAAGTTGCTTCGGAATTTGTTCTAATTGAGTCTCGAGGTTCCGGATGGAGGCTTCTTGGTTTCTAAAGGTAGCCCTAGTTTCTTGTATGGAACTTCCTAAACGTCTGCTCTAGATCGGGTTTCTTCTCTAAAGGTGGATGAGTCGGAGGCCTAGGCGCTTCTTGATTGCTCCAAGAAAAGGGTCGTGTTGAACTCCTTGATTGTTTGAGATATAGTTCACTTGTTCATGACTCGATGAGGAAAAAGGTGTTGCTCGCTTCACACTCCACACTTGCATGGTTCTTGGCACAAAATTCACACGTTAGTATACAAGTATGAACAACATTGACATCCGTATTACTCATTTGCTTTTGAATAAGTGAAAACTGAGCGGATAACGTCGTGAATACATTGACTTCATGAACTCCTATCGGTGTTTTTGGTGCAACTTGATCATTAGGCGTCAAATAGTTGCTGTTAGCCATCACATCTAGTAACTCATGCGTTGCCTCAATTGTCTTGTAATTCAATGCCCCTCCAGCTACCACATCTGCCGTTGTTTGAGTATTATGTGCCAAACCATTGTAAGAAGTTTGGACATGCATTCAAACGGTGAACCATGGTGTGGACACCTTCTCAACAACTCCTTGTATCTTTTCTGAGCTTCCTACATTAATTTCATATTGTATTGTGTAAAGGAGATAATGTCATTCTTCAGTGGATTTGGCCAGTGGAAAATATTTAGCAATAAAATTTTGGACCAATTCATCCCATGTGAGAATAGTACCTGGAGGTAATGACATTAACCAACCCTTGGTTTTATTCCCGAGTGAGAATGGGAACAACATCAAGAGAATGGCATAATCAATGACTACCAATGTGCTTCAAAGTGTCACATATACAAGTTCGTATCCTCACTAAGAAATCGACCAAACTTAACCGTTTGTTAGATCATTTGTATGATAGCCGGTTTGATTTTTAAGTTGTTTGATTAAATAGGTGGCCGCCTAATGTTAGAGGCGCATCCATCCATGGTTGGAGCCTTGTATTCTCTCAAGGCTGTACCTCCTTCTCCACCTTGCTCAGCTATCACTTCAACTTACTTTCTTTCCTCTGAGCGTCCTCTTGATCTCGGGATTGAAGGAAGTGATGTCTCCTCCATGCAACTTTAACATACAAAGGAAGACAAACTGAATAAGAAGAAACAAAAGATAACTTAGTATTGCTCACTGCTGGGACTCGTTCGATTGGGTCTATAGTCCGATTGATCAGATTTCGTGGGGGAGCGGAACTTTGGTTCTGTTTGCACCCTATCGATCGAGTGTGCAATCTGATTGATCGGATTTCCATGAAACAAAACTTAAGTCCTATTCCTAACGAAACACAATAATCAAAACACCAAAAACTAAATACCTATAATTAAACTCTAATTACTAGCAAAATAAATCGTGAATCTAATAAGAAACATACAAATTCTGGTCTGAAAATTAATTACAACTTATAGATAAAAACGATAATAAATTCAAATTAGTACTAAAATTAGGTGGTATCAATATCAATGGAATAAAAGCAATTCTCAGCAACAACGTCAAAAAAGTTGTTACTTGTATGCTTAGCAAGTATACTAAATTGATCAAGTAATAAAGATTGACTAAAGTATTATTCCCAAGAGGATTATTTTATCAATTGATTACCAAAATTACTAGTTCTAATTTTATTTGAACAATGGAGTCTTGAGGTTTTGAATGTGAAAATAACGAAATGTGAAAGAACTAAAGGACTTGCTGTTTTAGATGTGAGTTAAGGTTGGTTTTAAGTCCAAAGCATCTGATTTCACCTATTTGCATAGATACAACTTCTAATTCTCGGTGTTCAAGTTTTTTATCCATATTGTTTGCCGAAAACCCTAATTTACTCAATATTCTCTCTAGAGCAATGTTTAACATACTCTTTTGCGTGTTAGCTCATCAATTTGTTGTATAAATTTAAATAAGAAAAGAGTTACGAAGTTATATGGTTTTCACATATAAGGCCACACAAATTGTGTTACCTATCTTTAGCATTCGCTCAATTTATGGTGTTTGTTTTCCTTGCAATCATCATAAATCTCCTCTTAGACTCATTATAAATGATTAGAACTTTGAAATAGTGATCAAGCACTCATAAAGCATGAAGAACAATAATAAATATTTCAACAATGCAATAAACAAACAAAGAATTATTCGAATTAGAAAAGAGCGTATCTTACAACGACATCTACATTGTAGCCTTGATAAAGTAAATTTAGTTCATGAATAAAATAAATAAAACAAAACTAAAAGAAGACATGACAGGAGACATAGGATTAGAAAGAATTCGGAAACCGCAGGGGAAGCCTAGCCAATCTTCTCCTTTTGCCCTTGTCATGCTTTCTCTTCTTGCTTGCTTTTCTCCTCTTTCTCACATGTCCAAGTTGCATGTCCAGCCTTTGCCATTGCGCCCTCTCCTCTTATTATGTACATATAGGCATCCAATTAGGGTTTTCCAAGTCTTTCATACATAAAAGAGGTTAACTAACTTAAAAACTTTCCAGAGATATCCAAAATCTTCCCTACGCCGTCCCTCTTGTCTTGTTTGGGCCCAATTGATGATTAAATTGGACTTTCTGCTCTTATCATGGGCCTCAGACTTGTGCTTGACTTGATTTGTGGTCCACTTTACCCTTCAAACTAGTATTTTGCTCCTTTTCTGAATAAAAGGCAATGAGCGCAAAAGTGAGCAATATCCATAGAAATTAAGTGCAAGATAGTTAATAAGCTAGTCTAAAATCATATAAAAACTGTGTATAAAATTAGACTCATCATTTGTCACCTTGTTTCTTTTTTCTTCTTTTTCTTTTGTTGAATGGTAGGGGAGACTGTATTTGCTGTTCGACATTTACTTGTCCTAAGGAACTTGTTTACAATTTTTGACCCATCCAATGTAACTCTTTTTTGGCTTTTGTTTGCTTTTTCAGATGAGTTCTCTTATCTGCCTTACAATGTTCTACCTGACCTCAAAGAGATTCTGTTTGTTTATTTGAGGGTGTGGGTTGGGGTGGGGGAGCGGGCATTTGTGGTTTATCTGATTTACTTATGTACATTAAGGTCTATTAGCCAACTTAGGATTTATCTGGAGAGTTCTCTGCTGTTGAGGAACCATCTTTAGAGTGGACCATTTTGAAGTTTTGCTTTGCCTGGCAAATGTGATGTGGCTTAGATATATGGTGGCGCAAGGTTCTCTCTTGATGATGAAGAGAAGGTTGACAAGGGTTCCTTAACTATGCGTGCAGCATGTTGAAGATGGGCATGATAGTTTCTAAATGCTATATTCTGATAGGCCTGTGGATAGGGCAAGTCCTAAGATTTTTAGGGGCCAAAGCGAGTTTTGAATAGTGGACCCTTCCTTAATAACTGGACTTTCTAGCTTAGTTTAAGTACATCTCAGATGATACAATATAATATAATATTAGTTAATATGTGGATCTTTTGATGTGTAATACACATATGTTCAAGCACATCTCAACTTATTTATATGTATATTTTTGTAATGGATTATATATATGTCGTTATTTTTCTAATTATAAATAATATATGTAGTAGAATTAAACTCATAATATAATTAATTTTTAAAAGGGCCACAATAAATGGTGCCTTAAGCGACTACTTGGGTTGCTTGGAGTCTTGACCAGCCTTGGTTATGGATGGGTGCTCCAACAATTGTATTTTATATAAGGGAACTATGGATTGAGGTGGTGGTGTGTAGTAGGTTCTGAATTTTCCACAGGATATAGAAGTTGCCCAAATGAAGTTTCCTGGATTCTTTGTAATTAGTGCAGCGGTTAGCTCAGGTTGGTTGATAGCTCGGACTAACTAGAAGAGTTTCGAAGATAGAAACTCATGTTTGTGGGGTCATAAGTCTGTTCTGTTTAGTCCATGCACTCCCCACCGCCCATATGATTTTTTTTTTTTTTTTTTTCTCACGGGAGGTTGGGCACACTGAATCATGAGAAGATCTGTTTTCTATACTTTGCAGATTCCAATCTATTTTCTATACTTTGCGGATTGCATTAAGCGTGGTGCTGTTTGTCGCTTCTTCTTTGATGAGTGTTCTTGTCTTTTTCTCACTCAAAGGATAAGGTTCTTGTCTTAGTTATGTGCAATGTGGCTCCTCAGCAGTTAAACTCCTATAATCTCGATACAACAACAATATCAACAATCTAGTGCCTCACACTGGCATTTTATAATCTCGATATCGATCTATTATTGATTAAAGAGTCCATGAAATTTGTTTGTTTTGTGAATGATGCTTTGCCACATGCGCACTTACCTAAAGAATTTACCGAGTCTTGTATCTCACAAGCAAGGAAGTTTTTCTGAAGTTTATGACAGTGGTGTGACAAAGTCAATGACAGAAGTTTGGTTTTCCAACGATTGTATTTTGGTTGTGTGTAATTTTTTTTTTTAATGCTTTGCCCTGGCCCCATTTCTGTCATCAGTGTTATCTTTGTTCAGGAGAAGTGAGTTAAGGTTATCAACCTTACAGAGCCATTGTTCTTCTTACAGTATTACGAAGAACTCAAGTCTGCTGGAGTTCAACTCACAAAGTATGTATTCATGGCACTTATAAATGCCTATGCTGCTTGTGGGCTATTTGAAAAGGCTAAGCAGGTGAGGTTGCATTTACTACATATTTTTTCTATCTGCAATATCTATGATGCTTCTACATAGTGTTTTCACTTCTTTTAATATTCCTACTGTAAACTTCTGCATCTAAGTTGTCACCTGGTGATATTAAGCATCCTTGTGCTTAATTAAAGAGGGGGAGGGGGGTTTTCTAGGTATTCCTATGCCTAGGAAGACGTTTGAACAACCTTGTGCCCAACTAATTAAGCATCCTTATATTTAACATTAAGCAACCTTGCACTTAGGAAATAAAAAGAATTGAATCTATCCAGAATAGTCTAATGATCTCCTTTAGGCTGTGGAAGAGTCCTAATAGAAAGAAACTCCTAAGCTGATGAGAATAATTAATCTGATAAATACTAGATAAATTGAGTTCGACTCCTAATGAAATTCTAACCTAGTTAATGTTGATGTATTTTCAAAATGTATGTTGAATACTAGGTAAAATGTTGTTTATTACATGTATAAGATGTATATGAGATTGTCCTGATATTTGTTTAAGTGTTTTAAGCATGATATGGGTGTGTGTCGACACACAATCCAACATAAACATAGGGGAACATCTGTGTGTCGACACACAGCCCTTTATAGAAGCGCACGTGTGTTGGCTCACAATCTTACAATAACCTTGTGTGTCGACTGGTTTTCTAACAGTTTTCTCCCGCGCCTTTTCCCGGTTCAATGTGGCTCTTCTTGCTTGGCTTTGGGACATCTTTCTTCATGCTATACATATATATTCTCCCAGATTTCATGTGGGTTTGACATATAAACTGAATTGAATAAAAACACAAGAGAAGAAAAGAGATTAAAAGAACTTTGTGGGTTCAAGTGTTCTTGTGTTGTGTTCTTGAGTAACAAAACTTCAATCTCCCTACATCTCTATCAATCTCTTCCTTTACACATCCTCTCTTCATATTTGGTTGTTGTTGTATCCTCGAGGATATTTCGTATACCGAAATAAACTTTTAGGAAAGTGATTACATAGCCTCAACACCTGAGATCTTTCGATTACCCGTTTGCAAGGATTTTGCAAGTATTTCATAGATTTGCTCCAACAATCTTAAAGCTTATCTTTTGGTTTGGGATATGGCTTCATCACTGAGAGAAATGACAGCCAACTTCGTGAAGTTAGATCGATTTGATGGTGGTAATTTCCGCCGATGGTGGGGGAAGATGCACTTCTTCATTACTACTTTGAATGTGGTGTAAATGTGTAATTCACCATTCCTGTCCCCCGCTTCTGAGGAGGAGGAGACTTTGGCCGAGCAGAGGGCCAGACTGAAGTGGGAGAATAATGATTACATCTGCAGAGGGCACATACTTAACGGTGTGATTGACACCCTGTTTGACATCTACTCGAATGTGCCGACCGCAAAGGAACTATGGGATGCACTTGAGGCTTGCTATATGACCGAGGATGATGCAAGCAAAAAGTTCCTGGTTAGTCAATTTAGTAATTATAAAATGGTAGATGATTGTCTTGTCATAGAGCAATTCCATGAAATTGAACGTATTTTGAATAATTGCCAACAACATAAAATGAATATGGACGATACAATAATTGTTTCATCCTTGATTGACAAACTTCCTCCTTCATGAAGAGACGTTAAGAAAAGTCTTAAAAATTAGAAGGAAGATATGTCAATGGAGGAATTGGCTAACCATTTGCGCATTGAGGAAGGCTACAGGGTACAGGATAACAAGGACCGCTCCGGTTATGTTAGGGAAATCAACATCACAGAAGAAGGCCAGTCAAGCAAAGTAACCAAAAGAACCGGACACTTCCAAAAGAAGAAAAATGACAAGAGGCCGAAAATGGTTTGTTGGAAGTGTCAGAAGCCTGGTCACTTACGAAGGGACTGTTACCGCCTTAAAAATAAGAAAGGCAAGGGGCTTGATCAGTGCACCAAAAATTCGAACGATAGGTTTGTGGCGATGATATCGGAAGTCAACCCAGTTGAGAGTGATAACTCTTGGTGGGTTGACTCGGGGGCCACGAGGCAGTGTGTAAGGATAAGGGGTTTTTCACAACTTTTGAACCCATGGACAACAGAACTGTGTTGTTCATGGGCAATGGGACGACTATACCGGTTAAAGGGAAGGGAAAAGTCGATTTGCTTTTTCCTCGGGAAAAACCCTTACTTTAACCTATGTATGTTATGCCCTTGACGTGAAGAAGAATCTCGTGTCTGGTGGCCTGCCTACTGAATCGGTTTGGGTTCAAGTTGGTCTTTGAGGCTGACAAGTTTATTCTATCAAAGGGGGGCGTCTTTGTTGGCAAAGGTTATCTATGTAGTGGAATGTTCAAAATGAATGTTGATAATAAAATCGATAATTCTATTTATATGCTTGACTCGTCATTTTTGTCGCATCAAAGATTAGGTCATGTGAATTTTCGTAGATTGCATGAAATGGTTACTTCTTCGTTGATACCTCACATAAACAAGATTGATGATAAATGCAAAACATGCATGTTAACAAAAATAACGAGAATGCCATTTCCTTCGTTGCAAAGAGAGACTAATTTACTTGACCTTGTACATAGCGATTTATGTGATTTCAAGAATACACCGAGTTTAGGTGGAAAGCGATATTTTATAACTTTTATAGATGATTGTTCGAATTCTGTTATGTTTATCTCATAAATCACAAATATGACTCGCTTGATAGATTTAAAGCATATAAAGAAGATACAGAATTATACTGTGAGACCTTCCTCAAGCGCCTTGTGTCGGATCGTGGTGGGGAATACTATGATCCCAAGTATTTTGAAACCACAGGAATTATGCATGAGATAATTGCACCGTATACACCACAACAGAATGGCGTGGCTAAGAGGAAAAACCGGACTCTAATTGAAATGGCTAACTCAATGTTATCCTATTCCGGTCTCAGCGATGGATTTTGGGGTGAGGCAATGTTAACGGCCGGTTATATACTGAATAGAGTTCCAAATAAGAGAAATAAAATAACCCCGTATGAGTTGTGGAACAAACGAGCCCCTAATTTGACTTATCTAAAAGTGTGGGGGTGTAGGGCAGTTGTTAAAGTCCTTGAACCTAAACATAAGAAGTTAGGTGAAAGAGGCACTGATTGCATCTTTGTTGGATATCCATCTCATAGTAAGGCATATCGGTTCTATGTAATTGAATCTAATGATTATATCAATGTGAATACAATAATAGCATCGAGAGATGCAATATTTGATGAGAATCGGTTTACCTCTATCCCTAGACCGAGGGATTATGTACCCATTGAGAGTGACAGTCAAGTGTCATATGATGATGTTCATCATGAGAGGGAAGATGTCCTTGAAAGTGCTCTAGAACTCCGAAGGAGTAAGAGAGCAAGAAAAGAGAAATCTTTTGTTTCGGACTTCTGCACGTTTTTGGTAGAAGGTTCGAGGAACGATGTGGACCAAGTGGCTCCATATTGTTGTCTCATGGAAGTTGATCCCATGACGTTTAATGAGGTGATGAGGTCTGGTGATGCTTCCTTTTGGCGAGAGGCTGTGAATGATGAAATGGATTCCATCTTAGGTAATAATACCTGGATCCTAATGGACCTTTCACAAGGAAGTAAGCCCATCGGAAATGGATCTTCAAAAAGAAGATGAAGGTCGATGGAACGATTGATAAGTTCAAGGCTTGATTGGTGGCTAAAGGGTTCACCCAAAAACATGGGTTGGACTACTTTGACACGTATGCCTCCGTGGCAAGAATATCGACGGTAAGGGTATTGATAGCCCTCGCCTCAATTTATAAACTAGCGATACACCAAATGGATGTCAAAACGGCATTCCTGAATGGTGAGCTAGAAGAGGAAGTGTATATGGAACAGCTAGAAGGTTTTGTTGTTCCTGACCAAGAGAGAAAAGCATGTAAACACATACGCTCTCTGTATGGGCTAAAGCAAGCCCCGAAGCAATGCCACCAAAAGTTTGATAATGTTGTTCTAAACAACGGATTTGTTATAAATGAATCAGATAAATGTGTCTATAGCAAGTTTGGCAATGGCAAAGGGGTCATTATATGTTTGTATGTCGATGACATACTGATATTCGGTACTGATGTGGAACAAGTAGAGAGAACTAAACAGTTTCTCTCGGAAGACTTTGCTATAAAAGACATGGGCAAGGTGGAGGTAATCCTCGGTATAAGAATTGTAAGGAAAGGTGATACCATTTCCTTGACACAATCTCACTAAATTGAAAATGTTTTGAAAAGATTCCACTTTGATGAGTGTGCACCGGTGTCCGTTCCAATGGACCTTAGTGTACAATTAGTACTAAATGAGGGTACTCCAGTGTCACAACTGAGATATGCCCAGGTCATTGGTTGTCTTATGTACGCCATGACGAGCACAAGGCCTGACATAGCCTTTACTGTTGGAAAGTTGAGTAGATATACTAGCAGTCCAAGTAAGAGTCATTGGAATGCTGTGGATCGTGTACTGAAGTACCTTAAGAAGACTATGAGTTGTTGTCTTTCTTATGTAGGGTATCCTCCTATTTTGGAGGGGTACTCTGATGCGAGTTGGATCTTCGATGTGGAGGATCATGCATCCTCAAGTGGATGGGTATTCCTACTTGTTGGGGGTGCGGTTTCTTGGGACTTCAAGAAACAGACTTGCATATCTGATTCAACTATGGCGGCGTAGTTTATAGCTCTTGCGTCTGCGGCCGAGGAAGCCGAGTGGTTAAAGGATCTCTTGTATGAGATACCTTTGTAGCCTAAGCCGATCTCACTGATATCTATCCATTGTGATAGTCTGGCTACGCTTTCTAGAGCGTACAGCGAGGTGTACAATGGGAAGTCTAGACACATTGGTGTAAGGCATAGTATAGTGAGACACCTTATTCGAGAAGGTGTTATCATTGTGGACTTCGTGAGAACAAATCAAAATCTAGCGGATCCGTTTACAACAGGACTAGCTAGAGACTTAGTTCTGAAAATAGATGAAGGGATGGGGTTGAAACCTATCATTATTAGTCGCCCATGATAGGCCCTCAACTCGACGCCTAGTATGACGCTAGGTCTCGGGTTCAATGAGAGAGACTTGTTATCGGTGTGACTGCAAGCACTAAATGAGAATTTTTCCATCCCGAGTGTAAAGTGCTTGATACCTGCGTCAGAGATTCTAAGAGGATGAGCCAATGCTCTTAATGAACCTGGTTTTAGAACTTATTGAATGTCGCGTTGCCGGGACATGATCAATGAGGTTCACCTTAGTGTGTGTTGAAGTTTGGACGCTTCAAAGGGGTGATTTTTAACTAAGGGTTTGGCCCTAAAATACTCACGAAGGATATAGAACACAAGGCCACAAATGTGTTGATCTGGGAGTTATAGGGTGTATACGAGGAGTATGTCTTGTGCGTGATTGGATAGTCGGTTAGTCAAATGTGTTGTATTGTTCAAAGCTTGGTCTACTATTTTCGATCCGATTAACTGTAAGGGCTTTTTCACTAGCCGGGGGTTCAATCGGGAGACACCTTCGTTGATGCACAATAAGGCGTCCTTTATTTGAGATGTTATTTTGAGATTGATTGTATTTTGAAAATGGTGGGGGAATGTTGATGTATTTTCAAAATGTGTGTTGAATAATAGGTAAAATGTTGTTTAGTACATGTATAAGACGTGTATGAGATTGTCCCGATATTTGTTTAAATGTTTTAAGCATGATAGGGGTGTGTGTCAACACATGGGTCATGTGTGTCGACACACAATCCAACAAAAACGCAGAGGAACAGCTGTGTGACGACACACATGGCTCGTGTGTCGACATACAACCCTTTACAGAAGCGCCCGGAGAGAAACTGTGTGTCGACACACAGTCACAAGCTTACAGTAACCCTGTGCGTCGATATCTGTGTCGACACCCAGGATTGGTTTTCTTACAGTTTTCTCTCGCGCCTTTTTCCTAGTTCAATGCGGCTCTTCTTGCTTGGCTTTGGGACGTCTCTCTTCATGCTATACATATATATTCTCCCAGATTTCATGTGGGTTTGACATATAAATTGAATTGAATATAAACACAAGAGAAGAAAAGAGATTAAAAGAACTTTGTGGGTTCAAGTGTTCTTGTGTTGTGTTCACTTCAATCTTCCTATATCTCTATCAAGTTCTCCCTTTACACATCCTCTCTTCATATTTGGTGGTTGTTGTATCCCCGAGGATATTTCGTATACCGAAATAAGCCTTAGGGAAAGTGATTATATAGCTTTAATACCTGAGATCTTTCTGTTATCTGTTTGCAGGGATTTTGCAAGTATTTCATAGATTTGCTCCAACAGTTAAAAACTCAGATAGAAAAATTACAGTGATTTGAATGATCATCAAATATCTTAAATCTAGATTTTGATATTTTTTCCTCTATATTCATCACCCAGGTTCGAGACACAAAAAAATAAATTTGCTTCTAAAATGAGCCAGAAAAACTGAGAGAAACTTGTATATAGTGTATGTACCTTTAAGACAAACATAAAGCAAAAGAATAACAAAGTACAGTATCGTATAGACAGTCTTGCCTTCTCTACTAACGTGAAAAGATGGAATCTAGGTAATCGCCTTCCTTTTAAGAAAAAGAAGCATGGACGACTCGGCTTAGAAACATGCATGTTTTTTCATCAGCCGGGGCTCGCCTGTCTGCTTCTTCATTTAAACTGAGCTGTCATACTGCAATATCCCGGATCTGTTGTGACGCATCTGCATTTGGCTTGAAAATGAAGAGATTATGGCGGGGAAGCAACTGTTCACCCGAGTTCAGCTTCACTTGTGAAAATTGTCAAAAGTGAGGTGGCTTAGTTCCCGAGCCTCCCTATTTTCAAAGATGGATAAACTATATTAACAAGTCTGATCTCTTGTGAAACGTCATAAATCATCCGCATGGGAATCTGATAAAAAGAGAACTTCCAGAATGGCTGAACAGCTATGTTGTACATCTGACCGCTTTGCATATTTTAATAGCTCAACTAGAACGGTAAGCCTTTCTTTCATCCTGTGTGAATGACTATTGGATTCCAGGGGATAGCGCCAGCTAGAAGCTCCAGCTAACTTTTGACTCTTGCGGTTGGAAGCACTAGCAAATAGATCTGGGAGAAGAATAATATTGGCGTCTTTGCTTTCTTGGTCCACAAGCTTTGATATATAGAAGCTCTGAAATCCTGTTCTCTGCAATTTTTCCCTTTTTCCATCCATGGTTTTTGGTTCACCTAATCACGATGAAGATGCAGAAAATTTTACCAAAAAATGAATATACAGAAAGCGTGAGTATTAGATGAGTTATCATATTGGTGTTCCCACAAAAAAAAAAAAAAAATATATATATATATATATATATAATGACTTATCATATTTAATCAAATGCTGCTATCTCCTGAAGGGATGAAAGCTCCTGTGTTGCTATGTTTTATGCTGTTCCTACGGGGCCTGCCCCTTAATTGATGCTAATTTTCTTCTTGTCAAATTTTCTTCCAGTAGCGTACGCCCCAAGATATGGATATATTCATGTTCAACGTGTACCTGTTGAAAGCATCTAAGGCTTCAGTTTTTTGTTTGTGTAGACCTAGCCCTAGGCCTTTCATTCCTTCTCAACTGGAAAGTTACCTGTGACACTTGTTTGGATAATTGAACCCTAAGTATAAATATTGGACGAAAAGAAATCTCTGCGTAAGACTCCATTCGTTAGGAGGAAACTTAGAATTCAAATCTCTGCGTAAGACTCCATTTGGTAGGAGGAAACTTAGAATCTCTGGCATAAGAATTCTCTTCACTGTTGTTGATGTTTTGAGTCGTATTTGCAATTTGCAAATGACACTACTCTTTTCTTGGAGGGATAACATAGAGGGTTTTAGTACTGTTTTGACAATCATCCAGTAGTTTCTTTCAACATCAGGTTTTAAAATTAATTTGTCAAAGTCTAGCATTTTGGCGGTAAATCTAGATGAATTGACCTTAAATGTGTATTCTTCTTTGTCTTGTTGTGTGGTAAATCATTTACCGCTTACATTGGATTTCCCTTGGGTGGTAATTCTAGGTCTTCTAGCTTTGATACGCAATGATTAGGAAAGTTTCAAGAAGGTTGGTTGGATGGAAATACACTTTCTATTCTCTAGGGGGTTGCCTTACTCTTGTCTAGACATTGTCTTAGTAGTATTCTCATACATTACATATTTCTCTTCAGAATTCCTATGTTATTTGCAAAGTGTATTCAACGGATTATGGGAGATTTTTCTCTGGTCAGGGGTCAAAGTGGATTGTCGGATCATTTGGTCAATTGGGATAGAGTGCTTAGGCCACATAGCCGGGGGGTTTCGGTTATTGGTAATTTGGTGTCCAAGAAAATGTCCCTTATAGTTATGGTGATTTCCTAGGGAACCTAACTCCCTTTTGGCACATTGTGATTAAGAGCAAGTATGGTGTCCAAGAGAATGGATGGGACACAGGGTTGGTGGATGCTATGGGTTGTTCCTCCCCCTGAAGTTTATCTTGCAACTTTATCCTTCTTTCCTTCCTCATATTCATCTTATATGATTGGATCGGGTGGCCATACTCGTTTTTGGGAAGATAATTGGGTTGGGGATATTATTTTCACTCATCAATTTCTATTTATATACAAATTATTCACTGTGAACCACCTAGCTTAGATGAAAAGAAAATAACCGGGCACCGTATACAGTGAATAATTTGTATTTAAAATAAAATAAAAATTATTCACTGTATGCGGTGCCCGGTTATTTTCTTTTCATCTAAGCTAGGTGGTTCACTGTCTTGGAACTTGCACCTTCACAAGGATCTTTTTATAAGGAAAATACATGAATTCACATAGTTAAGCCATATTCTAGATCAAGTGCTCTTGTCTTCGCTGCTTGATAAGAGGGGCTGGGCGTTGGATGAGTCTAACACTTTTACTATTAAATCCTTTTTCCGATATCTTACTTTACATAATCCTTTTTTAGTTTTCCTCTTATGCTCTTACGTTTGAAAGCTGAGGTACCCTTAGAATAAAGGTTTTTACCTGGACTTTACTTCTAAACAAGCTAAATACTCAAGATTGCCTGCAGATCAGAGCGCTTTTAAGGCTTTGTCTCACCGGGTCTATGTTATGTTGCATCTAGAGTGGAGAGATGTATGCCCATTTATATTTACATTGTGTTGTGGCTTGGGATTTATGGTGCAAGCTATTGTCCACTTTTAGCCTGATGTGGGTTAGCCAAAGGTTAGTTGAAGGTATCTTTCTTATGGAGTTCCATGGCATAAGAAAGAGGAAAACGTTCTAATGTTATTCTCTATATCCAAAATTGCTATTCTTTGGTGTATTTGACTTGAAAAGAAAGTTAGGATTTTTAAGGATCAACATACGCCGATTAATTTTTTATGGGAGAAGGTGGTCTTTTGCAAGCTCTTTGGAGAAAGAGCTTAGGAGGCTCTGCTGACATACCCTTAGTTGATTTGCGAAGTGATTGGAGGGTTTTATGTTATTAGTTCATGTTTTTATTATTACATTTTGTGTTGTTGAGGATATTTTGTCCTCAACTCTTTGTACATTCTCTCTCTCTTAATATTATCTCTTTTTTCAATAAAAAAAGAGTTGAAGTATTCACGCCTGAATTGTGCTGGACCAAAGATTAGTGAGTGTATAGTGTTAGTTCAACACCTTGATTAGTGTCCTCTGTGAAATTGCAATTTTCTAGTCTAGCTTGTTAGTAACCTTCATGAAGTAGTAGGTGTGCTCATCTGGACCCAAACCGAAAACTGAGGAGTGAATGTGATAATACCAATTCAATTTAGTCTTAGACCCATTTGGTTGGTCTGGTCCAGGTTTTATCTCAGAGTCCAATATTTTGTCATGTTTGGCATGTTCACAACTTTAAATTTGGATTTAATAGGGAAAAAAAAAATTTATTGAAATACTAATCGAGGGCCAAGGATAAGACCATTGTAGTGAACACCCCTATTTTGAAGACTATAACTAGGGATTAATGTTTCCTTCAAACCAAACGGGAAAACTATTTCGAGGCTATAACTTTTCCTTGAAAGTAGTTTCCTCTAGTACATATTTTCTTTTAAAACAAGGCATCGGATGATGGGTGGAAAATCTTTTCGTTCAAATCAAACAAGGGAAAATCACAAGGTGAAAATATGTTTTCCTTTAAAACAAACAATGAAAAACATCATAGAAATTGGAAAATCTCTTCCAAAGAAAAATATTTTTTGGGGGAGTCTGCCAAATGAGCCTAAAATAATTAAAAATTATAGAATGCTCTAGGGATTCGTGTCCTATAATATAATAAGCAATTATTTTTTATGGAGAATAGTTACATGAAACTTTTTGCAACTACGAAACTAATCTTGCCTTCGTCCTTTTATAACTTATAAATTTATGATGGTTTTGCTCTGCTGTTCTTGTACGTGGCAATAGAAATGTTCTTTCCTGTAGTCTCGTATCATTCTTGGAGGACTTGGCTCTGCTAGGTTATAAGTTTCCCCATGTATCATTTGTATGGCAAATGTTGACTGATCACCTCTTGTTTTCCTTGGTGTGTCAGGTAGTCTTAGACGAATCAGTACCTGTAAAGTACTTGCATGAAATTAAAAGTGTGCTTGTATCCGCCCTTGCTTCGCATGGGAAATTTTCTGAGGCTCTTGACATATATGAGGAAATCAAACAGAGCGGCTTCAACTTAGAGCCAAAAGCAGTTGTGTATCTTATTGTAAGCCTCCATGTCTCATTTGCTTCTTGCTAGGCCAATTAACTGTTACCTATATTGACATTGTATAGTGTGGATTCAATTATAGGCTGTTGTGTAACATAATCGATCTTGAGCTAACCTGTTGCGCAATTGGCTACTTTGTTACTGTTTTTTTTTTAAGACATACATAATGCAATTTTTACTTTTATTTATTAAGGACCTATTTGATATTATTTATTTGCAGTTTTTGGTCTTTTAGAAATTGAAAACTGTAATTTTGAAATGATTTTTCTTCTTTTTTTGCTCTTTCCTTTAGTTGCTTTCTTCTATTTTGAGTGAGAATTGGAAACAAAAACTAAAAAAACAAAATGCTTCTAAAATCTAGTTTTGAGTTTCTCAAAAATCCAAAATTGCAAACAAAAAAAGATACCAAACAGACTCTTAAACATATTCATTTACTCATTTACTTGTTAAAAACAATTTATACTCTTAAAAAATGACATGATTGTCATGAGCCGTTTCTGAATGCTGTAGCATCCCGCTCCTGCAACACGGCGACCGTGACTTTTGCACGATCACGAACTGCAGTTTGATTCCATGTTACACATGGCGTGACATGCCAATCTTCCCCATGCAGGAGCATCTACAGTCTGAAGGAGAGTTGAATAGATTGTTTCAGTTGCTTGGGGAATTGAATGATCCTTACTATTGGGTTGATGGCTGCTGCAGAGTTATCTTATACTGTGTTAGGAGAAAACATCTAAGGTTGCTATTTCACAGCTTGCTAACTCGTTTTTTCTTTACATTTTTGTTATCTGACACTTCTGTTCTTGCCCTATTTTAGCTCTGCTGTCGATTTGCTAAAACAACTCAGGGATAAACTCCAGGACAATAAATTGGCTACAGAGGCTCTATTTGATGAGGTTTCGCTATCTTTTTCTGTCTTGTCAGTTTCGTTTCTTGTCTTTATAGTTTGCAAAATCTGTTGCGATATATTTATTTAAAAAAAAAAAAAAAGCCGACTCAGTACCTCGATGGCTTCTGCATATTCAGGGTCTAGGGGGAGGGATGTACGCAGCCTTACCCCTTTAGGGTAGTTTGTTTCCGAGGACCTCCAACTTGAGAAACACAAAAGTATAAGAGCATAATAGTATAAAAACACCGGCCCAGAGCAAGCCTAAGCAAGAAGCAAGAAGCAAGAAGTAGCAATAGGCAACAAGCAATAAGCAATGAACATGACATAAAGATAGCGGGTATGTGCCAGGGCTTTTCAAGCCAGGTTAAATGTGGATTGACACATTTAATCCGTTTAAGTAATTGGGTTGAATTTAGGTTGGGTCAACATGTTTTCAGCACATTTAAGTCGTTTAATAGCAATTCAAGTTATTTGAGCTATATACTGATGCTACTATATATATATATATATATTTTTACTACGAGATAATTTGAATTATGTGGTCATATTAAATTGATAATTTATTTTAACAATTATAGAAGCATGCAATCTATTCATGCTGGTGTTATCCATCAGGATTACTATTGGTATGTTTGTGAGTTGACAAACTAGTATGTGACCAAAAAAAAAAAAAAAAGCGATCCATAAGATTAAATGGGTAAAATAAGATTAAATGGGTAACTCGTGGATTACTTGCTTATTAATTGTGTTGGGTTAAGGTTGAGGGTTCTTGACACATTTAGTGAACACGCCAGGTTTGGGTTGACCCCTTTTGTGAAACTCCTCGTTTGTTGCGAACATGAACACAACACGACTCGTTGCCAGGCCTATATGTCACCCTCTGGCTAGTACTGTTGTTATCTCCTCCCTGCCCCCTTTTCTAGGTCATTGGTTGAATTGGATGTAATCATGTAATCAAATAAAGATTATTATGTAACATACTCGCTTCTACGTAACAAATCTTGAGCAAGCCTTTACGCAATTGGTCAATACATAACGAGCACTTTTGTAGTGGCTTTCATAGTCCGTATATATTGTATGTTTATATTAGAAGATATAAAATACTAACTATTTGGATGTTGAAAGCCACAAAGGAGTGTAAAATCAATGATTTATCATTCAAATATGTCGCTATCATTCAAATTTTTTGTAGACTTAAGGCTTCAAGAAGGCAACCGTGTTCGTTAAAAAGCCCAGTAAGATCATTGCCCTGCAATATACGTACCACCCTGCTTCCATGACTGTGACATGACCCATTACATAATGTTTGTCTCACCCTGTTTTGGAAACACACAGCTGTGAACCGCAATTTGAACCTCGTTGACTGATGCAATGCATGTATACCATTGCATGAAAAATAATCTATATATGTTGGCGGAGCAGGTTTTTTCACAAATTGCAGAGATGGAGCCTCCTGATTTGCAGATCGGCTTAGACTTGCTTCAAGCTGTAAAGAAAGAGCTCATGCTTTCGCCTTCACGGAAATGTCTAGATTTTCTGCTGAGTGCTTGTGTCAACGCCAAGGATCTGCACCATGCACTTTCAGTATGGAAGGAATATCAGAGAGTTGGCCTGCCTTACAACGTCTTAAGCTTTTTAAGGTGCTGTTTATCTCCATTCATGCTTTGTTTCTCATTCTCTTCCCCGGACTTGTTATAAATCAGGGAGAGCGGAATGAATGGAAATAATATAAATAAGGTCATGTTTGGTATAATTTTTTGTTTGTAGTTGTATAGCTTTTGGGAAACTCAAAGCTATATTCAAAAACGAGGTTTTTAGTTGCTAGTATTTTGTTTGTCTGTTTGTTCTTGAGTGAAAACTGTAAATAGAAAGTCAAAAACAAGAAGAAATTGCTTTTAAAACCTGACATTTAAGTTTTTCAAAAGACCAAAAACTAAAAACAAGTAACATACCAAACAAAACAAATAACTGCAGTTAATGCGGTTATTTGAGCAAAAATATATGTTCTGTGTTTGTGCCTGATTAACAGCAGATTAATGAATGGGACTTAAACAGACACAAAACCAATGTCAGTGACCAAAATAGCGAAAGGAGCAACATTTAGGAAGCAGGATAGGTTTTGGGCCAAATTGAACGTACCCTTAAAATTTCTGGGAATATAGCTAGAAATAAATATGCTTATCTTCCATTCATAAGAAGGAATACACCAAAGGCAAGAAATTTTTTCACAACTTTGGATTATGACCTGTTTACAAATAAAAATTACGTTGCACAAGCTTTGTCACCTAAAGAGGAGTTTTATTCTCTGAGATGTGGTTATGCATCTGGGAATGTGAACTGTCTGAATTACAAAAACCAAGTGCCTTAAAGAGGCTTTTGGCAAGGTAGGGTTTTGGGAGGTAAGATGAATATAGCCTTACCACTATAGGGTGCTACCCTATAGAGAGGCTGTTACTGAAGGTCCCCAACCCTAAAAAGAACATATTTATGAAATCCAAAAAAATAATACGGACATGCAAGCCTAGGGTCACTGTGAACTAGCATCGGTATGCTCCTCTATCCAATAGCTGGGTCGACCATACGTATTTTTAACTACGACTCTGCTCTATCTAAAGTCATCTGTTCAGTAAGGCTTAAGGGGGTAATGTCAAGTCTAATCATCTTCATCCAACTTTTTTTTGGCCTACCTCTACCTCTCTTCCAGTTTTTATTATGTAGTTCACATTTCCTAACAAGAGCGGTAGTCTTTCTCCTCCTAACATGCCCAAACTATTGTAGACGTTGCTCCCGCAGCTTATCTTTAAGTGGAGCCACAACTAATTTGTTTCTTACGTCGTTTTTTATCATGTCCTTCTTAGTATGTCCACACATCCACCACAATATCCTCATTTCCACCACTTTCAGCTTCTATTTGTGGTGTTGTTTAACTGGCCAACTGTCAGAACCATATAGCATAGCCTGTCTCAATACCGCCTTGTAATATTTTCTCTTCGACTTTAGAGGTAGAGTAGACTTTTTGTCGCACAGTATCGCTAAAGCCATCTTCCACTTATGCCATCCCACTTTAATCTGAGTATCAACATCCTCGTCAACTCTGCCATCATGTTCCACTTTAATCTGATTATTAACATCCCAGTCTTCACGTTCTCTTTGCTTAGATTGGTTGTTATACAAAACTTAAATTCCATAAACTATGTTTTTGATCTACTGAGTCGAAAACCTTTCAATTCTGTTGTACTTCTCCAAATTTCAGCATCTCATTCATCCCTTCTTGTGACTCGGCCACCAAGACTATATCATCTATAAAAAAGCATACACTATGGCACATCCTTATGGATGTGCTTAGAGAGCTCATCCATAACCAAAACAAATAGGAAAGGGCTCAGGGCTAATCCTTGATGCAACCCAAAGTAATCGGAAAAGCGTCGGCCTCCTTTTCCGTTTTACGCACGTTGATCGAATGCTTCTTCATACATATTTATAATGGCTTGAATATATGATATGGAGGTTCCTCTTTTTTTCCGAAAGTCTCCATAGGACCTCTCTTTGGCACTCTATCACACCTTCTCTTGATCAATGAAGACCATGTGTAAATCCTTTTGTCTATCTCTATTAAATCCTTTTGTCTATCTCTGTAGTAGTCTATAGTACATTTTAGGAGATTGATAACTTCCGTCGTAGATCTACTTGGTATAAATCCAAATTGATTCTCTAAAACACCTTTTTGTTTCCCGAGCCTTCTTCTAATGGAAACCGTCTGTTTCAGTTAAATTCCTAAAGCCTGTAAAGCTTCAAACTCTAGGTTTGGCCCTCTGTCCACCAGCCATGGGGATGATTTTGTTGGGAATGCACACGTGAGTAGAGTTGAAAATTTGCTACATCAGAGTTGTGAGGAACAAGTGGTCAACGTATAACTCAAGTAGGCTCCTCCGATTATTGCCAATTGATTTATAAGTTAATATTTGTGCTACTCTCGGGATTGACCTAAGCCTGATAATTGTCCCCAAAAAAAGGGCAAAACATAGTAAGACCTCTTGAACTTTATAATTAATCACAACACACCCCCTGCACTTTCAATTTCGAAAAGTATCCCCCTGAACTTTGCAATTAAATGCAACACACTCCCTGCACTTTCAATTTAAAAAAATAGCCCTTAAACTTTGCAAATTAACACAATACACCCCCTGTACTTTTAATTTCATAAAATAGCCTCCTGAATTTTGTTATTACAAATAACTCACTTCCCGAACTTTATTAGTAAAACATAACATACCCATTAGACATTAATAAATTTCAAAATAAAAAGGTATGAAATTAAAAAATTTGAAACAAATTATGGAAAGATATTTTTTTGGAAAAAGTTTGAAAAAATATAATAATAATTTTAAATTTTATTTTTCAATGTTTGTAAAAAATTATTTATTCAATATTTGTTTTCAAATTTATTATTTCGTATATTTTTTTAGTTTTAAATTTTAAATCTTATTTTGGAATTTATTTTTTTAAAAACTATTATATTTTATCTTATAGTATTTTTTTTTATGAAAATTGTAAAAAAATATTTTATTATCTTCTAAAAGTTATAATTTTTTACTATAATTAATTAAAATAATTCAAAGGAACATACCCAGTGCCTCAAGGGCTGCCGCCTACGCAAGGTCTGGGGGAGGGGCGGATGTACGCAGCCTTCCCCCTTCAGGGTGTTAACCTAAAGAGAGGCTGTTTTCCAGTGCTCCCAACCTAAGGGTGAGGACTTCCCAGGAGGTCACCCATCCTGGTACTACTCTCGCCCAAGCACGCTTAACTTCAGAGTTCTAATGGGATCCGGTGACGGTGTGTTGGTGCCCTCTTTGGTAATTAATTAAAATAATTATTTTGTGTAAATAACAGAAAATCCTATTGTCTTTTACCTAAAAATGTAAAGCTCCTACCTTTCGTTTGAAAATATAATTTTCTATCTTTTGTATAAAACTGATTTTTAAATTGGTACAACGCCCCTACATTTCGCCTAAAAATATAAATTCCTATATTTTATATAAAACTAGAAAATCCCTGATTTTTAATTTGATAGATTTTTTTTTAGTTTTAAATTTGTCATTCTAATTTTTATTAAAGTCAAAAAAATATTATTATATTTTTTCAAAAATTATCCAAAATTGTAAAATTTATATATTTTTTTAATTTCAAATTTATTAATATTTAAGGGGTGAGTTAACTAAAAGAGACCGGCTTAGCTTGGTATAATTTTTCTAATCGAGTCGCATATCCGTGCTCGGCTTGGCTCGGCTCGTTAATTAAATGAGACCTACTCAATAACGGTATCATTTAGGCTTGATTACTTGGCAAGCTGGCTAGTCGAGCTTTATAAGCTCATTTACATGTCGGCTCATTGGGCTCATTTACCAGACTCATTAGGCTCACTTGTTGGGTTTATTAGACTCATTTGTTATCATTGTTACTTGGTTTGCTAAAAAAGGGTAATAAAACAAATCGTGCATAGAACTGTGCTATTCCTTTGAACCGACTAACCAGGCTCCATCTTCTTCCTTTTCGTTAGTATTTCTCCTCTTCCCTCTCTCTCTCTCTCTCTCTCTCTCTTTCTCCTTTAGTAGGGCCAAGGTTTAATAGGCCAAACCCTAGGAGACATTTAAATAGCAAACAAAAACATATAATGAATGGTGGAGGAAGCGTCACATGGCGCAATCTAGACATGTAAGCCGGCTCATGAGCCCATAAACGAGCCGGTTGGTGAGCCTTTCGAGTTGAGTTAGCCTCAGTTTGATTTGGCTTTTTTATTTAAACAAGTCGCCCTTAAACGAGCCGAGTCAGCTCTTGAGTCGGCTTAGACGAACCCGAGCCGAGCCGGTAGCGAGTTGAGTCAAACTAGCTCGCGAGCTGGCTTGGCTCATTTTCCGTCCTAACTGTGTGAGTGTTAACATGGTTGGGAGCCACATTTCTATCTCTAGAGATTACCACGGCTGGTCAAGACTCCAAGCGACCCAAGTAGTTGCTAAGGATCCCTAGGCCCCTTTTGAATAATTATATTATGAGTTTGCTTTTATAGACCACCTTTCATAATTAGATGGAATTATAGTATGAAGTGAGTATTCAAAATGTGCTTAAGATGACATGGACTACTTTGTTATAAAAGAGGCGGTCCACTAGTCAAAACTTGGTTTGAGCCCTAAACACTCGGGACCAGCCTTTGAGATTACTAGATTGAATATAGAACATGAGATTTGTTGAAAACTTCGACTTGACATTGGGCCTATTGTATATGTAGATCCTTCAATGCTACCAAGTTTGTTATAGGCCTATATTTGTTCACGTTCTCTTTCTTAATTGAATTTCAGATGTTCATTCTGTAATTGAAGTCCTTGAATCATTTTGAGCGTCACACCAAATGGTCTCCTGATTTGACATTCTTTTGCCCCTCGTTCCTCGAAAACCAAAAAGACGAACAAATTTGATGATAGGCACCTGGTTTAGCATCACCTGGTTTAGCATGTTATTGTGCACTGTCCTAGTTTAGGGGGTTATATGAGCTGCTTGCGAGCCAGCTCATTATTTAGCTTTGAAACACTTGGCTCATCTCCCTAAGCAGCAGAAGCTAGTTACAGCCTGGTGAAGTTTGGGGGCTGTAGTTTGCCGACCTAAATGGGTCTAAATAAGCAAATCTTGAGCTTGATTACAAGCCTGAAGATGCTGAGGTCAAAATTCGAGCCAGGTATGGGCTCTATACAGAGCCATCAAGCTCACTGCGAGCTTCTAGCCAAGCAAAATATTAGCTTGTCATCCTGCAGGGACTTGGCTCAACTGATTACCCCTATGCACTACCGAATGGTATAATACCCAATTTGGTCGCTGAAGTTTCTCACATTTTGTATTTCGATCTCAGTTTCACCTCTATTTTTGTCCCTCCATTAACCCGTCTCAACAATAACAATCCAGTGCCTTATAGAGGCTCCCGCCATTACCCATCTTTCATCAAAACCAAAATAGTAAATCTAGTTTTTACTAAAGATAACCATGTCCTCTTTTTCTTTTCTTCCTTTCCTTCCTCTTATGATTTTGTCTTACTCTTCTGGTTGTTGCTGATGCAGGATGTATCAGGCGTACCTAGCTTCAGGAGATTTACAATCTGCTGCATCTTTCTTGAACAGAATACCGAAAGATGATCCCCATGTCCGTTCTGTAATTCGTGCGTGCGAAGTTACTTATTTAAAGTCTAATACTCAGAAGACGAAGAAGAAGAAGAAGAATGGTTGATATCCTGGATGGTGCAATCGAAAACAAAAAACAGCTCAAGGTTTTGATTCAGCAAGAAGTCGCACCAAATCTTCCATTTCCGTCTCATTGATTTTGTTGTGATTCAGTTGATTGTAAGTATGGAGCTATGAATCAGACCGCTTAATGTCGTGGTCACAGCTGATGTTATGCAACAATATTTTGTTTTCTTCTTTTAGGAAATGTGAGTAAATTAACAGCAACAACAAACAACAGTCTCAGTGCCTCGCGGCTCTCGCAAAACGCAGGGTCTGGGAGGGGTGGATGTACGCAGCCATACCCATTCCGAGTGGAAAGGAGGCTGTTTCCGAGGACCCCCAACCTGAAGTGCGTTTACTCCTACAAGTAAAATAGTCACTTTATCATCAGTGGATTTAGCAAAAATGAGTTCCAAATGAATTAATAAGATAAGCATGCAAGCATTTAAGTGTGAATGTATGCTAAATACAGCCGAGTAATCAGTGAGTAAATTAACAGCAAATTATGTTATTACGCTACTAAGAACCTTTTGATTTCATATCTGAAATCAGTGCATCTGATCTTTAATTTATGCCACAACTAGATTTTTCTTAATGTGGTCTATACAGTAATGTCCTTTGTTACTTTCTGACCCATCTATGTGAACCGTAATGTGAAAATAATTGATTTTTTTTCTATATCACCTTTTTCAAAATCACTGTTTCAAATTATAAATAAGTGCTTTTTTATCTTACTAAGTTTTACTTGCTTCTGCTTCTACTTTGAGAAGAATGTTTCGACATTTGTTTACTTGTGTGTTTATCTAAAAGTACTTTTGTATTTTGGCCAAGTACTCTTGAAAACAAAAAAAAAAAAAAAAAAAAAAAAAAAAAAGAAAGTTTTTCATGGAAAAAGCATTTTTTTTTGCTATAAAAAGAAACTTGGCCAAATAGGTATTTAATGAACGCCATCAAGAACTGACATTGGAAAAGTGCCCTTTTTTGATAGGTAAATGCTAGATAGATGGGAAATTGGGTCGGAGACCTCTTGTTTTAGTGTCTCAAGCCTGGATGTCTTTCATTCGTATCATCGAGGGCCTCATTAGTGGAGAAGTAATCTTCAAGAGGGGATACAGATGGCTTGGGCGATTTTTTGGTAGGTAAGTATAATAGTAGATTTATTCAAGAAAATCTTTGTGAAATCATTTTTGTTCAACACTATGTGGAGGATTTTAATTCATTTTAGCTACTGTTCAGAAAATCGGTTGTTCTTACTTAGTAGGTTGGACCTGTAAGAGATTAATATCTTTTTGCTCCAAATAGAATATTCTTTTACAAGGTTTACATACTTTACCCCTCCTATTTTTCAGAAATTCTCTGAATCACCCCAAATTATTGGTCCATTGCTAACTAAAATTTGAGAATTTATTATTTAGGTGCGCTGAGGATTGAGTATTTATCATTTACATGCTCCGACATTTCATATATATAATAAAGTAGCCTACAAGTTAAAAATTTTATCACTTAGGTATTTTGAAGTTTAAAAGTTTTATTACTAAGGTACTTGTTACCAGAATTCGACAAATTCTTGTTCAAAGAATCTTGACTTAGGACACGATTATGCACAACAACAACAGTAGTAGTGCCAAAAGGGTTCCTGCCGAAACAGCGGCGGGGTTTTTTTTTTTTGGGGGGGGGGGGGAGGATGTACGTAGCCTTACCCCTTCAGAGTATTCCCCAAAAGAGAGGCCATATCCAAGGATTCCGCCAATATATGAATATCATCTATTGCAATTTAATATATTTCTGTCTAAAAATGCTTACATAGAACATGATTTTGCCAATGTATAGATACTCTTCACCTTAGTCCAGCAACTTTTTGTTTGAGTTTAGAATTTTTGGCCGAAAAATGTTCACATGGCACATATTATGGTAATCATGTGTCATATCTGCAATTCTTATTTAAAATTTGTTGGATTCCGACAAAATCTCACTTGATTAAGGTGGAGATATTTGAATTATACAACTTTGAAATATCAAGGTATCTCATAATATATATTGAAATGGTATGGGATAAATTCTCAAATCTCATGTCTTTAAGTGATAAAATAAGATTTTCTGTTGTAATGGGGATTTTTAATTTTTAGACAAAAAGGCAAGGTGCTTTTGTAATTTTTCTTTCAATAACTTTATTCCTTGAGTTTCTGTCATACATAGGTGCACTTTCGGTAACTCATACCATAGGTGCTTAACTTATAGGATGATATACTCATGAATTTTTTATGTAACTAGATATTTTATTTGGGGATATGTATGAGCCGAGCTGTTCTTAAGTTAATCAAGCTTGACTCGTCAACTTTCAGTTTGGATTGGGATCAACTCGAAGCTTATTGAGCTTGCAAAACAAAAAGCTCAAGCTGTGCTCATCGTACGTTAGAGGCCAACTTACTTTGGTTGAGCCGGAATCCAACATGATGAGCTTTGAGTTGAGCTCTTCTTATCTAGGCTTTATTTAAGTTAACCCATGCTTGTTTGGGCTTGGGTTGGGGCTCAAGCTCTACTTATTTATGTTTGAGTTTAGCTTAATTGTGTATACCTAGGCTAATGCATTGTATTAAATCTTTTAGGCTTTGTGAGCCTATGAACTTGAGCTCCATTGGGTTTGGTTTCGCTCGGTAAGCCAAACAAGATGGCCGGATAGACTTAAGCTTGAACCAGTTCAACCTTTTGAGCTTCATGATGAGTCAGCTCGGCTCATTTACATTCTTAATCAATATCTATGAAAATACTACTAAAGTTGTATGACAAGTGATCCTGATATGTGGCTTCCATTAGGGGTGTTCATGGGTTGGGTAATACCCAAGACCCATCCAACCCACGTCAATTGGGTTGGGTTGGTTTTGGTATATTTTTAACATTGGGTCTAGTGGGTCCAATATGCCTTGTATCCACGGGTATTGGGTATGATTTCGGATTACCCATGGGTCGGCATTTATTATCTTAGAGCATTTCTAAATGAGCCTAAATGAGGCGAACATATCTCAGATATTTTAAGGTTTGACTATTTATTATTTGGGTACTCGGACATTTCAATATATAAACTATTTATTATTTGGGTACTCGTACATTTTAATATATAAGTGAGATACTTTGATGTTTGACTATTACTTAGGTATCTGACGTTTCAATATACAAGTATGGTACCTCAAAGTTTGACTATTTATTACTTAAGTACCTAACATTTCAATATATAAGTTGGATACCTGAGATTTGACATTTTAGTACTTATGTATCATAAGTTCCAATATATAAGTGAGATACCTTAAGGTTTAAAATTTCTATCTATTAGGTGTCTAGATATTTTAAAATTTTATCAATCCGGTATCTTTCTTCTGAAATTCGAAATATATTCATTGGAAAATGATAAAGTAGAACATGACTTCGATAATATATAAGTATTTTTATTACAATTTGGGTATTTTGGCAAAGGATGTTCATACAACATATGATTTCGGCAATATATGTAAGTAGTTCACAGAAAAATTTGGTGAATATTTTATCATAATTCGTTAAATTTTATTGAAAATATTGGTATGACTTATATCTTATCTTTGCATAAAATTGGTTAGATTTCTAAAAAAATTTCATCAAATTCCAACATAAGGTACCTAGATGATAAAATATTTAAACTAAGGCTACTTCAATTGTAAAGCATATACCTAGTGCCTTAAGAGCTTTCGCCTAAGCAGGGTCTGGAGAGGGCAGATGTACACAGCCTCCCCCCTTTAGGGTATTACACCTGAAGAGATGCTGTTTCCGAGTGCCCTTAACCTGAGGGTGAGGGCTTACTGGGAGGTCACCTATCGTGGTATTGCTCTCGTCGAAGCACGTTACCTCAATTGTATTATATATAATTGAAATAGGGTGCCTAGATAATAAAAGTTAAAATTTCAGGGTACCTAAATAATTATATGTGTATACACGCATGCGGATGATTTAAATTAGAATAATCCTAGCATATTATCATTCAGATCAATAGTTGATAATTGGATCTCCTTCTTAGCTTTATTATCAATTATTTACCTTAAACTCAAATTAAAAATACTTAAAATTGGAACTTAGATGAATGTTTATGCACTAACCAAATATGACCGGACCCAACCTAACCCAACCCGATCCAACCCAGAATCATCATCCTATCATTTAGTAGGTACGGGTTGGGTATAGGTCATGTTAGTTCTTGACGCAACCCTCCCAAACCCCTAGGTTCCATTGATTGAATATTTTTTAAAAGACCCTTTTCATTGTGGATGTCAATCTTACAAAGCGGTATTTTTCCGACTCAGCAAAATCAACACCAACAATTCGAATGAAGATGCTCTATTATCTCATTCGGTGTGCTACATTAAATTTTACTTTTATTTTATTTCTTGTAGGAGCTTAAGAAGAATATTAGGTGAGTTATTGATAGATAACTGTCGTAGTAACATGTAAAACTGTTCCGTGTTTTTGCCACAATTTTCCTTCTGCACGTCTCCGGCCATTCTCAAAGAGACATGCATTTGTAACTTGATTTGTAGCATGATTATTTTTATCTAAAAATATGAAAATCTGAATAATGTTAAACTTAGCAAGTATTTGTAAGATATCTTTAATAATATTTCTAACATGCCATGGGTATGCACACTTTTTCTGAGCGCTCCTTCTGATAACCTTAATAACAACCACACTATCTCCTTATGTGAACTTGATGAAAACTCAACATCGCTACATTGTTGCTACTAATGTTGTCAAGATTGAAGCATTCCCTAGCCCTTGATATTCAAATATCACATGCTAACTCAAGTAATTTTGGGCAAGAAAGCCATACACAGCTTTGTTATGCCTCTTAGACCTATTGTAATTCAACTTTACACAACCAATTTTTGACCATGTATAGTACATAGCCATGTTATTGAGCTAGTTGATGAGCCCTCTTAGAAAAACCACAGTCTTGATCCACTTAGGTATGCAACTTCCACTCCATGTCTTTCATTTGCACTTCCAGAAGTATGTTAATTGAGTTAGGCATTGATGTGGTTTTAGAAACTCGGTGATTAATGAGCAGTTAAAACTAATGTTTTGGTTGAAGAACAAGTATTTAAGTAAGTCAATAGAATTATTGTAAATTAAGTTTGTCAATCAATCATTGTAGTTTAGGCTTTGAATTTAGGTTAGCCTAAATCAAAGCCCATTCTTATATTTTATCACGACAATGACTTTAATGGTTTAGGCTACAAGCTCTAAGCTTGGTTAATACTTAATTAGGGCTTAGAGTAATTAACCAAACGAAAGGCACAATCCATCTAATTACTATAGGTGTAGCATAGGTTATCTGAAGCACTACTAAATTCCTATAACCCATAATATAGTGTTAATTTATACATGTGTTTAGGTTTGGGTACAACCTCAACTCTGACCATTTGTGAAAACCTGTTATACTATGTTCTAAGCTACACGTACAAGACAACAAGCGAATAAAATTGGAAATTAAATCACGGCTACAAGCACCTAACATGATAATTAATCTCAAATATAAATTCCCCATAGGGGTGCGGAAAATAGTATAACATAAGTCATTATAGTAAATAAAACACAAATTTGAGATTTGGACGGCTACTCGTCCTTCACCTCTGGACTAGCACCATAGTAGTCTTACAAATCACAAATTCAAAGGAAAATGAAAATAAAACTCACGGATTAATGACTCCTCTGATCGATGTTACTTGACTCTAGCTTTGATTTCGTGCTAATTGGATCTCTCTTGGCGGCTCAGGGAGGAAGGAGATATGAAAATAGAAAAAAAAAAAAAATCAAAAAATACCCGTCCTCCCTTTTAATTTATAGGTGCAACGAGTCTTAGGGCAAGCCGCATTGGTGGCCTTTCGATTGGCACTCAATAGTGCGCGATTAGCATGCGCGGCTGATCGATCAACCGCTTCCAGAGAAGCAATGTCATGCATGGACGATCAATCGGCTAGAATTATAATCCTAAAATGCATTATTTGAAAACCAAATTTTTTGACCTAATGGGTGCCTTTTTGCACGCGTAGTTGGATTTCTCAACATAGTCTTCGAATTTGTCTACATTCGCCCTTTTTCCACCGTTTTTCAAGATATCCTCACTCCAGCACATTCCAAACCAAATTACACAAATACCACCCCATAATGTAAACGTAGTAGCTAAAAATATCATAAGAATAAGGTATAAACACATATAAAATATGAGTCATATTGGGCATTAAGCTATGGAAGATCATCATGTTACTTTTATATGTGAACAAAAATTGACATCAAAGAATGATAAACATAAAAGAAATTGGGTCATTTCTATTATCTATATTTTACATGTTGTCTTAACTATATCCATATATTTTTAGTTGTACGAATTTAGTTTGTGTAAAATTTAAAATATGATAATGTATTCTTAAGTGATAACAATGTTAAGTTAGTAGTATCTCTAAAAAATTTCATTTACTACAGTAATAATATCAAAATACATGCTAATGAAAAACTATGATTCATGAAACAAATAATTAGCTTATTGTAGTAAGAACAAAAAACTCAGTTTAATTTAATTAGATGTATTCCTGCAATTTATACAGTATAAGAACCGAATAATGTGAATAAAAATATAAGAACTAACTTAAAATAATATACGAAATATAAAATTTATACAAACAACGTGAAAAATAATATTTTCCTGTACATATTCAGAAATCTAAATAAGCTGTATAAGAGAAAAATCATTCTCAAACCCTCGCTCTCCTTAATGAAGAAAAGATTCAGGCTATGTTTGTCTGCAGCTGTTAGCTGTTACTGTTTATTTATTATTTGTTTTTGATTGATTAGTTGTTAGCTATAGGAGATGTGTAGATAATTTTATATAAGTATTTGGTAAAATTAAATGTTCAAGTCAGTTAACTATTGCAAAAGACATAGATATACATAAGCAAAATGTCATCCAACATTTCATAAATCTATTGCAATAAATATATGAATATCACCCGTCAACATATTGTTCTCTCCTGTATTTCTAACATCAGTGAAGATTCCTAGAACATCCAAAAATGACTCAAAAGATACATGACTAGGATTTATGTCTGGCAAAACAAAAGTCAGATAATCATTATTGTACAACAACAATAGCCCAGTGCCTCAAAGGGCTCCCGCATTAGTAGGGTCTGGGGGGATTGATGTACCCAGCCTTTCCCCAACCTGATAAGCTTGTCAGTAGCAGATAAGATAATCATCATTGTATTAATTAATAAACACCTATAAATTTCTCGATCCCTCTGATACTAAAATGTTGCACTATAGAAAAAAAAAAAAAAAAAAAAAATTGAACAAGAGTTCTTAAACTTTTATTAATTGATAATAGAACAAACACAAAAGCTTAATATTAACGCAAAAATAGTTGATTTAAAGGAGGGGAATATAATTGATGGCAATTATGTATGATGAAAAGAAGGGTCAGTTATTAACCTTCAATTGTGTTTGGAGCTTGAGATGCTAAAAACTATTTCTCAGTTTTTGAAAAGTTTTTTTCCCTAAATTTTAAAAACTATTTTAAATGTTAATAGACTATAGTTTTTTAACTAGTCAAATAAAGAAAATTATAGAAAAAGCTAGCAAAAAGTTATTGCCAAGCATCAGACTCGTTTGATTGTCACATGAATTAAATTTTCACGGGAAGAATTTAATTCTTATGTTGATTTACTTGGAAGTAGATAAAAAATATTTGGTTGTCGGACTGAAAAAATAAACTTTCTTGTGGAAATTACTTAAAAATAAAGGAATTAGAATTTACCTAAAAGAAGTTAAGTAAATTATTTCCTATATTATTAATAAATTAAAAATAACTAAATAATTTCTACTTTTTATATTCTATTAACTTCCTATCAATTAAATAAAAACTCAAATCCTAATATTTTATAAATTTTTACTTTTTGTATGTATTTATGCTAAGGCCATAATATTCGATGATCTCCTGGAAAGTCCTCACCCTCAGGTTGGAGACATTGAGAAACAACCTCTCTTCAGGTTAACATCCTAAAGAGGAAAGGCTGTGTATATCCGCCCCCTCAAGATCCTGTATAGACGGAAACCTTTGAGACACTAGGTACGCTCCTTTTTCGCAATATTGGGTATCACTGAACTGAACCGCTAGCACAACACAATTAATGGAAAAATATGAGGAGGAGCGGTTGAGAATCACAGCAGAAAAAGGAGGGTGGGGAAGCGGTCTCACAATCAATAATACAAAACGGAAACGTGGGTGGGACCCACTCAGCACATGTGTCCAACCAATGCTTGTGGGTCTTCTTCCCCCGCAATCTACTGCATCAACACGAAAAGAGAGAAAAAAAAAAAAAAAAAAAAAAAAAAAAAAGGGGGAAGAAGAAAAAGTAAAAAGCTAAAAATAGGTCTCCAAAAGAGTTAGGTCCGGTTTGACACATCGCATTGAAGCCTAGGATATAGGCGCTTTATTTTGTTGTTTAGCTTGACTGTTGACATTAAAATTAAAATTTTTAAAAATTAAATTTTAATTAAAAATTATACATTTTAACTTTTTAGAATGGGAGATTGAATTAGAATTCTATGTTGACTTTGTAGAACTTAATCATAAAATGATTTAAATCAATTAATCCAAAGTTGAAGATGACTTGAAAATGAAAGAACTCCACTCAACCGTAATTTGATTGGAAACTCAAAATAACCTTATTTGAGTGACTTGATCGGAATGGATCTAACCCAACTTGAACTTGTCTCCATCTGACTCAAAGTTAGATATACCAAAAGTAAAAAAAATGATAAACCTAATACTCGAGATGATTCAAGCCTAAAATGACTCTCTCTAAGTCAGATCTAATAGAGCTACTCCAAAACTCGAGATGACCAACCTAATTGACCCCGAAACCTAGAGATAACTATGTGAGAAAAACTGGAACAAACTTGATATACTCTAATACAAATTTGTTAGGGAAATCTTGATGCGGAAGCATAAATCTTAATCACTTGATTTGGTTCAAATAATACGACTTACACAAACGAGAAGTAAACAAAAATAGGTGAAAGAAAGAACAAAAAAGAAGGACACATTGATTTATGTGGAAACCCCTCTACAATCTAGAGGCGAGAAAACCACGGGCGAAGATGGTGATCTTTATTGATACTTGAATGGAAGAATTACAATCACACTTCCTCTTAACGAGATCTATGGAGAAATATATATCACTTCCTTTGAACTCTCGTAGCAGTCGAATATCTGAATTGGAGGCATTATAAAATCACCTCTCTCTCTTGATGACGGCAGCCTTACTCTGAAATTGGATACCTAAACTGAAACCTTAATAAGTCTATTTATAACCCTTGGGGAAAAACGACTCCCGATCGATTGGTGAGTCCCGATCGATCGGCCTTCTCTCGGCCAAAACATGTATTTTTCACTTAAATCACCCGATCGATTGGACATCCCCCGATCGATCGGTGACCTCTCGGCTACCCTTAATTTCTAAATACATAAATTTGAGGCATAATCCTAACAAATCTCCACCTTGACTCAAATTTACATAAAAAAAACAAAATGTCTCCACCTACTCCACAAAGCACCCCCCACACAGGATTATTTAGACAAAACACAAAACCTAACCGAGTCCGAGCGAAACTTGAACTTCTTGCTAGGTAGCATCTGAATGAACATATCTGAGAGGTTATTAGCAATGCCAATCTTCTTCTTCTCTGAATTGGCTCTTAACATGCTTTCTGAAACAGCCACCTACTGCTGAACTGTGTTACTTAACTGAAACTGAACTCCCTCTGGCTTATTCACCTGACTTGAATCACAACTGACTGATGACATCTTTTGTGAACTCAATAATGAAGACTCATCAAACGTGGTATCTCTACTCGTCAGGAATTGCTTGAAACGAAAACCGTTCTGCTTCCCATAAAGCCCTTGTTCACAGAATTTTAGTCCTGTAAACTGACCACACAAAGAGCCCCTTATACAGTGCTCAGACAGACCCCTATCACCTGAATGATCCAATCTTAATTTTCTTGAATTTGTGATCTCTGGTTCTATCAACAACGATGATGAAGATACTGCACCAGATCTTGCAACTGTGGAACTGACAAGCTCATACAATGTACCTAGCCTTCTACCTTTCATGACTGTCAAAGCACCCTTAATGACCTTCAAAACTCCACCTCCAGCTATGTACTTGTACCCTTAGACTCAAGAGTACCTAAAGAGATGAGATTCTTCTTCAAATCAGGAACATGGCGAACATCGCTCAAAACCCTGATAGTGCCATTGAACATCCTAAAACGAATTATTCCTATACCCAGAGCTTTGCATGAAGTATCATTACCCATCAAAGCAACTCCACCTCGAACTGACTCGTATGTGGATAACCAATTCCGATTGGGACAAACATGATAGGAGCGATCCGAATCCAAAATCCAACTTTTTCTAAAATTGGACTTAAGTTTAGACATAGACAAAATATCTCCATCAATCTCATCTTCCATAACACTAGCTACTATGGATTTCTGGTCAGACCTGCTATCTGCTTCTAATCTTCTCTTAAGTTTGTAACAATCTCTCTTAATGTGCCCTTTCTTATGACAGTAGTTACAGGTTAGGTCTTGATGCGTAAACTTAGACTTGCTTCCACTATGATCATACTCAGTTCTCCCTTTCACAAATAAACCACTACATGACTTATAAACAAAATCTGATAATTCCTTATCTACCCGTTCTTTACTCAGTAGGTTTCTCTTAATCTCATCAACAGATATGGTTTGTCTACCACCATATATCATGCTTTCAACAAAGCCTCTATAAGAGGTAGAGAGTGAACATAACAATAACATTATTGATCTTCATCCTTAGGAGCATCATCAAGCCCCTTTAACTTCTGAATTAACGAATTAAATTCATTAACATGATTCTTAAGTGACGTGCCTTCTGACACACGAAACGTGAACAACCGATGCTTAATTGCGAGTTTGTTGGAGACAGGCTTGAAACATAACATATCCTACAATTTCTCCCACAACTCCTTAGCGGTCTTCACTTCTAAAACTTCTGTCAAAACGTCATCGGTAAGACACATCTGAATAGCTGTGAGAACCTTTTCGTCTAACTCCTCCCATTTTACTTTTGTCAAATTCTCTGGTTTTCTCTTTCCCATCTAAAGCTTTCTTTAAGCCACTGTAAGTCAAGAGGCCCTTAACGCGAACCTGTCATAAACTGAAGCTCCCTTGACCACCAAACTTCTCAACTTCAGACCTAATTGTGGACGTCATAGTACCAAATCGAAATAAATAGCGCTGTGATACCAATTTGTGAGAAAAGCTGGAACAAACTTGATATACTCTGATACCAATTTGTTAGGGAAATCTTGATGCGGAAGCGTAAACCCTAATCACTTGATTGGATTCAAATAATACAACTCACATAAACGAGAAGTAAACAAAATAGTTGAAAGAAAGAACAAGCAAGAAGGACACAATAATTTACGTGGAAACCCCTCTACAATAGAGAGGGGAGAAAACCACTAGTAGAGATGGAGATCTTTATTGATACTTGAACGGAAGAATTACAATCACACTTCCTCTTCATAAGATCGATGGAGAATTATAGATCACTCTCTCTGAACTCTCGTAGCACTTGAATATATGAATTAGAGGAATTGTGAAATCACCTCTCTCTCTTGATGACGGCAGCCTCACTCTGAAATTGGATACCTAAACTAAAACCCAAACAGGTCTATTTATAACCCTCGCGAAAAAATGACTCCCGATCGGTCTGTGAGTCTCGATCGATCCGCCCTTTCTCGGCCAAAACATGTATTTTTCACTTAAATCACCCAATCGATCGGACATCCCCCGATCGATCGGTGACCCTTCTGCTACACTTAATTTTTAAATACATAAATTGGAGGCATAATCCTAACAAACTAAAATTAAATATGACCTGACTCAACTAGTAGAACCTATATTTTTTTGGTGTAATAAATGAATGAGCAACCAAAATATAACTCTTTTAGTACAATATAGTTGATTTTGAGATCACAAGGAATATGAAAAAAAAATGAATTTAAACAGAGTAACGGAAGGGAAAGAGATAACTGAAGAAATTACCGTGCTGTGGAGAATCCACTGCCCTAAGTCGTTTATGTCCCTATAAAGGTACAATGGGATGAATGGCACTTCGACCCCAAGGTTAACATGGCACCCACCTTAGCAGTGTACTCCGGAGAGATGAGTGAGAGTATGCCCCAACTTGCTCAGTAACGGGGGAGAGGATATTTTGAGAGAGAAAAAAGCCGTGAAGAAGAAGGAGAAATTATGTGAAGATTTCATATATGAAATCCGTGCTTAACAAAACACTATAGGACCATATTTATAGAATAAAATGCTTGGAGGTTAAGTAAAAGATCATGGCAAATAATCCGTCTCAAACAAGGAAAGTGGCGGATATGGGAGCCTAAAAATCCAGTAAGTTATGGAAAAAATCAGTTAAGGAAAGAGCGGCAAAAGATGCAGTAAAATGCGTACTTGAGCTCGACCCTCGAGAAAAGACTGTGGACAACTCCTTAAGGTAGCACCCTCGAGGTCAATTAAAGAAGATGCCTTGAGCTCGAGCTAAAGGCCTCGAGCTCAATTCAACAACAAGAACTCGTCATGAGTTTATTTACGACAACTTAAACAAATACAAGGGTCGTAAAAATAAAGGCAATGCAGGCACGCACGCGTGTGGTTCACAAAATCCACTCTAGACCCCACATTACTTTATCAAGTACAATAACAAGAGGATATATAAACTATACTCTCCTCCTCTAGATTTTCTATATGGAATTGGGACAAAAACATGAAACTCCAAAATTGAAACACACTACCCCCAAATTCCAACAATCTCCCACATAGTTCAATGTTGAGAAAGGAAGGAAAGAAAGAATGTTACTGAGCAATGAGACGGATGCTTGATGATGCTATTGTCTTTTGAACTTGAAACAGCACTTAGTGACTAAGCATGTCCCACAACCGCCCATTGGTGAGTAAGGTCTTGAATCATGAGCAGTCATTGTGAGGAGCATACCTAACCCCTTCATGTGGTTCTCAAGGCTAAAATGCACTTTGTGATCAGGACGTATGAGGTCCCTCAAAAATAATCCAAAACCTGGAATCAGAACTGCTCTAGAAAGTAAGCCCATACTCTCAATAGGAGGACTTTCTACCCTCACAGTCTCATAGGTGAGTCCATCAGGTAAGCTGCCGCACCATCATAAAAGGCTATAGACATCATTAAGAGCCAAAGGTTCATCCTCACATCATGGGCAGTAGCAGTGTGTTCATCAGGTGTGCCGCCCTAAACCGCCACAAAGGGTTATGAACAACATTAAGAGCATTAAACTCAACCTCCGTCATGGCAAATTCAACAAATCCTAGAGCCACTCGTACAGCATACATGGGAAGGGTTCGAGCGGCTATCTCAAATTTTCCAATCTCTGACTTCGTTTGACCCATTCAACAATGAGAGTAACTCCCGAGATGGGTATCCACTAGGTAGGGGTGTAAATGAACCGAACGTTCAACGAACTACTCATGTTTGAAATCGATTAGGGGTCGTTCGTGTTCATTATAAGGGCTCGATAGCTTATCTAGTCGAGTTTGAGCACGCTTGATAAGCTTAACGAGATGAGTTCGAACAAGGGGTGCTCGGCTCATTAGCGTTCGCGAATAGCTCGTTCAGGGTCTTGATAAGAGCTCGTTAAGGGCTTATTAAGAGCTTGTTAACAGTTGATATTGGTTCGAAAGTAGTTTGATAATGGCTCGATAGTAACTTGAAAAGCTCAGCTCGATAGTAAGCTCGACTTGACAGCAAGTTCAACTTGATTTTAAGATCGATTGGGCTTGATAACGAGCTCGATTCAGCTCAATAACGAGCTTGACTCGGCTTGATAAGCCTAACGAGCCAAGTCGAGTTGAGTATCAAACACACTAAAATATTATCAAATTGAGCTCGAACATGGGTTGGGAAAGCTCGATAAGAGCTCGGCTCGAGCTCAAACTCGATAAGCCTTACCAAGCTTGAGTTTGAATAGGGAGGCCCTCGGCTCGACTCGGCTCGTTTACACTCCTAGCTTGGATTAGGACACACATAGGGGCTTTAGACCCATTCCCTCAGCTGTTTCGTTCATCAATTTCCTTGCAAAGCTTTTTGTACGAGGATCTGGTAGATTTTTCTCACTCCTTACAAATTCGAGTGAGATCACATTGTTCATGATCAAGTTTCTCATTGACACCATGCCTGAGGCAAATATGCCTCTGCTTGCCATTATAAGCCTCACTTTAAGCAACACCAATGGCTGCTCGTGAGTCACAGTGCAACGACACTGAAGGCACGGGTTTCCCCCACAATGGAATGTCTCTTAGGACACTCCTCAGCCATTTAGCTTTCAAACATTCCATCTCAAGAGCAACAAATTCCGACTCCATGATCAATTTAGTAATACAGGTTTGTTTAGAAGATTTCCATGAAATAGCACAGCTAAGAAGCACAAATATAGAACCGCTAGTAGAATGAATTTCATCATAATTCGACACCCATTTAGCATCATAGTATCCCTCTAACATAGCATGGAACCTTTTATAGTGTAAACCCCAATTCATGGTACCCTTAAGATACCTTAACAGCCTTCTTAAGGCACTCCAATGCTCATCACTAGGGTTATGGGTGTAACGGCGAAGTCTATTAATGGCATAGGCAATATTAGGACGAGTGTAGTTCATTGAGAACATTACGCTACCAATTATCTTAGCATATTCAGCCTATGATACACTATCTTCTGTGTTTCTTATCAAATGAACATTAGGGTCATTTGGAGTTTTAGCAGGTGTGTCATCAAAGTGACCAAAATTCCTCAATATTTTCCCCACGTAATAGGATTGACTCAAGGTCAAACCCTCAAGAGTTCTAGTTGTTTTAATACCAAGTGTCACATCGGCCTCACCTAGGTCTTTTATATCAAAACATGTACTCAAGAAAGACTTAGTATCATGCATCATATTACACTCGTTCCAAAGATAAACATGTCATCAATATACAAACAGATAATCACACAGTTATTATCAACATGCTTTGAATAAATAAAACCATCATCACTATTTACAACAAAACCATGCGTGACGAGGGTATAGTCAAAATTTTGATGCTATTGTTTAGGAGGTTGTAAAAGTCTGCACAAAGGCTTTACTAGTTTATATACTTTATGCTCCATATTAGAAACCTCAAACCCCTTGAGTTGTTCCATATAAATTTCTTCCTCAAGGTCACCATTCAAAAATGCGGTTTTATTGTCTATTTGGTGTACTACAATATTATGTATGGATGTTAGAGCTAACAGGTCTCTTACAGTGGCTATCTTAGTTACGGGGTGAGTAAGTATCAAAGAAATTTATTCCTTGTTTCTAGGTGTACTTTTTAGCCACCAGCCTAGCCTTGAACTTCTCTATGATCCCATCAGTCCTTGGTTTGTTTCTAAACACCCACTTACACCGTATAGATTTGTATCATCTAGGAAGGTCCACTAACACCGAAGTGTTATTGCTCATTATAGAGTCTAACTCATTACTTATGGCCTCTCTCCAAAACAAAGAATCTATGATTCTCATGGCCTCATCACAAGTTTTGGGACCTTCCTCTAGCATGAATGCATTCACAACGTATTCATCAAAATCATGATGCTTAGACAAGAAAGTAGTAATGAAGCGAAGCCCAAAATTAGTCTCAGTTTTAGCCTTCTTGCTTCTTCTAAGTTCTTAAGCCTTTAGGGAACGCATGACTAAATGATGATGTAGATGCAACAAGAAAATGATCAGGTAATGAAGCATGCATAGATTCTTTAGTGGGAAACTTATTCTCCAAGAATTCAGCATTTCAGGATTCCATTATCTTTCCGAGCAAAAGCATGAATCTATATGCAGCATTGTCCATGGTATAACCAACAGAGATGGCATCCATATTTTTAGAACCAATTTTACTTCTTTTAAACTCAGGAATTCCTACTTTTGCTAAACATCCCCATACTTTCAAGTTTATGTTAGGCGCATAGCCCTTCCATAATTCATAAGGGTTTTTATCTAACTTCTTATGTGGAACCCTATTTAATAAATGACAAGCAGATAATATTACTTCCCCCCACAAGCTCGAGGGTAAGCCTGAGCTAATAAGCATATGACATTCATCATCTCTTTAAAGGTCCTATTTTTCCTCTTAGCTACACTGCTCTATTGAGGTGTATCAGGGGCTAAGACGTCATGAATTATGCCAAGTTTCTCATAATGTTTCTTAAGGAAGGTATAATATCATACTCACCTCCTCTATTAGACCTTATCCTCTTGATCCTATGGTCCATTGGTTTTCAATCTCAGCTTTATATTTAAGAAACATTTCCTTAGCCTCGTCTTTAGTATTTAGGAGATACACCTTGGTGAAGCTCGAGTAATCATCTACAAAAGTGATATAATATCTTTTACCACCTTTACTTATAGTGTTCTTAAAGTCACATAGGTTAGAATGCACTAGCTCGAGCAGGCTCAAAGTCCTTTCTACTAATTTGTTAAATGGTTTCTTTGGATGTTTAGCCTCGACAAATCTGTCGCATTTATCAGGCTCGGTCAAATCACAATTAGGGAATAAACTCATTTGTTAAGTTTCTTAACCGAATTATAGTTTATATTTCCAAGTCTAGCATGCCACAAATTCGAAGAATCAACCATATAAGCCGAAGTAGAAGCATTCTCATTCATAACATCAAGTACAAACAGCCACCATTACAGTTTCCCGACAAAGTTGGTATTTTTAGTAAGAATTAGCTTGTCAGACTCAAAGGTTAACTTAAAGCTTGCTTTGTTCAACAATGCACCGGAGACTAAATTCCCACGCACATCAGGAACAGGCAGCACATTCAACAAACACAGAGTTTTTCCAAAGTTGAGTTTAAGGAGGACCTTTCCCTTGCCCAAGACAGGGACTGAACTGGAATTGCCCATAAATACATTCTCCCCATCAGTGGCTTTCTCATATTCATTAAACATGTCCTTATTGGCGTGGCACCAGTATTCACAACCCACTCAATCGTGTTCCCAACCATATTCGCCTCGAAGATCATGGCAAGAAACACGTCTCCTTCCTCGGTGAGATTAGCCTGGGCTTGTATTCTATGTGCTTTCCAGGTCCAATTCCTTCCTACAGTTCCTTGATGTATGGCCAGTCTTGCCACAATTCCAACATGTTCCTTTGTTCCTCTTTTAGACGTCATTAGCATTGTCCATTGGCCTTTCCCTCGAGATTGGCCTTGCTTGTTGCTAGAGCCTTCCTCTCAAGCATTATACTTGCCCTTATTCCAAGGCTTCTTGAGCTTGCTTTTCTTTTCTGCATTTCTTGATTCCACAAGGTTAGTTGCTAAGGAGGAGTGCTCAAAGGACTTCCTCTTGGCTTATTTATGGTTCTAATCTTCCAAATTAATATGGGAGATCAGGTCCTATAAAGTTATGTCCTTCTTCTTGTGTTTTAAAGATGCTTTATAATTTTCCAAGAAGGAGGCAGTTTTTCAATAAGATAGTTACCTTAAAACGTTTCACAAAACTTCATACCCTCATTCATAATATTAGTGCATAAAGTTTTGTATTCGAGGATTTGGTCAAGAATAGGTTTTTCATCAACTATCGTAATAGCTAACCACTTACTACACACATATTTCTTAGCTGCACTATCATCAAAGCCATACTTGTTTAACAACGCTTCCCATATCTCTTTAGTGGTTTTCATGTTAACATAAATTTGGTAAAGAGGAGATGTCATACAATGGAGAAGCAATCCCCTACAATTATGGTTATCTTTCTCGAAGTCCTTATTGGACCTTGGTGGGGCTCTATCTTAAACAAAGTATAGTGAACCTTTATTTGACCTAATAAGAACTCCATCTTATTAGCCCACATTTTGTAGTTCTTCCTATCCAAAGGCTCAGTTTTTGACATACCAGGTATGATAAAGTCCGCATGAGTTATATTATGTTTACTCATTATAATAAACAACTTAGATTGTCGGTGTAATAGTTGAATGAGTGACCAAAATGTAATTCTTTTCTTACAATATAATTGACTTCAAGATTACAAGAAAGATGAAAGAAGCGACTTTAAATAGATTAACAGAAGGGAAAGAGATAATCTAATAAATTGCTGCGCCGTGGAGAATTCACTGCCCTAAGTCATTTATTCCCCCCACAGAAGTTCGATGGGATGAACGGCACTCCGACCCCAGGGCTAACACAGCACCCACCCTAGCAGTGTACTCCAGAGAAATGGGTTAGAGTACGCCCAAACTTGCTCAGTAACGAAGGAGAGAATATTTTGAGAGAGAGAATGACGTGAGGAAGAAGGAGAATTTCGGTGAAGATTTATATTAAATATGTGTTTAACAAAACCCTATAGGACCGTAGTTATAGAGTAAAAGACTTGGAGGTTAAGTAAAAGATTATGGTAAAGAATCTACCTCAAATAAGGAAAGTGGCAGATATGTGAGCCTAAAATTCCGGTCATTTATAGAAAAATCAATTAAGGAAAGAGTAGGAAAAGATGCAGTCAAAACGTGTACTTGAGCTCGAGCTTGTAGCCTTGAGTCTCGAGACTAGATCGTGGACACCACGACGTGCCGGCTAGCCGGCTCGGTTAGGCAAGGAGGGCGTGTTTGCGCGTGTGTGGTTCATAAAACCCACTCTAGACCCTACAATACTTTACCAAGTACAATAACAGGAGGATATATAAACTGGACTCTCCTCCTTTAGATTTTCTATGTGGGATTGGGGCAAAAGCACGAGAATTCAAAATTGAAGCATACTATGCCCAAATTCTAACAAATTTGACATAGCCCAAGTATCTTGAAACTGGAAAGAACACAACTCGATTTAACTAAAACCTAAGATGGCTCAAGGCCTAGATCATCCTATCTTGCTCAAATTTAACCCATGCTAGCCCAAATCTTAGAATGAACCCATCTAATTAATCCAAAATCTGATATGACTTGAGCATGATATGAACAAACTAAAACTCAACCCAAGTTGACCCTTGAAATGACGAAATCCGAAATTATCCAATCTAAACGAAGCCAACCCTAGTTGACTTGAAATCCAGAATGATTTGACTCTTGACTCAAAACTTTATGGGATTACATTTCTAACTTCTAAGTCTCTGCTTACCAAATAATAAAATTTGAATCGGATCCCGATTTAAATTCAACCAAAATTGAAATTGGAATTATAATTCCAGAATACAATTCTAATTCAATGTGCTAAATAGAGCCATACTGTCATTGAATTTTTCATTTGTAATAGTTTTCCATACTTTTCTTATATCACAAATCATATTTTAATTGTTATTAGTTTTAGTCACCCAATATGAAACTAAATTGATAACAAAACATAATTTAAATGAACTTAGAAATTAGAGTTATGAAGTAAGTTTTTTCATTTTTATCAATTTTGTCTAATGTTTACCTTTATCGATAATAAAAGTATTATACAAACGCTAAGTAAAAAAATTTTAACTTTAAAAGCAGTAAAAATATAAAATGACCTAATTAATTTAAAAGAAAAATTTTAAGATGTATTTTAGAAATAAAAATTAAAAGGTCACTATATTTCAAACAATGATCCTTTTGTAGGTGAGATCAAGTTGTAGAAGGAGGGACAATTATAAATGAATTGTTTAGTGCCTGCCATCTGGGAATATCGAGAATAATCCTCGAATGGGACAACAATGTGGTGATCGAGGCCATTGGTGGCATGTATTCTACTCCGACTGCGATTATCATTATTGTAGAGGATATTAAGTTGATTACATCTTAATTCGTTCAAGTTTTCGTCCGCCATTATTGCAAAGAAGCAAATAGAGCAGGTCATTGATTAACGATTATTGGGTACGAGGATCTGGGGTTACCCTTTACGGCTCCCCCGTACAGGGTACTCTTTTTCTTATTCTTTGTGCTAATACCTTAGGAATCCCTCTGATTGGGTATGGGGATCTGGGATTACCCTTTACGGCTACACCATTTTTAGAAATTATTGATTGGTGGTAATAAAGTGTTTAACAACTTATGCATGAAGGTTTGAACTTTGATATGTTATCAAATTTGTTAGGCTTTGATACCACTTGTTATAATTACCCACAAAATATTGAAATCGTAAATTGGAATATTAGTAGAAAACTAAAGGAAATCCGGGCGTAAAAACAAAAATATCGGAATTTACGTGGTTTAGCGAAAGCCTATATCCATGAAGGGGAGCACAATAACTACACTATAATATTGAAAGTTTATATAAGATGTCTTGACTCTCAACCTTTTTCAACCTTAATAGCAACAATCCTAGTGTATATCTATAGAGTTTCCCAGACTAAGACCCTACCCAACAAATTTTAAAAACAACACTACAATAATTACCTTTTGCTCTGTTTAGTACATGAAATTGAAGGTTCGGATTGCAGAAAGCCACTAAACTCAAAGAGTACTCAATCACAACATCACACCGTGAAATAATAAAATTCAAGCATTAATGCTATATCCTCATCTAAAATAGGTATGAATCGATTCCTCATTACCAGTATTAAACACTTTTGATTGATAATATGAGATTATTTACTATATTAATCTTAAGCTTTAAATTCTGAATAGCACTCTATTTTATATTGCTATAAAAAGATATAAGAAAATTATTACTTAAGTCTACTGAGGTTTGACAATTTATCATCTAGGTATCTTGATGTTTTAATATATATAATAAGGTATCCTAAAGTTTGAATGTTCTAACACTTAGGCATCCTATGTTAGAATTTAATAAAGTTTAGAGAGAATCATATGCCAATTTCATACAAAATATGCTAATATAGTGCATGATTACAATGATATAATTTATATCAATTTTTTCAGCAAAAATTCAACAAAATTATAATAAAAAATTAGCTTAATTTGATGTATATTACCTATAAATTGCCAAAATTATGTGTTGTTTCATCATCTTTTGGTAAAAAGTCATCAAATTTCAATGAATAAACTTATATATTGTTAGAATCATGTTTTACTTTATCATTTTTCAACAAAAATCTATTAAATTTTGGGAGAAAGATACTTGATTGATAAAATTTTTAATTGCCGCGTTGTAGCAAATTTACTACCCTAAGTCATTTATGCCCCCATAGAGGTACAATGGGATGAATAGCACTCCAACTCTCAGGGTTAACACGACACCCACCTCAACTATGTGCTCCGGGGAAATGGGCTGGAATATGCCCCAACTTGCTCAGTAATGAAGGAGAGAATATTGACGGAAAAAAGAAAGCCGTGAAGAAGAAGGAGAAATTCTGTATTTTTGTAAGTGAATTATGTATATGAATTATGTGTTTAACACAACTCTAAACGATCGTATACATAGAATAAAATACATGGAGGTTAAGTAAAAGATCATGGCAAAGAATCCGCCTCAAATAAGAAAAGTGGCGGATATGGGAGTGCCTAAAAATCCGGTTAGTTCTGGGAAAAATCAGTTAAGAAAAGTGCGGGAGAAGGCGTGGTTAAAACGCATACTCGAGCTTGATGCCTTGAGCCTTGAGACCCAGAGAATAGACAGAGCCTCAAGCTAACAACCTTGAGGTCCACTAGGGAAGACATCTAGAGCTTGAATAACATCCTTGAACACAACCCAACAATAAGAATTCATCTCGAGTTAGTTTACGACAACTTAAACAAATACGAGGGTCGTAAAAATAAAGGTCAGGGTTATAAAAAGTCCATAGCAAGCCACACCATGACGCGCCGGCTGGCTTGGCGAGGCGGGGCGGGCGCATGTGGTTCACAAAACCCACTATAGACCCTAAACTATTTTACCAAGTACATCAACAAAGGGGTATATAAACTAGACTCTTCTCTATATTTTTTATGTGAGAATGGGGCAAAAACATAAGACACTAAAATTGAAGCACACTACCCCCAAGTTCCAACAGTGTTGAATTAAAGTGTAAAGGGTAAGTAATTGTAAAATTCAGGAACTGTGTTGTATTTTGGGCAGGTCCTAACATTTTCTGGACTCCAAACGAATGTTTTGGAAATGGGCCCCTTCGTATATAGTTTTGTTCTTAACAACATAACACTAATATAATAAACTATAGAATTTTAATTATAAAACTTATTAATAGTAGGGTGTGCAAAAAAAGGTCTAAACTGTAATCCAAACCGGACCAATTGTAATTTACGGTTTAATTTGGTTTATGGTATGAAAAGTTATAGTTTGGTTTAGAATATTTTAGTTAGTAGGGTTTATAGTTTAGTTTCGCTTTAAAACCAAACATAAATTGTAAACCAAAAAAACAATAAATTAAAGGAGTGTTGAATGATTGTTTACACCATCCGAATCATAACAAATCATGTTATTAGTCAGTAGAATTTAACTTGATATCTGGATAAAAAGTCAAGGTTATCTGCAATAATGGTCCATGCATTTTTTTAATTGTGTCAATTTAGTCCTCTATAATTTACATTGTGACAATTTAGTCATTTAGTTAAATTTAAGTTAAGTTAATGACACAGTCATATTATATTCAAGTAATCCAATGTAAATCCAACAATTGATTCAATTTAATCCAATCTCTGACCGAACAATAAAAAGTTTCATTAACAATTTAACCTAAAATTTACTTTAAGGACTAAATTAACATAATACACTTGTACATGAACTATATAATTAAAAATGTAAGATTAAATTGATACAAAGGGCAAAGTACAAGAAAACTAAATTGATACAAGAGTAAAAGTACAAGGATCTATGTAGTAAATAACCCCAAAAACTATTACTATTGAAATTTTGTTATATTAATGTTTAGGAAAATTACCACTTAGATATCCTAAGGTTTGATTATTTATTACCTATATACCACGACATTTTAATATATATAATAAGGTATCTTAAGGTTTCAAAATTTTATAACTTAGGTACCCTATGTGAGATTTGGTGAATTTTTGTGAAAACTCAAACTTTTTTCATCATAAAATATTGACACAGTGCATGATTTTAATAATTTATACGAGCGATATCAATTTTTTCAACGAAAATCTAACCAATTACGAAAAAAAGTCAATAAATTATGATGAAAGATATTTGTATATTAGTGAACTAAGGTGTTATGTTAGCATTTTATTATAAAAAATATAACAATATGACAGATGACACTTATATCTTGCTAGAATTATGTCCTATGTTAGCCGTTTTTAAAATAAATCTATCTAATTATGAAAAATGATTATTTAATTTATTAAAATTCTTAAATTTTAAGGTACCTTATTGTAAATATTAAAATTGTTAAATTTTTATCGGGCCTTTAGGCTCGGCCCATGAAGTTGGAACACATGAGATCCACATATAAGCCCAAGTGGAGTTCTATCCTAAAATCAATTGGCAATAGGTAAAGTAATCTACTAGGCTTATAAGGTGATCACTTCTTTCTCTCAACTCTAATGTGGGATTCAACAAGACTCAAATGTGGAGTCCTCAATACTCCCCCTCACATGTGAGTTTACGACAAACACACCCCTTACCTTCTCCGATCCAATTGGATCCAACATACTGGAGAGGCCTCAGGGAACCAAACACAAATGCACCCCTCTTCACTAGGACACGGTGCGACAAATAAGAAATCGGGATTATCAACCCACTCTGATACCAAGTTAAATTTTGATACAAACCGAAGGAGGTTCCATCTTAAAACCAATTGGCGATGAGTGGAGTAACTCCTTGGCATATAAAATTCGCCTACCCTTTCATAAACCATTGATGTGGGATGGGATCTTTTTTCGTGTATCAAACCACCACGCTTCCGCATCTCGCGTCCTCGCGAGTTGGCTTTGCACTAGATTTCTAGTCTCGGGCGAACACTACAATTCCGACTTTACCACTTGAGATTCGGAAAGCTACATCGGTTCTTCTTGAAAGGTGGCAATCGACCTTGAGACATGTCACGCATAGGCCCCCATAAGACTATTGAGTGACATCGGCCCCCCATATGACTTGTGAGCGGCATCGGCCCCCAATATGACTGGCAATCCATGGCGCAAGATCGGTGGCTCTGATACCAATGATACAGACTGAAGGAGATTCCATCTCAAAACCAATTGGCAATGAGTGAAGTAACTCTTTGGCATATATATTGGCCTACCCTTTCATAAACCACTGATGTGGGATGGGATCTTTTTTCCTGTATCAAATTTCCATCGGGCTTTTAGGCTCGACCCATGAAGTTAGAACACATGAGATCCATATATAAGCCCAAGTGGAGTTCCATCCTAAAACCAATTGGCAATAGGTGGAGTAATCCAGTAGGCTTATAAGGTGATCACTTCTTTCTCTCCACTCCAATGTGGGATTCAACAAGACTCACATGTTGAGTCCTCAATAAAAATGTCAGGACACTTAAGTGATAAATCTTTAAACCTCAGGTAGGTAAAAGATAAATTCCATTATGTTTGTACATAGATAATTAAGCTAGAATTACAAATATATGACAACCATGAATGTTACATAGAGACATATATATAATATATCTGTAATTAATTTATATTTTATTGATAAAGTATGTAATTTTTGTAATATTATAGTTAAACCACAACTAAATCAAACCAAATGGTATTTTGCGGTTTGGTCCGGTTTGGTTTAAAATTTAAAATGGTTGTTTGAAAAAATTTTCAAACCGCATTTTACAATTTGACCTGATTTAATGCAATTTTCATTAAAATCGAATTGTGTACATTCCTAATTAATAGCACAACTGATTCTTTAAAATTATCATCTCTAAATTTTGGGATCTTTAAAAATTCAAAGATCTCAAGCAGTTGCTTAAATTATTTAAAGTTGTATTCGATCCTGATTGTATTAAACAAAATTAAAATGTTTCTTGTATTTAATAGAGAGAGAGAGAGAGAGATTCGCATATCAATTTGTAGATTTATTGAAAGAAAGCAACGAGTCCCTTTGTAATTGTACCGTCCGATGGTCAATAAGTTTGACTTAGGGGAGGTAGATGCAGCAGGGCGGGGTAAGAAATGGTGGGCCGCCATCACAAACACAAAACTACTGAAATATCTAATATAGGTAGGCCAATTATATATAGTTGGGCATTTCTGACAAAATCTAACATATTACAGATAACATATCAAGATAGTAGGTTTGAGTTGGAGTGACTGAAATCATATTGAATTTGAGTTAATTTATTTAATTTTTTTAGATATTTGGGTTAAATTTAGGTTTGACTATTTAACCAATTTTTTACACGCTTCATCCGTTTATATAATTCTCTTCAATATTTAAATGACATACTATTGTTATTATATATATATTTTAAGTAGTCTATCCCAAATAAGATACTTTGTGTTATATTTAATGATATTAATTCAATAAACTATTATAACAGTTATAACTATATCATGCAATTATTGCTAGTATCAAACATTAGGTGTAGATTGACATATTATAAGTCGACGAACTTGTATTTAGTGAAAAACTAGACATCAATGTAATTAAATGGATAACTCATAGGTTACCTGTTTAATAATTGAGTTGGGTAAGAGTTGAGAGTTCCCAACTTGTTTAATAAACAGGTCGGGTTTGAAGTGACTCTATTTCTAAGAGTTTAAGATCCCTTATATAACACAAATATAAATACGACATGATATGATAAATTTTCCGACCCCAATCTTATAATTGTATATATATATATATATATATATATATATACATGTGATTGTATTTTATATAATATTTAATTTAATCTCTAAAATATAGCTATTTATTATGCTGATACATTAATGAAGTGTATGTTTTCTTAGTAATTTAAAAAAAAAATGTTACTCTTTTTGTTCCCTTTTTAAGAACTTTTATACTTCTATATATGGAAAATATGAGAGTTATTTATTATCTTGATTTATGCCATATCATAACGTAATTTATTCAGTATATTAATTTTATTATCATATTGTTAATTGAATTTCTTATATAATTCATATTGCGTTAATTTAGTCAATTGTAAAATTAACGTAATTTGATAATGTAATTTTTTAATGTTGGTTAAACTAAGATAATGGATCCTAAATTTTTATGCCTTCTTTGGTTAGTGCAGAAATTGAATTTGTATAAAAAGTTATATTTTTAAATAATTTAATTCCTATATTAATTTCTTAGGAAATAAGTACGAAATATTTGATTATCGGGCTGAAAAATAGAATATTCTAGAGGGGTCAAATATATTATTTTTCCAATTTTAAAAAAACTAAGAGTTGCTAAAGAATTTATATTTTTCATAGTTTAACTATTTTTTAGTAATCAAACAAGAATCAAATGCCCATCTTTTTTAAATTTCAATGTCTTACAATTAATTCCTAGATCCCAAACAAGGTTTTAGTCTAAACTATTGTTAGCATTATTTTATGTGATATACGAGAGGTGTTTATATCTAAAATATATAATTTTATATATTATTATATTAGAATTTTATTAAAGTTGTCTTAAAATTTTATTGGCCTTTTTTTATTTTTATGCATTTGTATCGCATTTAACTATCATTAATACTTTTTTCCTTTTCAATTATTTGCTAACTTTTTTGTAATGTCTTAAAATTATAAGATTTGAGATCTGAAAAAAAATTTTAAAAAAAAATTAGGAATAATATATGGAGAATTTTTAATGCAACCATCCTTTAGAGTTTTTTTAATGAAAATTACCTATATTTAAGATGAGGTATTAGAAAATTACTTAAATTTTTTAATTTTTTAAACTCATACCTAAACTTTTTAAAATTTTTTTAATGTCATACTTGATGTTGACGCCGTTAACTTTTCTTAAAATAAATATGAAATTATAAAACTATCTTCAATAAAACTTATTTTTTATTAATGAATTATAAATAAATTTACGCATAAAAAATGGTTCTAAATTTTTTGGTAGCAAAAGCCCATAACAGCGTAGCGAACCCTTAACAATTCTTAAATTTAAAGGTAAAGGGTAGTTTTTCCTTTGTAAAATATATAATACGTAATATAATTTAATTAAATTAAGTTAAATTTGATACTTAAATGCATTTGTATTCTAAACGCGGCGAATTATTTGACACATTAGGTGTGACATTAAAATTTTTTAAAAAGTTTAATTTAAAAATAAAAAAATTATATAATTTTTTAATATCTTACCTAAAATGAGAGTAATTTTCAGTTAAAAAAAGAAACAACCCGTTAAGAGTTAAAAAATGGGGCAAAGAAAAATAAAAAGAAAAGAAATAAAAATTGGACAGAGCCCATTCGTACCCACCCAATTTGCATCGGACCAACATTGAAATTGAAAGAGATAACATTATTTCTCTCCATTCCCCTCTCTCTCTCTCTCTCTCTCTTTCTCTCTCTCTCTCCCCCCATTTTCCCCCCTCCATACCTCTCTCTCTCTCTCTAACTCACCTTTCTCTCTTTACAAAAATGGAGTCTCTGTTGGACACGGCGGCCAGTTTCATGGACGACCTCTTCGACTTCTCTTCTGACATCCCTGACGAAGACGAAGATGCCCAAATTACCAAAATACCCTCCTCTTTCTCTCTCCTCCCTCCCACGCGGCACTCCTTCCCTGTAAGTCCTTTGTCTCCCTTATACGGCGTCGTTTCCGCGTTTTTATGTGCGCGTTGGGCCTTGACTCGGCCGTGTTGGTTCACGGGAGTGGGTTCGGTTACCGTGACGTCGTTATAACTTTGTCCGTTAGCGAAAACTAGAAAATACTAAATTTAATTTACATATTCAAATTAATAAATTATAAAATTAAGTATTTTATGAATTAATAATTTTTATTATGCATGATAGGTTTATAAAATTAATTGCTTTGGAAATGGGCAAATGGTAACGGGCAATGGCGGTTCAACTATCTTTAAGTGGTGAAAAGACGGTTTTGTCCTTAAAACCCTAACGCGACGTGAAAGGGGAGGTGGGGTTAATAATTAGTGGGAATGTGAAGGGGCAAATATGGAAATGAATTATTATTATTATTATTATTATATTGTTTAGTTGGATGTCATTAAGTGCTGGGTTGGAGGGCGGGACCCAGTTATCACAAGTTTCCCATGCGAGCGTCCCCACCATATTTTAATGTGGACACTCTTCCCCCCAACCCCCCCACCATTAAGCACGTGACACCACGTGCTAAAAGAAACCCATTATAATGACCCCCTATTTGATAATTGTGTGAATACATTGTAATTTGTCTTTTAATCTAATTAATACGAAAATACCAGTTTCTTTAAATTGATTTCATGGTTAAAATTATTGTCATTTAATAATTTATAAGGCAGAAAGAGAAAGTAGCCAAGGACATCTTTTTTTACGCTGGGTAAGGAATCCACATGGCCTTAAGTGAGGGGTGTATTTAAGCTCAGCTCCATTTTGCTGGCCTCGAGGCTTAACTTGAGCTCACTGAGTTCGGAAATTTCAATCCTGTGCTCGTCTTGTCATAGTCTTATGCTTAGTTAGACTTGGTTGGGCTTAAATTTGGCTTGGTGAACATCAAACTAAGTTTGTGATTTTTAGGTTTATTTAAGCTCAATTTGGACTCGTTAAGGACCGAACTCGCTTCATTTAGGCTCAAACTTGTTTTGATTGGACATATTTAAGCTCGTAAATTATATTGAGGCAGGCTTGCTTGGACTTGTTCATTCTCGGAGCCTATGCTCGAGTTTCGTTAGTCTCAAAGTTGGCTTGATAAGTTAAACGAGCCAGTTCGTCCAAACTCAAGCTCAAAACGAGCTGAGCTCTTTAGCTTTATGACGAGTTGGGTCGTGAACTCCCGCTAGCTGGCTTGGCTCGTTCATAGGCCTGGCAAAATCTGACACGACACGATAACAAGACACAAATATGACATAAAGGTAGCGGGTTTGGGTTGGTGTTTCTGAAGCCGGTTGAATTTGGGTTGACCTATTTTAGCCGTTTAGGTAATTGGGTTGAATTTGGATTTGACCCATTTAACCCGTTTTTAACATGCTTAACCCGTTTATATAGTTATATTAGGCATTTTAACGGTATATTACTATTATTTTTGGTAACTTATTCCACATAAGATAATTTAACCTATGTTTAGTAATGTTATATTGATAACTTATTCTAACAGTTATGAATATGTTAAATATTATTGTTATTATCAAACCATGAGTTGTATTATTGACGTGTTTGCAAGTTGATAAACTAACATTTAATAAAAAAATATCACCAATATAATTAAATTCCGTTTAATAATTGGGTTGAGTATGGGTTGAGAGTTCTTAGGCTGTTTGGTAAACGGGTTGGGTTCAGGTTGACTCCATTACTAAGACCCTCCCATAGCATAACACGAACATAAACACGCCACATTTGCCAGTCCTACTCATTTATACCCGTATATGGGCTACGCGAAGGGGTAAGTCGTCCTAAATTCCTCAGCCCGCTTCTTCTGATAAAGGCAAGATTTAATTTCAAGTCTGGTATACCACCCAAAAACTTTACGAGTTAGCTGGCACATCCACCCAAAAGACAATTAGCTTAACTGGCATATTCCTTTTGGGAAATTTTGAGCGGTGCCCTCTCTTTTTTGACAAAAATGCAAAATTGTTGACGCAACTTTTTATACATGGATGTAGAATATAAGTCCACTATGTTGCTTTATTTGAAACGCTACTCTCATGTTATGTGGTGTGCATTAAGGTTTTAAGTATTAGTGGTTCGTTGCAGCTGTTGCCCTTTCATGAATTGGGTTCTCTTTCTTTTTTGGGGTTTTAAGAAGCCTGATTTGGGGATTTGATAGTATAATCTCTTATTCTAGTTTCTTAACTTTGTTAGTGTTTCTATCGCTAAATCAAGGCGTCGTTGGTGACAAATTGGGTCTCTGGTCATTGGTTCAAGAATTCAACTGGGGTTGTTTGAAGAGTTCTTTTGTTCTCTTATGGGTTTTAACTAGCCGGGTTTCAGGGATTTGGTCGTAGAACCTCTTATTCTAGTTTCTCAATGTTATTAGTATTTCTATCACTAAACCGTAGTCTCATTACCGTTGAACTCTGTCGCCATTAGAGGAGTAATTGGCACAAGAATTCAACTGGGGTTTTGAATTTTTATTTTGGGATGAAAATGGATTTTTGATGCTAACCCAATTTGCAATTCAAAACCAGGAATTTGTGGAGGAAGAACTGGAATGGATTTCAAACAAGGATGCATTTCCAATGGTGGAATCATTCTTTGACACCATCCCAAATCACCCCACTATCAATACCAATAACTACAACAGTCCTGTCTCGGTACTCGACCACAGCAGCAGCACCACCGCCACCACCAGCACCACAAGCAGCAGTATAAGCACCTCCACAACTCCAGTTTACTTCACAAATGGCCTTAAAATTCCAAGCAAAGCACGGAGTATGTGTAAGCGAAGAAGAAGAAGGGACATAGTGGTTCAAAAATGGTATACTTGGGCTCAAGAGAACATGAAAACTAGCAAACACACACAAAGGCAGAGTACCATTTTAGGGAGGAAGTGCTTGCATTGTGGGGCTGAGAAGACCCCACAATGGAGGGCTGGCCCTTTGGGTCCCAAGACCCTTTGCAATGCCTGTGGGGTCCGGTTCAAGTCAGGCCGGCTTGTGCCCGAGTATCGTCCGGCTAGCAGCCCAACATTCTCCTGTGAGTTGCACTCTAACTCTCATAGGAAGATTTTGGAGATGAGGAAGCAGAAGATGCTTACTACAACAGGTTAGAATAGGTTAGGTTCTCAAGTGAGTTTTCCTTCAAATTTTAGCACAGAATTTGGGGTCTAGGGTCTCATTAATGGGTTTTGTTAAACTAAGGGTGTACTTGGTGTTAGTTTTTTTGTTTACAATTTTCAGTTTTAAGGGTTTGTTTGGTCGCTTTTTCTATTTGTAGTTTTAGTTTTTGAGAAATTAAAAACAAATTTTGAAAATAGTTTTTTGTTTTCCAATTTTCACTTAAAGTAGTAAAAGAAAAGTTTTCAAAATATGGTTTCTAGCTTAAAAAAAATCAGAAATTGCAAATAGAATTATGATGCTAGGGCACTATCAAACTAATGAATAGATTCTGAAAATGATTTTTTTTCTTGTTCTTAATTTTTTATTTTTAGTTTTCACTTAGACTACCAAAAAAAATTGAAAATAAAAAAGTGAGAATAAGAAAGTATTATTTTCAGAACCTAGTTTAATTTCTCAAAAACAAAAGTTGCAAATAAAAAAATGGTACCAAACGAGCACTAATTAAATCCACATTGGTTTAATTTGATTAAAAAATGCAGTTTAGTGAGTTCAATTTTTGCATTTAGTGTGCTTTGCTGGTCAGGTTTTCTAGGAAAGACAATGAGTAGAAGTATTTTTAGATTGGTCTAATCATTCTTTTCGACAATTAGACATTCTTTTTCTATAATATGTAAGCTCAAAAAGTGCGAACTTCATGAGTTTTTCTACAATATGTACTAGCTGCTCTGTATCAATAGTTGAATGTTGGTAATGCGAGTTCATATTTTTCCCCTGTGATTCATGTGGTGTGTATTTTTTTTTTTTTTTTTTTTTTTGAACTTTTCGGAAACAACCTTTTAGCAAGGTTACATCCTGAAGGGGGTAAGTCTGCGTACATCCAGCCCTCCCAAACCCCGCTTATGCGGGAGCCCCTGAAGCACTAGGTTTATTATTATTGTTGTTGTTGAGCTTTTGCGTTGGCAAGATGGTTAAAATGTTTGGCCCCTTCTGTTTACATATTGAGATCTTAGCTCATCAAACCCTTTTTTCCCGAGTTGTCCTTGTTTGGGGAAAATATAATCTCTTTGCCTACAAAAAGATTTTGTCGTCTTTCCTTCATTTTGTAGTCTATATGTTGTGTACTTGTTTGTGAATTGGTGGTTAGAATGGTAGTTTTGGAGCCTTCTAGTAGTAAGGCTCCATTGGTTTCGAATGATTAAGAGATTTTTGGAAATAGTTCTCCTAGTTTTCATTGTTTGGTGCACATTTTTTTACGGAAAACGTTTTTCGAAGGAAAAGCTTTTCCTCCAAAATGGGGAAAATGTTTTCCTTTATAAAAAAAGGGAAGTCAATATTTCAAGTGGTTTAAAAAGTTTTGGGCATACGTCAGTCGTAATATGGATCGTACATAAATGAATTAAATACGATCATAGATCGTTAGAGGTAATAATGTGCGATAAGGACATGACAAATAATGTTAAGTTGGGTCTGATTTTGGACAAAATTATGGGACCCAATTTAATTTTTATTCCCGGCTGTTATTTTATATTTTAAAGTTTTTTACTACTTCATGATATAGTGATATAATAATGAAATAATGTTTACATCAATCTAAGTATAAGAAAACTATTTCTCGATTTACCTTTTATTGGCCTTACCCTTTCTCTTTAATATACATTTTTGAGAATTTATCACTTAGGTATTCTAAAATTTGATGATATATCACATAAATATCATAACTTTTCAATATATACAATAAGGTATCTTGTGATTCTAATACTTTATAACTCAGTGTACCTTGAAATTTAAAAATTTTATCAATTAGGTACTATTTGCCAATGTTCGATAGATTTTATTAGAAATTGTTATTGTGGAGCATAATTTTAAGAATATATGTGTCGCCTATCATAATAATAGGATTTTTAATTGTAAAATGCTAATATGACACATTATTTCACTAATCTGTAGATATATTTTGTCATAATTTAGTGAATTTTTTTTTTTGTAATCTAGTTGATTTGTTAAAAACATCGATAGAATTATATATATGATTGTAATCATGTACCACGTCAACATTTTATGATTAAAATTGATTAGATTCTGATAAAAATTCACCATGCTCGATACTCGAATGACAAAATTTGAAATATCAAGGAGCCTTATTGTATATTTCAAAATATGTAGGTTATCTAGGTAATAAATAGTTAAATCTTAGGTCCCATAAAATGATAAATTCTCCATATTTTTCTATTGAAAATAACTTATTTACAACTAAATGAAGCCTATATAACTTAATATAGAGTTTTCCTACTTTATTTTATCTTATAATTAGGTATAGTATGATTAATAGAATATTATTTCTTTTAGAACAAATACGCAATATTATGAAACGGGAGTACTTTTTCCACCAAAACAAGCAAAGAAAAACGTTAATAGGTATTTGTTTTTTGTTGGGAAAGCCTTTTTCCAAGGAAAATGTTTTTCAGGGAAAAAATACTTTCCCCTAAACAAGCATAGCCTAAATTTTCATTTGTCAGTTTTACTTTTTGGGATAGTTAAATTTTTTTTTTTAACAAGGTAACCGAGCATTATTGTTTGAAAGGTCGAAGTTCGAATCCCAGTTGCTCTCTGACTTGATACTGGTATAATTTTAGCATAATATCACGGGACGACTCTTGACACCCTTGTCAGACCCGTACTCAACTCCAAAAGTGCAAGTCATGTCAGGCTCCCAAAACCCCAAAGTACAATAATGGAGAATTAAGACGCAAATGCATATTTGAAAGGAAAGGAAAAATTAGACACATAAGTATATTTGGACACTTAGAACAATTGAGAGAGAGTTGGTGTGAAATGGGCTGTCACCTGTGGCAAATGCCACTTCTCTATTATTTATAGAGAAGCAAATATACAAAGGAAGAGTTTAATACATGCAACCATGTGACCCTTCATGCTTAAGAATAATCTAGATCTAACTATGTACATGCACGTACACAGTAGGTATACAGCCCTTCATGAAACTGTGTACATGCACCTATTCACTATGTACATGAATCTAACTCTACAAGGAAGGGACATGTCCCCTCTTGGGTTCCATGTGCATGAACCGTGTGCAAGACACAAGGGACATGCCTCTTCTTCTCAAGGGACACATCTCTTCTTACATACATGAACATAAGCATATGAATATTACACGCATGGATATTTCGGAAGGTTCTAGCGCACTCTAGTCCCTTCTAGAATATTCCGAGAAAAAGAAAGCCAAATAAAATAAAGTCCTACAAAATAAGGTGTCGGGTGACACTCTCCCTCACCTAAGCCATTGACGCCCTCATTAATGTTAGGCAGCTTTGACTGCCTTAATCGCCTCACTGAATTGTCATAAGTCATCCTCCTTCTCCCAAGTAGCCTCAGCGTCTGGAAGACCCCTCCACCGAACTAAGTACTCCATGTTCTTAGGCACTCCTCTGAGTCCCACAACTCGCTCGGCAAGGATTTCGACAGCTTCCTTGTCAAGCGAGGTCACCACGGCTGTAGGCGCTTGGTCGGACTCGTTCTGGCTTGGGTCTTCCTTGTCTTCATGGTACGGCTTGAGGAAACTAACATGGAAGACTGGATGAACCTTCATTTTTGGTGGCAACTCCACCCGATAAGACCCCTTCCCAACCTTAGCAATGATTAGGTAAGGCCCCTTGTACCTGCGCACCAAGCCTTTGTGCACCTTGCGTAAAGACTTAAATTGTTGGGCAATAATTTGACCATCACCATGTCACCTACTTGGAACTCTTGCTGCGCTTTCTCCAAGTATCCTCAGCAATGTCCAGTTTTTTGTTCCGCCCCTTTGCTGTCTAGTACGCGACTGGACTGCTCCTTGTGGACCTAGTTGCAACAACCTGTGGAGTCAGGGGTTGTTGTCCCGTCACCAACTCGAAAGGACTATGACCCATTGACTCATTCCGCTGCAGGTTGTATGAAAACTGAGTAGCGTCCAGCAGCTTGGCCCAGCCCCTGTGGTTGGCACCCACAAAGTGCCTTAAGTAGAGTTCCAACAGTGCGTTCACCCTCTTCCTCTGGCCAACGGTCCGTGGATGAAAGCCGTTGGAATAGTGGAGGTTTGAGCACTTAAGCCTGAAAAGTTCAGCCCATTCTAAGTCACGACGCTCCCTACCAGGTCATGCCTCAAGCTTCTCCATCTCAGAACATAGACTTGGTTGCCCATAGTGGACAACAACCCACCACCTGTCCAAAACCTTCGCGTTTTCCCTTCTTGTGCAAACTTCAACAAGTTTTGTTTTAGGGAGTCATGCGCAACCCTACGCATCCCATGTGCATCCAAACGTAGGTCATGTGCATCCCAGCACTAGTCATGTGCACCCCAGCGCAAGTTATGTGCATCAAGGCGCACCCCATGCATAGTCTTGTGCACCCTATGCGCAACCTTGTGCAATTCTCGCCCGTGCGAGTCATGTGTAATGCTGGCTTTGTCCATCTTGTACTCCACCGTGGCTGGAGGCCTTGCCTCGAGGTCCAACTTGTTTTTGTGGTCCAGCTCTCTTCTAGGAGGTAGCTGTTTCGGTAGTTCTGGTGGCATTACATCACTGTCAGTATCAAGTACCCCTTGCACTTGTCCTCCCAGCCCGTAACACTCTCCTCTAAATTATCGACGGTATGAAGTTGCTCGTGGACCTCACCTGTAGCCAACTCCAACCTCCTACATGCGCATCCAGGCTGGTGAGCGCATCCCGTGGAACAGACGGGTCCTTACCCTTACTAGACTTTTTCGCACGCGTCTCAGGCCTACCACTTGGTTGTTCCTCCGCAACTTGTAATGTACTAACATTTCCTTCCTCTATAACAATGCTCACGACCATAATCATAAATCTACTCTGACACCAACTGTCACGGAACGACTCTTGACACCCTTGTCAGACCCTTGCACCACTGAACTTCACCCCGAAACTGCAAGTTAAGTTAGGTTCCCGAAACCCCAAAGTGCAATAATGCGGAATTAAGGCGCGAATGCGTATTTGAAAGGAAAGGAGAAATTAGGCACACAAGTATATTTAGACACTTAGAACAATTGAGAGAGAGTTGGTATGAAATGGGTTGTCACCCATGACAAATGCCACTTCTTTATTATTTATAGACAAGCAAATATACAAAGGAAGAGTCTAAGTACATGCAACCATGTGACTCTTCATTCTCAAGAATAATCTAGATCTAACTATATACATGCACACACACGGAAGGAACACACCCCTTTGTGAAACCGTGTATATGTACCCGCTTACTAAGTACATGAATCTAACTCTACATGGAAGAGACATATTCTCTCATGAGCTCCATGTGCATGAACCGTGTGCAAGGTGTTGATATAAAACAGGGAAAACAACAATATTGCAGAGGAAATCACAGTTAAAATTGCAATAAAATGTTGCAGTATAAAATTACAGCAAAATACTGTTGTAATGCTGCTGCAAAATATTTCAATGAACATTATAGTAAAATATTTCTGTAAAATTGTAGAAAAAATAGATATAATTATCTAAACAAAGCAATCAAATATTTGTTAGAAAATTGACTAACAAAAGAGAGAAAGCAACTTAGAAAGATTTTACAAAACGATGATATCTTACCGTGGTAAATGCCACTGTCCTAAAAGATGATTTAGCCGCTGCTCTGGTGCATACAGTATAACCGGCGGCCATCCTCCAGGATTAACGCGATCCGACTCTTAAAGTGTACTCGTTAATTGCCGGGCAGGAGTACCTTGAACTTTGCCCAAATTTGAGAAGAGAGTAAAGTAGTTTCTGGAGGGGAAGATGAACAGCAAATCCTGATTGGTAATGGACCACGACTCTGAAGCGTAGGAGCGATTTTCAAACTAGAAAGAGAAATTGAACAACAATTCAAATGGGGTGCCGATGAGATTATCGAGGCGCCCTTCATCTCTCAAAATCTATCAGATAGGGGGCCAATACAATTTCAAGGGCTGGTTTGTGTTTCATTGGTTTTGGAGGAGGTTTTTGGGCGAATCTAATGAGAGAGAGAGAAGGGGATTTATTATGAGAAACATATAAATATGTGTTTTTAATTTGCAACGGTAAAATAACAGAAGTAATAAATTGCAACGGCTATATTATTAATACTTTTCAATGGTTACGATTTTAATGCCTCTAAATGGCTAGTAATGGTAACATGCATTAAAACTCGGTGCAATGAATTCCAATGGCTAAAAACGGTCACAAATTTAATGACGTTAAAACGTTCCAGGTAAGCGGCTAGTAACGGGCTTTAAAATATATTTTTCAAAAAATAAATGTACCCGTTAAGAAAAGAATTATCCACACTATTTTTCAAATGCGGGATACAACTTTCCTTAAAAACTAAAGATTAACTTGCATCATTTTTCCAACATTCCCCCACAAAGGATACAAGCGGAAAGGAAAAAAGAAGGATAGATTGGGCAAAGGGAGCTCAGTTTTTCAGTGCCGATGTCTCATGACTTGAATCGTCACCTAGTGTAACCCAAGTTTAGGACCAACATCTTGCGAGGTGACTTTCGTCTTGAACCTCACAAGGGGTTGAATAGTCTGCCACTCGGACACATATTGAACTCCAAATCTCGGCAACTCCAGCAGTTTGGCGCGTTTTATCGGCCATGCGCTCGTCTTGGATATTCATAGGTGCTCTACAAGGCAGGTCTTAAACCTTCATAGGGAGCGGCCATACTCCCACACCTACATAGGTGGACCCCATCAAGTGTGTATTACCGCACACCACCAAACATATGGATATGGGTCCATTAAGAGCTAAAGCTCAACCTCACCCCTTGGTAACATACAGGCAGTGTCCATCAACTGCAAGCCTCGCTTACACCACCAAACATATGGCTATGGATCCGTCTTCGCACTGTCACACCATAGGGAGGGACAACATAAATACAGTGCATTCCTTGAAAGAAACTATGACTTTTCACATTGAACCTGTTAAGACCTGGTTGAATACATCACAGTTTATTCATGTATAGACTTTAGTCCCTTTCCCCTCGATGTTTCCACATTTATTTTTTGACATAGCGTCTTTATCAATGGATCCACAAGGTTCTTTTTAAACCTTACACAATTTAGTGATATCACTTTCTTTCGAGTAGATTATTTACGATCTTATGCCTGAGACAAATAAGTCTCGTCTTGCCAAACCCATCAAGTGCGTAGTGTCCACACCATCCATTACGGACTATGGGTTAGGTTAAAGCATCAAGCTCAACCATCACAAATGGCGTTTCAACACTATACTAGATAAAGCGGTATTTGAGAGTTGACCACTGCCAACACAAATCACGAATTGCTCTTACCCCCACATTGAGGTATCTACAACGAGTTGTTAAATAACTAGCTCCATCTCCTGCCAACTTCAACAAGAGTTAGTATAACACAATAGTGGAGTAAATATCATATCAATAAAATCATATTTCCAGCCTAAGTACTCACATAGTACACATATCATACATATATCGTATATGCAGTTGGCAGAAAAATATATACTGTAAATTTGTCAATGTCACATATCATCGTTGTGAAATATTATCATCTCAAATCAATTGGATCACCGTCATTTTAGGTCACAAAAGACCATACCCCCATTCTAATGGTACTTAGAGTACATGTATTATTATTATTAAGGGTAGTCCATATACTATTCCAATATTATATCAGATTTGGTGATCTCAAGAGAAAGAGGTACATGAGACCATAAATCACAAGGTGCCTTTTACAACTCAACTTAAGGCAATCCAAGCCTCTGCAAAGCTCTCGAGCCCAAGTGCTAGCATCATCAAGCTATTCACACTGAATTTAGACAGTCATCAAAATAATATTTTCACCATAATCAATTTCCATAAGCTAACTATAACTAGCAATCATTAACAAAAACAGACTAATTAGAAAAGATTATAATCAAACAACATATCTTATAGGCTCTCGAGTGCTCTTACAACCCCACAATAGAATGTCTCACACTGCATTCCTAAGTCATTTAATTTTTCTACTTGCCAACTCAATCTTTAAGGACAACTAAACAATGCAGGTCTTAGAGGGGTGTCACAAAATATAGCTCACTAACATGCCTCAATATATTGTCACTAGTAGAATATCTCTCGTTGATATCAGACACTCAATACAACACGGAGTCTACTACAATGTAAACCCCTTCAGAGTGCTTCACTGGTATTTCATTAATTTAATTAGAGCACTTCCATATTCATCATTTTGATCAATGTATGTAGACCAGATCTACCACTAACATATATTATAATAGGACGAGTGTTGTGTTATTCATCAAAACATAATGCTATCAATCACCTTAGTGTATTTAGCTTGTAACCACGTATTTCTCGTCATCAGGTGAACACTGGGATTATTTAGTATATCATCCAAATGACCAACATGAACATACAGCATATGACAATAACCCAATTAAGGTATCTAGACACAGGTTAGATACCAAGCCTATGATCAATTAAGGTTCTTATATGACCTACACCTTTCCTAAAAACTGCAAAAGAAGGCATGAATAATGATGTAAAGGGCATAGAAGTCTCTAGAGACAACACAAGTCCACATATGACTCAAACATATCATGTTTTTCCCAACTCATGGCTAAAATTCAGCAAAGACATGCTAATACTGCATAATTCAAAACTTGACCACCATGAAACCAATACCAAAACAGCACAGCCAACTAATGTGCAGCATTTTCAGCAATAAGCAGTCAAAAAACAACAGTATGTACACAACATACAGCTCAAAACTACTATAAACAGCACCAAAATTAGTATGAGCAACAACATTCAGTAGGTAAAAGTCATAATCTGCCAATGAACAGCAACATATAGTAGTTGACGGCCCATAACAACTTGTAGCAGTACGATCAACTTGAAAGAGACATGTTTCTCATCACTTCATGCAACAAGTAACAACATATTCACAATGCTTCAATCATAGCCATGGGAAATACATGAAACACATCAACATGGAGACTAATACACTAAATCACACATAGATCTCCAAGAACTCACAAGTCCTATTAGCCCTTTACAAGAATCAACTTATTTTACTTAGGTCAACCAAAATATGCAAGAAGATCCAATTCATGGTTGAACTCTAAGCATTCAATGTTCTATCAACGTAATGGGATTCAAGATTGTGCAATTAGACAGCCTAACCTAAGAGTTGGCCAATTCTAGGTTCAAGGCTCAAGTTCACAATTGATCTCAAGCATTAAACACGTATTAACCACAACAATCACACAGAAAAGTGAAAAAGCGCACAATTCAATTTTTGTACAGCGTGATTAGGCACACAACAGTAGCCCAGCACCATATAACCAGGGTTATATCAAATTTTAATGTCACTCTTTGGGATCTAATTTAAGCTCATATTAGGATGCACAATTTTTCAAATTTTATCTTCCATACTGAGGGCCATAAATCCTTCAGGTTGTTCCAAACAACTTTTTTTTAAGGTCATTATTTAGAAACATAATTAAATGTCCATTTGATATATACACCACAAGATCATGGTTAAGAGCGGGAACTTGTCAAAACTCTAAGTGTTTCTATCTTAGACATGGGCAAGAAGGTGTCAAAAATCAATTTCATGCTTTTGGGTCTACTCTTTGATCAATAGTTTTGACTTTATTTAGCCGTTAACCTTCAATTTTGTTTTTGAATACTCATTGTACTGCCAATTGGTTTCCTTTAAGAATGTTTGCAAGTTTTCGTGAGTGATTAGTAATCTTTCTTCAAGACTAGAATCAATATATTTCATGATCTAACATATTGATAATCATGTTTAACCACTAACACATCTCCGCCTCAAGCTCTCATGTTGCTCTTCTATCTTACACTCAAGTTTTTACTTGAACACATGAGATTATTATCTTTTATATATCTTTATCAGGGTGGGGTATCGCTTCTTCAACCTAACTAGATATAAGCCAACATAATTTACATTATCTTTCTAGAAGTCCACAACAAAGCAACCCACACAAGTTCTTGCAAAATAATCATCATTATTTTACTATGTTATACTCCCCCACATTTCGCTAGCTTGAGGCATAAGGCATATGAATGTGAGTTTATCCGAAAAACATATGCAGCTTAATATGTGCACCACACAAGCTAGTAGCGACTAATAAAGTATGTCTGTACCTCAAAATGGGTTTTCAAAACATATTGCGTCCAATTAAATTTGACATCCACACTAGCTATACTATATGAAAAAATCAAATTTGCTCCAAGACATAACCCTTTTTTTTTTCCAGATATCAAGAGTTGAAATTGGTATCCCTAATTCCATGCCCAAGATTTGAGTCCCACTAAATTCAATCAAAATACAATCAAATTCCAATCCATCATAGAAAATACCTAATCAGGATAGCTTTGAAATTCACAATAGAAATGCAAATCAGAAGGCAAATTTACGTTTTGGCAATCTTAGATTCGAAAGCAAACATATTCTTCCATATTCTCCTTGAGAAGGCAATCATGAAATATAATAAAACTATACTGAGTTTAAAATCATATTTTAGATTGTTGATATAAAATAGCGAAAACATCAATATTGCAGAGGAAATCACAGTTAAAATTGTAATAAAATGTCGTAGAATAAAATTATAGTAAAATACTGTTGTAATGCTACTGTTAAATATTTCAATGAAAATTACAGTAAAATATTTATGTAAAATTGCAGACAAAACAGATATAATTATCCAAACAAAGCAATCAAATACTTGTTAGAAAATTGACTAACAAAAGAGAGAAAGCAAATTAGAAAGATCTTACAAAACGATGATATCACGCCGTGGTAAATGCCACTGTCCTAAAAGACAATTTTGACGCTGCTCTGGTGCATACAGTATAACCAGCGGCCGTCCTCCAGGATTAACGCGATCCGACTCTTAACATGCACTCGTTAGTTGCCGAGTAGGAGTACCTTGAACTTTGCCCAAATTTGAAAAGAGAGTAAAGCAAGGGGAAGATGAAGAGCAAATCCTGGTTCGTAATGGACCACGACTTTGAAGCATAGGAGTGATTTTCAAGCTAGAAATAGAAATTGAATAGCAATTCAAATGAGGTTTGGATGAGATTATCGCAGCGCCATTCATCTCTCAAAATGTGTCAGATAGGGGGCCAATACAATTTCAAGGACCGGTTTGTGTTTCATTGGTTTTGGAGGAGTTTTTTGGGCTGATCTAATGAGAGAGAGAGAAGGGGATTTATTATGGGAAACATATAAATATGGGTTTTTAATTTGCAACGGTAAAATAATGGACGTAATAAATTGCAACGGCTATATTATTCATAAATTTTCAACGGTTACGATTTTAATGCCTCTAAATGGCTAGTAATGGTAACATGCATTAAAATTCGGTGCAATGAATTCCAACGACTAAAAACGGTTTCAAATTTAATGACGTTAAAACGTTCCAGGTAAGCGGCTAATAACGGGTTTTAAAATATATTTTTCAAAAAATAAATATACCCTTTAAGAAAAGAATTATCCACACTATTTTTTCAATGTGGGATACCACTTCCTTTAAAAACTAAAGATTAGCTTGTATTATTTTTCTAACACAAGGCACAAGGGACACGCCTCTTCATTTCAAGGGACACATCTCTTCTTACATATTTGAACCTAAGCATATGAATATTACACGCATGGATATTGCGGAAGGTTCTAGCACACTCTAGCCCCTTCTAGAATATTCCGAGAAAAAGAAAGCCAAATAAAATAAAGTTCTGAAAATAAGGTGTCAGTGACAATAAGCTATAGAGGTAATCCTATGTATTATTTAAACTTTTAACCGGATAAGTGTTTGCATAAGATGGCATGTTAAAGTATGGAATTGGATTCACTTTCACATATTAGCTTAGGGGCTTTTTAGAAAATAGAGTTTGTCTAATTTTTTCGTGAATTTTCCATAAATGGGGAAAATGAAAATGTTGTTTAAATGCCAATTTTTGAATTGTAGAAGTTATAAAATAATTTTTTAGTTTTCCTTGTTTGCACAAGTTTCTTGTTCATGTTTTCTCTTATTCTAACATCCTTTGAATTTCTCATTCTATTGTTGTCACGTTTTGCACTTTAAAATTGTGTACCCAACGTTGTATTTGCACCCAAACCAATATATGTATTTTCATGGATCAGATATGCTCGAATTGGTCATTGCACTTTGAAATTGTAGAACCATTTGATATTTAAATCAATATCTAATATGATTTGTTTATATGGGGGGACAGTGTTTGATATCCGAACTTATAACCCGAAAAAAATCCAAAGTGGTATTTAAACTTGAATCAATATCCAAATTGTTGGAAATCCCAACTACGGGTGAGCAAAAAACGGTTTAAACCATAATCCAAAACGGACCAAATCGTAAATTATCGTTTGGTTTGGTTGATTTGGTTTATGGTTTGGAAAATTATGGTTTGGTTTAGAAAATTTTGATTATTAGGATTTACGATTTACATATGGTTTAAAACCAAACTTAAGCCATACATCATATATTACAAGCATAAACTAAATAATTCAATGACTATTTGCATTATCTGAATCATAATAAGTTAGGTTAATAGTCAACAAAATTTTACGTGACAACCCCTAAAAGTAATTAGGGTTATTTACACTAAAAGTCATTGTACTTTTCTGATTATGTCAACTTAATCTTTGTACTTTTAATTATGTTAATTTAGTCCCTTTGGAATTTATATTATGTTAATTTAGTCATTCGGTCAAATTTAACTTAAGTTAAAGATGTAATTTTTATTGACACAATCATATGTTCTTTTTACCATAGAAACTCAACCCGAGGCCGTAACGACACAATCATATTAAATGGAAGTATTATTCACTCGTTGATTCAATTTAACCCAATCTGTGACTGAACCACTAAATATTTCAGCAACAACTTAACATATTTTTACTCTAAAAACTAAATTGACACAATACACTTGTGCATGGATTAAATTAACACAAATAGCACTGTAAAGACTAAATGAATAAATTGGGCAAAGTATATAGACCTTCTGGAGTAAATAGCCCAAAATTTTTTTTTGTTATATTAATGTTTATATCTGGATAATTAAGTTTGAAAATTGCTGATATATAATAAATTTGAAAATTAGCGGTTCAAACACATACTAGATCGATAAATGAAATAGACTAGTAAAAGATTGGTAAAATCTAATTTAAGGATTTAGAATCAAATCCAAAAGTAACTGGTCCAATTTGGTTCTAGACCAAATGACCTAGTCCGGTCTGAATTATAGATCCCCACTAGTGTTTAAGCAGACTTAGTGACAATATAGTTATAGATATGATTAAAATCTATAAAATCTAATCTGATGAGAAAATTGTTCAATACAGTTTAATATTTTACTTTAACGGTTATGTGAACTAAATTTATACCAAATTTTGTTTTGTTTGGATATTCAATACATTCATCTAATTCAAAAAATTAAAATCAAACCTAGAAAACTAAATTGCGTTTTATGTATCTACTTCATATGGTTTATCATTTATCACATCATAGTTGTCTCTACATTTTATTAATAAAGTATGCATTTTCTTGATGTTATGATTAAACTGTAACCAAACCAAACCAAACCAAGCCGTATTTTACGGTTTGGTTTGAAAAATTTTTCAAACCATTTTTTATAGTTTGGTTTGATTTGGTGTCGTGTTTCATTAAAAGACCATGCCCACCCCTAATTCCAACTAGTCATTTTCAGTTTGGTTACCCTAATTACTTGAAACGGGTTTGGATTAGATTATCTATTTTCGGATTCACAGGCATCACCCATGCTTGTGAATTTCAATTTTCAGAAAGTCTGGAACGTGGGATCACATGAATGAGTTTTCCAGGTTTTTATATTGGAAAACTAATGTGCTTTTGTACAACAACAATAGCAACAATAGCAGACTCAGTGCCTTAAGGGCTCCTGTATAAGCTGGCTTTAGGAGGGGAGGATGTACGCAGCCTTACCCCTTCAGGGTGTAATTTTACCGAGAGGTTGTTTTCGAAGACCCCCAACCTTCTAGGGTTGGCAACATGGGGACTTACCAGGACCCATCCTGTTCCTAGTCTCGCTCAAGCACGCTTAACTTTGGAGGCTGTTTTTCGAAGTCTATCAAAATGTAAGATGAAACCCTATCCACTAAATACATCTAAATTTAAGTTTGGGGCGAGAGGATATCGAACCATAGGGACTAGGAGTACATGAATTTAATTTATGACCTAAATTGATTCTAATAATATTGAGAGAAATTTTGTGTTAATTAATCTAAGAAAATGATAATTAAACTAAGGTATTCAACTTCTAAAAGGGCAAAGAGTTCGGAATTATAACTTAGGGTTTCGAATCCATCTTTAGCCAATTATTCCGGCGTTAACTTTTAAATTGGATTATTTATTGTCACATGGGTAGTGGTTTAGGCTACAAGCTTCAATCTATTAGGTGATGTTGTTAGTAGCGCGTATTGACCCTATCTAACTAAAGCATAAGGAAAATAGACTCTACCTAACGTATTGCTAATTATTATATATTGACTCTATCTAATTGAAGCATAGGGAAGTTAGACTTAAATTAACAATTCGGTGAGTATTATTGCTTGAGTAATTAATTCTAAGACTACAAATACAAAGAATTAATTTATAAATATCAACATCAATGATCAAAAGTTGCAAACTCAATAATCATCTCAATTGAACAAACGTTAAAAACATAACAAAATGAAAAGTAATACGAAAATAAAAAAAAAGGCTAAGACTTTATCTAATTATAGAAAGCAAGTTAGCTCTTCATTAAGGATGAAGCAATGAAGGAGGAGATGATTGAACCCGTGTCGGTTTTTACCCTAATTTTGCTCTCATTTCAAATTAACGAAAAAAGTAAAGTTAAAACAAAATTAAATGAAAGGGAAAGAAAAGCACAGATGAGGCGGTGCTGCGGTGCGGCAGCTCAAAATCAGAAACAAAACAGAGCTTCCCCTAAAAGCAGACCTCCAAAAACAAACTTATACCCTCTCCCCCCACGAAAGCGATGCTGCTGCTATCAAACGAAGCCCTATCAGATCTGAGCCGAAGGTGGGAGACGATGGGCCTGGCGATGTTGCTGTGCGTGTGCTGCGACTGGTGACGGGCTTGAGCTGACGGTGGCCACTGGGTGGGTCTGAGCCGGTGGCTTGTGGATCAGCAACGGGCTGAGCTTATACGTTCTTGTCCTAAATCTTGATTGACTCGATTTAATTGTTTACGCGTCAAATTTGTCTTATTTGTACCAAATTTGACAATTTTCGAGATTTTAATATTCGAACCTATAAACATTAAAATTGTCAAAACTTTAATTAATCAAGTGAAATAATTAAAAGATACGTAAATACGAGACACAACAAAAGTGTTAATAATTTTCACTCCTAAATATATTCTCTAAATGAGAAATAGAAAAAGGAAAATTGAAGATAAAGAAAAAGAAAAAATAAAAAATAAAAATATTTTCTACTTTTAAACAATGTATTAGTTTTTGAGATAATTAATAGCTAAATTTCGAAACTAAATTGGGCTTGCTTTTGTTGTCTGCATGGCTTGTTTCGTTTTGTTCTGGTTAAATTATTAGTTTCAAGAGAAAGGCATGTACCTCCAATATTTGGGGTTGAATATCCTGAGGCCTATAAAGTAAGCAAACTGAAAAGCCTCCCACAAGCTGTGCTTAGTGGTGTAAAAGAACCCACTGTTCGATAAAGTATTCGGGTCTAAAATCGATTACTGCTCACTCTTATTCATCCTAGATGCTCATTCCTTATTTTCCATTTCAACACTTTACAAAGAAGAGATCTAGCCACTCGAATTGCCTTCCAAGCAAGGGAATCTAATTTCTTTCCCTCAAAACACATAAAATCTACATCATTATAGTATTTACCTTTAACAACTTTAACCTATAGATTCTCAATTTTAGCTAAAATCTTCCTACCTAATTTATAAAGGAAAGCCATGTTGATGGCTTCAAGTTGTGCAACCCTAGCCCCCTTGCACCCTTGGGCCTACGGATCGTGTTTCAAGCAACCATATTCATCCCATCTTTATTTTTGGATTTTCCAAAAACACTGCCTATATATATTTTATTAAAGACCTTTTTTTGGGAAGCTTAAAACATTATATAATATGGTTAGGCATTGATTGGAGAGACAATTGGGTTAGTGTTGTTCGAGTGGCCTTGGAGAGGAGACCCACCTTCCAATTAGCTATTTTTCTCTGACATTTTCCCGACGACATTTGCTGCCACACCCGAGCTAAATCTACCTAGGCCAAACAAGCAGCCTATGTATTTACCCAGCTCTTGGGAGATCAGGAGACCTACCTGACTACTAATTCTTTTCTTGAAAGGACGATCCGTGTTAGCCAAGAAAATAATGATTGATTTTCCAAATTAACTAACTGGCCCAATTCCGAGCAATAGTCATGGATTGTATTCTTGAGTCTAGAAACATCTTCCATCCTTGATTCACAAAAGAAGACAATCATCAACCCAAAAAAAAAAAAAAAATAAATAAATAAATGAAAATGGCAAGACTGGCGAATTCCTAGAAATTTTGATTTTGATCTTAGACTTCTTCATCAGGCTGAATTCTTAAAGGTTGGTTGAAATGGCCTCAAGATAGAGAATGAAAAGGTAAGGAGACAACTGATCCCCTTGTCATGGGACTCTTGAGGGGGAACCCATGGGAGTATCATCAACTAAAATTGAAAGGGAATTGTTGTTACATACTCCATAATCTAGCCTATCCATTTTAGGTGGAAACCCATCCTGCTCAAGACTTGTCGAAGGAATCCCTATTCTACTCGGTCGTAGGCCTTTTCAATATCAAGCTTTAAAGCAGCCCGCCCAGATTTTCCTCGCTTCTTCTTAAAAGTCATCATGATCTCATGAAGCACTGGTATATTATCCTGCAGAGATCTGCCAGGAACGAAGTCACCCTACCATTGACTAACAAGTTTACTCCTTAAAGGCTTTAACATATTAGCCAGCACTTTGGAAATAATCCTACAAAGACTAACAAGTCTAAACTTGTTAACGCACTGAGGGCAGTCTACTTTTGGGATAAGGGTAATAATGGTGTGATTATTCTCTGGAAGTAGGTGCCCTCTTTTAAGTGACGCTTCAATTGCATCATAGATATCCGACCTTATAGTATTTCAGTAAGCTTGGAAAATAAGGTTGAGAAACCATTAGGGTCAAGGGCTTTATATGGGTTCATAACAAAAATATCCCATTTACATCCTCAATGGAAAGTCCTCTAAACAGGTAAGCATTGTCGTTATCTGACAACATGGCTTTCAAGTGTCACTCTAACCTCTAGGGGCCTTGCTGGGCGACAGCCCCCAGATTGGAATCTCTTCTTAAAATCTTGAATAAAGAGGTCTTCGATACCCTCCTTCTTAGTAATCGATATTCCCAACTCATTCCTTTAAGTCCAAAATACGCCTACACTTCCTCTTGGCTGCCACTGAGGAATGAAACAATATGAAGTGTTTGTCTCTCTTTGTAAGCCACTCCTTTTGGTGAACCTTAGCCCAATACTTATGATTGAGAAAAGCAATTTCTCGCGTTGAAAAGTCAATTGCCAAAGATTTTTGTTGAGCCACACACAATTTGGATTATAATGAGCTTCTGTTGAATATTTTAGATTCTATTTACATTATCTTTTGACCTCGAGCCCATAGGCCCCTAGGACAAGTTTGGATTTTCCTTGATCTCTTTCTTTATTAGCTTGAGTCTCTAGACTACTTCAAACATTTTGGAATCGACAAACTTAGCATTCCAGCCATTAGACACAATAGCCTTTATGGCCTCATAGTTCACACACCTTGCCCTAAACCTGAAAGGTTTGAGTTTGGGCAAAGTTCAAGCAGTAGTGTATGGAATAAAAGGAGTATGCTCAAAGATCATCCTATGGCCGTTTAGAACCATACGATTAGGAAATGCTGGAAGTCAACTTCTTCTGCAATGGCCTAGTCCAGTTTCTCCTGAACAAAGGTTGGATTGCACTCTCTTTTCCATGTAAATCTGTAACTATTCCAATGGATGTTGATCAATCCTAGATTCCTACATAAGTGGTTAAGTTGGATGAGGCGATTATTTGCCACCGGGGCCCCCCTCGACTTCTTAGCAGGGTCTTATGCTCATTAAAATCTCCTATAAGACACTAAGGTCTATTATTAGAACTTCTTTCCCATAGAAGGTTGCTCCAAAAAGCATCCTTATCCCTTGTTCTAGCTAGGGCATATATTATCGACAATAGGAAAGATACAGAGCAAATCTTATCATCCACATGGAGGTGCGCTACTCTATTAGTCATGGACATAATCTGAACACCACAATTAAAATTCTATCGTAGGACCTATCTATTTAGGTGACTTTTTTCATGCTTGTTCTTTGAAATAAGAGTGACAAAAGTGTAGCCCCCTTTCTAAAAAGAGATTAAAAAAAGGTCCCTCCCCCTACCCCACCCGACGACTCACTGGGGGACATAGTAACTCTCGTCATATGCCATAATAGGAAATAATTTTTCCACGACCAACGTTTCAAGAACAACACTATATCTAGATTAACTTTCCGGCTGAGCCCAATAAAAATCGAACTTATCATGCCATCCCCAAACCTAAACCTTGCATTGTCCTCAATGCCAACGATACAAAAATAAACAAAGGCAAGGGAAAGAAAGAGACAACCTGAGTAGAAGGGTACGTTGACCGAACATAGTCAGCTACGCTTGGTTAAGCTAAGGACATTCTAAAAAGGTGTTATGATTCTAATAGATGGGGCACATGAAAGTGGATATGAATAAGTCAAGGTTGTAATAATTAGTAGTAAGTCTTGTAATAGCTAAGTCTTAGCATATGTTGGTTAGATAATCATTAAGGTCAAGTTGTTAGTTAGTTAAGAGGTCAATGTTGGCGGGCTTAGGTTAGGTAAGTCGGTTGTATTCATTGGTATAAAGCTAGTTAGAATGTATTGTTTTAATCATATATGAAATTGGTTTCTTCTTTCTCCTAACCTCAAATCTCTCTTCTCTCCCTCTATTTCCCTTCTTTCTCATCTCAATCTCTCAAATCCCTAGCTTATAGTTCAAGATTGATCTTGCGCTATATCAGTTGGTATCAGAGCCTCGTTTGGCTTCCAAATCAAGCGTGATTTGATATCAAATATCCTTGATCGCATTGCCAATTGATTAGGAGTTTAATTTTGGATTCTTGATTAAGAAGCTTGCGGTTACTATCTGATTTGAGCTATTTTTGCATTGATATTTGAGGAATTGGATTTGGCTTAGTTAAATTTACTTCAATTAGGTTAAGTTTGTATTGACTCAAGCGAGGAGGAAAAACTCAAGTGATCAGGTGCAAATTCTCATTGATCCGGCTAAGTACATTTGATTAGTACTTCTGTTCAAGTTGCGGTTCTGCTGGTTAGAGTTTTGGTTCAAAAACTCAGATTATTTGCTGACTTATCTTTTGATTGAGTATTGAATCATGATTTACAACACGAGCTTAGCTGTTGGAGCAGGAGGTGTTGTTGCGGTTAGTTCGGTTCAGTAAGAACGGGTTGCTCAAGTTCAGTAGTACTAGCAGCCAAGGTTGTCAGAATCGGGATTCTACGTAGGATCGGTGAGAGGTACTCAGGATAGGGATCGTAGAATCAGATCGAGAATCGTAAGATTCTACTTTATGTGTAAAACAATAACTTGTATCCAATAAAATCACATTACAAGCCTCAAATATATAATGAAGAGCATCAAAAAAAGTTCCCCCCCCAAAAAAAAAAAAATTCAAGCTGAAAGTAAATAAAATGAAAATCAAAACAATTACTCAAGTAACTCAATATGCTAGAAGAATAAGAAATTAAACAAAAATTAATGATTTGTACAAAAAGAAAATGAGCTATGTCTGTGTGTGGTCCGTGGGTCAGTGTTAAACCTCGGTGGTTGGCTGGGGAAATTGGTCGACGTTAGTTGGCCACGATCGGCGGTGGCTAGGGCTGCCGGTGAAGATAAATGAAGAGTGTAATGTGAGAAAATGATTAGGGTTAGGTTATGTGAGGGGGGAGGAGAAGGGAAGGGGAAAAAATGAGAAAAGGGAAGGGAAAAGTAAAAAAAAAAAAAAAAAAAAAGCTGAAAAAATAAATTCAAAAAATAACCTATAGAATCAGTAGAATCGAATTAGAATCAGTAGAATCGGTGGAATCAGAGTAGAATCGGTATAATCGGGGTATAATCGGAGTAGAATCGATGTAGAATGGGTGTCAGACCTCAAATATGTTATTTTTTATTATTGACTTGGTAGAATCGGTGTAGAATCGGCGATCCTACCAGTCTTGCCTTGATTCCACCGATCCTACTTGATTTCGATGCGAGTCTACTTTTTTTTATGATTTTTTATGCGATCCGGGTTGGTAGGGCATAGTGGGATCGTAGGATCCTACGATCCGACTCGTGATTTTGATAAGCATGCTAGCAGCAACTCACACAAGGTTACAAGCTTACATTGCACCGTTCACAGCAGCAGTATGTGCAAAGACAACTGCAAATTCAGCAACAAGTTCAGAGTAATGTTGAGTTTCGGCCTTGCATAGTACAATAACAAAGAGAGGCGATTCTGAATTCTTTTGCAAATTTTGCTAGAACGGGAATAGATTCGAGCTTGAATGTTGTAGCTACGAATCAGATTGATGTAGAGCCAGTTCATCTACTTGTTCATGATGGATTGATTAGGGAAGTAGATGCTGAGTTTGCTGTGTTCGAGAAAGAATCAAAGCAATTGAGCTTGAATCGATCTAAGGATGATGAGTTAGGGAGTAAATCAGATCATTTTGGTTGGAATCTGATTAATACTAAACAAGTTCTTGCTGATTGGTGAAGTCAAGCAAGATAAAGTGCTTTCCAATCTGAAATAGAAGCGGCACAACCTGGAATTGGATCACTACAACCTGATTTGAGGGCAATCCATTCAGAAAAGGAAGTGACACATCCAGAGGTACAATTTGTTGAATCATATTCCAGAGCTGTAATCAGATCTAAGGCACGAATTGAGGTTTTGAGCATAAGGAAGTTGAGAGTTAAGTTCACATCTCAGCTTAACAAGGATATTAATTTGATCGTTCATTTACATCGAAAAAAGTGTTATGCAAGGAAGTTGATTAGAGCAATGGAGAGGCCAATCATAGTTTATGAAGGAGGTGCTCCGGATTTCTTATAATTTGAAGCAAATAAGGAAGTTCTTGGTCGATTATTTGAGATCAAGAAGTTTGGAATGAAGCAGCCGAAGGTGTTGTTTGTATCCATTGATAGGCTTGGTGCGTTTTCTTGGATCCAAAGAAGTATCAAGAGGGCCAAGAAAGAATACAAGTCTAGCAACCAAGGCACAAGTTCAGCTTCAAGTCAAGAAGATTGTGCGGCACGGCCTTCAAATACAGAACAAACTGCCATTAATTCTGGTGTTGATGCTACTGTTAGTTGTATTCAATGTCCTACTTCAGTTTTAGTTACAAAGTCAGCACTCGAACTAATGTTAAGTCAGATGCAAGAGCGGTTTGCAGGAATGCAACATTCTCAACATGAGAAATGGGATCAAAAACTAAATGAATTGGAGGAAAAGTTGAATCAACATTTCCAACAAATGCAACTGTAGATTAATGGCCTACAAGAATAGCTTGATATTTAGCTTTCTTAAGTGGAATCGAGTCCTCAAGTGGAAGTTCTATGTAAGGACATTGATCAACTATCAAGGGAGGCTCCTTACCTACCTCATTCAGCATTGAATCCATGTGCAAAAGCAGCAACAAATCAATTGAATGAGGCATCAGTGTATTCATTAGATCAAGTTGAATTGGTTTAGCAGCAAGATGAGGTTGATGCTGTAGCAGAGCAACTTGTGTTTGATCCTTCATTGCTACAAGTCCATGATGTAACAGAGATTGATCTCCATCAGGTAAGGTGCTAGAGGTTGATGGGAATTTTGTTACAAGTTCTAGTGCAAGTGTAAAGGAGAAGAATACAATTGCTTAAGAGGATGTGATACCTCAATAAAATCATCAGCAAGTTCACTCGCAGCAGGGGAGAATTCCAACAGTGAAACTCATGCCAGTGCAGCAACCTTTCGTGTTAGTACAAGAGATTAATACAGAAGCTTAAGCAAATAACACTCAAGAGGTTGGTAGAATGGTTAATCGGACCTATTGGAGACCTTTTGATCCAGGAAAGATGTCTAGAGAGGCGTTTGGTAGTAAACAAGAACAAATGAGCTGTAATTGTGCTAAGAATGATGAATATGGTGGCAATTGTGATCAATTGGGCTAGAATTTAGCCAATCTTGAACACACGGCTGTTGGAATATCAGGTAGTTCAGGAGCAACCTCAAGTGAGGATGCAATTGGAGCACCTCATTCTTGAATTGGAGCATTACAATTTTAATCGTTGATGCAAGAAGAGAGTACTACAATTCAGTGGTGTTATGCAGGCAGTGTAATGAGCGATGGGATGCTGGTCTTGAAGTCCACCGCAAGTACTTGTGCTATATGTAAGCTAGGGTCACTTAAGAGGCAATAAGGTGAAGAGTAAGAGGAGAAAGTTTTCGGGAAGATTGTGTGATGAGGCAAAACAGATTTTGATGGTGCTTTGTATAGGATTATCAAGAAGTGGGGATAATGAGTTGGATGCTTTGGTTGGTCAAGACCAAAGTAAAGAACATCTTTCTCATGTACAAGCCAATGTAAGGCCCCCTGAAACTTTGAAACCTTAATCTTTGAAACTTCTTTCACAAGCACAAGTGGATGATGATGAGCACTGTCGATTGAGTACATTGACATTCCATGGTTACATACAAGTGGAGGCTGTTGATCAGCTTGTTAGCCATCATCAAAATGCCTTAATTGAAGAATTTAGGGAAATAAGTATACACCACAGCAAAGAAGTTGAGTACAGATTAGTCCTTGCTCTTGTGATGTTCACAGTTGCTCTGATGTTCCATTGGTTGCATTGGTTGGTGTATTTTGCAGTCATACTTAAGCTCATTAATAGGGGATCAAAGTTTTCTCAAGAAACTAAGCTGGAATGTTGCAGTGGGAAGATATGGTTCAAGTGTTTTTTGTGCACCCTCTTTATGTTTTGGCAAGGCAAGAAAGTGGAGGCTTGTATTGAAGATGACAAGGATCAAAGTCAAGTTATGATTGAATGTGCAAGAGTTTGGGAAAAGGGAGATAAGACTTCCATAACTTCGTTGTTTTGACCTGTTGTGCAGCTAATAGAAGTCAGAGGAGCCGATGTTAGTTTAGTGATTAGCTCATTGTACCCATTAGAATCAGCACTTAAAGAGGCTAATTGGACAAGAAGATGTGCCAACTAGATTCCTAGAAGCCTTGTAAAACCGAGAGCAACTGAAAGTCCTTTAAGCAGGTCAAAAACAGGTTATTGCAAGGTTAACAACTTCAGTGGGAATATTGGTGTTAAAGTTTGGCTGATTTGGTATGAATTGGGCAGACCTCCTGATGTGGATTCTTTATACCATATGCAAGATACTTGCACTTAAATGTCAATGCTCCATTTCAACTGCAGAATAGTGATGTAAAATTTTACGTTGCAACATCACCAACAGCATGAAGGCAAGGAATCAGCATCGTTAGCAAGTCTTCAACTCTGATTTTGGATTCAGATCCTGTTGCTCATATTTCAGGAGTTCTCATAGCAACAATAAATACTCTTTCAGCTTCAATATCTGCATCAACAAGTGTTCTTCAAAGTCTCAACTCTCTAGTAAGATTCTTGAGGACAAGAATCGCTTAAGGGGGGAGTATTGTTATGATTCTCATAGATGGGGCACATGAATGTGGATATGAATAAGTCAAGGTTGTAATAATTAGTAATAAGTCTTGTAATAGCTAAGTCTTGGCATATGTTGGTCAGATAATCACTAAGGTCAAGTTGTTAGTTAGTTAAGAGGTCAATGTTGGCGGGCTGTGGTTAGGTAAATCGGTTGCACTAGTTGGTATAAAGCTAGTTAGAGTGTATTGTTTTGATCATATATGAAATTGATTTCTTCTCTCTCCTAACCTCAATTCTCTCTTCTCTCCCTCTATTTCCCTTTTTTCTCATCTCAATCTCTCAAATCCCTAGCTTATAGCTCAAGATTGATCTTGAGCTATAACAAAAGACACTTAAAGAAACATCACTACAAAACAAGACAAACAAAGACAAACTAACCAAGCAAACTTGTTAAAAGCATTGAGAAAAATTCATACTCCAAGTACTTAGTATAGTAGAGAAGCAAAGTAATCAAGTGAGTGGGAAAAACTAAGAGTTCTGAAAAGTAAAGAGGTTAATAGAAAAAAATAAAAGTAAATAATGAAACAAAATAAAAAAAAATAGGCTGGGTTGCCTACCAGGAGTGGTAAGTTTAACATCTTCAGCCGGATGTAGCATAGAACTATAGATCAACCAAAATCCAAGGCGAAGTCCTCAAAAAGATCCATGTGAGGCTTGTTAAGGGATAATCCCAAAACTAAATAGAGTTCCTAGCCTAGTGGTAAAATTTATTTAATAAACAAATTATAAAAACAATAAAAGTGAAAAAAATTAGACTATATAATAAATAAATAAAATAATAATAATATAAAAGAAAGGAAAAGAAAAGAAATATATTTTTTAAAAGAATAAATAAATAAAATAAAACTCAGCAAAGAATAAAAGATTGACTTAAAGAAAAAACAGAAAACAGAAAAGAAACCTCGACAATCATTGATTCAAACTTCAAATACCGATTCCTGGGTAATGGCACCAAAGTCTTGATGTGGTTTTAACGTATGTGTAAAACTGTGTACTTTCTTCGTAGCTAGGTCAGGTATACAAGTTTCATGTCTTTAAGGAATTAGTATAAAGTTAAAGTCAGTGATTACATAGCAGTTGAAAATTTTGTTATGCTGAAAGAATGGGTTTGTAAATAAATTAACATAATTGTAAGATAAATTTAAAGTTGTCAATCGATCACAGTTAGTTTAGGATATGAATTTAGGTTAGCCCAAGTCGAATCCCATTATTATATTTTATCACGATAATGCCTTTAAAGGTTTAGGCTACGAGCTCTTAACTTAGATTAACATTAAACTAGGACTTAGGATAATGAATTAGTCTAAGAGCATAACCCATTTTATTACTCTACAGGTAGCATGGATTATCTCAATAGCATTACTAAATTCCTTTATCACACCTAATTTCATTTTTTTGGTAACAAAGAACTAGGTTGCCCCAGCTAACCACAACTCATGAGAAAGCCCACAATCCCCATAAGCAAGTAAGTCATGAGTATATCCTCAGAGAGAATTGAACCCTTGATCCCTGGGCAATGACCTCATAGGTAGAAGACGCCACAAACTGAGACGCCCTCATGATTGGCACACCAACTGAGACACCTAATTCCATGTTAAACCTTGATTAATATTTAAGTTATGGTTTAAGGTAATGAACTAGTCTAAGGACATAACCCATCTTAGCACTCTAGGTGTAGCATGCATTATCTCAGTAGTACTAACAAATTTCTTTGTCACTCCTAATTAAGTATTAATTTGTATAAACGGTAGTGTTCATAATTGAGTACAACCTTAACCCTGACCACTCGTAAAAACTTGTTATACTACCATCTAAGTTAGCACAAGACAGCACGCGAATAAAATTGAAAATCAAAGCATAGCTACAAGCACATAATAAAAAAACCCAATCTTATATAAAACTCCCCACAGGAGTGTGGATGTATAACAAAAGTCATTGTTGAAGATAAAACATAAATCCGGGATCCGGATGGCTATCCCTCCTTGACCCCTCAACTATGAGTTTACTCCTCCATAAAAGTTTTATAAATCACTAATTCAAAAGAAAAAGGGAAAGAAGACTCATGGATTGATGAACTGCCTTGATTGGTGTTGACTTGGCTCTCGCTTCGGTTCCCCCATACTCCAATCACTTGCGCTTTGGCCTTCGTGAGAACCGAGTCTCTCTTAGCGGCTCAAGGAGGGACGAGAAATGAATGGAGAGAAAAAAGTGGGAAAAATTAAGTTTCTTCCTCCCTTTATATAGAGACGGTGTGCCCTAGGGGCACGTGCGTCTTTTTTTGGCTGCATGTACAATTAACTTAAAATATGCGTAACTTTTGATCCATAAGAAATTATGGGCTAAATTATATGTCAAATCAAAACTCTCGAAGAGGTCTATGTGATCGTAGTGGTATTGTTAGTGGGATTGGATATTATTAGGTCATTAATGTTTTTCTTTTAAACTTTTGCTCAATTTAAAATTGTTGGCCAATCGATCCGCGCACTTAAAGGAAAACTTTTCTCAACCAAATCTTGACCAAATGGGTCCTTTTTTCACACGTGGTCAAGTTTCTTAATGTAGTCTTTGAATTTGTCTATTTTAGCTCACTCTTCACAGCTTTTAAAGATGTCCTTACTTCAACACATGCAAAGCCTAAAAGATTATACCATAAAATACGTGTAATTACTAAAAATATCATAGGAATGTGATATAAAAGGCATAAAATATAAGACAAAGAGATTCTTGCCATATCCCATAGCATGAAATAATTTTTCAATTATAAAAGGCGAGTCCAACGTTTCAAGAACAACACTATATCTGGATTAACTTTCCCAGTGAGCCCCAATAATTCTTGTTGGGCCACAGTTCTGGCTAATCCTCCAACATTCCAGTGGAGAATTTTCATAATGTTGTAATTTTTTTGGGGTCAAAATTAAGTTGTAATTTAGGTCCTATAGTTTATAAATAAAGTACATGTTATTGTAAAACTATAGAGATATTATACTCTATAGAAAGAGAATAAAAATAGAAACCCAAATATGCTTAAAGAAAATAACAAGTATCAGAACCAGATAAATATTATTTGTATTTCTTTCTCTCAATTTTCCTCTCGCTCTCCCTCTTTTCTTTTTTTTTTTTTTTTTTTTTTTTTTTTCTGTTGCTTTATAAGAATTTATACATGTACAAAAGGGGAGGGTGACTCACCACTAGAAACCGAATAGGGTGACACTTGTAATTTTTATAACATATATAATAATACCTTCCCATATTTATATATGAATATGTATAAATACATAAATGGGTATTTAATATAATTTTTAATTTTCTAGGACATTTAATAATATTCCAATCTGACCATAAAAATTATACCAAAAAAATATCCAATATTTACAATACTCTCCCTTTGGATATTTTCATTTATAACATTATGGGGCATAACACTCTTGAAAGTGTATAGTGTCTGAGTTAAATATGCTTGCTTCGTTAAAAACCTTGCGAGGAAAAAAAAACCAAATGGGAAAAACTATAGCAAAGGGAAAAAGAGTACAACTTGTATTTAACTCCTTCTCATGTGAACATATTAGTAAGTGGTGTTTCTGAGTCCACGCATACCAATCTTGTGAACTAATTTTTCAAAAGTTGTTGTTGGTAATGCTTTCATGAACAAATCTGCTAAGTTCTCACTCGAGCGAACTTGATTAACATATATTTCACCCATCTCCTGAAGTTCATGTGTAAAGAAGAACTTTGGTGAGATATGTTTAGTTCTGTCGCCTTTAATGTATCCACCTTTGATATGAGCAATACATGTAGTTATTGTTGGACCTCCCCTGATCATTGGAAGACTACATTCTTCTTGAACATGTTGAATAAGAGATCTCAGCTATAATCATTCCCTATTTGCTTCATGAAATGCAAGTATTTCGGCATGATTTGAAGAAGTTGCTGTTGTTGTTTGTTTGGTAGATCACTAAGATATAGCAGTGTTACCATAAGTGAATAAATACCCTGTCTGTAAATGGCCTTTATGTGGATAAGACAAATATCCAGCATCTGCGAATCCAACCAATCTTGGACTTGGTTGTCTCGGATAGAATAATCCCTATCAGATGTACCATGGAGATACCAAATTATATGTTTAATTCTGTTCCAATGTCTCCAGGTAGGCGTTGAGCTATACCTTGCTAATAAATTAACCGAGAAAGCTATATCTAGTTTTGTGTAGTTAGCAAGATGCATCAATGCACATATTACACTCAGATATGGCACTTCAGGGCCAAGAATTTCTTTGTCATCCCCTCGAGCTTGAAACGGGTCCTTATTCACATTAAGTGATCGGACGGCCATCGGGGTGCTCAAAGGATGTGCCTTATCCATGTAAAAATGTTTAAGCACTTTTTCTGTATAAGTTGATTTATTGACTAAAATTCCATCAGATAAGTGCTCTATCAGCAGGCCAAGACAATATTTTGTCTTTTTGAGATCTTTCATTTCAAACTCCTTATTCAGATATGCAATAGCTTGTTTAATTACTTCAGGTGTTCTTATGATGTTTAAATCATTAACATAGACTGCAATTATAGCAAATCCAAAATTTAATTTCTTAGTAAAAACACATGGGCTCACGGGATTGTTAACATATCCCCCTCTCAGAAGGTATGTACTAAGACGATTGTACCATATTCACCCTGATTGATTCAATCCATACAATAATCTTTGTAATTTGATTGAACACAGTTCTCGAGGTTTTGAATTATATACTTCTGGCATTTTAGCCCTTCAGGGACTCTCATATAAATATCATTATCAAGTGATCAATACGGATAAGCTGTTACCACATCTATAAGACACATATGGAGTCTTTCAGAGAATGTCAAGCTTATAAAAAATCTAAATGTGATTGCGTCGATTACAGGTGAATATGTTTCTTCATAGTTAATTCCTAGCCTTTGTGAGAAGCTTTGAGCTACAAGTCGTGCTTTATATCTTATAACTTCATTCTTTTCATTTCTTTTTCACACAAATACCCGCTTTTAGCCTACAGGTTTCGTATTTTTAGGCGCTTGGACTATAGGTCCAAAAACTGTACGTTTTGCAAGTGAGTTTAACTCCGCCTGTATTGCTTCTTTCTATTTTGGCCAATCATTTATTTTTTGACATTCTTAAACAGATTTAGGTTCAAGATCTTCACCTTCTGTGGTTAAATCATTAGCCACATTATATGTGAACATCTGATCAATAACCATTTTATTTCGGTTCCATCGTATGCTGATAATAGCATAGTTTATCGAGATTTCTTCATTCTCGATATTTTCACAATTTTTAGATCGTGGAGCTATTTTTCCCTTTGTTTCTTTTTCTTTGATTTGCATTTGTACCACTTAAGGGGGTTTCTCTTCAGAAGTTTTAATAAAGGAGTCAACTTGTTTATGTTGCTCTCTTTTCTTCTTTGGATTCTTATCTTTAGAACCAGCAGGTCTACCACGCTTCTGGCATGTAGTAGAAATATTTGCCAATGTCTTAGAAGAATTTTCATTTGGAATATCAATTTGAACAGGAGCATTCATAGTTGGGACATGTAACTTGGTCACTTTTTTTCGTATCAACGAATACATCTGGTAATTAGTTTGCAATATTTTGTAAATGGATAATCTTCTGAATTTTCATTTCACATTGATTCCTATGTGGATCAAAATGTGATATGGATGATGCATTCCACACAATTTCACGCTCTTCCTTCTTTAATCTTTCTCCCTCTAATTATGAGAACATTGTTTCGTCAAATTTACAATCTACAAACTGTGCAGTAAAAATATAACCAGTCAATGGTTCAAGATGTTTTCTAAATGATGGGCATTCAAATCCAACATAAATTCTCAGTCTTATTTGTGCACCCATCTTTGTGCGCTAGGGTGGAGCAATTGGAACATGCACCACGCAACCAAAAATTCGTAGATGGGATATATTTGGTTCTTAACCAGACACAAGTTGTAATGGAGAGTGTTTATGATAAGCAGCTAGCCTAGCACGAATAAGTGCTGCAACATGCAATATAGCGTGTCCTCATGCACAACTAAGCAGCTTTTTTTTTTTTTTTTTTTTTTTTGAGCAATGGTTTAGCAATTAGTTGCAGGCGTTTAATTTGAGATTTTGGAAGACCATTTTGTGTATGCTGGAGAGCCACAGTGTGCTTAACTATAATTTCAATTGCGTTACACCTAGATGGCCCAAATGGTCATGCCACAGGGTGAATATTTTCTGATCAGTTAACTTCTGGTGAACCACTGTATTTGGTTCAATTGGATTAATATAAGTATAATATATCCCATAAGAAAGTGCTGAAATATTTTTCACTATTTTCTTTCTTCCTTAGGTAAGCGATGTAATATAAAGATATTTTTTTATCACTCTCATTTATTGTTTCAATATGATAACCATTACGACTAATATCTCGAAAACTGATCAAGTTTCTCTGTGATCTACTGAAAAATAGAGCATCGCTTATGTTTAGTTTTGTTCCTTCAGGAAACATAACATGTGCTCTTCCGGAGCCTTCAACTAAATTTGAAACAACCGATGTTGTATTAACACTCGCTTCAGCAATCGTGGCTAAGAAAAATATATTTTACTTTTGAGGATAGTGTGTGCCATTGCACTGTCTGCTAGACATAAATCTCCATCTTTGATCAAATTCATGTTTCTTCAAATATAAAATACATATGTATTAGTGGGATTCTATTTAAAATTTTGAAAGTATAACGAACAAAGTATTTCAAAATGACTTGAATATAATAATATTTTTAGATTTTATTGATCAAGGTTGGAAATAATCCATTGAGATAAAGTATCAAAACATAATATTACATTAAATTACACACGAAAACGATATTATCCCGTTACAAGTAAAGTAAACTTTAGTACAAAAGCATAACTGAAAGACAAAAACTTTACTCCAGTATAACATTTCCATCGTCTATTAGATGATCAATTCTCCCATTAACATCCTCAAAAAACTTAGAAACATCAAGGTGCGACACATCAAGTGGAGAATGATCTTCAGCAAAATTTGTTTCTAGGAGCTTTTCTTTTCCTTTCAATGATGCTTGATATAGTTTCACCAGATGTTTGGGCGTACGACAGGTATGCGACCAGTGACCTTTTGTGGCACACCGGTAACAATTTGTTTCAACGTCTTATGATGAATTTTGCTTATAGGTTTTCTCTCCTTTATTTTTCTCTTCGTTGTTGCTGGACCTCTTAAGTTTTGGTCCATTTTGATTACCTCGCCCACGACCACGGCCACGGCTATATGTATTATTTTCATGGGATACAACATTCACTTCAGGGAATGGCTCTGACCCAGTTGGTCGTGACTGATGATTTTTCATTAACAATTCATTATTTTGTTCAGTAACAAGAAGACATAAAAATAACTTTGAGTTTTTTTTTTATAATTTCGTTCTCGATATTGCTGCTGCAGGAGCATATTTGAGGCATAAAAAGTAGAGAACGTTTTCAATAACACATCCTCCTCAGTAATATTTTCTCCGCATAATTGCCATCGGGAGGTAGTACTAAACATTGCAGAGTTATACTCGGTGGTAGTTTTAAAGTCCTGCAACCATAGGGGAATCCATTCACAGTGAGCTTTAAGGAGTATCACATATTTTTGGTAATCAAACCTCTCTTTTAAATTAAACCAAAGAACAAGCTGGTCCTTTACAGTAAGATACTTGGCTTTTAATCCTTCGTGGATATGATGCCTATCATGGCTGAGCAAGGATGCGCTATTACCCCTTTTAATCATATCTCCGAGATTCATAGCATCCAGGTGAATCTCAGCATCAAGGGTTCAAGGCAAATAATTTTTGCCACTTATGTCAAGAGCATTAAACTCAAGCTTAGTTAGATTAGCCATTAAAATTTACAAACGTTAGGGGGAAAAAAAAAAAACCCTTTATCTCAAGCTTATGATAATTCTTATGTGGCTAGAGACTCGTGCTGATAGCATGTTGTAAAACTATAGAGATATTATACTCTAAAGGAAGAGAATAAACACAAAAACCCAGATATGCTTAAAGAAAATAACAAATATCAGAACCAGAGAAATATTATTGGTATTTCTTTCACTTAACTTTCCTCTCGCTCTCCCTGTTTTCTTTTTCTGTGTATTTTTTTTTTCTCTGTTGCCTCATGAGAATTTATACATGTACAAAAGGGGAGGGTGACTCACAATTAGAAATCTAATAGGGTGACACTTGTCATTTTTCTAACATGTGTAATAATACCTACCCATATTTATATATGTATATGTACAAATATGTAAATAGGTATTTTATATAATTTCTAATTTTCTAGGACATTTAATAATATCCCAGTCCGACCCTAAAAATTATACTCCAAAAATATTCAATGTTTACAACACATGCTATCTGTTCCTAATTATATATTTGCATGTATTTTACTCTTATTTTGTTAAATATTTTGTATTCTTAGTTTTATAACATGTTGAAAATAATTTATGTTGTTATGTCTGTATAGATTGAGCTAATTTTAGTTGTAATAAATATTTATTATTGATAAGAATATGGTAACAACGGAGGTATTTTTTGTTATGTTATTGGACATGAGTAGTTGAAGAACGGTTGGATTATATTAAATATGTTGGTGGTTATAAGTGTATGATAATCCTAAAAGAGATTGATTTTAAGGTTTACTAAATTTGACATCTCAAAGATGCAACTTCGATTGTACAAACTAGAGGTGGCCACAGGGCGGGCCAGGCCGGTCCGAGCCTAGGCCTCCCTCTTTGTTTTTTTAAATACTATTATAAAAATATATAAAAAATATTATATACAATATATATAAAAATAATCGTTTTGATCAAAAATAATTATAAGTTATTAATAAATAATATAACGTACAATCATAATAGTACCCTATAAAATTATGAATATATTCTATAAAATAAAATGTATTATAACTTATTAAAAAAACACAACTATAACAATATGATAGTGCCTTATAAAATTACAAATTATATTTTATAAAATAAAATATATTATAACTTATTAAAAAAATACAACTATAATAATATGAATAAATCAATCTAAACTTGAAACAGTTGGTGTGGTATTTGTAGAGGAGCTAGTGTTATCGTCTTCATCGCTTGATGATTCCAAGTTCAGACAGTCCCGAACTCTATCCACTGCCGCCATCTAGTCTTTCAAGTACAACGGCATTTCTAAGGTGCCCGGTGCGAGCTTCACTCTCTTTTTCCTAGCAATCTGCTACCTACACTAAAAGCAGACTCTAATGCTGCTGTAGACAACGAATATGTTAGTATATAGCGTGCCATGGTGGAAAGTACAGGATATTGGGTTTTGATGATTTCCACCACATCAAAATATCAAAATATTCATTAGACTCTGTGGATTGGAAATCAAGCAGAGCTTAAAGCAAATATAAAGAAAGCTCATCATATGGCGTGGGACTTTGTCTGGGCATTAATTGGTTAAACATATCCCATGGCCATGATTGTCCTTGAGAGGAGAATGAAGATAATGTAGAAAAAATATTTGTATTATTCGTTAATTTTTGAGAATAAACGAAAAATAAATCATGCAAAGTTCCTTCAACTTTATTAATAAAAGATTTTACATCAAAACTTGGTAGCACTCCTTCATAAAATATTTGGACAAAAAATAGGAGACCTGCAAGTTTGCAACACGGATCAAAAATAGTGGCAATACAATATGCCATAGGTAATTCAGTATAATATTTCAATAAATTTTGTTACATGGCAGTAACAGACTACTACAGCATAGTGTTGGAATAGTTCTACATCATCCATGCAGCAATATCTCCAATTTAGATATTAAAAGTCGAATGGTTGTGTAATAGGATCCAAAAAAATATCATAGTTTCTTTGAAAAGAAGTAAGAATTTACAGATTTTCTTTATTATTTCTCAATTTACATTATCTACACTAAAACAACTTAGATCGGCATGATTTATGTGTACAAATTCTATCTAGATGTCTTTATATGGTATGCATTTTTTTGACATTTCGGCCATTGATGACCACCTAGTAGATGCATCTAATCTAAAAGAATTCCATGAAATGCCTTGTGATTTACACAATTTTTTAAAATTTGTTTCCTACTCTGGATATTTTAATTACTATAATTATATTTTCTAAAGTTATAAGAGAAAAGTCTATAAGTTGTATCCCATCCGTTATTATTAAATGCAAAATATGACAAATGCAATGCAAATAAAAACACTTTCCATCTAACAAGGGTCTCAAATACATAATTAATCGGTTAATAGATCAAGTGTTGTTAGTTGCATTATCAAAAGTAAGGCTCATAGTTTTGTTATCAATCCCCCACTCACAGCATGCATTCACAATGGTACTAGTGATTACATGAGAACTGTGGGGATATTCGAAGAGGCGAAAATAAATAATTTATTTTTTCATTATGTACGAAGAATCAATCCAATGTGCAATTATGCACATGTAGAGTACGTTGGATTTACTCTTCCATGTGTCAGACATTAACGAGATCCTGCTCGTGTTCTTCTTAAAAATTTCTCCTAGCTCATTTTACGTTTTTATATATTCTTTAAATACATCGTGCTTCAAAGTGTTGCGAGGAATCCTTTGAGCGGCAGGATTTAGTGCGGTTCTATAGTAGTGGACAAATCTAGGGTCTTCGCCGGTGGTAAGCGACTTCTCAGTTGAAATGACGTATCTCATTAATTCATGTCGATTGGTTTCTGGTGAAAACCTAAAGTTTGCAAGTGCACCAGTCGCTTATTGTACGAGGGTTTGTTGGGATGTATCTGCATTTAAGTCGGGGAGGGCTCTCAGTAGGTGTCGTTTTGAAGTGCCGGTCCCAATACTACGTTGATGGCTGAAGGCTTTTGATTAATGCGAAGTATACAATATGCTTTATTATTTTCACGATCTAATATAAAATACTACCTTACCTAACTATTCGGACGTCTACTAGTGGCAGTCATTGGGTTCTTAGAATCAGGGGTTTCAGTTTCATCATTGTCGGGTATGGGTTTAGTAGAGCATCCCGCACCACCCAATTCAGGATAACCCTACTCGAATCCTTGTTCATATTCCCAATTAAAAGTGTCAGAGTATGGAGGTGAGATGATGGGTTCTAAAAAAAAAATTGCGTGGGTATTAGGCTCAACTCATCTAAATTGGCTACTAGTACGACTACTAACTCTAGGGGTCATAGGCGGCCTAGAAGAGTTAGAATTAGATCGGCAAGCTCCAGATGAAAATGATCTATGTGCCATTATATTATTATTATAAAAGTATGTCAAATAAAAATGATAAGTAAAAATGCAAGTGAATAAAAATGACAAATATATAAAATTTAGATATTAATTTTACCGAAATTTTAATACTAAATTTTGATACTACTTATCAAAAAAAAGAAATTACCGTAGCAAAAATTGAAATTTGAACTTCAACATACTTATACAAACAAAATATAATTGAAACTTCGAACTTGAGAAGTTGAGACTTGAGAGTAAAGAATTAGAATTATAGAGAGAGTCGAGAAAATTTGAGAAAAGAGAGAAATGATGACTGGTGTATGGTGAAATAAGAAAGTTTGGTTAGTATTTATAGAGGGTGTTTTTCTAATCTCCCCCAAACTAGTCATTTACGGGGGCATATAGCCATTGGGGCAACGGCTCCCCAATGGCGATATAGTGCATAGTTGGTCCATGGGTCGGGTCGGGCCCGGCCCCGCCCAGGCCCCCTTCAAAAAGGGGGCTCATAGCCTAACCCCGTTTAGTAGTTGAGTTGGGCAAGGTCGGGCCGGGTCATTGGCCACCTCTAGTAGAAACACTCAATTGGTGAAGACAAATGTTTAAATTTATCAAGGCCTCAAAATTGTTGATCTTACAGTGATAATTTATTGATTGATATATGGGAATATACAGTCATTGACACTCTTATTGTAGTTGTGTGTGGAATTTGTCTAAGAAACTCCTACAACATATGTTAGTGATTCATTTCCATTCACTTCAATCAAAGTTATTCTTGGTTGTATTCATATTTGTTATGGACCATGCTTGCGAACAATTCGATAAGGGCTCATTAAGAGCTTAATAAGTGCTCATCAAAAGCTCGTTAAGGCCATTCAAAGCTCGTTAAGGGTTCATTAAAAGCTTGTCAATAGTTGGTATTAGCTGAAAAATAGTTTGGCAGTGGCTCGATAGTAACTCAAACAGCTCAGCTCGGTGGCATCTTGACTTGATAGCAAACTCAGCTTGGCTATGTGCTTGATTCGGCTCAATAATAAGCTCGAATCCACTTAATTACGCTGATGAGCCAAGCCAAGCATTAAACACACTAAAAGCTTAAAGGTTGGCATTCTGAGGGTTATGGTGGTGGTCGTGGCGGTAGTGGAAGTGGTTGTAGTTATGGTAGTTCGCTTGACTCTAAGTGTGGTGCGCCTAGTCTTTTAAGTCCCAGGCCCATTTTCGTCCTAATTTTTCTGCGATCCGTACTAATGCTTATCTTAATGTCCAATGCTATTCATCTTCCTATTATGGTCATTCAACTTGAGATTCTTCTATCTACCCTTGTTTGGTCCCCCCCACATAAGCTTTTGCTGCGTTTGGTCTTGAGTTATACAACAAGGAGAGATGGTTTCTAGATACTGAGGCTGCCTCTCATATTTTCAATTCCTCAGATACTTTGTCTACTTTACTCTCTTATAAAGGGTTAGATTCTATTCAAGTTGATGATATGTCACTTATTCCTATTTCTTACGTTGAATCTACTTCTATTTACAACCACCCCCCGAACACCTTTCAGCTTTGTAATATTTTTGTTACTCCTCAAATTGCTAAGAGTCTTATCTCTATTTTTCAGTTCACTTTTGATAATCATTGTAGCATTGAGTTTGCCTTTTTGGTTTTTTATGTCAAGGATCTTTCAATGAAGACCAAACATTTAGGTGCAATAATTCGGGTCCCTTATACACGCTTTCAGCATCTTGGGTTTCCGCCCCTAAAGCAGTGTCTGTCATCGCCACATGTGTTTCCTCATACGTGTGGCATTAGCATCTTGGTCACCGTGGTTAAGTTGCTTCTTCTAGTTTAATTCAGTGATAGTCTTTTGTTGTTTCGATAAAACTACTAGTAGTCAATCATGTCAAGCTTGTCAATTATGCAAGCGTGTTCTTCTTTTTACCTGTTCCAAATCTTATACTTCTAAACCATTGGAGCTAGTTCATTGTCATTTATGGACATTTGTTGTGATACTATAGCTTTTAGTTGTTACTTTTGGACGATTTTATGCATTATTGCTTGGTTTTTCCCTTATGGCATAAATCTGATGTATTGAAATATTTTAAGAATTTTCAAGCATATGTATTGAATTAATTTTCTTTGGACATCAAATCTTTTCAATTTGAGCATGGTTGGGAATATGACAACACCGGATTTTGGAATACTTGGATGAAATAGGAATATTAAATCATTTTTCATGCGTTGGTACTTCTCAACAAAATGGGGAAAGCCAAGAGAACGCATCGCACTCTAATTAATATGGTGTGCATGATGTTGAAGTGGGGCTTTTCTCCAAATTTTGTTGCGTTTATCATGGAGAATGTATCTTGTGTCTCAATGTCCCCAATTCTTAATCGGCGAAGACTAAAGTCTTTTCCAATTAAAAGGGAGTTGAGATAAGAAGGCCCTCTCTCTTTTATCTCTTCTTGTTGGTTATTGATTGTTTATCTTTGAAGATTTAGGAGGCCATTCAAGTAGGCAAGTGGAAGGACTTTCACGACAAAAAACCATGTCGCCCTCTTACGAAGTTGTATCTTTCCGGTGATTGCTTATTAATTTTTTAAGGATTTTCCCCTTGCTTGTGGGCAGGTGATATATATTATTAATTAGCTTCTATGGTGCCTCGGGTGAGTAGTCCAACTTTGACAAATCTCCGCCTTCTTTTCCTCGAATACTTGGAAATGTGGATTCGTCATTGCTTGGGTGTTTGGGTGTCAGGCTTACAAGTGATGATTGTAAGTACCTCGACCTCCAGATTTTGTAGAGTGCGCTTCATTTGCTTTTTGACAGAATCAGATAGAAATCTTAGGTTTGGAAATCAAAGCTTCTATCCCGTGGTGAGAGGGAAATCCTTATCAAACAGTCCTATCCTCCATCCCTTTATATGTCATGCACTGCTTCAAGATTTCTATCTTCTTTGCACGTAAACATAATGGTATGTTGGCTTACTTTTGGTGGAAAGGAGGTTCAGTCGATGATAAAGGGAATCATTGGGTTTGTTAGCATAAGATGACTTCCTGGAAAAATTGCAGAGGCATGGGATTCCATGATTTTGAGGGGGTTAACTTGGCTACATTGGCAAATCAAGCATGGAGAGCTCTCCATAACCCAGATGCATTTCGGGTTAAGATTCTTAAAGAAATTTATTCCAATCGTGGCTCCTTTCTCAAGGGCAAATTGGGACAATGTTGCATCTTGGGGATGGAGAAGCCTCTTGGATGGGAGGAGTTTCTTTCAAGAGGGAATTCAATAGATGATCAACGATAGGAAGAAGGTCAATCATATGGAGCGATAAATGGATCTTAGAACCTAGGACTTAAAATCTCGGCCTCTTGCCCAAATGATTGCCATTTTGACAGGGTCGATCAACTCATTAAGCATGATACTAGAAGATGGGATTGTTCCTTTATGGATAAACTTTTTAATGTTGACAATGCCAAGTGCATCTCCACTATTTCGGTCATTGGCCAGGGGGATGATGGTTTGTTTGTTTGTTTGGTACTATTCCAATAATGAAGCCTTATCCGTTTGACCATGTTAGGCTGAATGGAATGTCAAAAGGATAACCCTTGAAGCTTCTTCCTTGCCATCCTTTCCCCCTCCCTCTTTCTTGTTGAAGGCATTAGATGCTATTTGGTGCCTTTTTATCCAACATAAAATAAAACACTTTATGTGGCATCCCATGTTAATTCATTGGCTAGAACTTGAAGTCTAGAGGAATCCAAACCTCTGCTCTCTCTCAACGATGTGGAGACGATATCTAGTCCATTGAGCATATCGTCTTCTTCTGTCCCCCAGCTTATGCGGCTTGGTTTGATTCTAATATTAGTTTCAAGCCTCGATGGAAGGCTTTCGTGCTTTTCGCTAGGGCAAAATTTTTATTTATTATGAACTTTCATTCTTATAAGATATCCTATGTAAAATATTTTTTTTTTGTTAGGAATTAAGGAAGGCAAGAAATGTTTTTATTTTTTATATTTTTTTAACAGGAAAATTCGTGATCCTAGGGAGGTGGTCGAGACAATCTCTAAGCTAGCAGTCGAGATGCTACTTTGCCAGTAGCTGGCAGCCCCTTCCAGTCTCGATGAGATGATGTAGGCAATAGGCACATTGCATTGCCCCCCGCCCCCCCCCTCTCCCGCTCCGAACTCAATTAACATCAATACAATGGATATCGTGATGCTAGCCAACGATGCTGCTGGTGCGATTGTGGGTGGGTGGGGTGGCTCCTTTCATGCTTTCTCAACTATTTGTGCGAAAGCTCTTACTTTGAGAGCGGCTTGTTTTTTGGCCATATTGTGTGGTTGGTCAAGGGTGATTTTTGAGTCGAATTGCAAGGTCTGAGTTGACTCCCTCCTCGACTCATGTTTGGTTTGTTCGCAAATTTGAGGGATCATATGTGACATTCGATCTTTTATGGGGTCTTTTGATTCCTTTTCTTTTGTTTGTGCTCCTAGAAATTGTAATACGGTTGCCCGTTTCGTTGCCAAATTGCATTGTTCTTCTTAGTATAATCATGATTGGCGGCTGAATGCTTCTTTGAACCTTATGCCGATTGTAATGTTTGATGCTCCGAGAATATAATATTTTGGCCCTCGGGCATCTTGATGTTCCCAAAAAAAAGTGCAACTATTTTTTCTAACTCCATATTTTTTTATGAAAGTCTCAGCGAAATATGCTTTTTCTACTTTGCTTTGACTGGATATATCCATGCTTCTTTGCAAGCTTATATGTACCAAGAATCAAGGCCATGCGAGCCACTGATGTTGGTTGATTGTTATTTTGTTACTTAACTATTTTTGGCTAATAAATGGCTTTGCTTTTGTAGCAAATCAGTATGTCTATATCATAATGCATAATTGGTTCAAGGTGGCAATAATTCCCTTTATTTATATCCATTTTTACTTAATTTTATATTTCTAATGAACCAAGTAGTGCTGATAGTAAGGCCTCATTACAAGTTGATAATTCCCATCTTGGATGAGAGAAAGAGATCAACAAGAGAAAGTATGGAACTCAATGTATATTGTTTTTAACTTTTTGGGATTTGTTTGGTTGAGTAATATATTTTAAATATCCATTTCATTAATTGGCAATATATTGAGTATGTACCTGTTGAATATTAGTATTTACTTTATATATTAATGTAATACTTATAGTTTTAGATAATTATAGTATTGATTATTGTGATAGGTTTCTGTGCTTGAAATTATGTGTATATACTTATTATAATTTGCTAAATCTACATGAGTTTTACAAGCCTATACAGGTTATTTAGTTCCTAGTTGTAAGGAGAAAATGTCTTATGAGAATGATATTTAAAACAATCATTCTCACCTCTTCAAAATGAAAATTAAAAAAAAATAAATATACGCTCCACAAAAATATAGGTAGTTAATTTCTTAACGCTTTTAAGGATCTATATTGAAAAGAAAAAATTTGAATAAATTTAGCTACTAAATTGTTGACGCTTTAACGTGTCAACAATTAATTGATTCATGGCTTTTTCAAGCTTGAAAGCATCAAGAGTTTATTCACTGTTGGAAGTGTCAAGAAATATCTCGGTCAAGTGTCAAAAAATATTTCCTAATGCCAAAATCGATGACGCTTAGGCTAATTGCAAGAATATTTTTCTCCGAGCTTATAAGTGCCATTAATTTACCCAAAAAGCATCAAGATTTGCCATTTTGCTGTAGAGAGTGAAAGTATGAGGGTCTGTCATGACATAACTAGATTTCGAAGGGACAGAATGTTATATGGTTTGTTGTTGTTGTTGAATGCTAAATGGTGAAGTTAATTAGATAAGTGAAGTTAATTAGATAGGTGGCTAGTAAAGAAAATTTCGAGGGACCAGTGAAAGGCAATGACAACCAAAATACGGCTTACCAATATGTTAGTGCATGGTGTGAGTTTTCCTACGTGCACGAGGAAGTGGCACAGTGTTTTGAATGCACCATGAGATGGATGGTTAAAAGAAACAAGATGATGCATCTATGTATGCAGCAATCCGTGGTGGTAATTGGCTGAACGGTAAAAAATGGCACATTATAATTTTATTATTTTTGGTTCTGTTTTTGACAAGATTTAAGAATTTACGGGTAGTCAATTATTCTTTTATGCTTTTAGGGCTCTATCACTCAACTATAGGAAAAAGTAAGCAACTATTACTTTGAGAGAATTTGTAGCACACATTTTTATTACAAAAGCCATACAGATATTATACGGATAAATATGATTCAGTCCACATAATCTTCGATAAAGATGAATTGCTAACACAGGTCTTTTAGAGAGGAATGAGGGGAGTTGGTCATCCACTGGAAGAACTTATCCACTACTCCATGCTTGTTATAGCCATAGATCCCCTTCCTAGTTATCTTCCAACCGCAGTGTGTAAAACACCTTTTGTAATCTTTCTTTGTCTCATATGCCTTTACAAAACACAAATGTCCACCCAACCAAAAGATATTACAAAAAAAAGTTTGTGTGGCCCAAACATCAGGGTACAACACCCATTCTTTGTACTGCCCATTTGCCAACTCTGCTTCAAATCTGTCCCAAATTGCATAACACTTCAGCGTCACATTCATTCCCTTTCCCAATGTGTTGTTGAACCCTAGGTGATTTGTGGGAAGCAAAATCCGTAACGATCTTCTAGGCTGAGAATTATACCCACTATGATTTTGGGTTGGTATTAGACCCCGTTTGATGGGAAAAAGACCTAAATTATGGTTAATTTGCTTTTGGATGAGCCCCGCAGTAGATGTAGTCAATGAATCGAGAGTAAGAATGGCCAATATAAGGCATATATGTTTAGTGATAAGGGTCATCTTTTCTTTACTCTATGAAAAATGTAAAACAAATAGGGACTAGTTATATTTTTTGTTGAACCAAGGACTAGTTATATGTGCCTTGTATTGGTACATTTTTTGTTATTTGGTGGATCATTTATTGAACATTGGTCATTGTATTTGGGTAGATTTTGTGCTATTAATGTTGCAATTTATAAAGAGAGTGTGAAGATGGTAATAGGCGGTGAAGCGGCGTGGTGGAGAACAGAATAGAATAATATTTTCACATTATTGATTGTAAATAACAATATCAAATTTTTTAAAAAATAAGGTTAATTCGTTAATTCTAAGAATATTCGAGATCAAAAAAAAGAAAGGAAACACTATAATTTCACACTTTAAATAACCAATCAAGTACTTAGAAGTAAAATAGCCTAGCCTATGTATAGACCCTTAAACTAGAATAATCTAGAGCATAAAAGTTGGTAAATTACTTAAAAAAAAAAAAAAAGAAAAAAATTATTGAGTTGCTCTTCTTTCACATTTAATGACGATAAGGTTTGACTTGAATGCATATTAAGTCTGATTCTCTTATTGGATACGGTAAACTTTATAAATCAGAAAATCCTCCAAATAAAAGAAAATTTATGTGATATAGCAATATGAAATTATATATAAGATAAGATAGTTTAAAGTTTAAAAATTTTATGATCTATATACCTAATGGTTTAAACGTGTTTACTAGTAATAGGGCCGGTCCTGACATTTTCAGGGCCCCAAGCAAACATTTCAAATGAGGTCTTTCATATATAACAAATTATAAAAATTTTGATCACAAAATTTAGTAATATTAATAATGATATTTAAAAATCACAATTACTGTTAAAGAATTTCCCAAAATACCGGGAACTGGGTAACCAAAAGAACTCAGGTTGGTGAGGCTATGTAATCACTTTCCTTAAGACTTATTTTGGTATACGAAATATCATCGGGGATACAACAACAATCAAATATGAAAAAGAGAATATGTAAAGGGAGAGACATAGTGAGATGAATGAGAACGACCTTTTCAAAGACTTTCACAATACTTTCATATGAATTTTTCAAGTGTTATTTGCAATTGTATTTCATAATTTCATTTCTCAAAACATGAAGAGAGAATTCTCTTTTCTTCCCCTTTGAAATGAACCCCCCAAAGAGCTATTTATAGTTTTTCAAGTGTCTCTTCAAGAAGGGACACATCCCTTCATGAAGAGTCACTTCCCTTTTTAATATTACACAATTCTTGCAAGTAAACACATTTTATATGTGTTCTCATAAATAATAGGGGAAAGTAATATAAGAAAATAAGGTTCAAAAGACGTCCCAAACTTATCAAAACGTTATTATAATTCTGTAAGATCTGTGTGTTGACTCACGGGTCCTGTGTGTCGACATACAAATGTTTATGTTGGATTGTGTATCGACACACGAGCCTTGTGTGTCGACACACGTCCCATACAAGGTCAAAACACTTAAACCAAGTATGGGACAATCACATACAATTTGAAAATACACCAACATTCCCCCACCATTTTCAAAATACTATCATTCTCGAATAATTAACATCGCAGATTAAAGGAGGCCTTATTTTGCATCAATGAGGGTATCTCACGATTGAACCCCCAGCTAGTGAAGAGACCATACAGTTAATTGGATCGAAAATGGTAGACCAAGCTTTGAACCATACAACCCATTTGACTAACCGAATATCTAATCACGCACAAGGCGTACTCCCCGTACATACCCTACGACTCCCAGATCGACACATTCTGTGGCCTTGTGTCCTGTACCCTTCATGAGTGTTTCAGAGCCAAACCCTTAGTCAAAATCACCCCTTTGAAGCGGCCAAACTTCAACACTCACTAAGGTGGACCTCATTGATCATGTCCCTGCGATGCGACATTCAACAAGTTTTTAAAAACCAGGTCCATTAAGAGCATAAGCTAATCCTCTTAGTATCTCTAACGCAGGTACCTGGCACTACACACTTGGGATGGAAAAATTCTCTTTTAGTGCTTGCAGTCACACGGATGACAATTCTCTCTCATTGAACCCGAGACCTAGCGTCATACTAGGCGTCGAGTTGATGGTCTATCATGGGTGACTAACAATGACAGGTTTCACACCATCCCTTTAATTATCAAGTCTCTAGCAATGTTCTCAAACAAGAGATCAACTATTTTCAGACTTACATTTTCAAAGTCCACAGTGATCACTCAATCTTTCATGAGTTATTTCACTTCACAATATTTGACACTGTTGTGTCCGGACTTTCAGTGATACATCTCACTCTCACACATTTAAAACACATCTCACTATCACAATGGATAGAAATAGACAATATTGGCTTGCGTCGCAAAGGAATCTTAAAAGCAAGATCCGTGTCCGTTTCTTGAAATTTAAGGAACAACACCCCCACCACTTATAACATTTACTAGCTTTTAGAAGTATAGTCCTTCTTATCGGATATACAACTGGCATCCAACTATTCTTCTATATAGAAGAGTACTCATTATTAACACTATAACGCATGGTCATTCCAGTACCTTATGTATCACATGCCAATTACCTTTACTTACATAGCTAGTTATACATACTCAGCTATTCAACAATAAAGGCTACATTTAACCTTTTCAAATTGCAATTATACCATTGGAACACTTGCATTTGATTCTAAATTTTTACACCAAATTTCAACATGTAATCAACATACATACATTCAATAAATCCTCTAATTTGGTAAACTTGCCATATACACCTTTCAGATTCATTAACTACCTCTTTCAAAAGGCAACATCGCTAGACTACATAGTCTCGTCATAGTATCACAATTTATGACACAACAATATTGAACTTTGACATTCATCTTATTTCTAGTTCATTCCTCTAGAAATATACAAGTCCAAACACCAGGACTTTTCCTTTCGCACTTTTTTACTCTTTCAAAGTTCTAGAGTCTTTCCATGGATATACCCTCAAACATGATTTTTACCATAATTTATTTTAATTCACATTATCACAAATGCATCATTCAAGATCAATGAAAAACTCGAAGTCACTTTCTATGTAGTCATGTACATTTATGTCTTAGGATGTTTACTCCACCCATAATTCAGACATACGAATATACATGCCATTTATACGCATTAAAACTTATAGGTAATAAAAGAGTCATCATAATCCAGTAGTTACATATTCTTTAAATTTGTCACGTTGATGACTAATAATATCCTAACATGTGACCATATCATCACACAAAAATCTCATTTACCATGCAATAATTGCATGAATCTATCACTCAATTTGAGTATTTAAAAATTCATGTATAAAATACACTTCATTTTAACCGACTACTCAATCATCATATACCTACGCCTTTGACATGCAAGCAGCTTTACTTCAACTGCATTAATGATGATGATAGATAAAAGGATAATTTTACACACATGCCGGTTTCCATTGAAACATTACATCCAATAACTTTGAAAACCCACCGAAGAAATGTGGTCAGTTATGAAATTATAAATAAATCATTATTTCCAAGTGCTTTTATACAATTTCTCTCATCTTTCTTAATCATGGACTTTAAAGTGAATTTCTTTATATTAGTCATACTAGGGATCAACATATATGAAAATCACCATACATTTCATGATCCATTGGGTTCCATTCAAATTCACATTATTTTCATTATCAAGCAAACAAATGGCATTTATTTCCTAAATAACAAAGCCGTAAAGCATCATGATCACGTTTATGTTCATGGACATGAGGACCTCATAACCACATCTGCATTTATGCATCAACCTCAATTTAATGAAATCATACATTCATGATTGTATCAATATACACATAAGCATTAATCATACAACCACATTAACACCCATGCTTATTCTTCCATATCTATGGACATGCATGTACTAGTTATATTAACTAACATGCATTAACATTACAACTCCATTAACATAAATAAATCCTTATACTCAAATTCTTTTCATAATCATGATCATATAAACATTGGTTTTCATGATTTAATTTCTTTTGCTCAAATTATATATTCCAAATACGCAAATATGTATTTGTTATAGCCTCTTCCTTTCATGATCCAATATCATGCATTAAACATCAACTTAATTACTCATAGTACAAATTCATACAACAATGAATTTACTATATATAATGCATAATTCATACTTCGTTCTGAAATTTGAATGTATTTCATATTTCATAAAGAACCCATTATTCTTTTTAATTCGAAAAATATCAACATACTTCATTCACTTATATGTTATTATTAGTTTTGGCATCGTCTAGGCGTCTGGTTTCAACCAATGGTAGATCCAGAATTTTAGTTGAGGGTGGGCTTGAAATACAAATTACTTTCACTTCCTATTTTATTCAATTTATTGGTCGTATATTTGTTCAGATTTTCATTTGAAGTCAAAATTTTGCTCTTAATCACTTCTAACTATAAGAAATGTCTGAGACAATTTAATTTAAGATATCCAACCATACACAGATACATATTGAAAAGTAATAACTTTTCAAATTCAATTGTGACCTAAGTTAGGATCTTATTTTTGTTCAAAATATTATTGTAAAAATTCTCATTGGATAACATATTTTTGTCGTTACACTAATGATAGGAAGGTAATTTTAAATAGTAGATCCAAATTTGTAACTCACGAGATCATCATCATCATCATTCCCGGTGCCTCATAAGTTCGATAAGTAATTTTAGAATTATTTGTGAAATTTTGTATTTAATTTAATTGTTACATGTAAGATATTTCAAAATTTTCCTATAAGTAAAATATTACAAATAAGCTTGAAGAAGAACTGATGTGTAAATATAAAATTACAAACATGCAATTTTTGTAATCTAATTTATAGAATTGAAAAGTTTAGGAAAAAATAATGTTCAAAAAAAAAAAAGAAAAGGTTAGGAAAAATAATTTGAAGTAATTTGCATATAAACAAAAAAATTTTTGGGAGAGCATATGAGTTAATTATGTGTATATCTAAACAAAAATTAGGGAGACCATTAACATATAACAAAGTTATTTTATTTTATTTTTCACTTAGAATATATAATATTTTTAATATTATAAAAAAAGACTTCAGAAATTGTAAGTCTAGTTTAAATGTAAAGGCACAAAACTCCCAACATAGTGTTCAAAAAAAGTCCCAAAATGAGATTGGCCCCCACAGACTGGGAATCGAACCGACGTCCTCGAAATACCAACAATTGTGCTGCTAACCACCCGGCCCAGAAGTTAGAATCGCATTTCATTTCTCTTTTATGTCTATATATACATATTATTTAGTTCGGGGGAGCTTGAGTCCACCCTAGGGGCCAACGTAGATCAGCCACTGGTTTCAACAATCATGTTAAACAAGGATTTTCCTTTTAGCATTACCTCGATGTTTGGTTTCAACAACCATCCAAAATAATATTTTCATATTACCAATTTACAACTTATTATCCATAGTTAAAATAGCCGACAATAATTAGTTATACACGGCTTCATTGGATCATCATTCAGAATTTATACTCCAAATTTTAACCGCTTCCCGGTCATTACCGGATTTTTTTTCTTTTTTTCCACCAGACTTTAAACGTAATTAATATTTTGTTTTGTCATGCCATGCTCAAAATGGTATCTGCATGAGTGGTTAGACACTCAAGATTGAGGAAGAGACACGCAGGTTCGAATCCTGTTGCTCACGTCCCTTTGTATTCATTTATAAATATATTCTTTGTACATATCTCACACAAAATGCAAGTGGGTTAATGGATAGAGACCCTAACACCCACCTTCAATATGCCAGTTTGACTCTTTGCAACCGCAGAAGCAAATTTTTTTTTTTTTTTTTTTCCTTTCGATTTTTCAATTTCTCTTTCTCTCTCTTTCTACCTTTAATTTTGGATTTTCACTTTTGTTAAATTAATATGATACAAAATCATTCAATTAAATTTCATGTATCATTTGATCAAAATTCATTATTCACAATCACCATTAATTCAAAGGCTTTTTTTTTATTTGATCATATATTCATGATCAAACAATCAATGCCTATTTAACTTTAGTTTTGATATCACATGTATATTCTTATCAAAGAATGTACTTCAATTCTCATGAATCTCATGATCTCAACCGAAATCATCAAACAATGCCTAAATCGAAGAGTTTTATCTTTGAAATTTCAATCCCACAAGTAAATATACTTTCATGCATAAACAACAATGGCTCGAATCGCATTATTCTCAAACTACATGCGTTTAAGTAGTCCGGGTCATTCCATGTTTATATTTACGTTACATGATGACAAAACACCATCATTTGACCAAATTAAGTGTAATTGTAAACACTTTATCAAAATTCATGATTCACATGTAGTTAAATCAGAAGACATACCTTAATCTTTAGCAATTAATGTAAGAAGGATCCAAGAAGACATACATTCCCCTCTTTGTCACTTTCTCCAATCTCACATGGTTTGCCACCAAATCAAGGAAAGTGAAGATGCCATTTCAATTAACGATTAAGCCTTAAGATTGTTAGAGAATTTCCCAAAATACTGGGAACTCGGTAAACAAAAGATCTCAGGTTGGTGAGGCTATGTAATCACTTTCCTTAAGGCTTATTTCGGTATACGAAATATTCTCGGGGATACAACAACAACCAAATATGAAGAAGAAAATATGTAAAGGGAGAGACATAGTGAGATGAATGAAAACGACCTTTTCAAAGACTTTCACAATACTTTCATGTGAATTTTTTAAGTGTTACTTGTGATTGTATTTTATAATTTCATTTCTCAAAACATGAAAAGAGAATTCTCTTTTCTTCTCCTTTGAAATGAAACCCCCAAAGTGCTATTTATAGTTTTTCAAGTGTCTCTTCAAGAAGGGACACATCCCTTCATGAAGAGTCACTTCCCTTTTTAATATTACACAATTCTTGCAAGTAAACACATTTCATATGTGTTCTCTTAAATAATAGGGGAAAATAATATAAGAAAATAAGGTTCAAAAGACGTCCCAAACTTATCAAAACGTTACTGTAATTCTGTAAGATATGTGTGTCGACGCACGGGCCCTGTGTGTTGACATACAAATGATTCTGATTCTGTTGGATTGTGTATCGACACACGGGCCCTGTGTGTCGACATACATCCCATACAAGTTCAAAACACTTAAACCAAGTATGGGACAATCACATATATTTTGAAAATACACCAACAATTACAAAAATTCGGGGGTCCCTAGAATTCAGGGGCTCCAAGCAGTTGCTTGGATGACTTGGGGTTATGTCTGGCCCTGGTTCGTAAAGTATTCCTTGCTTTTGTTTGGGTCAAATGTATTCCTTGCTTGAACTTTTGTACTAGAAGTTCTTGACATGGAATATTATTCCAAAAATAATATAAACATCGTCAATCAAAATTTGGTATGTGTATATATATATATATATATATATATATATGTATGTATGTATATATATATATATTTTGTTAATTGGCACCTAATTTTGACAATAGAAATTCAGATTCACCAAGAACATTAACATGCATCATATACAGTATCATAATAATGTGTTGTATTAGCATTTTAAGGTAAACATTCATTGAATTCTAGCAAAAATTCATTTAATCCTACCAATAGCATCAAGGCAATAAAAATTTTAAAATTCAAATATCTCAAATGTTCAAACATAGTCATATCTAACTTATAGTTTTCTGAATTAGACTAAATAATTTGATGTTGGTTAGTGTTCAAAAATTCACACAACTAAAAAGTAAAGTCTTGTATCAAAACTGTAAAAGAAATCAATATCTAAACTTAACAATGACTTAACTAATGCCTAGTGATTTTTGGATAAAACCTTTTTCCAACTTATGTCAAATTTATGTGCTAATTTCTTATGATATGTCACACTAGAGAACCTTTTTTCGGATATTGTTTACATTTTTAAAAAATTTTTATCTTGCATTGCCATTGTTTGAAATTAGAAGTAGTATTGTTGTTTTAAACTTTATATTTCTTATTTACATTTAATTATTACTGAATTTTAATTATTTATTGTGAATTGTTGTTAATGTTAAATTCAAATTTGTAATCATAGTGGTTGAATGTAATTTAAAAATGTACATTTGATGATATATATTTGGCGAGTTTAAATATTTAGTGATTTTAAGTTACTGCCTCTATATAATCTAACTCTATGTATTTTAAATCATTCCTCTTTTATTGAATTTAAATATTTACTGAGTGTAAGTTACAAGGACTCAAGGATTGTGACTTTTAGTTTTTTTTCTTCTCATAATTAGCGACAAAAGTGGCAATACAAAATAGGCACCCTCGCAATAACCGGCCTTGAGCCAGCCCACATAAGAGCGTATAGCAGAAAGAAACAATTGTGACTTTTAGTTGATTTTAACTTTGTTTTGTTGATGTAAATTTTAACGTGTCATAGTTTAAATTATCTATCTATGGTAGAGTTTCGACGATCATTTGCTTTTTGCTTGATAAATTTTGAAATTGATATTTTATGGTTTTATTAGTCATATGAAATTGGAATATTAACCAATAATAGTGGCTATTTATTACATTGCAATAATTCTATAGACTTTTTTTTTTTCTTTTTCTCTTTATTATAAATTTCAAAAATCAAGGCCTCTGGATTTAAAATAATGTATATTTAAAGAAGATGACACTTCTTTTTAATAGCATAGATGGATATAAATAAATAGATGGATCATAGTGTGAAAATTTTAAATTCATTTAGAGAATATTATTTTTGTATAGACTGGAATTATTATGATAATATGAATATATTCATACATAATGCAACTTCAAAATGAATAGGGAATACTACCCGCTTATTATTCATGTATATAATGAGAATAGAATATTTGAAGTTTACTAAAGTTTATGTACATTGGCCATTTATATAATAAATACTACGTGGAATAACTTATATAATTTCCCATTCGTATGTATAGTTCTAATTAAGTAATTTTGTAATAACTTTTTTTTTTTAATAATTAGAGTTTCATTGATCATGAAGGAATTTACAATTGTCCAATTATCAAATGGACAAAACCAAAAGGTCAAAAATGCATACCACTCTATACAAAATGTGGATATGCAGCCTACCTCTTTACATCTTTCCGTGTTTACATCCTTGAGTATGTGATCCATTCTCCTTGCATACTTAGGATGTTATCGTTGTATCCATAGGACTAACGGGAAACTTCTTGCAACTCCATTCTTGGCTAGTGAATCTGCTACTTGATTTGCTTCTCTTCTCTGATGTGTGATGGAGACCCAATTGAATTCTTTCCTTAGCTTGTGAATTCTATTAATAATGAAGTTTATATTCCATGGTGATGTATCTAAATTATTCACCCAAGTCACTGCACTTTTTGAATTTGGCTCAATGATCAATCTAAGCTCCTTTATCCCCTCACGTTGCACTTAACTCTCAAGAGCAAACCTAATTGCTTCAATCTCTGCTACATTTGAGTCCTTGATGCCAATTGGAGCTAAGAACACACAAAAGATGTTGCCTTGGCTAATCCTTAGGACTCCTCCTATGCCTGCAGGACCTGGTTTCCCAGTTGAAGAACCATCCACGTTCCACTTGAGTGTTCCATCATCAGGTGGAGACCATTGGATTTCAGCTCTTGTCACTCTTTGATTCTGCCACTTTGCTATAGCCACAATGTCAGAAGTGATCTGTTGAACTGAATATGGGAGGTCTTCATTCACTGCTTTTATCCACACAGCAACACAGTACTTTGCTAAATCAATGATATCTTGTGTAGATGTTTGCTTGCCATTGAAAACCATATCATTTCTTGCCATCTAGATGGACCATATAATTGCAAAGAATGTGATATACCAGCATTTTCCCCTGAAGCCTCCTATAAAGGCTCCCCGCCACTGCTCAAACCAGAGCTTTGTTGTAGGAGAACACACCATATGTTGATTCCACCAGCTGGCCATTGCTGCCCAACAGTGAAGGAAAAGGTGCTGAATTGATTCTTGAGCCTAGTTGCACATAGGACATCCACTCATGTCTTCCTCAATAATTCTGAGCTTCACCAGCCTTGATCTTGTGTTCACTTTATTTAGCTGAACAAACCACACCACTAGTTCTACTTTAGGTGGCACTGCTCCCTTCAAGAGCCCCATGATTATATGTGTTTCAGCATTTTCCTGGCCTTGCCACATAGTTCTGCAAAAGGATCTCACTGAGTACTTGCCTCTCGTGTCAAATCTCTAGCAACAAGATTCAGATTTGTCTGGGAACAGGAACACATGGCCAAGAAGAAGAAGGAGCTCATCTCTCAAAGTTAACTCAAACATAAACAGATGTCTTCTCCAGATGAAGTTCCAATGCCAAGTTGGGCCATCCCGAAAGCCCATTTCACCAATTCTTTTATCCTTCTGCTCTGAAACAAGGTATAATCTTGGGAAGCTATCTTTTAATGCCAAGCCATCAATCCAAATATCCTTCCAAAAGGATGTCTTCAGTCCATTCCCAATGATGAAGGCCCAACCCTGCTTGATGCACTCTTCAATTTGATTGGATACTCCATGAAAGTTAAAGATGTCATACTAGATTGATGGGGATGCAACTTTATTGTGTCCAACCGTAACAATATTTTCAAGTGTGCCGTGTATACTGGACACAATTCTCTTCTAGAACGATTGGCTTTCATCTGAAAATCTCCACCACCATTTAAATAGCTGGCCTGCATTCTTCATTGTAATATCTCCAACTCCTAACCCTCCCAATGCTTTTGGTCTTTGAATGATCTCCCACTTGATAAAGGCCATCGATCTCTACTCTAAGTTGCCTTTCCAAAAGAAATCTCTTTGTATCTTATTGATTCTTTTGGCCACCAACTTTGGAATTTTGAATAAGGATAGGCAGTAAGTTGGGATGTTCTGAAGTACTGCTTTGATGAGCATGAGCGTACCAGCTCTTGATAGGAGCTTTGCTTTCCATTATGCCAACCTCTTCTAAATTTTCTCCACAATAGGATTCCAAGTGCTAATTCTTTTGCTGTTTGCTCCTAGTGGTAGTCCTAGGAAAAGGATGGGAAGGTTTCCTTTGGGGCAATCAAATGTTTAAGTAGCTCTCATGGCACAAAACTCACTTTTGTTCAGTGCAATCAGCGTTGATTTCTAGAAGTTGATTGCTAGCCCTGACATAAACTAGAAGTAGGCCAGCAACCCTCTTATTCTTCTTATTTCCTCTCCATGAGCATCACAGAATATTATTATGTCATCTGCAAATTGTAGATGTGTGATTCTTTCATAATTATGGCCAATCTTCATTCCTCTGATGTAGTCTTGCTGCAGTGCCTTCTTCATTATGCTATTCAGAGCTTCAGCTCCCAATACAAAGGGGAATGGTGATATATGGTCACCTTGTCTTAATCCCCTTTCATTGGTATGGGAGGTGTTGGAGATCCATTGACCAATATTGAAATAAAGGCTGAGTTTGTGTATATCCTTATCCATTTCCTCCAAATCATGCCAAATCCCATCCTCATCAAGACTTCATCAATGAAGTCCCACTTCATAGTATCATAGGCCTTCCCAAAATCAAGCTTTAGGATTACTCCTTCAGTCTTGGATCTCTTGGACCATTTCATTACTTCATTATCTATCAGCATGTTATGATCCGAGCTCGATGAAGTCTAAGGGGCTGCTGTAGCGGCTGCATTGGTATGGTTTGGGTTGTCTTGCTGTGCTGCTGCTGCGGGTGTTGTTGCTGTATTAGTGGGCTGCTGCTATGATGAGTTGTTTTAGTTAGTTGGTATTGTAATTGGTAGCTTAGTCTTTTGTTAAGTCATGTAATAAGTGAGCTTCAGTGTGGTCTTGCTTAGGAGGTCAATGTCCGGTCAAGGTTGGCGGCTAATTAGCTAGTTGGTGGTTAAGTCGGTTAGCTCCTTGGTCGAAATGCAATGCATCTCTAGATATTTTTAGTCTAAGCCATCCTAGGAGGAAATAGTATAAATAGATGGCTCTAGCTTGTAATCAAACAACTTTGATGAATGAATTGATATCTTTTGATATCTCTCTCTACTTCTCATCTCCTTTCCCTTCTTATCTCATCTCAACTCGATATTCTCTTCTCATCTCATACTCTACCTATCCCAACCAAGGTTGAGGTTCAAGATCAATTGTTGAAACCTTAACACAGAACACCAGAGCCTTGATTTGGCTTCCGAATCAAGCTCATATCCGAAAAAATATAAAAAAACTGATTAATTGTGTTGCAATTAATCAATAAAAAAATAGTTGATACTGATTTAGTTCAGTTTATGTGAGTAGGAATTCAATTCTGCAATTTGAATTTGAGATTGGCGGCTACTGACATATCCAATATTCATAGCCTGCACATTGCCTGGGAGTGCTTTCAGTTGGGATTAAAATTGATAAAATTACATTGAAGGAAGTTCAATTGATCAGTATTTGTTGATTACACTCACATCAAGGCTGATTCAGATTGAATTCAGTTGAATCGATCAAGTATTTGCTGCTGAAGTTGAGTGCTAAAGCAAAGTATTAGTTGCTGAAGTTGTGTGCTAAGCATAATTGATCTTGATCAAATATTCATCTGATATGTTAAGAAGAAGTTAAAGTGATGCTATTTGATCAACATTACACTTGATCATAATCAAAAGATCAGAAACAAGTTGCATTGAAGTGATTTCAGTTTCTACAATTCAGAAAATTGAGGTTAAGGTAACTATCTTCTGAACTACAAGTTATACACTCGATCCAAATCTGCTTTTGTTGTTGAATTGTGAAGAAATTGTGTCATTAAGCATAGAAGTGGTGAGAATTCATCAGAATCTGCGTTGATTCTTAAGATTACATGTTATTGAGTCGGGATTTGCTTAGGCGAAAATCTGACAACGAACTGAGCACCGAAAGTGTGAAATTCGACTTCGTTCTTGAAGGTTGTGGTGAATCGTGTGTTTAAATCATCATTACAAACAACGACCGAACCTATTTTAGATTCTTAGTCCGAATTACTGTCAGAAAATTTTTCCAAGTTAGGGTTTGTTCGCGAACTCTGCAAGTTAGGGTTTATAATCAGTGACGATCGTGGAACCGATAGCAAGGGTTGGTTTGTGCGAATGAAGGAGTAGAACTTCATTAAGCAATCGGTTGTGGAAGAGTTGCGAAACAAGTTTTCCTCTTCTGCTATTTTCGAACTTGTATTTTGCAAACGGAGCTGATTCCAGATTGAAGTTGTTGTTCATTGTCAATATGGCTGAGTCGATTGAGCAGTTGAAGAAATTAAGGTAAGAATATTTCGAGAATATTTTGCAAACGCTGCCAATTTTCTCCAAGATTTTGTATGGGCCAAAGAAACGAGCACTTAGCTTGACATTTCTCCTGATAGCCAAAGAAGACTGCCTATATGGTTGTAATTTAAGGTAGACCATGTCTCCAACTTCATAGTTTTTGTTTACCCTCTTTTGTCTTCATAGTTTTTGTAGGATCAGGTTAATAATCAATGAGAGACCTCAGTTAATGCAATCCACATCAAGTTAGCTGAGAATCAACCCTCACGGCCTAAAATTAGAAAATCAGGATCGTGCCTCAGGACAAGCTCATTCCAAATTGAATGGCTTGAATTCAGATCACAATTCAAGGCAGCAGAATTCTGTTTTGCATCACAGCATTGCAGATGATGAGCTCGAGCATCCAGATAGACCCCTTGATCAACAATTTCAGCATAGATCAGTGAGTAATGACAATTCATCTGGTGGCAGGAGTGGTTCTTACAGGCAGCCGAGAGTGGAGATAGATCCTTTTGATGGTAAACAACCGGAATCTTGGTTAAGAAGATGTGATTGGTATTTTCAGTATTATAACATACCTGAAGATGAAAAGCTTCAGCTAGCTGCAGTACATTTACATGGTGATCATGAGGTATGGTATTATAGTTTGTTGAAGAGCAAACCTAATCTTTCTTGGGGCCAATTCGTAGAAGAAATGTGTGAACAATATGGTGAGGAAGAGGCAACCGATGTTGTGGACAGCTTTAATAAGGTGCCTCAAACTTCAACCATGAGGGAGTATATGATTAGATTTGAGAATTTACGAGCTAATTTGCTGTCAATCATATCCATTGCTCCGGAGGACACAGAATCCTATTATGTCTCTTGTTTCATTAGCGGATTGAAGCCTAGGATCAAAAATATGGTGAGAGCCATAGGTCCTAAGACATTGTCTAGTGCTTACAACAAGGCTAAGTTGATTGAAACTACCTTAGCCAATTCAAGTGACAAGAACAAGCTACAAGGCAGTAGTTACAGACCGCAGCAAAAGAGCAATTCTGGTTCCAGATTGAAGCGTGCTGTTGACAAGAGTTCAGTGACGCTATGCTTTCGTTGTAACCAACCATATTAGCCTGGTTATAGATGCAGATCTCAGGCATTAATGCATGTAAAAGGCTCTCGTGCTGGTGTTGTTTCTGGCAGTGAAAATTCAAACGCTGAGGAAGACAATGATGGTCCTTCTTCACAAGATGAAATGACTAATGATGAAGTTGAGATATACATGAAGGCCTTGACCGGGAGTGGAGCTCATAATACCATTCGAATCAGAGGCAAGGCTGGTAAAACCTCTATCATTGTTCTTATTGACAGTGGGAGCACACATAGTTTTGTTGATCCCAAGTTGATTAAGAAAGTGAGGCATGAACTGATAAAAACTCACCCCTTGGCGGTTATGGTGGCTGATGGCAACTCCCTAACAACTCAAAACAAGTGCCTAGCATTTACATGGTCTATGCAAGATCATCAATTCACCTTCGATTTTAGAGTTCTTCCCTTGGGAGGTTGTGATATGGTGCTAGGTGTGGATTGGATGAGAACCTTCAATCCGATGGTGTTTGATTTTGATAAAATGACCGTGGAATTTGAGGTCCATGGTACTAAAGTCTCTCTGCAAGGCATATCAGAGGAAGCTCAGCTCAGGTTGATTGATGGTAAACGACTACAAGGTGGAATTAAGAAGAAAGCAATACAATGGCTCGAGCATCTGTTTGTAATCTCCTCTGTTGAGCTGCAGCAGGACATCAAGCCAGAAGTTCAGGCCTTGGTTGAAGAGTTTGAGGATATTTTTGAGCAACCTAAGAGTCTTCCTCCTCATAGGAGTGTGGACCATGCCATTCCTCTTCGTACAAATGCTGATCCGGTCAAGATTAGGCCATACAGTTATGCTCATGGCCAAAAGACAGAAATTGAGAGACAAGTGGAGGAGTTACTTCACATGAGCTTCTTTAGACCAAGCCATAGTCCTTTTGCTTCACCTTTGATCCTTGTGAAGAAAAAAGATGGCTCGGCTAGAATGTCCATCGATTATCGACAATTGAATTCCTTGACAGTGAAGGATAAGTTTCCTATTCCCATCATAGATGATTTGCTTGACGAGTTATATGGAGCATGCTTCTTCTCTAAGCTTGATTTGAGACAGGGGTATCATCAAATTAGAGTCCTTGAGCCGGATATATACAAGACTACTTTTCAGACTCATCATGGGCATTTCGAGTTTGTTGTTATGCCTTTTGGCCTAACAAATGCTCCGGCCACTTTTCAAGCGGCCATGAATGATGTTTTCAAGCCTTTCTTGAGAAGATCAGTGCTCGTTTTCTTCAATGACATACTCATTTACAGCTCCTCTTATGAGGATCACCTCACTCACCTTAGACAAGTTTTTGTGGGGTTGCGGTAGCATAAGTTTTTTGCTAAGTTGTCCAAATGTTCGTTTGCTCAGACAAAGCTTGAGTATTTGGGCCATGTCATCTCTCAAGAAGGAGTTTCCACTTATCATACTAAGGTCCAAGCGATGCAAGATTGGCCAATCCCAATAACCTTGAAGCAATTGAGAGGTTTTTTGGATTTGACCGCGTATTATAGAAAATTCAATAAAGGATATGGTTCTATTACCAAACATTTAACAAAACTCTTAAAGAAGGATGCATTCCTATGGACAGAGAAGTCTCAGGCTGCCTTTGAAGCTCTCAAGTCAGCTATGTGTGCTGCACCCGTGTTAGCAATGCCAAATTTTGCTGAGAGCTTTGTGTTGGAGACAGATGCAAGCGGTTCAGGTATAGGGGTTGTTCTTTCTCAACATGGGAGGCCTATTGCTTACTTGAGTCAAGCTCTTAGTCCCAAGCATCAAGCTATGTCGACAGATGAGAAAGAATATTTAGCAATTCTTTTAGCCGTTGAAAAATGGAGGCATTACTTGGATGGTCACAAGTTCATAATTCGAACGGATCACCAAAGCCTCAAGCATCTCCTTGAGCGAAAGATTGTGACAAGAATTCAAACGAAGGGCCTAATGAAGATGCCAGACCTTGATTATGCCATTGAGTATAGAAAAGGCAAGGAGAATGCTGCAGCCGATGCTTTATCCCAGAAATTTGAGGATGCTGAAATTTGTTCCTGCAGTGCCATAACCGTGGTGATTCCTTCATGGATGGAAGAAATTTATAAGACATATGAAGGTGATTCTTTTTCCCAAGAGTGTGTGGCTTGCACTCTTGTGAATGATGCAGAAAAGATCGACAAAGAAGCTGGAATTTCAGTGCAGAGGGGACTGATCAGAATTCCTGGCAGATTGTACATTGGTGTTGCAACTGAATTGAGGAATCAGATTATACAAGCTTCTCATGATGCAGCCTGGGGTGGTCATGCTGGTGTAGAAGGTACTTATCAAAGGGTTAAAGCTTATTTTAGTTGGCCAAGCTTGAAAAATCCGTGAGTGATTATGTTAAGGCTTGTGAGGTGTGTCAACAAACAAAGCTGGGAGATCATCGTTACAAGGGTATTCTTCAACCCCTTCCCATTCCGGATGGAGCATGGATCAACATTAGCATGGATTTCATTGAGGGGTTGCCAAGGTCTGAAGGCAAGGAAGTCATATGGCTGGTAGTGGATCGTTTCACTAAATATAGCCATTTCGTTGCTCTTACCCGACCTGTTACAACTGAAAAATTGGCAAGAAACTTCCTTGACAACATATGCAAGTTACATGAATTGCCTCAATCCATTGTTTAATATCGGGATAAGATCTTCACAAGCACATTTTGGAGGGAGTTGTTCAAATTGATGGGTACCACGTTGGCACTTAGTTTCTCTTATCATCCCCAAACGGATGGCCAAACTGAACGTGTCAACTAATGTGTGGAGCAGTACCTCCGGAGTATGGTCTTCTCACGGCCTAGAAAGTGGAATCTTTGGCTTTCTTTGGCGGAGTATTGGTTCAACACTCACTTTCATGCATCTATTGGCACTTCTCCTTTCCACGCCTTGTATGGCTATGCTCCTCCTTCTCCAATGATGCAGCAGCAGCTGGGAGCTACTGATTCTGCAGCAAGAGATCTGGTACAGCAGAGGAAGCAGATTTTGCAGGTACTTAAAGATAATCTCCAACAAGCTCGGGCACGAATGAAATTTTATGCAGACAAAAAGAGGGTAGACAAAAACTATGAAGTTGGAGACATGGTCTACATTAAACTACAACCATATAGACAGTCTTCTTTGGCTGTTAGGAGAAATGTCAAGCTAAATGCTCGTTTCTTTGGCCCATACAAAATCTTGGAGAAAATTGGCAGCGTTGCATACAAGCTTGACTTACCTTCACATTCATACATTCACCCAGTGTTTCATGTCTCTCTACTTAAAAAGCAGGTCAAGAAGGGAACTGAGATTGCTCGGGAGCCACCTGAAGCAGGAACTAATGGTATGCTGCTGCTGCAACCGGCTGCTGTCAAGGCCCGGAGATCATTGCAGATGGAACATGGTGCGTTGCAAGAAGTGTTGGTGCAATGGTGCAATTTGAACAAGAGCTTTGTGACATTGAAAAATTATAATTTCTTGAAGAGCCAATTCCCTAATTTTACTCCTTGAGGACAAGAAGTTTCTCAAGAGGGAGGGAATGTTATGATTCATTCGTTTTTAGTTGTAATTTGTGGTTGTATTTCGGGTATTGTCTTCATTGTTGTGTTGGCCAAGTATTCAAATGTTAGTTAGTTGTTCTTGGCGCCTTAGAAAGTCGGTTGGAGTCAATCAAAGTCAAATCTGGCGGCTGTTGTGTGTTTTGGGGCCAAAAGCTGTTATGAGTCGGCTAGAGTTGGTTGGCTAGGTTCAATGTTTCTTATCGTGTGTAAATAAGCTCTAAGCATGTAATTTCTTCATTCAATCAATAATATTCAAATTTTCCTTTGGAATTTCTCTCTCTATGTCTCATCTCCTTCTCTATTTCTCATCCCCTTTCACTTCTCTCCTCATCTCAACTCTTTTTTCTACAAGGTTAGCCTTCATCATCCTCATTGCTGATACCAGACAGTAAAGGATGTGTCTCTTTCTCAGCAGCAAGCTCAACAATAGATGAGTGGATTACAGGAGCAAATGTTGAAATCACAACAATAAGTTGAGCAGCGATTAGATGGAATGCAAGAGAAACTCAATAGCCAAGCTATTGCTATTGGTACTAGTATTTTTCCTTCGGTGCATCATTAAGGAAGAGCTCCAGTTCTGTCTGTTTCTGCTGGAACCGGGAATGCACCTGTTGGACCTTGTCAAGTAAGGTCTCCAGACAATGCAGTTCATAGGCCAGTTGAAAAACAAGCGGAATCAATGGTTGTGGTGAGAAGGCCTGGGTTTTGGCAGCCTAAAGTTGAAATTGATGCTTTTGATGGAATTCAACCCCAATCTTGGATAAGAAGATGTGAAAGATACTTTAGATTTTATGCAATTCCAGAGGTAGAGAAGGTTGAATTGGCTGCCGTTTATTTGTAAGGAGATCAAGAGGTATGGTACCACAGTTTAATCCTTAGTAGTCCATCTATCACTTGGCAATAATTTGTAGATGAATTGTGTGAAAGATATGATGAGGATCCAGGAAAGGTAGTGGACAATTTCAACAAACTAGCTCAAGTGAGTAGTGTTAAAGAATACATGACTCGGTTTGAGAATTTTAAAGCAAGAATGATGTCCATAAATCCAAAAGCAAAAGAAGCCTATTATGTTTCTAGCTTCATTAGTGGCCTCAAACCCAAGATCAAGAATTTCGTTAAGGCACTTAATCCTCCCACACTGTCTAAAGCATATTCGAAAGCAAGATTGTTTGAATCTATGGTTTTTGCTTACTCTGAAGGGGGTCAAAAGAGTCGGTATGTGGCTCCACTGCAACAAGTTGCACCTGATGGTACTGAGGCGTTGAGTTTGGAGGATAAAAAGGCACGGAAATTATGCTGTAAATGTAACCAAAGATACTTCTTTGGCCACAAATATAATCCTCAGCATCTAATGGCAGTAACGGGAACTGAAATTGAAGAGGATCATGGGGAAGGTTTAGAGTAAGGCAATCTAGTTGAGAATATGTTCGAAGATATGGAAGAAGCTGAAGTAGAGATTTCAATCAAAGCACTAACTGGTAATGGGTCCAACAACACGATAAGGATCAAGGGAGAAGCAAGTCTCTAGTCCTTAGTGGTATTGGTTGATAGTGGTAGTACTCATAACTTCTTAGATCCCAAGATCGTTCGAGGGGTGGGACATGAGTTGATCAAGACAAGCCCTCTTGTGGTCACAGTGGCTGATGGAATTCAGTTTTGAAGCAGACCAAATGCAACCAGTTCAAATGGAAAATGCAAGGACATCAATTTGTATACGATTTCAGAGTGTTGAAGTGAAAACGGTGTGATATGGTTCTAGATGTGGATTGGATTAAAACTTTCAGCCCATTGGTTTTTGACTTTGCTCATTTGACCATAGCCTTTGAGAGGCAAAGAGAAGCAATTAAACTGCAAGGCTTACTAGAGCAAGGACAATTGAATGAGTTGAATGGTACAGAAATGGGAGAGTTGAATTAGAGAAGAACCTACCAAAGCTTTGGACATATGTTTTCTCTTAGTGTAGCACCTTTAAGGGTTATGAGGGACATGTTGGTTGGGTCGAGCTCCATTCAAGAGGCTGATGTAAACGCAAGTCCTGATTTGGGAGTGGCTGTTTCCAACAAATCACATTCACTCTTTATAGATATAGACTCTTGCAGCACAACGGGTCACAAACCTGATGTCAATGATCAAATTGCTCACGGGACTAGTGTGATCTTGCATTTAGAGGAACCTACGAAGGAAAATGTTTTTGCAGCACAAGGGGAGACCATGCTACAAGGCCAAGATATGGGATTTTGACAATGGTTCACAAGATTCCTCAACTGTCATGTTTAACCAGGATAAGGGCGACATCTGCACTGATGCAGCACCGGAAGCGGGACAACATGGCTTGGCATGTGCAAATGGGAGTTGGATAGGGTCTCTAGCAATTACTTATGTGGTATCAATCTTCAGAGACCGTGGCTATTGGATTAAAGCACCGGACTACAAGATAGCTCGTAGACTTGAAAGAATTGAAGTATCCAAGAATCAAATTCATACCTCCTATTCCTGAGGGCAAGAATCTTCCAAAGGGGAAGTATTGTCATGATTATGATAGGAGGGGATAAGTAGTAATAAGTCCTTAGTAGTAATCAAGTAATAATCAAATAGTTCATTTCTATATTAGTCCTTTAATTGTCTTAGTCTTGCTTAATGGCAATGAAGTGGGATGGCTCGGGTCAAATGTTAGTTGCTTAGGGTCAAGATTGGCGACTGCTGGGGTGTAAGTCGGTTGGAGGTTTGGTCATAATGCAATGTATCCTCAAGTCTTAGGAATTAGTATAAATAGGATGATTGATCATGTTCCTCATTCTCTCTCTTCCTGATGCAAATTCCTGGAGGATTTTTCGTTTTTCAGTTGAATTTCTCTCATTTTCTTCGGTTCGAGTGCAAATTCATGGAATGATTTCGGATTTCATGCTCAAATGAAGAAGAAATTGATTTGACTTGTTTAGATTAATCAGTGTAGCGAAGGGTGAATTTTAGGATTAGGTTTTTCGATTTTCGGTTGAATTTTCTCTCACTCTCTTCAATTCTAGTGCGAACACATGCAATGATTTTGGATTTTGTGTTCAAATGTAGAAGAGATTGAATGGAATTGCAGAAATCAATCAAACCAGTGTAGAAAAGGGTGAATTTTCGGATTAGGGTTTCGGAGTATGGAGAGAGGTTACAATAACCCGTCGAGGAGCCCAGGGAGCACGAGGTTTCAGCAGATTTCGAGGCTGAGATCTTCTTCTTCAATGAGGAAACCGCTGGAGCCGCTTCGCCGGGCCGTGGCAGATTCTCTCTCCTCTTCTTCTTCTGGTGCCGCCACGTGTTCTTCTGTCTCCGGGCATGACAGCAGCCCCTCCGTCTTCGTCTCTGAAGCTTCCCGCACCCTTCGGGATTACTTGGCGTACCCCTCCACAGCTGATTTGGCGTATTATGTTATTTTAGAACATACTCTTGCTGAGAGAGATTGTAGGTTACATGCTCTATGCTGCAGACCAACGTCTCAGGCTGGGGGTCCTTAGAAACAGCCTCTCTTCAAGGTAGCCCCCTGAAGGGGGAAGGCTGCGTACACCTACACAGACCCTGCTTATGCGGGAGCTCTTGTAGGCACTGGATTTGTTATTGTTGTTGTTGTAGGATGATTGATCATGTTATTGGATTCATGGAATGAATTTAATAACTTTTCTCTCTCTTAGCTCTAATTCTCTCTACTTTTCTCCCTATTCTCTCTACTTCTCATCTTGATTTCACTTCTTCCTTATCTAATGCTCCTTTATCCCTAGGTTATGAGTCAAGTTTTATCTTGAATCATAACAGACATCTATTATAAGGATAACATAAAGAAACATATATATATATAGTATTGTTAGCAATTATACCGAAAAGCGCTTTTTAAATGGAAAATATGGATTCATGTTCAATACTCATATTGCACGCACTTTTTACTAACTAGTGCAAAGATGTTTCACTATGTTTTAAGAAGACTACATGAGAATTATTTTCTTCTCCCAAAACCCCAGGCAAGAATAGATGTTCACACAAAAAATATATAGTCACACAGATGTCACAAACCCTATTGTACCTAAAAACACTTTCAGTCAAGCTTAGGCCCTAATTAAGCCCAAAATAAAACCAAGTGGCACACAGAAAACCCTACATGGTTTTGATTATGGTGTGGTAGTTGGAACTGACACCCTGATGAATGGAGTATGATTCACTTTTTGTAAAACAACTTATGGAATTGTCGTATATAAAGTCCACATACAAGCTTGGGGGGATTCAATCCTAAAATCAGTTGGCATTAGGTAAATTAGCTCGCTAAATTTATATGTTGATCTCTTTTATTTCATGACTCCAATATATAAAATTTTAACTATAAACTCACATGGAAAGTTCTTAACACTTTCCAATGAATAAATTAGATAGGAAATAACACAAATTGACTGAACAAACCTTTGCTTTCCTTTACCATCAGGCATCCAGTAGTTATTCCAGCAGGCTATAAACTGAACGACACTAACTAGTTGAAGAGCCAGAAAAACCCTACACATTATCAAGCTCAATCAATACAGTTTATTCATGATTGCACTGAATTGTACAGCTAAGAAGCATAAATCAAATGCCCATTTGTTCTCATTTTAGTTTTTAGTTTTTAGTTTTTAGTTTTTAGTCTTGGAGAAACCAAACATTGAATAGAGAAGAAGACCTCTTCTTGTTTTAGTTTTCTACTTCCAATTCTTTCTTAAACCTTTTGAATGTTGAAAACAGAAAATCAAAGAACGAGGAAAAATCGTTTCTATTATCTTTTTTTTTTTCCTCAGAAACCAAAAACTAAAAATAGAAAGTGATAACAACTATATTAGCTGGGATTATGACATAAAGTGGATTATTCGAGGTTTGTTTAAGTTAGCCTAGACACCTCATTCATCAGAAAAGGGCCTGATATTAAACTTGCTTTAGATCCTTAGAATCTTGAGACTGACCTAGGCTTTCAGAAAAAAAGGGTGCTAGTCAAAGCAGCCATTTTCACACTAAAAAAAAAGGGCATGGGTAATACACATTATCATTTAATTTTAGGGTAATGTTGTTGCCAGCAGTAAAATGTTAATATCAGAGCAACTTCTTGAAAATTTGTGGCTATTACTCACTTCAAATCAAATCATTGCTCTAGCAGTAACATTTTCGTCCCTGGCAATAACAACATTCTAATTATAAAGAAAACTTATAAAGATATAATTAGGGATAGTAATGGAGCGTGTAAAATCCGTTACCTGTGGGTATCCGCCCCAAATGTGGTGAGTATGGGTATAAGTGAGGTGGGTAGCAGGTACTAATTTGGGTGTACCAGCCACAGGTATGAGGCGGGTATGGGTATAGTGTTATTCCCGCACCACCCCGCCTTCTACCCACCATACCGCTCCATTTTGTATCTAGTTAACATTCAAATTAAAAATACCTACTTAAGTTCAATTACCTTTTTTATTTATCAATGTTAAAAAATATAATTGAATTTTGAAAATTATATTAAATAATTAACACGGGCAGGTATGGATAATTATTTTGTATTTACATTAGGTCGGGTACGGGGTGGGTAATGGACACCTGTTGGGTACCCGCGGGTATGGATATGGGTTTGTACCTGCCGGGGCAAGTATGGGTATCCACTTCATACTCATGACGGATAATGGATGGGTATGGGTATGGATTTGGGTGGCGAGTACATCCATACCCACCCCACCTATTGCCATCCCTAGGTATAATCAGTAGATGTATGTAAATTTATATGCAGGCATCAAAGTAGTGTAAAAGATTATTATAGGCTTTCTATCATGGAAGCAAATGCTTTAAGACATAGTTGCGATGTTTACCCTGCACCTATTCGTGTCAATTCACCTGCAGTCATTCAAGAAGACCCTCATTACATACAACATTAGCTATTGAAGAGAACTTTTTTTTTTTTTTTTGGGTAAGTCAGCGAAATATATAGATGGAATAAAAAATAGTACAAACTATAAGGGGCATACCCCAGGACACGGCCGAAGCCTACAAATATGAAATAACGTAAAAAAAAATCCAGACAAAGTCCATACAAAAACAACCAAAGTACAACTAAGGAAACAAAGAGGAAACTAAGACGCAAAACCCCAGTGCCGAAGCAAGGAGGTGTGATGATGAGCTCCTCTGAAAGAAGGAGCAGCAAGTAAGCGGCTCCTGACCAAACCCGTAATCTCCTCTTGTACGGCTGCAACTGATCTGGACTGAGATCGCTGAACCCAAAGGTTGCGCTCGAACCAGATAGTATACACACTCGCAGAGAGGAAGAGTCGAGCAATGATACTGCCAATCTCTCGCCCCCTGAGATGCTGAGCAGCCCAAGTGACAAGATCGTCCCAAGGAAGGGTAGGCCAAGCAATAGATGTACTCGGAGTGATAGAGCTCCAAACCGAGGCAGAAAGTAACAGGCGAAGAAAAGGTGCTCATGAGTCTCGTCGGTCGAACCGCAGAGAACAAAAACACTCTGAACCTCTAATGCTCCGAAACGCTGAAGCCGGTCCTGGGTCCAAAGCCGCTACTGAGACGCGAGCCAGAGAATAAAAGAGTGCCTCGGAATATGCATCTGAAACCACAGAAGGTGGTGAATGGTATCCTCCTCTCTCCTGCTCCGCAACATCTCCCAAGTGGACTTGGTGGTGAAGTTCCCGGAGGGGTCACCCAACCACCGGATGGAGTCCGCTACACCAGCCCGAGGGCAAAAATCAATCATGTCCCAGATGGGTCGGAGCTCCAAACAACCCTGTGGAAACCTCCACCGACCACCCTTAATAATGGATGAGACCCGAGAATCCCAATGAAGTCCAGAGGAGGTGAGCAATCGAGCAGGGAAGCACTCCGAAAGACGACCACATGGCAGCTAATAATCAGTCCAAAGGGCAGTGTCAAGGCCATCACCTATGACATGATAGATCGCACCAGAGTAGAGGCGGCGAATCGATAAAATCTGACGCCAGCACCAAGAAGCAGAACTCGTCACCCGAATAGTCCAGAAGCTCCCTCGAAGCCGGTTCAAATGAATCCAACGCGACCATAACGAGGAAGGGTCAGAAAGGAGGAACCAGATATGCTTCATAATCGAAGCCTGGTTCCACTCAGCAAGGCAATGGAGCCCAAGACCACCCTCCCACCGAGGGTAACACAGATGCCTCCAAGCAACCTTCGCCCCTTCCGGGGCTAACGAAGATCCTCTCCAAAGGAAAGCCGCAAGAGTCAACTCGATCTTTCTGATCATCATCTTCAGGAGCATGAAGATCGATGACCAGTAGACCTGAGTGGCGAAAAGAACAGATCGGATAAGCTGCAGACGACCAGCATACGATAGAGAACGGGAGGTCCAGAGCCGTATACGAGAGAGAATGTGATCCAGTAGTGGCTTGCCGTCAACGTACCACAGCCGAGAATGATAAGTGGTACTCCCAGATATTGAACAGGGCACTGCCCAAGGCTGAAACCAAGAATACCCAAAATGTCCCGTTGAGTCGCAGAGTCCACCCCTGCCAGAAAAACTGAGCTCTTCGCTGCATTCGAGGACAGCCCCAAGAGTACAGCAAAGCGGTCTAAAACCTCACGAACAACAGATACACTACCCGTATCACCCCGACAGAAGATCATCGGGTCATCAGCAAAGCACAGGTGTGTCAACCCAGTACGACGGCAACACGGATGATAGCGAAACCGCGGGTCATCAATAGCACGCCAAAGCAGCCCTCGGAGACCCTCCATAGCAATAACAAACAAATAAGGAGAGAGAGGGTCATCCTGATGTACACCTCGGCTGGAGGGGAAGAAACCCTGGAGCTCGCCATTGATGGTGACAGAAAAGCGGGTTGTAGAGAGGCATTCACGGATCCAACTAATCATGACCTCGGGAATCCCCATACTCCTCATACCAGCTGGAATGAAATTCCAACGAACAGTGTCAAAAGCCTTACGGATATCGACCTTCAGTGCACAACAAGGCTAGACCTGAAGGTGATAACCACGCATCAACTCCTATGTCAAAAGGATGCTGTCCGAGATCCGATGACCTGGAACAAACGTTGTCTGAGCATCGCCAATCAACTCGGTAAGGACACCCTTCAACCTGTTTGCAATGATCTTAGTGATACACTTATAGATCACGTTGCAACAGAAGATGGGGCGGAAGTCGCCAAAGGTGGAGGGAGTCTCCACCTTAGGCACAAGACATATCCTGGTGGTGTTCAGGGCACCCAGCATGCTCCCTGAGATGAAGAAAGATTGCACGGCCCCAATCACTACTCCTCCTACCACCTCCCAAGCCCTCTTAAAAAAGAGGTAGGTGTAACCATCAGGCCCTGGGGCCCTGTCATCACCTATGGAAAAGAAAGCATCACGAACCTCAGCTGCAGAGATCGCGGAGATAAGCGGGCGAGCCTGATCCTCAGAAATGCGAGCCTCAAAAATGTCAGAAACATCCTCAGTCAGCGGACCACCTGGCTCAGTCAACAAATCCTGGAAGAAAGTAAACCCGGCACGAGGGATCAACTGCGGATCATACGTCCTCACACCATAAGAACCAACAATCGACGAGATCCTGTTCCGGGCCTGCCGATGGAGAACAGACCGATGAAAGAACCGAGTACTCTGATCCCCGAGCGAAAGCCACTGAATACGCGACTTCTGATGGTAAAAAGCCTCCTCATCCCTACACAAAGTGGAATACTCACGAAAAAGATAGCGCTGCTCAAGATGAAGAGAGGGACTCTCAGGGTCCTCGTCTAAGGCCTTCTGGCTCATGGTCCAAGCATCACGGGCCACCTTCAACTCACTCTTCAGCAGCTTCAGCTTCAGAGTGAGCTGATACATCGGAGTACCCTCAACACAAGTGTCCCAGACTCGTCTAACAGTGGGAAGGAAGTCCTCATGATCAGCCCAAAAATTGAAGAACTTGAAAGGAAGTCGCCTGGCACGACGTTCCCCAAGGCCTCGCACAACAATGGTGCTATGATCTGAAACAATATGTCGAGCAAGGATCTTGAAAGATGCGATGGGGACATCACGGAGCCAACCCTCACTAACAAGGCATCAGTCAAGCCGCTTGAGAATCAAGCGGTCATCCTCGGCCTCATTGGACCACATAAAATGAAGACCCGAAGAGGAGATGGGCGTGAGCTCAACCTCAGTAACGCACTCCTGGAAGTCACCCATGTGACCCGGCCAACCCTCCTGTCCACCGCATTGATCAGAGAGAGTAAGGATGGCATTGAAATCCCCAAGAAGGATGCAAGGCTCACCCAGGAGACTCAAGCTAGTGCTCCGAATATAGTCCCATAAAGCCCGGAGAGGACCCGGCTCGTTAAAGCCGTAAACAAAAGTAGCGAGAAAGCTCACAACCCCAGAAACATCAAAGATATGACAAGTAAGGAACTAGTCCCCTCCCCGAATGAGCTCGACTCTAAAAAATGTCCGGATCCCAAGCAACAATAATGCGACACCGAGTAGGGCATATGCCACTAAAGAGAAAACTCCACCCACAGCACAACGAGCAATCACCGCCTCCACAATAGAAGGCTTGGTTTTAGTCTCGACCAAACCAACAATAGATAGACGATTGGATGAAATCCAATCACGTACATCACAAGAAGATCGGGGATTGTTAAGCCCCCTAATATTCCAACAACCAACCACCATGATGAAACAGTCAAGAGGGGGTGCGGCCCGCACACTTGGCCGCACGAGTGAGCGGCCTCCTTGGGCCCTCAACGGCAACCTCAACACATAAGGAAGTGGAGGTGTCCGACAAACTCTCAAATCGGTTCGACGTGCCTAGACTCGGCACACTAGCCGACCGATTTAATGAACGTATAAGGGGGGTAGCAACTCCAAGAATGCCATCCTGAGCCATCTCCACCTCAATAGGAACATCCACTGTCTCCGAGTCTCCCCGAAGAGGAGTGGGAACATGTAAAAAATCGGCGAAGGTCCAAGGCGAAAGGGAAACTGATCCAAAATCAGAAAGAACCATACGAGCACTAACACCCTCCTCCCTAATATCCGAGCCAACCGCCCCCCTCATCTCAATGGCACCCCCCATGCACGGTAAAGAAGCCTCAAACCGGCCCTCAATCCTCCTACGATTGGTATAGCGGGAGGATGCACTAGAAGGAAGCCCCTTCGAATCGGGCCCATTCCCACTAGTGTGAGTAACTGGTGAAACTCTAGGAGAAAGCCTCTCCAAAATGGGCCCATTCCCCCGAGGTGTAACAAAAGGTAGGTCACTAGAAGGAAGCCCCACCAAACCGGGCCCATTCCCCCTAGTGTGAGCAGTAGGTGAGTCACGAGAGGAAAGCCACTCCAAAACGAGCCCATTTCCTCTTGTTTCCTCAAGCCCAAAGTTAGTCCCAACCGGCCCATTATTCACCTCATCACCATTCCCCTTACCACCCTTACGCCGCCACTGGGTTTTTTTTCCCACCACCACCTCCGGTTGCTCCGGGAGGATAGTAACGGTGTTCGGGTTGGGACAAGAGTGACCAAAGACCCTACATTTACGGAAATATTTTACATCAAAAGAAGGTCGATTAGCAGCAAGATGATGAAGACAGGTCCGAAAATCTGGTGATGAACCGAGGCAAATCACCGATAGTGCAACCGATGGTTGGACCTTCAACTAACATCAGATCAGCAGCAAATCAACCTCTGCAACATGAACTTGATGTAGACAATCAAAATGGAGTCTCTGGACAGGCGATTGCAGACCTGAAGCTTCGAATTCAGACCATAACAGCAAGCTGCAGAACTCGAGTAGGCAATGCAGAACTGATTTTGATGAGCTCGAACCTCTGGACAGACCTCCCGATCGACATTATTAGCATAGAACCGTGAGTAATGACATGATATCTAGTGGTAGAAGTGGTAATCACAGGCAGCCAAGGGTCAAAATTGATCCTTTTGATGGAAAACTACCGGAATCGTGGCTAAGAAGGTGTGACCAGTATTTTACATATTATAGCATACCTGAGGACGATAACTCCAATTAGCTGCAGTGCATTTACATGGTGAACATAAGGTATGGTACTATAGTTTGTTGAAAAACAAACCGAACCTTTCTTGGGGCCAATTCATAGAAGAAATGTGTGAACGTTACGGTAATGACAATTTGAGTGATATAGTTGAAAACTTCAACAAGTTGACTCAAGTTACCACCGTGAAAGAATATATGACAAAGTTTGAGAACCTCCGAGCTAGTATGCTAACCGTTACCCCTTAAGCCCCGGAGTCCTTTTATGTTTCGAGCTTCATCAGTGGACTAAAGCCTAAAATCAAGAATATGGTGAAGGCACTTGATCCTACCTCCTTGTCTCAAGCCTATACCAAGGCAAGGTTGTTCGAAGATACATTCCTACCATCCAATGAAGGGTCGAAACATCGAAGTGAAGGTTCACAACATCAACCTCTAAGGGAGAAAGATGATACCAGGATGCCCCGACCCTTAGACAAAAATGCTCTTGAGATGAGGTCTCAAAGGCTTTGCTTCAAGTGTCGACAACCGTACGAGGTAGGCCATAAATGCAATCCTAAATTCCTTATGGCTGTAAGTGGGGTTGACATTGAAGGACTGTCGGATGGAGAATGGGTGGATGTGGAATATGCTGACTCCGACCCGAAAATATTCATGGAAGACGAAATGGAGATCTCATTGACAGCTTTAACCGGGAAAGGAATGCATAAGACAATCCTGATTAAAGGGAAAGTTGGCGCAAGATCAATTGTCATTTTAATAGATAGTGGGAGCACCCACAGTTTTGTCGATCCGCAATTGGTGAAGAAAGTAGGTCATGAAGTGGTGAAGACTAATCCTATGGCGGTGACTGTGGCAGATGGGAATTCGATTCTTACTCAAGACAAATGCCGAGCCTTCCGGTGGTCAATGCATGAACATCAGTTTACACAAGATTTTAGAGTCCTTCCTTTGGGCGGATGCGACATGGTGCTTGGGGTTGATTGGATGCTTGATGACAACCCAGTATCTTTTGATTACGTTAAGCACGCAGTGTCATTCGAGTGTCGCGGGTCCAAAGTTACTTTGCAGGGAATAGTTGATTAAAAAATATTTCCATTCTTGAGGACAAGAATGTTATCAAGGGGAAGGGAATGTTACAAACCGAAAACCCGAGGCTTGAGTTTAATTGTGGCTTTTGGCGGGAAATTCAGGAGGGCCTTGAAAATCAGTTAAAAATGTGATAAGCTGTTGTTCTGCTGCACACGCGTGACCTGCTGCTGCTAGTTGCTTCTAGTGTTGAGTTTTTGGCGCCAAAATCAATAAATTGAATATTAGTTAGTAGTTTACATTCTAGATTGTTCTAAGGATTGTCTAAATACATTGCATTTACTTACTTAGTTTGCTATAAGAAGGTTTCAGCTGTAATAATCAGAATTATTCAATGAAAAATCTGAAATCTATCTCATTTTGAGATGAACTCTATTTTCTCATCCCCTTCCCTTCTTTCTCTCATCTAAACTCTAAACTCTATTCTCTCATCTTAAATTCCGTTCTCTCTCATCTCATATTCGCAATCTATCCGCATTTTATATTAGTTTACGTTCGTGGTTCAAGCCCGAGCATAACAATTGGTATCAGAGCCTCGATCCGATCGAGTGCGTAATCAAATTTAAAAAAAAAAAATTAGAAACTCAATCCAGAATCTTGCAGCTCAGTTCAATTAATTGAAGAGCATCTGCGACTACATCTTGATCTGCAGAATTTGGATCGAACTGATCAGAAATTCAGTTCAACATAAGGTCCAGCAGTTCCAGGTTGTAGAAGAACATAATGCAGTGAATTGAGTTGATTTTGTTCAGCAAAATTAGATCAATATTCAGCTCATTTCAACAGCTCGAAGTAATCAATCAAGATCATTCCAAAATTAAATCAGAATTTGGTGAAGCTTGCAGTTGAAATTGAAGATCAAAATCGGTATTGAACTATATTGATCAAGTGCAGCTTTCGGTACAGCTAATATGTTCAGCATTGCTTGTAGTTCAGATCAACCGATCAGTGTGCAAAATCAGGTAAATCATGATCGAAGGTGTGAGAACTCGATCTGGTGCCGGAGGTGCCAATGCTCCTGGTTCGGGATTGGATTTTGTTGCTGCTGTTATGAGTTCTGGAGCTAATGTATCAGGTGATCATCACCGAGATTGGAATGACAAGATAGAACAGCTTAATGATAAGTTTGATGCTAAGTTTGAGCAACAGCAAATCGAGCTCAAAGCTAGGTTTGATCAGCAAGAACAGAAGTTACTCGAGAGTAATAATAGCATTCAACAAATGTTGAAATTGATTTTAGACAAAGATTCGTATAAGGAAGAGAGGCAGCAACAAATTGAAGATAAAATCGAAAAATTGCAAGATCAGGTTAATAAACAAAAAGAATCAAGTGTTGATGTGATCTTGAAGCCTGCAAGTCAGATTTTACATCAAAAGGAGGTCGATCAGCAGCAAGGTGATGAAGACAGGTCTGAAAATCTGGTGATGAACCGAGGCAAATCAGCGATAGTGCAACCAATGGTTGGACCTTCAACTAACATCAGATCAGCAGCAAATCAACCTCTGCAACATGAACTTGATGTAGACAATCAAAATGGAGTCTCTGGACAGGCAAATTGCATACCTGAAGCTTCGAATTCAGACCATAACAGCAAGCTGCAGAACTCGGGTTGGCAACGCAGAATTGATTTTGATGAGCTCGAACCTCTGGACAGACCTCCCGATCGAAATTATCAGCATAGAACCGTGAGTAAGGACATGATATCTGGTGGTAGAAGTGGTAATCACAGGCAGCCAAGGGTCGAAATTGATCCTTTTGATGGAAAACTACCGGAATCGTGGCTAAGAATGTGTGACCGGTATTTTACATATTATAGCATACCTGAGGACGAAATTGATCCTTTTGGCAGGAAATTCAGGAGGCCCTTGAAAATCAGTTAAAAATGTGATAAGCTGCTGTTCTGCTGCACACGCGTGACCTGCTGCTGCTAGTTGCTGCTAATGCTGAGTTTTTGGCGCCAAAATCAATAAATTGAATATTAGTTAGTAGTTTACATTCTAGATTGTTCTAAGGATTGTCTAGATACATTGCATTTACTTACTTAGTTTGCTATAAGAATGTTTCAGCTGTAATAATCAGAATTTTTCAATGAAAAATCTGAAATCTATCTCATTTTGAGATCAACTCTATTTTCTCATCCCCTTCCCTTTTTTCTCTCATCTAAACTCTAAACTCTATTCTCTCATCTTAAATTCCCTTCTCTCTCATCTCATATTCTCAATCTGTCCGCATTTTATATTAGTTTACGTTCGTGGTTCAAGCCCGAGCATAACAGTCATCTGGATCCCGACTTTATGTCTTTATTACAATAATGACTGTAGTTATGCTTTTTCCACACCCTTGTGGGAAAATTTATTTATTGAATTGTTTTTCCTATGTATGCTTTTAGCTATATTATTTGAATTCCCAGCTATTGGCGTATTGTCTAGTGCTTGTAGCCTAGACTAAATCGTAACATGAGTGTTCGAGATGAGGTCTAAAATTTCTAAACTAAGTAGATGACAAAAATAATAGGCTCGAAGTTTAACTGTACATGATAGTTGTTGAGCCAAAGACCCTTGTGTTTCATGGAAGGGAAAAGAGGGAGTATGTGGAGGGGTGCATATTGGGCTTGAATAACTCACATGTAAAGTGGGTAATTGTCAACCTTATAACACCACCACTATCACTTGAAAAGACGAGGCAGAGTTTCGAATGTAGAGGTTCGATATGCCAAACTCGTCTAAATCTTTGGGCAATTCTAAGGTGTTTCTTTTGGAAAGTTTTAGCTTGCGAGATTAAAGAGAACCATGAAAGGAAAAAAAAATCACAATCAAGTTAGACAATTTTATTTGCAACTCTGCAAGACATTTTGATGATTAATCAATAGTTAAAAAAAAAAAAAAAAGCAAGACTGGAGAGGACATATTTGATAAGAGAGAGCCTAGTGCCGCGATTGAGAAAACCGGACTTCCAAGATGCAAGCTGATACCAAAAGTTCAATCACAAAGCCCAAATTACCAAGATAGATAAGAAATTGAGGGAGAGGAGAATAAAGAAATTGAGGGGGAAAGAGATTGAATTTGTATTTGGATAAACCCTAATTAATGCGCCACTTTAGCTTATATACTAGCTTAAAAAGAAATGCAAATATTAGGAAATTAACTAAAATTTACTAAATATTGCAATATTAAGACATAAAAGCTGCAAAAATAATTGCCAGTCATGTGCAACTCGCGTGCCGCTGAGCTACAGGTCATGTGCCGAGCACGTGCTGCTAGAATTCCCTGCAAAAAACAGAAAAACTAACTTATGAATTGCTCCTGCTTATTTTCACTTGTACCAATACTTCCCCCATAAAATTCACCCTTGTCCTCAAGGGTGAAAATTGGGGTACTTCACTTGGAGATCATATAAGAACTCCCATGTAGCATCTTCTCGAGGTAGATTCTTCCACTAAACCAAAACCTTTATAGCAGCCTTGTTGTTGCGATTCACCATCTTCCTTTCCAAAATTTGCTCGAGTTCCTTGGTGCAGCATCTAGATCTTCCAGTATGAGAAGGTGTTGGTCAAGCAAGTGACCAAAATGTGGTTTGAGCTGTGAAACATGTACCACATCATGAATTTTTGTTGAACTAGGTAAATCAAGTCTATAAGCCACCTTCCCAACAATAGTACGGATTTGAAATGGCCCAAAGTACTTCAGAGCTAGCTTGTGATTGATCCTCTGAGCAACTGTAATGCCTGTAAGGATGGAGCTTTAGGTACACTTAGTCTACAACCTAAAAGCTTCTACCAGTCCTTCTTTGATCAGCTAGTTGCTTCATCCTATTCTGAGCTCGAGTTAGATGGAACTTCAATACCTTTATCATCTGTTCTTCTCAGACTCTTGTCCACGGCTTCTATTGTCATTTCTCCGGGCAAGTCAGGTATATGCAGAGGTGGAGATTGCCCATACATAACTTCATAAGGAGTTTTCTGAGTGGAAGAGTGCCATGTGGTGTTATACCACCACCTGGCCAAGGGTAACCACTTAGACCATGAGGAAGGGTTGGTGTTGCACAAACACTTAAAATAGGTCTCCAAACCTCTATTAACAACTTCGGCTTGGCCATCGATTTGAGGATGATATGCTGTTGAGAGGTGAAGATCCACCCCTTGGATAGAGAATAAGGCTTGCCAAACTCACTTTGGAAGATTGCATCTCTGTCACTGACTATGGTGCTAGGCATCCCATGTAGCTTGTAGGCATTATCTAAGTATGCTTGAGCCACAATTATAGATGTGTAAGGGTGAGAGAGAGCCATGAAGTGTGCTGCCTTACTGAATCTATCCACAACCACAAAGATGTTGTACTTACCATAAGACCTCGGGAGTTCCTCAATGAAATCCATGGAAACATCAGTCCATATCAATTTCGGTATGGGAAGGGGCTGCAGTAACCCTGGATAAGCTACATTCTCATGTTTGTAGGCTTGACAAGTAGGACACCTTTTGACGAATTCTTTAACTGATCTAGTCATTCCCTTCTAGTGGAAGATTGACCTGATGCGCTGCAGTGTTGCATCATGACCAGAATGTCCCCCACTTGATGATGTGTGCAACCATTGTAAGATCTTAGCTCTCACACTAGCATCTTGTCCTGCCATCAGCTTCCCTTTCCTCTTTAATAGGCCCCCTGCCAGCTATACTTAGGTTTATTTTGAAGGTTCATTTTGTAGCTGCTCAATGAGATGCTGAATTTGTGGATCTGTTTGCCAAGATAGCTGAATCATGGCATATAGATTGTTTTCCATAGATGATAACATCATGCATAGTACTTGATGGCTTGTAATACAAGAAAGAGCACTTGCCACTATGTTTTCCTTTCCCTTCTTGTAATCAATTACATAGTTGAACCCCATTAATTTAGAGAGCCACAACTATTGGAAATGGGTATGAATTTTCTACTCTAAGAGGTACTTGAGGCTCTTCTGATCAGTCTTAATGATGAAGGTGTTATTAAGCAAACATTGCTTCCATTTGTGCACTACTGCAACCAAAGCTAATCGCTCCTTCTCATATACTGATAAGAGTTGCTACTTGGGACTCAAGGCCTTGCTAAGGAAGGCTAAGGGATGCCCTGCTTGGATTAGGATTACTCCTATCCCATAACTGCTAGCATTTGCTTTAACCACAAAGGGTTGAGTGAAGTCTCGAAGGGCCAACACTGGAGCTGCTACCATTGTATTCTTTAACTCTATGAAGGCAAATTGTGCTTCTACAGTCCACTTCCACCTCCCCTTCCTCAAGAGCTCTGTTAGAGGCTTAGTTATGGATCCATATCCCTTAACAAATCTTCTATAATACCCTTTGAGGCCTAAGAAACCCTGGAGTTATATGATGTTAACAAGAACTGGCCATTGCTGCACTACCTCAATTTTCTTTGGATGTGTTGGTACTCCTCCTCTAGCTATTATGTTACCCAGGTACTCCACTTGAGTTTTAACAAACAAGCATTTACTCTGCTTGGCATATAGCTGATGTTCCTTTAGTTTATAGAAGATGAGCCGCAAATGCTCAATGTGTTCCTCCAAGCTTGCACTGTAAACTAGGATGTCATCAAAGAACACCAACAAAAAAATTTTGAGGTAAGGAGCAAAGACCGTGTTCATGAGAGCTTGAAATGTTGATAGGGCATTAGTGGCCCAAATGGCATCACCAGGAACTTAAAATGCCCAAAATGAGTCTTAAATGATGTCTTATGCACATACTCCCTATGCATTCTGATCTGGTAATCACCAGATCTGAGATTATTTTTTTGTGAAGAGCCTTGCGTGTCCCAATTCATCAAACAATTCCTCTACCAATGGGATAGGGAATTTGTCTTTGATGATGGCTTAGTTTCGGTCTCGATAATCCACACGCATACTCCATTCCCCATCCTTTTTCTTCACTAACACTACTGTTGCGGCAAATGGACTTGTATTGTGCTGAATATACCCTTCGTCTTCAATTCTTCAACCATATTCTCGATGATATTCTTCTGAAGTGAAGGATAACAATAAGGCCTGTTGCTTATAAACCCTACTTTAGGTGTATTTTGTGATCAAAGGAGGGTCTAGAGGGTGGCAGTTACTGAGGTTCCTCAAAAATGAATGAATACTAAGATAGCAAGTTGCTGATTGCCTTAGGAACTACTTGTTTGTGCTGCCTTTCTAGTTCCATTCCCATCATCATCAAGTGTACTTCAGAATCTGAAAGAGTATCAGGGGGTACCTTGAGTAACGCAGTGATATAAGAGTGTGTCATGGATCTAGAGATAGCTCTCGCTCCCACAGCCTTGCAAGTGTTAGAGCCTTCCCCTTTCAGAATCTACTACTTTCCATCCACAATGAAGGCCATTGTGAGCTCCTTAAAATTACACTGAATGTCACCCAAGATTGACAACCATTCGAAGCCCAATACAATGTCATAGCCTCCCAAAGGAATCATCAAGAAATCAAATTGTTAAATAGTTCCCTGCATCTTCCACAAGAGCTGCTTGCACAGAGAAGTGCAGCTCAAACTGCTTCCATCTACCACAACCACTGTAATTGGACTCACCTTAACCTAACTGCAGCACAATTTTAAGGCTAAATCAGCATCTATGAAGTTGTGGGTTGACCCTGAATCAATTAGTATACGCACAGGCTTTCTCCTAACTGATCCTGTAATTCTCAAAGTTTGATAGTTAGGAGCTCCAGCTAGAGCATGAAATGAGATGTGAGCAGTTGGTTCTATAACAAGCTCTTCCTCCTCTACTTGTGGCTCAACCTCTTCAATGCAATCTTCAACATCATCCCCATCTACCTCAATAACAAATAGCTGTGGTCCCTTTATTTTACACTTGTGTCCTGCTTTAAATTTCTCATCATAAAAGTAGCATAGGCCCTTTGCTCGTTTCTCCCAGAGTTCTGCCCTTATCAAACCTCTCTGAGGCCTATTCGTGTTTGCATATGATAGATTGGGTCCTGTGTCTATTTGGAGCTGGGTTATTCTGTAAAAATTTGGTGGTAATTTGGGGGTTGATGGAGTTAGCAGTAATGGCACCTTGGAGTACTTCAGTTGCTTAGCTAGGGCCTCTATTTTAGCGTCATTGCCAAACAAATAGCATGTTGTAATGTTGTTGGCTTTCTTAACTTGACCTCCAATTCCAAGTCATCCCTTAGCCTAGTCAAGAAGTAGCTAACTAATTGTGATTTACTCAAATCTGCTCTAACCGCTATGCTATTGAAATTGGCTAAGCATTCCTTAATTGTTCCTCCTTGCCTCACCTTTATTAAATGTAAAACAGGGTCTTCATATGCACTACCAAATCTTGTTTTCAATGCATCCACATATTCTCCCCAAGCTAATGCAGCCGAATCAAGCCTATTCTTCACAAGCTTTAAGTGCCATTGTAATGCCAAACCCATCAAGTGCACTAATGCGATTCTAACCTTATCTAACTCAAAAGTATTATTGATCAAGAAGAATTGCTCACACATATATAACCACCCGTTCACATCTTCACAATTAAATAAAGGAAAATCCACTCTGCTAAGTCAAGTAGTATATGAATTGTTAGCTCCTGATTGATTCAGTTGGCGATCTTGGGGTATTACATTGGTGGCGGTAGATTGTGATCCACCATCAGCTGTACCTTCGGTTCTGTCCAGTTGCCTTCCTTGCTATAGGGACATTGCTACCATCAACTCCCTGAGCTCCCGGATCGATGTTCGGAGGTCTCCCACAGCTCGATCCAGCTTGTCATCCGTAGCTCTAATCTAAGCAGACAATGACTCCTCCACCCTGCGCATTTCAGTCACTGATCGAATGATGTCAATCATCCTAGCTCGAATCAATCACCCATATACCAAAAGTTCAATCACAGAGCCCAAATTACCAAGATAGAGAAGAAATTGAGAGAGAGGAGAATAGAGAAATTGAGGGAGAAAGAGATTGAATTTGTATTTGGATAAACCCAAATCAATACACCACTGTAGCTTATACACTAGCTTAAAAATAAATATGAATATCAGGAAATTAACTAAAATTTACTAAACATTGCAATATTAGATATTAAAACTGCAAAAATAACCTCCAGTCATGTGCAGCTGGCATGCCACTAAGCTGCAGGCCACGTGCTGAGCACGCGCTGCTGGAGTTCCTGCCAAAAAACAAAAACACTAACTCATGAAGTGCTCCTACTTATTTCACTTGTATCACAAGCCCATATTGAATGTTATCAAAGATCGATTTTCAGATGCTAAAGGTCTTTTAGGTCAGTTCCCAAGGGAATGCCTAGATATTTAATTAGAATATTTTGTTCTTACATTTTAAGAGAAGAAGAAACGAAGACAACCAGGGTGTTGTTGACCTCTCACCCTACCATGAGTAGGGCTGGCAAATACGTCGTGTCATGTTCAGGTTTGCGTAATGCGAGGAGTCTCAGCGACGGACGCATGTTAAGGGTATCGAGGTGCATGGACCCCACACCTTTACCACCCGACCATTAAATTTATGTACGTGTGGCATAAAAAATTTGGCCTTTTAAATGCTATATTTAAAAAGAACCCGCAGCATTAAAATAAGTAATTTGTTGTTCCAATGGCATGGTCTTCTATACATGTTTTTGAAGTCACAGCATCGACCCTTTATAGCATCAATATTTTTCTTCTACTATTTTTACTTCCTAAATAATTCCTATTATTAAACCCTAACTCTAATCTTTTAATTTTAAATACCCCCGCTATCCTCTTCATCTTCTGGCGGCCAAATCATCATCCTAAATATGCAAATAGCATTTTTTTTTTTTTTTTTAAATTTTGCTTCCTAATATAAGTTATAACTCTTAATATTAAATCTTAACCCTAATTTTTAATACTAAATACTGTAGAGAGAGTTTTTTCCGCGATTAAGCTTCTTAAGTTTGATTTACGTACTAGAATGGGTGACCAATTTGTAAATGACTGCTTACTCATTTTTATTAAGAATAATGTATTTTGGGTACCACTAATGATGATATTATGCATTCTGTTTAAAACATAAAGACTCATTAGCAAATTGGATTAGTTAGTAAATTTTATTTTTCTCATTGTACAAACGTTATTATAATTTTCTTTGACATTAATATGTTTCTGTTTTTAAACTTTTAAATTGATAAATGATAGGATCCGAGATGGGATCCTATCCCAATCAATCAAATCCACCACAAATCCAAGCTAAATAACACAAATCCAACACGCAATCTCAATACCAAGGCCTACGGGATAGCTAGATTGCTATCCCGTTAGTATATTTGTATAGATATACGTATTAATTACAAGTATTTGGAAGAAAGGGGAGAGATTGAAGAAGAAAAGGGGGGAGAATAGAGAGAGAGGTTGAGGGAGATAGAGAATAACCTTACATGAACATAGCATAAGAAAACCCTAGCTCATCTCTATTTTTTGTACTAGTGATGCATAAGGAAAATATCTAGAAGAAGTTAGCTATGTTGAGGTGCTGACGTGGCCCCTGAGGTCGTTGGAGGGTGGAGGCTTGGGCAAGCGGGCTATTAGGCTGGGCTGGGATGGCGCGAAGGAGTTGGGATAAAGCTGGGTCGAGCCCATACGTAACAATACCCCCCTCAGGACAGGATCCTTGTCGACAGGGGTCGAACTGTGGGAAGCAGAGCTCAAGATTGTAAACTCCCAGGTGGTGTCATCGCAAGATTGTCCTTCCCACTGAATCAGAACTTGAGTGGCGACAAGGCACCTCCTACGAACAACTTGGCGATCCAGAATGTGCTGAGGTTAAAGGGAAGTGGGGATTGGCGGCCACTTAGTTGGAAGTGTAGTGGAGTAGGAGGGAACCGTAGTGCAGCATTTGAGGAGGGAAACGTAAATGGTATGATGAATGGCAACTTGGGCAGGCAGATCAAGTATGTTGGCGACTGGTCCCACACAATCAATGACGCAGAAGGGCCCATAGAACCGCAGTGAGAGCTCATGGTATTGGCAACTGGCAATGCTATGTTGCTGATAAGATTGGAGCTTTAACCACACAGACTCGCCAATTTGGAATTCACGCTCTAAACGGTGGCGATCAGCCTACAATTTCAATATAGTTTTAGGCACAATGGAGGTGGTGCTTGAGCGAATTGATGATTTCTTCTCGGGCAGTGAGGGTATGATCGACTATGTCAACAGAAGATTCACCCGGAAGTTGTGGGAGGTGGATTGGCTGCTGTTGCTCATATAGAATCTCATAAGGACAAGCTTGGGCAGTGGAATGAAAAGTGGTATTATACCACCATTCAGCTAAGGGAAGCCATTACCACCAACTATGGGGGTGCTCGCTAGCCAAACAACGTAGATACATTTCAAGGGGCCTATTAAGCACTTCAATATGACCATTGGATAGCGGATGGTAAGAGGAAGAGGGATTAAGCTAAGTGCCAAGGTGCAAAAAAGCTCCTGCCGAAATGTGCTTATGAAGATCAGGTCACGATCACTTATGATAGAATCTGGTAAGCTATGCAGCCAATAAACCAGATGTAAGAACAGCTTTGTGACGCTGACGGCTGAATATGGATGGCAGAGTGCCTGAAAATGGGCGTACTTACTTAAGCAATCAATGACCACCAAAATCACCGTGTACCTGACAGAAGGTGGGAGGTCATCTATGAAGTCGAGAGAGATGCTGCTCCACACAATACTTGTAATTGATAAAGGTTCTAACGATCCCGGAGCGGCTACAATCTTGTATTTGTTCTGTTGGCAAATGGAACAATTACGGACATGTTCTTGCATGTCATGTTTATGGCCTGGCCAATAAAAAAGCATCTAAGCTCTTTTATACATTTCCTTCATACTAGAATGCCCCCTTTGCGGCAAATCGTGAATCCAAAGCAAGATGGCCTTGAGAAGGGAGGGATTGACGCCAACGACAAACTGCCCATGATGGCAGAGTTAATCTTGGTGCCAAGTGAAGGGAGGGTTTAATAGTGGTTCCGCCAGCTTGTCTGAAATAATTAGGTGTGTTGCTAAGCCTGTAGAGTGTCATAAAAGTAAGATGATGTAGCTGATAACGCCATGCATAGAACTTCTGAGCTCGATAGGCGAGAGAGAGCATCAGCAGCCCAGTTTTCAGTCCCTTTTTATAAACGATATCATAATCGAAGCGAATTAGACTTGCAAGCCACAAGAATTAGAGAGAAGTCAAAAGACGCTGTTCTAAGAGAAATTTGAGACTTTAATAATCTGTTCGAATGATGAAGTGGCGGCCTGTAAGCTATTGTTGCCACTTTTCCACTGCAAAAGCCACAGTGAGAAGCTCGCGCTCATAAATGGAAAAAAGATTGATGCCGTAGGGACAACGTTCTACTAATCAAGGAAATGGGGTGTTCATCCTGCATAAGCATGGCACCAATTCCAACCCCCGATGCGTCTGTTTCAATCACAAATGTCTTGCCAAAGTCGGGAAGAGCCATGACCGGAGCAGAAGTGAGAGCCCGTTTGAGGCGTTCAAAGGTGATTTCAGCTTCGAGATTCCATCCGAAATTGTTCTTCTTGAGCAACTCAGTCAAAGGCCGAGCAGTGATCCCATATTGAGCAATAAATTGCCTCTGGTGGCCAGAGAGCCCCAAGAAACCTTGGAGTTGTTTAATTGTTGTAGGACAGGGCACTTAGCTACTGCCACCAACTTTTTCGAATCATCCAAGGTCCCGTTGCCTGATACAAAGTGACCAAGATACTCAATTTGTCTGGAACCAAAGGTGCACTTTGCGTTGTTAGCTACAAGGGAGTGTTGCGGAGTATTTTCAACACACGACCAATATGCTCCAAGTGTTGAGACCACATAGTGTTGTAGATGAGTATGTCATCAAAGACCACATAGTGTTTTAGATGAGTATGTCATCGAAGAAGACAAGTACATAGTGGAAAAAGAAGAGGGCGGAAGATGTCATTCATAAGGCTCCGAATCATTGATGGTGCATTGGATAAGCTGAAAGGCATGACGGTAAATACATGATGGCCTGAATGATTTCATAATTTTGACTTATAACTATAACCAGGTGCCATACAAATCTGCTAATAACCCTACTTTAAGTCCAGCTTAGTAAAATATGAAGCCCCTCCAAGTTCGTCGAGTCACTCTTCAACGATCGATATCAGAAACTTGTCTTTGATTGTCATTTTATTCAAAGCTCGGTAATCAATACATAACCGCCAAGAGCCATCCTTCCTGCACACCAGTACAACCGGTGAAGCAAAAAGGTAAGTATTGTTGCGAATGATGCTTGCCTCTAACATTTCTAGAATTAAGGCATCATGACGTCCTTTTGAAATACTGCGTACCGATAGGGTCAGATGTTAATGGGATTGTTTCCCTCTTTGAGTGGTATGAGGTGGTTAAATCCGGGTCAAGATGGTGAAGCTTCAGAACTCGATAAAAACACCTCAGTATACTTGTCAAGAATTAACTGTGAAGCCATGGAATCCTCAAACCAGTTGGGACTAGCGGTATGCAGGCTAAGGAGAGAAGGTCGACCCGGTTGATCCACGGTTAAGGCGAAGAACGAAGTTGGCTGAGAGAGAAGCGACGAGATGGCGTTCTCCAAGATCGCCTTAAGACCCGTGTCACAAATGCTGCGAAGAGTATATTTCTAATCCGTGAAGCAAAATTTCATAATTAGTGAATCAAAGTTCCAGCGAACTTCCCCCAAAGTATGAAGCCATTGAATCCCTAAGACCATGCCACCACCCGATAAAGGAATCAACAACACATTCAAAGAAAAATGAGCATTCTTAAGGGACCAATAGAATCCACTACACACGCCCGCACATGAAATTTGTTTATCGTTAGCTAATGAACAGTTTGTGATCACTATCAATCAAACAACCCAAATTACAGCTGTTGCCTCAATCTAGAACATTTGCACACAGTGCCGCATAGGACAAACGTGACATGGCGAGAAAAGTTCCCGGTAATAAAAGCAGAGATTGCGAGCCCATATCATCTCGATCAGCAAGTGACAGCCCTCACGGATGAGCAATTGGCGGGTTTCAAGTTGGCGATGCTAGCAATGCTAATGGCCTATTTGGCAACATTCTTGTTGGTGAATTAGGGATCACCCGAGTGGTATTACTTGGGAGTGGCAATAGAGGCGTTGTTTTGGTGGGATTTTTTCCCATCACTCGTTCTAAGTATTCATAATTTTTCTCTTGCAATTGGGCTAGCGTGATGCCCTCTTGTAAAGTGTTCAGGTTAAATAGTTTCAACCATCACACCAAGTCTTCACATAAGCCCCCCATGAATACGCCAACTCTTTGCTCTTGGTTGAGCCCATTATGGCTAACTAGGGGCTTAAACGTGATTAAGTATTCATCAACAGTACCGGTTTGTTTGAGCTTGGTAAGCTCGGTAATGGGGTTTTGGGCAGCTTAGGAGAACCTCTTCCGGATTTCAGCCGCATACACATCCCAAGGGATGGTGATGCCAACTAGCCATGATTGCTGGTAGGCATTATGCCAACCAAGGGCAGCGCCTTCCAAAGCTACACTAGCGTGCATAGATTTCATTTCCTCTGGTGTTTGATCAAGGATGAAATACCATTCACAATAATAGATCCAATCAACCACATCACTACGCCCATTAAATCAAGGAAATTCTATCTTTGTAAGGCGAGTGGGAAACTGATAGTTACCTTGCTGATGCCGATGATCGGGTGCTGCCAACACTAATCGGTGTTTGGAGTTGGACTCTCCACTGCATTGTGATGGTGGAGCTGGCAGCATCTGATTAGCGTGATGAAGGCCTGTTATTGTCCTCATCTGCAAGGACAAAGAGTTCGTTATCGTCCTCATCTCTGCCATTGCTTCTGCCATTTCATCACATCGTCGATCCAGTTTTTCATCCAAATCCCTCATTAACATGTGTTGCCTGCTATCGTTCACCATTGATGCCAATTGTAGCTCTAATTGTAGCCCCAGGGAAGGAATGCTCCCAATTGATAGGATCTGATGTTGTGATACTGAGCTGTTTTACTGTGTTTTGGCTTTACTTATTTTGGTTTTAGTGATCTTTTGCTGTAAGGAGCGCTGTAAGCCTCAATTGCTTGATTTATACTTGTTGGCGGGAAAGCCGGTTGATGGTAGTTAGGAGCTTAAGTCATCAGCTAGTTCTTTAATCAATTTTGGCGGCTGTTTTAGCTTATGTCGGTGGCTGTTTTAGACCAAGTGCTTTGTATCTCGTTTAAGCTAGTTTAGTATAAGTAGTTGATATTCTTGTGATGGAAGATTCATTAAATGAAAATATCCCATTTCTCTTCTCTTAACCCTAACTCTTCCTACTTCTCCTCTCTTCTCTTCACTCTCTTATCTTTAACCTCTCTTTTATCTTAGGTTTTGATTCAAAATTGACCTTAAATCATAAAAATTGGTATCAGAGCTTGTGCAATTGCTACCGATCGAGTTGAAATTTCCTTAAATTTGATTGATTAGCATCTTAACAAGCCTTATTCGTTACTGATTCATCGAATTTGTGTCTTGATCAGAAAATGTGCTCTAGTGATTCGTTGAGTACAATTTGGCTAGACTTAAGAAGGTAATTCAAATGACTGGAGGAGTAATAACTTGTGCTAATGCTGTTACGAATGCTGCTGCGATTGCCAGGGTAGAGGCTGGAATTAATGTAGGCATTAACCAAGGCTATCAGTTTGACAGACTTTGGAATCAAATGCAGGAAATGGTGACAATGTTGCAGCGAATTATGGATCAGGAGTTTGAAAGGTAGTCACAACAGATCATTGGTATACAAGAGTAGATCCATAGACAAAATCTGCCAGCAGGAGCTGGAGCTAGAGCTGGTGTGCTATCTGCAGCTAATCTGCAAGCTAGGCCACCTGAATATGCACCTTCACCAGCCTCTAGTGACAGTGGAGATGGTGCACCAGTGACAAGAAGCAATGGATTTAGACAACCTCGTGTGGAATTAGAGCCATTTGATGGAGTGCAACCAAAGTCTTGGATCTAAAAATGTGAGAGATACTTTCAGTTCTATCAAATAGCTGAGGCAGAGAAAGTAGAGTTGGTTGCTATCAACCTTCGTGGTGACCAGGAGGTGTGGTTTTTTAGTTTGATTCACAGCAATCCATCAATTTCTTAGCCTAAATTTGTAGATGAACCGTGTGAGAGATAAGGAGATGAAGATATTGGTGATGTGGTGGATAATTTCAATAAAGTAGCGTAAGTATAATATGTTAAGGAATATGTGACAAGGTTTTAAAATCTGAAAGCAAGCATGTTGGCCGTGAACCCAGGGACTACTAAGCCCTACTATGTTTTAAGCTTCATCAATGGACTCAAGCCTAAAATCAAGAATCTTCTTAAGGCATTGGATCCTCCAACACTGCCTCAAGCCTATTGCAAGGCTAGGAGATTTGAGAACACAATCTTAGCTACACCTAAGGGCTCGCGTTTAAGGAGTGCTCATGTGGTTGGCTCCATGCGAACATCATCTCTAGCAAGCAACAAACCTTTGAGTTTAGAAAAGAAGCAAGCCCAAAGGCTGTGTTTCAAGTGTGACTAGCGATATTTCTTTGGCCACAAGTGTAATCCTAGGTTCTTGATGTCAGCCTCAGGGGTTGATACTGATGAAATTGAGGGAGAAGTGGAGGATAGACCAGATTTGGAGGACTAAGAAGTTGATAAGTAGGGAGAGTCAGATGAAGATGAAATTAAGATTTCAGTTAAGGCATTGACAGGAAATGGTTCACACACCACAATAAGAATTAAGGATGAAGCTAGACATAAGCCTCTACTGATTTTAAATGACATTGGGAGTACACATAGCTTTGTGGATCCAAAGGTTGTAAGAACAGCGGGGCATGAGATGATCACTACCAGTCCTTTGGCTGTAACGATAGCAGATGGAAATTCTATTTTGACACAAACTAAGTGTAAGAACTTCAATTGGCAGATGCAAGGTCACAGCTTTGAGTATTACTTTAGAGTGTTAAGATTGGGAGGTTGTGATATGGTTCTAGGAGTTAATGGGATGAAGACCATCAGTCCCTTAGTCTTTGATTTTGCTCAGTTATCTATATCATTCAAAAGAGGAGGCCAAAAGGTCAAGTTGCAAGGAATTATGGAGCAAGATTGACACAAGATGATGAGTAGTTAGCGAATGGAAGGAGTGACCAGGAAAAAATCAATCAATGGATTGGACAATTGTTCTCTATTGTGGCAGTGTCTCTAGAGTCTTAGGTGACTTCTAATCCTGCTATTGATAGATTATTGCAGGAATATAAGAATTTGTTTGAGCCACCAACTTCCCTGCCCCCTAAAAGGGAATTAGACCATGCTATTCCTTTGAAGTTGGACTCTGATCCTGTGAATCTACAACCCTACAAGTATCCTCATTCACAAAATAGTGAAATTAAAAGACAAGTTGAGGAGCTTCTGAAAACAAGAATCATCAGGCATAGTCACAGTCCTTTTGCTTCTCCAACAATATTAGTGAAAAAGAAGGATGACACATCTAGGATGTGCATTGATTATAGACAGTTGAATGCACTCACGGTTAGAGACAAGTTTCTAGTTCCTATCATCGATGATCATTTAGATGAATTGTATGGATCAAAGGATTTTTCCAAGCTGGATTTGGGACAAGGATATTATCAAATTAGAGTCTTGGATCAAGATATACACAAGCTAACATTTAGAACTCACCATGGACAATATGAATTTATGGTTATGCCATTTGGTTTGTCAAATGCTCCAATCACATTTTAGGCCTTGATGAATTCAGTATACAAGCCATATTTGAGGAGGTATGTTCTGGTGTTCTTCGATGATCTATTGATTTTTACAGTTCCAGCTTGGAGGCCCACACCAAGCATCTGGAACAAGTGTTCAGAACAATGAGACAACATAAGCTATATGCTAAGCTCTCTAAGTGTTCTGTTGCTATAACATGGGTTGAGTACTTAGGACATGTCATTTTTGATGGGGGTGTAGCTACAGATCCAGCCAAGATTCACGCAATGACTGATTGGCCGGCTTCAAAAACTCTTAAGCAACTGAGAGGATTCCTTAGACTGACTGGCTATTATCCAAAGTTCATAGCAGGATATGGGATAATTGCCAAACCCTTGCCTGATCTTCTTAAAAAAGATGCCTTCCTTTGGACTGAAGCAGCACAAGAGGCTTTTGAACGACTCAAATCAAGGATGAGCTCAGCTCCTGTGCTTGCTATGCCTGACTTCAGTAAGGCCTTTGTCTTGGAGACTGATGCTTGCAGCAAGGGTGTGGGAGCAATCCTTTCTCAAGAAGGGCAACCAATAGCTTATATCATCCAAGCCTTGGGACCAAGGTATTGAATCTATCTATATATGAGAAGGAATATTTGGCTATCCTGATGGCAGTTTAGAAATGGCGGCATTATTTATAAAGACACCACTTCATAATCAAGACTGATCACCAAAAGCCTCAAGTATTTGCTTGAGCAAAACATTACTACCAGAGTTCAACGCAAAGGTCTTATGAAGATGTTGGGGTTGGACTATTCAATTGAATACAAATCTGGAAGAGAGAATCTTGCAGCTGATGCTCTGTTAAGAAGGCAGGAAGATGTTGAACCTGCTGCTAGTAATGCTATTTCGTTGCACTTCCTTCTTGGCTGGAGGAGGTCCTTGAGTCTTATGATGGAGATGATTTTGCTTAGAAGCATATCACTGCTTCCAGTATCAAGGGTCAATCTGATGAGGGGTCTGATGTTTCTATTGCTAGTTACATCATCAGGATCAAGGCGAAGATTTACATTGGAATTGCAACGATGGTTGTTAAAATCGCGATTCAGAGCATAAAATCGCACGATTTTACGTTTCTACATTAACCAATCGATTCAAATCGCTTAAAAAATCGTACTCAAGTAGAATCGGGTCAAAATCTGGTCAAAATCGGTAGAATCGGATCAAAATCGTAAAAATCACGATTCTACACGATTTTACTGATTCAACTACACTGTGAATTAAAATAAAATTATGATGAAGAAAGAATGAGTCACTATAGGACTCTTGGCAAAAGTGGTTCCTTGCTTAGTTATCTTATGCTTGCTTCTAGGCGCGGGTTCGAATCCCACCTAAAGTAACCTTTTTTTTTTTTTTTTTAAATCAATGCTTGAAGCAACTTTGATTTAGGGACATTTATTTCACTAGTTTTTGTATATATAATACAAATATTTCATATTTTAGGAAAAAATTAAAATACATAATTTTTTTATGTGTCGATGGTCGTACTAATTTTTGCTTAGATATGCTTATACACATAATTTACCCATATACACTGTTCAAAATTTTTAGTTTGTATGCAAGTTACTTCAAATTCTTTTTAACCTTTATAAGTTGTATATTTATACTTCTATATTTAAACCTCGATTTTTGTTTAAATTTATTTGTAATATTTTACTTGTAGGAAAAATGTGTAATATCGGTTACTTAATAGTTAAAATTTCATAAATAATTCTAAAATTATTTATTAAACTCTCGTGAGTCACAAATTATCTTTATTTTATTACGAGTATCAAAAAAGTATGTCATTCAGTGAAAAATTTTATAAAAATTTTCTAAATGACAATAAGACCCCAACTTCATTGTGAATTAAATTTGATAAATTATTACTTTTCGGTATATTTGTGTTTTTGTATGGAAGATTCGGCTGGAGATGATGGTACAATTGGGGGTGATTCTCTTAATGATGGTGGAGATAGAAACACTAGTACTGCAAATGATATTAACGACAGTAACTTTGATTTTGGATATGATTATTGATGATGCTATGGGTTGAGACTTTGAATGTATGTTTTATATTAGAATGATGTTACATTTTTTTTTCTACCTTTGAGTTTCCAATGTATTGTAAAACTACTGTGTCTTAGACTTTTTGATGTTCTTTATCATATATTTGAGACTTGTAATACTAATTTTTTCACTATAAATAATTTATATACACATAAAGTAGATTCTTACGATTCTCGATTCGATTCTACGGCTCCGATTTTGGTGACCCCTCGTCGATTCTACGTAGAATCCCGATTTGACAACCTTGATTGCAACTAGTCTCAGGAAACAAGTGGTGTTGGCCGTTCATAATTCAGCTTGAGGAGGACATTCTACATATCAAACGCTCAGGCAATAGTTTCACCGGCATGGAATGAGGAAAGATGTGGTTGAGTTGGTTCAAACTTGTGAGGTTTGGCAGCATACAAAGAGTGATCATATGCCATATCCAAGGCTATTGCAACCTTTGTCGATTCCAGATCGAGCATGGGAACATATTAGTATGGATTTCATTGAAGGCATACCCAAATCTGAGGAGAAGGAGGTTATTTGGGTAGTTGTTGATCGATTCACTAAGTTTGGACATTTTATTTCTCTCCATCATCCCATTTCTGCAGAGAAGTTGGCAAGGCTGTTCTTGGATAACATTTACATGTTACGTTGGTTACCTCACTCCATCGTTTCAGATAGAGACAGGCTATTTATAAGTAATTTTTAGCGGGAATTGTTCCTTTTGCTGGGATCTTCTTTAGCATCGTGTTCTTCCTACCATCCACAAACAAATGAATAGACAGAACGAGTTAATTAGCATGTGGAGCAGTATTTGAGAAGCATGACATTCTCTCATCCCAAGAATTGGCATCAATTGTTGTCATTGGTTGAATTGTGGTATAATATACACGCTCATCCAGCCCTAGGAGCTACTCCTTTCAAGGATTTATATGGTTATGATCCTCCACCTCCCTTGGTGGTTCAAGGTGCTACTTCAGATGTGGCTAAGGTTAATGAACTTCTGAGCCAAAGGAAGCAATTCATGAAACAACTTAAGGACAGCCTCTAAGTGGCACAATATAGAATGAAATTTTCGGAGATAAGGAAAAGAACTGACAGATCTTTTAATGTTGGTGATTTTGCATTCTTAAAGTTGCAGCCCTATAGACAGTCATCTGTAGCTATCCGTAAGAACATCAAGCTTAGTGCACATTTCTTTGGTCCATCCAAGGTGTTGGAGAAGTTGGGAAGTGTGGCTTATAGGTTGGAACTTCCCTCAAATGCTCATATTATCCTGTGTTCCACATCTCCCTTTTGAAGAAACATGTAGCAGCTAGATCTACCAGTATTGCCATTCCTCCTTCCACCTCTCTTCAAGGCCAGCTTATGCAGGAACTAGTGGCTATTTTGGACTCTTGGGAAGGAGGCAGCGGCTCATTCCAAGGAAGTGCTTATTCAGTGGGCAGACTTGGGGACCTGAGAATGCTACATGGGAGAACTTGAACTTCCTCAAATTTTAATTCCCTACCTTCCATTCTTGAGTCAAGAATGCTCTTGAGGGGAGGGCATTGTTATGCTACTAAGCTATTTTAGTGTGTTTTGGCTTTACTTTTTTTTGTTTTAGTGATCTCTTGCTATAAAGAGGGCTGTAAGCCTCAATTGCTTGATTTGTACTTGTTGGCGGGAAGGGCAGTTCCTGGTAGTTAGGAGCTCAAGTCATTAGCTAGTTCTTTAGTAACTTTTGGCGACTGTTTTAGCTTAAGACGGTGGCTATTTTAGACTAAGTGCTTTTTATCTCATTTAAGCTAGTTTAGTATAAGTAGTTGATAATCTTGTAATGGAAGACTCATTGAATGAAAATTTCCCAATTCTCTTCTCTCAACCCTTACTCTTCCAACTTCTTCTCTCTTCTCTTCAATCTCTCATCTCTAATCTCTCTTCTATCTTACATTTTGATTCAAGATTAACTTATAATCATAACATCTGAGATGGAATCCTATCCAAATCCACCACAAATCCAAGCTAAATAACACAAATCCAACACACAATCTCAATACTAAGGCCCACAGGATAGCTAGATTACTATCCCGTTAGTATATTTGTATAGTTTTAAGTATTAATTACAAATATTTGGAAGAAATGAGGAGAGATTGAAGAAGCAACGGGGGGAGAATATGGAGAGAGCTTGAGGGAGATAGAGAATGATCTTACATCAACATAGCATAAGAAAACCGTAGCTCATCTCAACTTATTTATACCAGTGATGCATAAGGAAAATATCTAGAAGAAGTTAGTTATGCTGAGGTGCTGAGGTGGCTTCTGCTGACGTGGCGCCTAAGGTCGTTGGGGGGTGCGGGAGGCTTGGGCTAGCAGGGCTATTATGCTGGCTGGGATGGCGTGAAGGAGTTGGGCCGAAGCTGGGCTGGGCCCATTCATAACAATAAATCGTATATTATATACATACATATAATTCTTGTTGTTATGTATTTTTAATTAGTGTTTATCTAATTACAAATATGGACCCCGCTTCATTTTATTTCTGGATATGCCACTAACGCTAACTCGAACGCGACCCGTTCATTAAACAAATTACTAACTGTCAACCGTTACTAGGCCCAATTAATAAATGGCATATGGATGGCCTTTTTTTATTTGGTTATCGACATGTTTTTAAGTAAAGTAAGGAGAACACTATGCGAGATATCAATGGATAGCACGTCCAAGTGAGCTAGCATATACAATTCTTTCGAGGTTCTACCACAATTCTCCTTCTACACGTCCTCGACCTTTCCAAAAATGACTTACATTTGCCACTAGATACCATCTCCAAAAATATAAGAAACTCAAATAATGTCAAACCTAGCAAGCACCTTCTAGATATCTTAAATAATGGTCCTAATTTTCCATTGGCTTTTGAACTTCTTTTGTAACACCTTGATGACGACCATGTTATCTTCCTCAATGTGGACTTGATGAAATCCCATATCAATAAACGTAATGATTCAAGATCAACCTTGAATCATAACCTAGGATAGAAGAAGAATTGGAGTTGAAAAGTAGAGAAATTGAGAGAAGTAGAGAGAATTGAGATTGAGGAAGAAGAATCAAAATTTATTCATTCAATGAATCTAATTACAAAGACAATCCAACTTTTTATGCTCTCCGAAGGAGCTAAAATATCTAGCAAGACAAGCATTAACCAACTTAACTAACCTCAGCAACTACAACTCAAATGAAGCTTTCCCAGGCAATTTCCCTTATTCAAATATTTACAAGAATTGCCACTACTTAAAACCTTCCTAATTCGAAATCATGAAAATATCCCCTCCTTTAGAACATTCTTGTCTCAAGAATGGAAGGATGAAAATTGACTCTTGATGAAACTCAAACTCTCCCAAATGGCATCTTCACGATCCAAATTAGTCCACTGCACTAGCACCTCCTGAATTTGATTACCCTGCTACTATATCACTCTTGGATCCAAGATAGCTGCTGGTTCTTGCACAATGTCACCGTTGGAAGCTGATCCTGGGGGACAAATTAAACTAACCTTACCATCAGCAACATGCTGCTTTAGAAGGGAAATATGGAAACTGGATGGATAAAAAAATATGGGGACAGCTCCAATCTAAAAGCAACTCTTCCAACCTTCTCCAATACCTTGTAAGGCCCAAAATAACATGCACTCAACTTCACACTCTTACACATTACTATGGTTGATTGCCTGTAAGGCTGCAGTTTCAAGTAAACAAGATCTCCCACCTGAAATGACTTATCAACATGCTTCCTGTCAACATAAAATTTCATCTTGGCCTGTGCCAATTGCAACTTATCCTTTAGCTGTTGGACCAATTGCTTCCTCTGAAGTAGCAGTTCATTAACATCACTAACAGAAGAAGTAGCTCCTTGCAACACCATTGGAGATGGAGGATCATAACCATATTGAAGAGAGTTGTTCTTAAAGTAGAATGAGCATGTGAATTGTACCAGAATTCTACCAAAGACAACCACCTGTGCCATTACTTGGGAAAATTGAAGGTCATGCTCCTCAAGTACTGTTCTAAACCTTGATTTGCCTTCTCTATTTGCCCATCTGATTGAGGGTGATAAGATGAGCTCAAAGCTAAGGAAGAGCCCATCAGTAGAAACAAATCACGCCAGAAATGACTTATGAACAATCTATCTCGATCAGAAATAATGGATTGAGGCAACCCATTGAGCTTGTAGATATTGTCCAAGAACACCTTGGCAAGTTTCTCAACTGAAATTGAACGATTCAGTGCTTTAAAATGCCCAAATTGGTGAATTGATCCACTACAACCCAAATTACCTCCTTCCCTTCATACTTGGGCAATCCCTCAATGAAATCCATACTTATGTGTTGCCATGCTTTATCTGGAATGGGTAAAGGCTACAATAAGCCTTGATAATGCATATGATTGGTTTTAGTACGCTGGCAAACATCAAAAGCTTGAACAAATTCCGCAACATACTTCCTCATACCAGGCCAATGGAAGTACTATCTCGGCCTTTGATAAGTTCCTTCTATACCAGTGTGCCCTCCCCAAGCAAAATCATGAGAACCCACAACAATTTGTCTTCTTAAGTCAATCATGTAGCCAATGTAAAACTTTCCCTTCTATCTAACAATTCCATTAGCAATAGCTACATCTGAATCTCCACCAAGGAAGTTGTTCTTAATGCTAAAGGTTGTGATACATTCTTGAGCAAAACTATCTCCATCACAAGACTTATACATCTCATCCAGCCAAGAAGGCAAAGCAATTGAAATAGCAAAACAAGAAACTGATTAAGTCCCTTTCTGCTTGCGTGATAAGCATTAGCAGCTAAATTCTCCTTGCCCTGGAAATACTCAATGGAATAATCTAGTCTCAACATCTTCATGAGACCCTTACGCTACACCCTTGTAGTAATTTTATGCTCTAGTAAGTACTTAAGACTGTGATGATCAGTTCTAATAACGAAATGGTGTCCCTCCAGGTAATGCCTCCACTTCTGGACTTCCATGAGGATTGTAAGATGGACAAGCTTGCATGCCTTGGGCTAAGGCCTTGACTCAAATAGGCCATAGGTCTTCCTCTTTGGGATAAAACTGCTCCCACTCCAATTCCACTTGCCCTTGTTTCCAATGTAAAAGGAACACTGAAATCTGGCATAACAAGCCCCAAAGCTGAGCAAATAGAAATCTTCAACCTTTCAAATGCCTCTTCAGCTGCTTTAGACCAATGGAAGGCATCTTTTTTTAGGAGATCAGTTAATGGCTTAGCAATCATACCATGGGCTGCTACAATTTTTCGGTAATAACCAGTTAATCCCAAGAATCGTCTCAACTGCTTGAGGGAAACAGGAGCTGGCCATTGCTTTATTGCTTCCACCTTGGCCAGATCAGTGGCTACACCCGCAGAAGAGATAATATGACCCAAATACTCCACTTAACATTGAGCAAAAGTGCACTTAAACAACTTAGCATATAACTTATGCTGTCGCATGAGCTCAACACCTGCCTAAAATGAACTACATGTGAGTCCAAGGAAGGACTATACACCAAGATGTCATCAAAGAGGACCAAGACAAACCTCCTCAATAATGGCTTAAAGACTGGATTCATCAAGACCTAAAACGCGGCTGGAACATTTATCACTCCAAAAGGCATCACCACAAATTCGTAATGTCCATGATTAGTTCTAAAAGTAGTCTTATGAATGTCTTGCTCCATTACTCAAATCTAATAATACCCTTGCCTCAAATCGAACTTGGAAAAGTAGTGAGATCCATGCAATTCATCCAAGAGATCATCAAGAATTGGAATTGGGAACTTATCCTTTATGGTAAGCGCATTCAGTTTCCTATAATCTATGCACATCCTCGATGACCCATCCTTCTTTTGACTAGTATGATAGGAGAAGCAAATGGACTGTGGCTTTGTCTAATGAACTCAGTTTTCAGCAATTCATCCACCTGTTTTTCAATCTTGCTCTTCTATGAATGAGGGTAATTGTAAGGCCTCAAATTGACAAGATCTGAATTAGATTTAAATGGAATAGCATGATCAAGGGATCTTCTAGGAGGAAGGCAAGTTGGTTGATCAAATAAGTCACTGAATTCCTGAAGCAGCTTGCTTATGGAAGGATCTGAAACCCTACCTCTTCTGTCTCAGTTGTGATAGAGAACAATATCCTATCAATTGATAATCTTACTTCTTGATCACTCCCTCTAATCTCTTGTCAACTGCAGCTAGCCTTGTTCCAGAATTCCCTACAACTTGATTGTTTTGCCATTTAACTCAAAGGAGATTAAAAGCTAGGCAAAATCAAACACCAAGGGACTGATTGTTTTCTTCCAATCCACCCCTAGAACCATATCACAACCCCTTAACTTCAAGACTCTGAAGTCATACACAAACGAGTGGCCTTGCATCTGCCAACTGAACTGGTTATACTTCATTTGAGTAAGCATTGAATTCCCATCAGCAATAGTCACATCTAAGGGACTTGTTTTGATCATTTCATGGCCTAAACCGCTTGACAACTTTTGGATCAACAAAATTATGAGTACTGCCACTGTCAATCAAGATCAAGAGTGGTTTGTGACTAGCTTCACTTTTGATTCCTATAGTATTATGCGAGCCATTACCAGTCAATGCCCTAACTGAAATTTTCATCTCATTCTCCTCAGATTCCACTTCTTGTACCTTCTCCACATGCTCACTGTACTCCATTTCTCCCCCCTGACCATCTAATCCTTCATCAGTCTCAACTCCAGAAACAACCATAAGAAGCTTAGGATTGCATTTATGTCCCAAGAAATATCGCTAATTGCACTTAAAACATAACCTATGAGCCTTTTTTACCTCTAAACTCAAGGGCCTAGGTGTACTCTTATTGCTAATTTGCACTGATGAACCTGCCTGGCCACTCTTGCTCTTCTGAGCATCAGAACTTGCAAGAACCATAGCCTCATACAGCTTGGCTTTAGAATAAGCCCGGGATAATGTCAAAGGACTGCTTGCTTTAACTAAGTTTTTAATCCTTGGCTTGAGACCACTAATGAAGCTAGAGACATAGTATGCCTCACTAGCTCCATGGTCCACAAACATCATTCTTGCTCTTAAATTCTCGAATCGAATCATGTATTCTCTTACTGAAGTTGTTTGAGTTACTTTGTTGAAATTATCCACCACATCCCTCGGATCCTCATCACCAAACCTCTCATAGAATTCATCAACAAATTTAAGCCAAGTGATATCAGGATTGCTAAGAAGCAAGCTATGGAACCATACCTCATGATCTTTTGCAAATGCACCACTGCTAACTCCACTTTCTCATCCTCCAACACACGATAAAAGTGAAAATATCTCTCACACCTTCTAGTCCAAGATTGAGGATTTGATCTGTCAAATGTATTAATTTTCACTTTAGGCTGCCTGTAACCAAAGTTTCGGACCACAACTACACCTTCAGATTTCTCCACAGAACCTCAAGGATACAAAGGATCAGGGCACCTTCTGTGATGGCTTGCAGGTGACAGTATTCCAGCTCCAGGAGGCATCGCTTGGCGATCAACTTGCTCTTGCAAACCTGCCAATTGTTGTTGTACTTGGTGCTGTGAATGAGTCATATTTCAAGTTAAATCTCCAACAGACAATACCAACTCCTAGATCTGCTGTTCCATTTGAGCTATGCGATCATCCGAACTTGAACTCGTAGCTGCAGTAACACCAGTACTAGCTCCAACATTAGCAGCAGCTACAGCCATAGCTCCCGTAGTAACTCCAGCATAAGTAGCAGCCTCCAGCCATTGCCAAAGCTTTCTTGCGTCTAGCCAGATCCAATCGAGCAAGCAATGCAAGCTCTGCGATGCAAATCAGCTCCTTGAAATGTAATTATAGCAAGATGAATACAAAATTCAGCAAGCTGTGATACCAATTATTATAATTCAAGATCAACTTTGAATCATAACATAGGATAAAAGAAGAATTGGAGTTGAGAAGTAGAGAAATTGAGAGAAGAAGTAGAGAGAATTGAGATTGAGGAAGAAGAATCAAAATGTAATCATTCAATGAATCTAATTACAAAGACAATCCAACCTTTTATGCTCCAATCTAACTAATGCCAGAGAAGCTAAAATATCTAGCAAGACAAGCATTAACCAACTTAACTAACCTCAGCCACTACAACTCAAATGAAGCTTTCCCCACCAATTTTCCTTATTCAGATATTTACAACTACTTACTACCTTCCTAATCCCAAATCATGACAATAAACTTCTAAATGCCATCCCTGCTACAGCTTCTTCCACTAAAACTGAAGCATTCCCAAGCAATTGACATTTGTTCAAATTACAAAAGTGTCAATGATACACCTTACAATGGATACTGACAATAAATGCATGGCATATTGGTGGTTGAGATAAATTATCAAATTAATATGACAATATAATTATCTTATGAGACATAATCTATATATATATACACACATATAGTAGTATACCACTTAAATACCAAACATAACTATATAAACAGAACAAATGCGTGCAAAATAGGTTGTCACAACCAATACCCAAATTCAATCTAATTATTAACCTAAAACTCACTATCTCCATGCTGTGTTATCAATGTTGCATCAGATTTTATGAACTCTAGCTAGAGATTTTACCAACTCTAACTAAGACACTTATAGAAAATGATTTTGAACCTAGAAAAGAGATGAAATCGTTTGAGAACTCTATGCATGTTCATAAGGGCCTACTCTTGGGCTTTACGAAAAACGAGAATGTCATCAGCATATATATGTGGGAAAGTTATATAGAAATAGAGCCTAGCCGAAGCATTTTGATATTGCAAAATGGACCAATTCAAATCAAAAGTAGATTGAGGACTTCAACCACAATGATAAACAAGAGGGAGAGAGAGGAGCACCATGTTTTAGGCCCTTATACATCTTAAGAGGTCGAGTGGGTGAACCATGACAAGGATAGAAACCAAGATCATAGAGATATCTACTGCCTTGATTTAAGGCCAAGACCCATTTTAGGCCCTTATACATCTTAAGAGGTCGAGTGGGTGAGCCATGACAAGGATAGAAACTGAGGTGATAGAGATATCTACTGCCTCAATTTAAGGCCAAAACCCATTTTTTCTAAGGCCCATTTAAGAAAATGTCACTCAATAGAATCAAAGGCTTTAAAGAAACTTAGTTATGAAAAAGGTTGTATTTTCTTTTTTATTTGTTCTCAACCCAGTAGACAACCTCATTGCCAACAAGAAGCCTTTTGAAATTTGTCTACCCTTGACAAATTCATTTTTGACTCACTTATTAAAGGAGGGTAACATAACTAAGATGAGTAGAGAGAATTTCAGATGGAATCTTATGCAAACAATAGAAAAAGCTTATGGGGTTAAAGTCTTTCAAATTTGAGGCTAGAGAGAGTTTCGAAATGATTGTGTAACCTAGGTGACGTTTCCTTTGGTTAGGTTGTCTAGTCGTTTAAAAGATTGATAAATTAAATCATGTATGGGTCTATGATGTTCCAGTAACTATGTAAAAAATTTGAAGTTGAATCCCTTAAATCCCAACACTTGAGAGCCTTCACAGGTTCAAAAGAACTTGGATTTCAGTTTCAGTGATATTAGACCCCATCCATGTGCTAACGCCTGACAAAAGTTGAGAGCAGATATCATCGATTGCAATGTGAAAGAAGTTATTGCTAGTGTATATGATTTAAGAATATTGGATTATTTGGTATCTAATTTAGAAATGAGTTGATTTCTTTCTCACAAAGGGGTAATAATGTTCCTCTAATGCTACAACTAGCCATGGTGTGAAAAAATTGGATGTTTCGGTCTCCCTCTTTGATGAACTTTACTCGTCACTTTTGCCTTTAAAATTGCTAATAGTCGCTTGTACACTTTTGTCCATAATTATGTTACTGTTGTGCAGTGATTAAGCCTAGTGAAAATGTGAATTCTCAAGAGGTTCATCCTCACAAATTGTCGCTTGCACTGCAGGTAAAACTCTTGTCTACTTGCTTGCCTGAAATCAAATCACTTCCTCTAAACCGCATTTGAGAAATTCATCTCGTTGAAGGGCCCTTCCAAACTTCCAAATTGAAGAAATGCTCTAATTCGATTTTGCAGTTGAAGACCTGTAGGGATATAAAGGCCAAGAAGAGGGCCAAAAGAATCTGCAAACCTGCGCATACGTACACTTGTTAGAGGGAGCTCAAGGGGGAGAAGTGTAAGGTTTACAAGGAAAGAGTGGAAGCTGAGCTCAGGGAGGACCTCGAGGGAGATGTCAACCAGATGTGGAACCATCTGGCCCAAAAGATGAGAGGACTGGCACGGGAAGTTCTCGGCACGTCAAAGGGAAGGGTACCAAGCAACAGAGAATCCTGGTGGTGGGGTGACGAGGTCCAAGAGAAGATTAAGGCGAAACGAGTTTGTTTCAGAGAGTGGGACCATAACCGGGATGAGGATAAGCGTCAGCAGTATATTCAAGCTAGGAGAGAAGCAAAGCGAGCAGTCAGAGAAGCACAATCAAGAGCTTATGAGGACTTCTACAAAAGGTTAGAGACTAATGAAGGTGCGAGGGACTTATATAGAATTGCCAAAGCTAGAGAAAGGAAGACCAGAGACCTGGACAGAGTTCTATGCATAAGAGGGGAAGATGGACATGTACTAGTGGGCAGGCATCTAATCAAGGCTAGGTGGAAAATGTATTTTCAAGAGCTGTTCAACGAACAAGGAGGGACAGAGATATCCTTAGATGATCTTCAAACATCTGAGGTGCATCAAAACCACTGCGACTGTAGGTAAATTAGCCTCGACGAAGTCAAGGAATCCCTGAGATCCTTGGGAAGGGGTAAAGCAGTTGGCCCAGATGGTATACCCATAGAAGCTTGGAAATGTCTTGGACAAAAGGGGGTCAGTTGGCTGACTAAACTATTTAGCCAGATCCTCCAGGGGAACAAGATGCCGGAGGAATAGAGAAAGAGCATATTAATTCCGATATAAAAGAACAAAGGAGACATCCAGAGTTGCGCCAATTATCGGGGTATCAAACTAATGTGCCACACTCTAAAGTTGTGGGAACGGGTCCTAGAGAGGAGATTGAGGCAACAAACTGAGGTGACTGAGAACCAGTTCGGTTTTATGCCCGGGAGATCGACAATAGAAGCCATCCACATCCTAAGGCGGATGATAGAGCAATATAGGGAGAAACAAAAACACCTTCATATAGTTTTCATTGATTTAGAGAAGGCATATGATAGAGTGGCAAGGGAGGTCCTTTGGAGAGTTTTGGATAGGAAAGGCGTCCCCGTACCATACATACGAGCCATTAAATATATGTATGAAGAGGCACAGACTATGGTGGGTACAGTGGATGGGGAGACAGACGCTTTCCCGATAACAGTAGGGGTTGACCGAGGGTCTGTTTTAAGCCCCTATCTGTTCATCCTGGTTATGGACGAGCTCACTAGGCACATCCAAGGATGTGTACCTTAGTACATGCTTTTTGCAGATGACATAGTACTGGTTGGGGATTCGTGGGAAGAGATCAAACAGAAGGTAAAACTGTGGAGAGGAGCTATTGAGTCAAAGGGTTTACGACTAAGCAGATACAAGACCGAGCACATGGAACTCAAGTTCGACCCCTCTACCACACCTAGCAGAGAAGAAGTCAAGATTGGACATGAGGCCATATCGAAGAAGGAGAGATTCAGGTACTTAGGGTCCACGATTCAGCACAACGGCGAAATGGACGAGGATGTCAGCTACAGGATTAAAGCGAGATGGCATAAGTGGAGGATGGCCTCCTCGGTACTTTGAGATAGGAAGTTCCCCTTGAAGCTAAGGGAAGATACTATAAGACGGTTGTGAGGCCAGCCATGGCATTTGAGGCGGAGTGCAGGGCAATGAAACAACAGCACACACAGAAGATGAAGGTGGCGGAGATGCGAATGCTGAAGTGGATGTGCGAGCACACAAGGAAATATAGGACCAGAAACGACATCATAAGAGGCAAATTGGGCGTAACCTCCATTGAAGATAAATTAAGGGAGCAACGTCTGAGGTGGTTTGGGCATGTCAGAAGGAGACCGGACAACGCTCCAGTCAGGAGATGCGAACAGCCCCTTACTACACTAGGCAGAAGAGGCAGAGGTATACCAAAGAAGAGATGGCTTGAGACGATCCGACAAAACCTCACCCAGCTTAACCGCTTGGAGGAGATGGCCTTAGAAAGGGCCCTATGGAGAGATAGCATAAGGGTAGTAGATGATCCGGATGGAGTAGGATAGTCTTGGTTTCCACCTCATCTTTGTCTCTACCTTATCTATCCCCATCCCTTTCTCACTCTCTTTCTTTATCTCTTCTACCACTATCTATAGCCCTTTCTTTATATCCTTTTCTTTTCTTACCATATTTGTGATTCGACGCCTGTGCACACTTTTTTTCTTTTTTTTTTTTTTGGTGCTTTTGTTGCTTCTCCTATTGCCAGGTCTTGGGTTGAAGGATGCGGACAAACTTTTTAGGCTGGGGGTCCTCGGAAACAGCCTCCCTTCAGGATAGCCCCCTGGAGGGGGAAGGCTGCATACATCTACCCTCCCTAGACCCTACTTTTGCGGAAGTCCTTGGAGGCACTGGGTTTGTTGTTGTTTGTTGTTTGTTGTTTGCAAAAGAAACAAAATCCTTCAGGAAACAGATGGCCATAGCTCAGCTGTAGCAAGAAAGGGCAAGCAAATCAAGTCTGCTACAGCAAGCATAGAAGAAGATTCTGCTTACATTCAATTTCCTGTATATACCTTCCACGGCATCTTAGTGAGCTTTAATATGCTCCCAAATGTTTACAAGAACCCAAAAAAAAAAATGCATTCAGAAATATAGCACCAAGAACCAAATACTGTTTTACATGATCAAGTATTCTAATACATGAGACAGCAGCATAGTTATTATTGATGCCCATTTCTGCAGAAAATATTATCTTGGGCTTATGATGAATAAGTAAATGAACATCCGAGGCATATCAAAAGATTGTGGAAATGAAAAGCTTGTTCATGAGTCGACCTCCCTTCTAATATCACCTACTCGTAATGGGTATGATTTTGTGAAGGCAACACTGGATGTAGAATGTTAACCTGAAAAATGAAACAAAGCAAGCAATTGACAACGCCTCCAAAGTTGAGCAAATTAAAGCAATAGGATTCAACAGTACCTACTACCCATTACAATTAAATGGGGCGTGCAAAGAGAATCAAGGAGGGAGTGGGGGGATTCTTCATTCGTCTGCTCAAATCGTGCAACATTGAGCGTGATCTATTACTTTCTTTGTGTGACGCGGTGAAGTAGATGTGCGGACCGAGAGCAACTCCAAGACCTCTCCAGCATAAGCTAACCAATCCAAAAACTCTTTAGGTCGTCTTCAACACTGAAATTCTGGAATCACGATCCTTATTTCTGCCTCCTAATATTGGTAGGTTAGTTAGGGGTTAATGGAGCTCGTTGTAGTTACCTCCCTCTATCATGCCCCAACACCAAACAAACATAGGGGTCTATGACAGGTGAATTTGACCATAAATTTCTCAGATACCATAAACTGAAACAAAGAAATTTTCCATAAAGAGACCTTATAATCCCGACGAAGGAAATAGAATTATACAATCTTGGGGAAGAAAAGTAGCTATACATCCAAATGCTTAATTCCAAAATTTAATATCTTAACTACAAGAAAGTCTTGAATAGAGAACTTATTCAAGCCATAACGTATGAAAAGTCTCCTATGATTGCCGCAACTTCCAATGCCATGGTAGCTAAGATCCTTGATCCTCACATAAGACTCACCTCGTCAGAGAATGAAAAACAACAAGGTGAGTATAAAACTCAGCAAGTGATAAATCCACTAACAAAAACAAGGATCAAGCATTCTTAGAGAGTCCTAAGGCCCATTTCACAAGCATAGATGAAGTAGAGTACTAAAATTCACTCACGAAGACTTAATAAAACAGCTGAACTTTTAGGCCTTAAGGCCCTAGGTTGTGACTGCATATAATCCTTACAGATGGGCTCAGAATTGGCTACCATGAATGGGTCCCAACCAACTTTGGGTTCAGAGGAACGTTCCAAACACTGAACCGATAACAGAGCATTGAGAGCTGAAAGATCTCTTTTCCCCGTCATCATAGGGCACAACTCATAAAATGAAGCATAAGAAATGCATTGCATATTTGCTCATCACAAAACATAAATCAAATCATGTTCTCAAAGTACTATAAATCAAAGAAACACAACATAACTAACATGAGATTCCATATTCCATAAACTTAGAAAATCTTGCTTGATTCCACTTTAGTTTTGGACACATGGAGGGATAAACATGTGGTATATATAAAGGAAGTCTTTTAAAGAATTCTAAAATACCCATGGAAGTCTGATACAAATAAATATATCAAAATCACCTAAAGGTTTTAGTCAAAAGGGTGGAAGAGTTAACAAAAAAATCACTTACATGAAGAAATATAACTCTCTAGAAATCCCAAGCCCAGGTTATAGAGTAGCTTTCCTACACTTGGCTCTGCTCTCCCTAAACTCTCACTCTTACTTGCAAAATACGAATTGGATGATGAGAGCTCGACTAGGAGGGGGCTATATTTCGAAGAGGAGGGTATGTGAAAGGATTAGTAAAGGAGGTAGGCTAAAGGTTGCATATGTTATAATAGGCACTAAAGACGGTTTTATGAATTATCATACAAATCAAGAGTCGTAAAATGTAATGCCATTAACTATGATAATATAACGAATAATTAGATGTTAGAATGGAGTTACAAGAAGCCAAAGATTATCCTAACTAACAAAGAATGAGCATATGCATAAGATTAGCAACCAAATCATAATAATAACTAGGTAGGCCAAAAGTCTCATAATTTATTTTAAGTTTTAAAAGACATAAAGATCATTATTGTAAGTGTAAATAAATGATACTCGAGGTGAGTTACCCCAACAAAAAAAAAAAAAGGAAAAACCCTAAATCTAGAAACTCAAAGACTTTAAGTAGAAGTAACTTTGTAAATCTAAAAGTGAGGTTTCTCACAATGTTGTTGTCACCACCGCATTTGCCATAGCAGCTACATTTGGATATAGTATGACCTAAGCATCATAGGTAGTACTACGTAAGAACTTATGATTAATTCTTAAGATTCTGATTTTCCTATTTCCTATTTCCTAGGTACATTAGAATTCAGCTTCTTTATATTTTTCGATTTAGGGTACCTACACTATAAATATAACCTTTATGTACCTTACATAGATATTTTTGAATGAATTGGATACAAGAGTATTAATTGATTTACAAATCATATTAATTCCTTTTTGAGCTACATCACCTTGGAATCAACCGCTTACTCCATCTTCATCGAGGATTTCTCCTGCGCAATTCTCGATTTCACGAATCTGATTATGACTATGATCCGCAGTTCAGTGGAATCCAGATTTCCCTATAGGTAAGAATTTGGCATGTGTCATATTTCACGGATTTGTGGATTTGAGCATTTGGAATATCAGCAGGTTGGCTTTTGGTAGATTAAAGAGCTGACTATTCCAACTTCCCCATGACCTCAAACTATCTGATCTCTGAAGAGATTTTCAAACCCCTCCACCATGTCCTCCCCTTCTTCAATTGTAGAATCGAAAAAGGAATATTGACGGTGTAACAAGACGAAAAGCTGCTGTGTGAGGGCCTCCATTTGTCAGGACAATCACGCTTCCATTTCCTCCATTCGCCAACACAATCATTGTACAAAAACGGTATCAAACCTCTCATACATCTTGCATTATAGGAACCATTCTCTGCCTCTAGCATGCCATGAGTTGGATTCAACCTTATTTTGGTACCAAGTTGATGCCGCACCAGTGAGAGAAGCACAACACCACAAAATTCAACAACTTTTTCTTGAATCCGTTGATTGTGAGGAAATATCAGGTTAAAGGTGCTCGATTGGCTTGTTGATTACTAAGAAAATCAAGACAACAGTTAAATAACATGAGGTATCAATTTTATTGCTATCAAAGCATTGCCGTCCAAAGGAAAAGCAAACACCTATATAAATAAGGACTAGGATTAGTGGATTCACATAACAATTCTAATTAGAATAACAGATAAACTCCTAATTAGTAAACAAATAGGACTAACAAAACACCTAATAGGAAAACAAGTAGGATTCAAACTTCTACTAAGATTAAAAATATACTCCCACTAGTATTAATATACGTTTAAACTTCATTCTAGGGGTAAGCAAGGGCCAAAATCCCTGATTTAGCCTGCCACATTTTTTTGATTCGATCTGCATCAGAGTCCAAAGCCAACGCTATAGCATGATTTCATCATGCATCATAAAAACTGATGCAACGTCGGTGAAGGAAGCAAACAAACATGAAATTTGACAAGCTTCATTGATTTGTTAATTGCAAAAGAAATGTCGGTCCAAAGGGATCTGCTAACTCACCAATTCGTTGAATACTGAGAAAAGCAATGAGACTCACTAACCGTTAATTGTGAACAATACCAAATCAAATGGGTTCAATTAACCCGTTGATTCCTAAGGATTCTAAGACGACAACAACAACAACAACAAACTCAGTGCCTCAAGAGCTCCCACCTAAGCAGGGTTTTCCCCCGGGGGGGGTTGGGTTTGTACGCAGCCTTATCCCTTCAGGGTGCTACCCTAAAAAGAGGCTGTGTTCAAGGGCCCCCAACCAAGAATGTCGAGACAATTTACCAAAATTAAATAATTTAAAATATCAATTTTATTGCTATCAAAAACTACCTCTAAAAAAAGGAAACACCTATGCACAAGGATCTGGGACTAATGATACACAATTTTATTGCTATCAAAGCATTGCCATCCAAAGGAAAAGCAAACACCTATATAAATAAGGACTAGGATTAGTGGATTCGCATAACAATTCTAATAAGAATAATAGATAAACTCCTAATTAGAAAACAAATAGGACTAACAAAACACCTAATAGGAAAACAAGTAGGATTCAAACTTAGACTCCCACTACTATTAATATACGTTTAAACTTCATTCTAGGGGTAAGCAAGGGCCAAAATCCCTGACTTAGCCTGCCACATTTTTTTGATTCGATCTGCATCAGAGTCCAAAGCCAATGCTATTTCGTCATGCATCATAAAAACTGATGCAACGTCAGTGAAGGAAGCAAACAAACATGAAATTCGACAAGCTTCATTGATTTGTTAATTGCAAAAGAAATGTCGGTCCAAAGGGATCTGCTAACTCACCAATTCGTTGAATACTGAGAAAAGCAATGAGACTCACTAACCGTTAATTGTGAACAATACCATATCAAATGGGTTCAATTAACCCGTTGATTCCTAAGAATTCTAAGACGACGACAACGACAACAATAACAACAAACTCAGTGCCTCAAGGGCTCCCACCTAAGCAGGGTTTTCCCTGCGCGGGGGGGGGGGGGGGGGCGCGTCCCTTCAGGGTGCAACCCTAAAAAGAGGCTGTGTTCAAGGGCCCCCAACCAAGAATGTCGAGACAATTTACCAAAATTAAATAATTTAAAATATCAATTTTATTGCTATCAAAAACTACCTTAAAAAAAAGGAAACACCTATGTACAAGGATCTAGGACTAATAGGTTCCAAAAACAACTATAATGTTGCATCATGCTCTTTGGTCTGGTCATAATTCGCCCTTGAATTCTACAATGAAACCTAGTTGCCGCTAATGATACACAATTCCGATTAGACTGAGGAAAATGGTTCCGACACACCAATCCAATGATGGGGGAGCTTCTTTAACCTCAAGAAAGTCTTCAATTGTGGCCAGCCAATCTAAGAATTCCTTGTGTTCCTTCGAACTCCGGAATTTTGATTCTAATCCCTGACTCCCACGGTTGGTGGTCAACATAACCTGTTCTCAAAGAGTGAGCTAACACCAAAATGGGTCACAAGGCCTTCTCCGTTAATTACATCGTGCTCTCAAATGACTTTCTCTTCAAAGGGGTTCTCAAATCCCTCATCTTCATCTTCCCCGTCCTCTCGAGTTGTGCGATTGCTGAAGGATTCTGGTTGCGGTTGCTGAAGGATTTTGGTGGTGCAATAAAGCAGCTACTTGCTCCGTGAAAGCCTCTTATTACCAGGACAGTCGAGTGTCTAGCTTTTCTACTCAACGGAATAGTTGTAGTACGTTCACATCTTTTCCCCTATCATGCACCTCATCAACAGGAACCATCCTTTACTCTAGGGCCCATGAGTTAGATTCATCCTTGCTCTAATACCAAAGCTGATGTCATGTGGAAACATAGTGAATTTATAGAACACAGGCAACAACTTCCCTAATCCATGTATTGCTTGCAATACGAGGTTACAGGCAAGTTAACTCTAGATTCCAAGGAATATTGAAATAATGGAGAACAAAGGTCATGGAATCTCAAACATTATTTTTATAGCAACATAAACAAAAATTACCTCTAAAGGAAAAGGGAACACTTATATATGGGGATCTAGGAGTAAAAGAATCCTAAAACAACTATAACTGCAAAAGCAAACAAACTTTAAATTAGAAAAAGCAAACTCCTAATAAAATAACAACTAGGTCTAAAACTCTTATCAGGATCAGATATATTGAAATTAAATGAGATTTGAATCAACATCCAACTCTGGTGGTAAGCCAAGGCCAAAATCAATGAGTAGGACATTTATTCTCCGTGACCGGATCACGAAAGCCCAAAGGCCCATGCCTTGGCCATGATCATCAAACCTCATAAGACTGCGATTTAGCCCATGATTTTCTCATAGAATCAGGGGGTCATCATTCTTCTACTCCAATTACAGAACATGGAAGTGATAATGATATATTTCAATGTTACGGGGATTTTACTAAGCCAACCACCATGTTGAAATTACATAAGAATTTAGAATCAGTTTTTTTGGTAAGTAGAATTTAGAATCAGTAACATTTGTCATATCTTAAAGTCTAATATCTAATACCTCAACTAGCAGATGCAACATAATCAAATTCAAGTTACTTTTAAATAAAGAGTGAACCTACCTTTGCATAGAGATATGAAGTTGTAAATGGATATGATGAGTGCTTCAGCAATTCTTGAATGGACGTGCAATGCTGAAAGTAAGAATGCTTGTAGTTAAGAATAAAGACAGACAAAAACTATACTCATGTCAATCCTAGACAAACATCATCATCATCATCATCATTATCAAAGCCAAAAACCATATCATTTAGAGCCAGCTAAATGAATCTTCTTCCTTTAGATTTGGAGGGCCATGCAATTATCTTCACAACCCTAAGACTACCGACCATATATTTACTGGTGCATTTCTCTCAGAGTATCCAAACTACTCCTTTTTCTATATTTGTTTCTCTAGGTTGCATAACGTAAACATGAGATCTCACTTCAAGCAAGCATTTGAAATGATTGCCAAGTCAAAAGATGAAAGACTTGACCCAACAGACCGCAGTAGCCTAAACACCGTCCCTCGTATCATTCTCACAGGGAACCAAATCTAGCTTGTAACAGACATCGTTGCATCTGATTAATAAGGGGAGTTACTTAACGCTTTCAAATGACTTTGCAATGAAAGTCGTCTTAGTTTCCCGATCATTCGGAACCACATAGTCAATTGCTATCACAACAGACCCTATGAATCTTCTTGAACACTGCAGGGATTATATTGGCCATAGAGTGAAGGAAAAGGCTTCAGATACTGAAATAATGTACAGCATCTTTCATCCTTCCATTTATGACCAAAGGCACATATATTCACACCGTAGATATTTCTGAACTATCAACTTTAATTGGTTATTCAACATCCCAACTGGCATTAGCGGAATGAATCATTCCAATTAATTGCAAATCTTAAACATCCATGATTTAAAGCTTGGCACTTAGATTGAATGCCTCATATGGAGCTAGATAGTGTGATCCGCTCTGTACTTTCCTTTTCACACTAATCGCCTGTGTTCCAAGTAGAATGGCATCCAGGAGCATTGAGACAGGAGAGATCTTGGCTCTTTTAAGTTAGGTTCCATTAGTATCCATGTTCCTCTCCTCAAGTTCGTCAATGCTACTATCTTTTTTTCCTTTCTGAGATGGGGACTCATTCCTGAGTTTCTTAACAATCTTGCAAGCTTTAGAGGAGTTTAGTCAGTTATAACTTACTGTCTAGGGGGATATTGCTGGTTTGCTCCAGCCCGGTTCTATCTGAGTTTGTTGCCGCGGCTGGATGTGGTATGCTTCAGTGGAATATATGTTGCCCGGGTGCTCTTTTAAGTGGAAATCCTTAGTCTCAATTCTTGGATCCCATAGTGGTGAACATCCCTAAGCGTATGGGGCCTTTTCACCCTTAGGATGGCTATATTACTCCTGTTTAGTCACGTTTGTCGCTAAATAAGGATCACGAAGGAATATTGGTACTCTGGAATGGGGTAAAACCTCGGGATCATTTTGTTAGGTAGGATTCACAAGGTGTTCAAGCCTAAGAAAGGAGATGGTTTGGGTCTCATAAATGTGGCTTCGAAGAACATGGTGCTTTCTCTTAACAACTTAAATCTCTTTGGTAAAAGGTAATCTGTAGTAGGTATGGGCAACAACAAAATGGTTGTGATGCTTCAGCAATGCCTTTCAGGTTTCCTTGGAAGCCAATTTGACAACTACATCATATTTCCATGTCACAGGAAGTTGTAATGTAATGGATAAGCTAATTTGTATTATACAGTGACAAAAATTATGTAATGCCATCATCTATTTCCTCTAGAACGATATTTGTTAGGGTGAAAAATTGGCTTCACAACTTCTTACATGCAAAGGCCTTCTTACATGCTTCTGTCAACCTTTGCACAGCACTCCCTCCTTTGGGGGAGGGGGTGAGTCCTGGAGTTTTCACGTTACTAGAGAGGAGAATGGGAAGGAAGTGGACGAGCTCATTTTTGGATCTCTTCAATTCAGCAAATTAATAGAATAATCTTGATAAGCTAGTCCACAAGAATAAGAATTTGAGGGTTTTTTTTTTTTTCTATCAAATCTTTTTAAATGTATCTTACTTCAGGATGTCAAGCATCAGTGTTTGTTGAATTTTGTTCAGAGGCTAAGCTTCCATCCAAGCTTAAGCTTTCCTTCGGACTAAAAACATGTAATGTAAATTCATCCAATAATTGAGGCGTTGCAGGGAACTTCCCTGCGACATTTTTGTGATTTGTTATGACAGTATTGAGGAAATTTTCTTTGTTCATTGCTCCTACTCCTAGGGTCTTTGGAATAAGCTTTTCCAAGTTCAAGGAGACTTGGCTATGTCCTGTGATTTAGGACTTACTCCTTGTGTGGAACTAGTGTTTGGTTGTCTAAAACAGAGTAGCGAGGAAAATTTCTTTGTTCATTGCTCCAACTCCTAGGGTCTTTGGAATAATCTTTTCCATGTTCAAGAAGACTTAGCTATGTCCTGTAATTTAGGACTTATTCCTTGTGTGGAAGTAGTGTTTGGTTGTCTAAAACAGACTCGTTTATTGAACATGTGTACTGATATCAGACATTTAGTGAGTCTGGGCTAAGTAGAATGCTAGGATAAAGGGCAGAATCTTAGCCATGTACATATGTGGACTATGGTAACCTTTATGGATTACCTCTGGATATACAAATTTTGATTTAGAGGGACCTAAACCAATATACAAACTTCGTTAGCTTGATAATTGATTTAGGTAAGTTTTGGATTAGTTTTTTTTTTTTTTTTTTTTTTTTTTGGGTGGTGGGGGGAAATCATGTCCTTTATCGTGTACATTCTTCTCTCCCAATAAAATAATATAGACCATAAAAATACATCTTGAATACTAAAATTGTTAAAATGATGAAGATGCATACCATAATGCACATTCTTGTCAGCATCCTATTGATTTCTATTGAATTCCACCTTTCTAAAGCAAAATCATGAATTTTAACATATATGATATCAGGTATCAACAGCTATTCCAGAGCCCAAAAATGCATGGTAGGTACAAAATAACAAGCAACTCCTTCCCTCTCCCTCTCTCTCACTTTTTATGACTACTTTCACTTGGGAGAAGTCCTTGGTTGCCCTATTGCTATTATTTGCTTGCATGAACGCTAGTAAAAGTGATTTAAGAGGAAAATTGTTTCTCCTTATGGGAAGAAAATTTAGGGGCAGTTTCATAGCAAAAGACAGTTTTCCTTTTCCATTTTTAGTTTTCGTTTTCATTTCCAATTTTCCTTTTCTACTTTCACTTTGGAAAACATGTTTTTGGAGTGCAAAATTATTATAGTTTTCCAATATTGAAATATGAAAAATGCGTTCAAGTGATTCTAGTTTTCCAATTTTCTGAAAATTGAGAATATTATACATAAGTAATACCCATAGATCAGAAAATCGAATAATACAATTCGAACCCAGTCCAAACAACTGTCACCGGGTTCGAGTACAAGTACCACTTTGTTACACAATTCTAAAGTGCAAACCACCTACTCATACTGCTTAATCGCATAAAAGAAAATGAGTAACTCATTGTTGTATAACATAAATATAACCTACGCATAAAACATGCTGACTTTTGCATTTTTGGGACATATTCACCTTTACGTCGACTTGTACAAGAAAACATCATTCTCACTACGGACCACCGCCCCTTCTCTACCATACGAATAAAATAATGTATTCGCTTTATCGTTTATTCACACACTATGGGAATTATCTTTTGTCGTCATAGTGGATGGTTCGGTATAACGAGTTCCCCAAAGCGAGCTTTGCTTCAAAAATGGAAAACACCATGCTATTACGTTTCGCAAAGATGAGTGTCATTAAACAACATACATGGTCCTCTTATGCATCTTCAGCTCTAAATGGTGGGTTGTAGGTTGGAGGTTAGAATTGATGGCAAGAGCAGAAGAACGTGAGAGAAAGAGATAGGGTGGAGCAAGGAAAAAGAAAAAGAGAAGAAATCTGAGAGTAAGAGAGAACAGGAAGAAACTTGTAAGGAACACAGAAATTTTCTGTTATCAACAGCTCCTGCATTCTCTGAAGAAGAGGGGAAGTCAATGTTAGTTTCCATAACGCCTCCCAACTCGACTATAGATTCACAATCTCATGTCCCACCTTGACCCAAATGGGTTAATATCTAACCAAATGTCAATCGATACTATAAAATCCAAAAAACAAAATCTTCAACAATAATTACATTATTAAAATTATTATAAAAAGGAAGAATTTTGGGAGAAAAACCATCCAACCAAATAGAGGTTTAGAATTTTAATCAGGGTAAGAGATAACTGTTAACACATTGGGTTTTACAAGGGAACATAAGTTGCTTTTTAAGCCTCATGTTTGCTCAAAGTGAATGATTACTCATACAATCATTAATTTTTATCACTCCTACGATTGTCAACATGTAAATACATTTCAAAATGTTTTAGTTTATAAATATGCTCTAGTATCTAAGTACAAAAAATATGCATTATCAAAGCTATTATGAAAGTACCATTATGGGCTCAACCATAAAGCCTAGTTCAAAATTTGTTACCTAACAACCATCACATTACGTAATGACCTTTTTTTCATTCACTGTCTAAAGCGTGCTAGTTTGATGCAAGTGTCTTGGTCAGATGCCAAGAGATGTTTTTGTCTTCTGTCTAATAACCCTGCTGTAATAGTTGAGACAACCCAACAAATTTTATTCTATTTCCTGGATACTTTGTGCCCAAGTTGTTCTTGCATAATTTCCACATCTAAACCAAGGTCCCAATCCTAATTTATGCCCGAAACCATTCTTTGAACATAAGCCTAAAATTTAGTCACCTAAGAATCCCTCTTGTTGTCCTGCATCACACAAATAGCAAGTCTAAGTCTAATCATAAAGATTGCAAAATTGACAACAGGCAGCCTAACAATTTGTTACATCTTTAATGATACCATCCTCAAGCCTCCTATATAAACTTGCATACATTGTATTGCAGTAAAATAAAGCCAAAAGAAGTGAGAATTTCCAAAGGACAAAGTAAATGCAGAACTAGAGTACTTACAGCAAACAACTCCCACTTTGTCATGCTGGGCAACCTGTCCAAAACAGTTATGCCAGTATGCTTACCAAGACTACTTGGTACTTGATATGTCATGAGTTAAAGCATTCAGTTCCAAGGCAAAAGAAAATTTTAATTTTCCCATAGTAACGGAGAAAATCTTGGCCATGGCTAGAGAGCAAAAGAAGCACTCTAAAAAGGATCATATACCTTTAATGCAAGTTCATATGTAATCATGGAAGTACCAAGCCCCGCAGATTTAATATCTAGGATGGACTTACGTAGGAATCTTTTGTGCTCGGATTGCATTTAACAGCTCTATCGCCTTTCCTTGTACCTCCCAATGCTCTGAACATGTTAGCTGATCCTGGCAGAGTAATGGGATCAACCATTCATATGTGCAAAATGAACCACTGTACCCATTTCATAACAAGCAAGACATTGTAACACCCCCACGCACACATACCTTGGTGCAAAGTGATGCTAGTGGTAGTTCATGAGGTGCTTGGAGATCCTCAAATCTCTGCCATTCTGGAAACCTTATTCAATCCCCCCTGATTACAATGTGTATTGGACGCATCTTTAGCTAATTCAACTGCATTATAGAGTAAGAGCAAGTTAACCAGAACACAACAAAAGAAAAATAACAATCTAAATAAATGACATGTCCCTGTTTAGACCTCAACAAGTGCCTTGGCTACAGTTCTTGTGTCCCCAGCTCCACGTCTGCACTCAATTTCACAAAATATTAATGTTATTCATTTCTTTCTTTTCCTTTCTTTAGGGAGGGAGGTGGGTGAAGCAGAGTTCCTGTTGCTATCAAGATCAGAGAGTCGTAACTCTGGAGGCAATTAACCTATGCTCCCCCTCCAAGGACAACTACAGCATGCCGGTTAAGGTCTTGTAGAAGATTCCTCTTTATACTATGAATAACTGATTTCCCTGTCAGCATCATGAGGATTCCATGACCCTGCTTGATTACAGATAATAAAAGTTGCTTTAGATGCTCATCCATACTAACCAAAAATTGATGCACCAAACAAAGCCCTTCTCTTGCTGGCAAATGCAGATCTACGATATATTCCATATTACTCACAAAGAAGAAACACCAGGTGGAACATACACCTCTCAATATAGCAACCCACCAATGTAAATTGTTTTTATCATGAACATGAGCCATTTTTTCCCATTCATCACAAAGATAGAAGCGATAAATAGAAGTCATAGAGGTTCAAGACATGTCAAAGCAATCCAATTTGACTTCACTTGGACATCCTATAAGTAAGAATCTGTCATATCCATGGGTGCAGAAACAACAAATTCAAGTTGTTGATCAGTTGATATTTTTTGCCATGATGGACAAGAGAATAAATTGCAAGTTCAGTAACGAAGATCTCAGCAGATGATCAATGAGGATATCTCATAACATGATAAAAAAACCATAGTTGCGGAGAAAATCCTAAAATGCCAATGTATCATTACTCCAAAACTCAAGTTGGCATTTCAAAGCTAGATTTGAGTTTGAAACACGCAATCAAACTTAAAAGAAATGCAATTCATACAATGATTCAGTAGTTAGATAACAAAGAATACCTTATACGGGTTTCATTTTCCTTAATTGACTCGTTGGCTAATTGCATCGCATAAGAAAGAGAGTTTTCCAAGCTAGACTCAATTTTCTCAGTTTTATCCACTAGTGTATGTGATTAGTAGAAGTATACAACTCAATTTTCTAGGGTAATACTTAGTATCAACAATATAACAATCATATCAATCAAACATTTCAAACAACAATTAGAAAATTCCAGCATATGTTACATATCACACATGGAATCAAATTCAAGGTGGTATGTTCTACAATGGATTTTGAGCCATCCGTTATGCAATCAACCATAAGGTAACAAAACTTTTTTAGTAGCCTTCAAATTTACATGCTAAAAACTATTTACAAGGTATGATGTCAACAATTATATGATAATTCATTCAAATTTTTGCAACCGTAGGACTTAAAGGCAACTTATATTCCTTTGAGAAACCTAACATGATTGCCATGACCACTACGTAACGTTCACAAGACCCTTCTTCATCGCAACAATGAACTGGCATTTGACTCTATAATATCAAATACTGAAACACTTGCTAAAGGAATGGCAAAGCAACGCACCGTGCGACTCAAGAAGATACCCAGCTTCGCTTGCAACTGTAAGATGTCCAAGTTTTACTTTCATGTTAGATAAATTCAGGGACAATTTATCCAGCAAAGTAATGTCCGCTGGACCATGTGCTTTAATGTAACTTAACAAAAATAGGACAGCAGATTCATTGATAGTTATCCCACTAATATCCCTATTGTTTCTCTCGAGTTTATCCAAGAAATCAGCTATGCTATTGATTAACACTGAGGCATTTGATGCAATCCAATTTGAAAGAACGGAAGCAGAAAAATCTGGGAACTTTGTGCTTGGAAGTAAAAAGATAGCACCAACAAACTCGGGTGAGGGAGTGCAACAACAGCATAGTGACAGAAGGCCCCCTATCGCAATAGAGCTGGCATTTATATCCAAGTCAGTGGAGAAGAAGTCCAGAAGCAGCTTTTCTACAGGAAATTCTGACACCGAAAGCTCTGATCTAATTAAGCCCCAAAGATTATGTTGTTCAATTGGCTCCCAATTTATAGACCTTCTAATTATTTGAAGAACATTTAGAACATCCCTACCAAATACGCGGAACCTTTTCAAGCCCATTTGGATCTGTATATCAACAAGATCGGCATATTTCATCTGACTGACTAGCACCCGAATAATGCCTTCTTCTCCAACAGATACATCAGAAAGATACGTGAAGATGCAGTGGAACAAAAATGCAAGAATTTCCCTCTTCCACAAAGAACAAGACACCACATCAGCTGAGAGAAATTTACCAAGAGACATCATAGATTCTTTGTTTGCATTCTCCCTTGAATATGTAAGTACACTTCTATATGAACAGAAAGCACTGTCAATTAAGTTGGAAATCAATTTCTTGTCCACCTCGGAAGCAGGAAAAACAGTTCCACTTTCAGCTTGACCACCTCCATTTCTAGATATAACACCAAAATAAGCCCCAATATGATGCTTTAGAAATGGCATCATCTGATCATAACTGATGTTGGCCAAGGAGTTCTCCCCAAAACCTGCTATATGTGCCTCGTATGCAAGTCTCACTGCATAAGACAGTAAGCGTGCTCCCACTGTAGTTGTATTCCGTGACCAAAACAACAACATTTCTTTAATACCATAATGTTGAGAAATGAAAAAGGTGCGAATCATTGTAGCTGTAGCCGATTGGACCTCATCATCAGTGTCAAGAGTAACTTGGAGGTTTTGAAAAGGAGAAAATAGTTTGTAACCAGCCAGGTCAAGCTCCTGCTCTATTTTACATGCCAAAATTTTTGGGCTAACATCACCTGATTTTTCAAGCCTGTCAAGATTTACATACAAATGTAGGAATTTCTCCAAATATTTTAGGCCAATCTTGCTAGAATTTCTCATGAATTCTCCTAGTTTCCCGACCAAATTTCCCATGACATCAACTTGACTCTCACAATTCACACCAGAAAAGTCAAATGAAGCAAGTGAATCAACTGAACTGAATGCAGTTATAGCACTGTTGCCTACTCCAACATTTCCAGCAAATGCAGGAAATCCTCCAGGTAGAGGTCTCTTACTTTCCCGGCTACATGGATTAAGTAAACTCAAGGATGCAACAGAAAGAGGAGCAAATTGGGCAGGATGGGGCTCTTTAGGAATCTCATATCTCATTCTAAGCATGAACTTCTTAAGCATCTCTTTCAAGAGAGATGAGACAAACTCAGAAGATGTTAGAACATCTAATGAGTAAATTACTCCTTTCCTGACAAGCGTACTGATAGCAGATGACACACCCTGAAAGATAATATCTTTCCTCTGTATATCATAGTTGTCTACAAGGAGCAGCAGGAACTCTAAAAGAGAGTTGGTCATGCCAATATATCTAGGTACAGAGTTAATCATCAACAGCATCGCCGGCTCGATATTCATAAAATTGTCCACCTTCTCATTGAAGAACATCCAGTCATAAAACAAGGCCAGCTTCACATTAGCATCAGTGTACCTTTTTGTACAGCTCATCAACAACCAACCTACAACAGCCCATCTCGGAATCACATCTGATTCAATGATTTCATTGGAAGGGTGGTAGGCACAACATATGAAACGTACAATGTCACATATTAGAGTTTCCCTATCCGGCACAAACAGGAACTTCCGAGCAAACCAAACCTGGTGCCTCCTTTGACTCCCCAACTTTACATGGGTAAGTAAAAATCGCAGCTGGGTTTCCATCTCAGGAGTGATCCTGAGTAAATGGTACCTATTTGATGTGCCAACATCATACACTTGAGAAAGATCCGAAAATCCAAGAGTCTGAAACGCACTCGGCTTTGACACCAAATCCTTCCATACAGCTCGAAACTCAGGTATGTGAATCAAGTCTTGTAAAAGCCTAACAAGATCCCTCCCAATTTTCAAACACAAATGAAAATGTTCCCTCAACATCCTCATGCAAAACCCAATCTCCTTCCGCTTCAACTCCAACAACTTTGGACCGTGTGGCAATCTGTAGTGATCAGCTAACAGCCTAAGGTATGTGTACAAACCAAAAGTTAAAACAATTGGCTCTTCATTCAGTATCAAGTTCCATTTGGACGTAAACAAATTGACCATCTCATGAGCCAACCACAAGTTCTCATCACTAAAATCCCCGCCAATAATTTGCCTCAAAAGGGACACCAAGAGATTATCAAAACCTAACCCTGCCACATCAACCATAATCGAACTAACCCAGATTAACTGAACTTTAGCAGACTTCATCATCTTTGAGTACAATTCATCAATAACTTGAGAAAGTAACTTCACAAAGAAGCTATACCCATCATTGACAACAGCATGTAAGTACTTGATAAGGGCTTTGGCCGCCAAGGGCTCACAGAGAACACCATATAAGATAGCCCTGTTGAGGTCCAAGTACTCGGGTGGAGTTGGGACGATTAGCTTTAATGGGGGTCTTAATCTAGGATGCAAATGATCATAAGCATCTCTAAGAGAGACCTCTAATAGGTTTTGTGCTTCATGGTTAGCCAAATTTATCAACTTCGAAACCATTTAGGACTGCAAATGAAGCAGAAATAAGACACAAAAGAAAGTAGGGAGGTTCAATTCTCACCTTTCACACTGTTTCACCACTCGTCTGACACCCACAAAATAGAGAAAAGAGTGAGAAGAACAGCAGATTATTATTCGAATTCGATCACCAAACCTCAAGATACCACGTTGTTATGCAAATATCATAATGGAGACTTGTGGGCTTCTTCAACAGCCCTATTAAAGCTGGCATAACTCCGGGGTCTCTTCATAGACGGTGTTGGACGGGAACAGACCGTGGTGATGACAGAAAATCAGTGGTGGACCTCGGGCGCGTCGGCTCTCGTTGGTGTCTGTTAGTTGGAACGCTGACGAGCGGTGAAAAGTAGCCGGCAGAGGCAGGCTGTGCTGTGGTTTCTGGAGAGAGAGAGGAGGTGACTCTTGTGTGGGAAAGGGTGAGTACTCGTAAAAGAGGAGACGACGGCACATAGGGTTGAAGAAAATAAATCCCTGTTTGAATAAAGTGCGAGTAATAGAGGGTTGACACTTCAAAACAAGTTTTTTTTTTTTTTTTTTGTTTTTTTTGACACTACAGTTCAAAACAAGTTAATTTTTAAAACAATGAGCCCACTTATTAAAAGGCCCAAATAAAAATTAGCCTAGTCTAAGTTAAATTTTCCATCACTAGATTATATAAATTTCCAAGTTAATTTATATATATATGTATTTGACGGTATTGGTTTTGGGTACTAGATTATATAAACTGAAGAGTATTTGTATTTTAAAAAATTACATTTGTCTTTATTGGATGAGATGTCGGAAGATATGAAGGACAAGGACTGAGATTGTTGGACCGACAAGTCCTAGCTGTCATTCCACTTACCTTGTCTATGTCTGTGGATGAAAACGCATAGCATAGATAATACACCCATAAAAAATAATTAAATAAAAAAAGGAAAGGAACATACCTAGTGCCTCAAGAGCTCCCGCCTACGCAGGGGTCGGATGTATGCAACCTTCTCCCTTCAAGATGTTAACCTGAAATGAGACTATTTTCCAGCGCCCCCAACCTGAAGGTGAGGACTTCCCAGAAGATTATCCATCCTGGTACTACTCTCACCTAAGCACGCTTAACTTCAGAGTTCTAATGGGATTCGGTGATGGCGTATTGGAAAAAACAATTAAATACGTATTTAAAAGTATAAGTCAAGAAATCTACACCTCGTTGTATACCGCAAGTGTAAAAGATGCTCCAACGATACCTCTGAGATCTTCTCTATAATTCCTCTTAGCATCGAATGTATGGCATCTTGAATCAAAATATTTTTTAAAACACTTTTGAGAATTAATTGGCAAGAGACTTTCTCCTTATTAATTCTCTAATTAAATTGGATGAAAGCTGAGCAATTAGTTGTTAAACCCTAATAAGTCAGGCTATTGCTTATATAGGCAGCCAAGAAAAAGGCTCATTAATTTATAAAATAAAAATATATTTTAGATAAGTCAAATAATCCAAAATAATCATCGAAAATATATAAAAAAACACGCAACTTGTGTATATGCGTCATAGGGTGCCACGTGGCACCTTATGATTGGTCTAAGCCGAAGGGCACATATCAACCCCAGGGGTGTGGTGTCGCGCATTGATTGGCGCACGGGGGGGTGATCCGCTCTGATTGGCCTAAGCGTATTTTCACGATTTTTCCTTTTTTTAATTTTTCTTGTTCAAATTCATAATAAATTTTTGGGTTTAACAAAAATAATTTATTCAACTCTTGAACAAATAATTCATCTCATGAATTCTGTTAATTTCTATAGGTGCATAATTTAGAGGCTTGTGCAGGGATATCAAGGACAATTTATTCCTAACTCCAAATGAGTCAAAACTGATTATCATCTCATGATAACAAGTGATTACCATTTAGTAAGACTTAATTTCACTAAATAAGTTTTACTACACTCTAGAAATATATTTACTTGTTAAATTTTTTGGTAATAATTTCCTCACAATTGACCCCTCATCTAAATGTCTATAAGAAAAATAACTCAAATTACTATTGTTTTTTTTTTTCCTTTCTTAGTTTCCAACTCGACTTTCTCGAATAATTACTGATACAGAAAAAAAACACTTATGTACTAATTTCAAATGTCAAATATAAGGAATACGCTGGCCAGAGTCTCTAGAATCAATTCGAACGCTTACGAATCAACTAAGGGGACATTATTCTAGGTAAATTCTTAGCAAAATATATGTTCTCACTGTACTTCACATAATTACCCAACAAACATAAATATCCTGGATTTAAAGTCATTGTATAAACAAAACATATATGAATTGCTTACTTTCTATAGTAGAGCAGACACGAGCGAACCACTCGATCCATTCAGTGTAACAATCTTATTGTAGTACACTATCATAACATTCTAGATCACCATCCATATAACCAAGATAAGTTATCTAAATATTACATTATAGTCTTAGCAGACAAGTAGCCCAAACCCGTCACTGACTACGACTTGTTTATTAAATAGCATTTTATTTTGTTATTAGTCTATTCATAGCACAATCTCATTATCCACTAAAAATAGACATACCAAATGTTATTTAAGAACTTCGTCCATCTCGTCGTACGCGCTTTGAAAGATAAACAACATCACACGCATATAAACTTATAAGCATATAGACAACAATAGACAACTTTTATTCACTTAAAAATGTTCATATAAATAGGGTTTCCTATGACACTAGCTCTAACACAAACAACAAGGTACATTTATCGAAAATTTGTTCAATTTGAAGATGTCGAAAGGCACTCCCATGACCCAATATTTGAATGTGTTTAGTACAATTACAAATCAATTGTCATCAGTGGACATTTAATGTAATGATGAAATTAGGACGTTGGTTCTGTTAGCATTGATTAACTAACAATTTGGAGGCCATGAGAATGGTTGCTATTAATTCCACTAGAAAAGAGAAATTAAAGTACAACAACATACATAATTTAATCCTAACTTAAGAAGTGCATTGAGATGATTCCGGAAAGTCAAATCCTTCAAGTGTGTTAAAACTTGAGGTTGAAATTTTGAGAAAAATTCACTTACAGATAGGTCTAAAATTAGACCTAGGGGAGAAGTAAAAGTAAAGCAGATTGTAAGGGTACTTATTAGAATTGCGGGAAGGGTTATGTTAAATGAGATTGTAAAGTCGTTAAGAAGTCTAACCAAACTCAACTAATACTGTAACCGAGGATGTTCAGGATGCTTTGTTCTTGATATACATTCTCCAATCAATGATTGGGTTTTAGATTCCAGGGCATCCTTTTGTACTACCTCGTGTAAGGATGTAGGTAATGGTAATGTTTGGCTAATGTTACCCAATGGGTCGAATTGGACTTTAACTGATGTTAGACATGTACCAATCTTGAGAAGAATTTGATTTCCATGAGACAGTTAGATGATAGCAGTCTTTTTGTTACTTTTTCGAGTGAAAAGTGGAAGGTTTCAAAGGGGCGTTGGTGCTAGCCCGTGATGTGAAATTAGGCACTTTGTGTCCTTTGCAAACACAAAAAGACTAGTTTTTCAAAGTAAGGCCGAGCACTAAAATCACGGTCGTTGGAGTTAGTGCACGTTGATGTATGGGGTCCCACTCCAGTCTCTTCTCTTGGTGGTTTCTGATATAATGTAATGTTTATCAATGATTTTAGCAGGAAGATATGCGTATACTTCTTGAAGCATAAGTTAAAGGTGTTCGAAGCCTTCAAGAAATGGAAGGCCATGGCGAAGATGGAATTAGAATCCACTCTAAAACACTTACATTTGATAATGGTTGTGACTATATCAATGGTGGTTTTATTAATTATTGTGCATCAAATGGAATAAAGATAGAGAAGGACTCCTTTGAAGACCCTACAACACAATGGTGCTACTGAACGGATGAATAGACAATAAATGAACGGACTCAGAGCATGGGGTTGCATGTTAGTTTGCCTCTGATGTTCTAGGAAGATGTTGTTGACATTGAGCTTTATCCGATCAATCTTGATCCATCTATTTTCTTGTATTGTAGATTACCAGAAGAAGTTTGAGTGGTAAAGAGGTCAAATCATCGCAACTATGGGTCTTTGGTTGCATGGCTTATGTTTGCCTAATTCCAATGCCATGAACGACCTTAATTCCAAGTCAAAGAAGGTTTCATCATCAGTTATGAGGATAATTCATTTAGGTATCAGTTTTGGGATGAACAAAACTGAAAGATCATTAGAAGCCAAGATGTTGTCTTCAATGAGTGTGTTGTGTACCGAGATTGAGCCAGTGTAGCAAAAGATAATGAGAAAGTTGTTCGAGATAAACTAGAGTTTGTCAGTGCGTAGCTACTTCCCAATGTCACTTCTTAATTTAGTGAATCGATGAGTTCACCCGTGCTGGTTACACAGCAGGAAGTTCAAAGCGATGTAAAGTCGAGCACGCTCGCTTCATCCTTGCATATGTCTGTGAGAGCTATCATACCTCTAGAATGATATTCTTCATCCCTAAATTATATTTTGATGACTGATGGAGGAGAGCCAAAAGATTTCGATGAAAGCCTTGAAGATGAACATGCAAGCAAGTGGGAGCTCAATATAGAAGATGAAATGAAATCCTTGCATGATAATCAAACCTGGTAGTCGCCAAGTTACTAGCTAGGAAGAAGGTTTTGCATAACAAGCGGGTTTATTAAGTGAAAGATGAACCTGAAGGCAACAAGTGTTTCAAGGCTAGTCTCATTGTAAAGAGTTTCAAGTAGCATAGGAGAATTGATTGCTCTGAGATATTTTCTCAGAAGCTTACAACTGTCATGCTAGTTCTAGGGAAGATGGAAGCTAAAAACTTACATCATATGTAGTTGGATGTGAAAACTGTGTCATTACATGGTGATTTGGAAGAAAGCATCCACATGCATCAACCGGAATGATTTGTAAAGTCCTAGAAGGAGGATCTAGCATCTAAGCTAAAGAAGAGATTGTATGGTCCAAAAGTAGGCTCCAAGACAATGGTATAAGAAGTTCAGCAGTTTCATGAGCGGTGCTAGTTACACTAGATGTTAAGCAGATCATTGTTATATCAAGTAGTTTGACTCCTTATTCATCATTATGTTGCCATAAGTTGATGACATACTTATTGTTGAGTCCGATATCGAGGACATTGAAAATATCAAAAGTCAATTATCAAGGTAGTTCTCCATGAAGGATTTTGGGCCTACGAAAAAAATCCTTGGCATGCGCATTATTAGAGATAGAACCACTAGTACTTTGAAGTTGTCACAAGTAGAGTAAGTGGAACAAGTTCTAAAGCGTCTCAATATGGCTAAACTAAATTGGTGAGCACTCCTCTAGTGAACATTTCCGAATTAGCCAAGATCAATCACCTAAGTTAAAGGAAGAGTAAGAGAAGTTGAGTAGGGTGTCATATAATTCAGCAATTGGGTCGCTTATGTATGCTATAGTCTGCATGCCACTAGATATTGCCTAAGGGGTGAAAATGAGTTGAACGAGCTTGTGACCTCGACTTAAAGATCGTACAACTCGGTCGTCACAAGCTCAAGACATGGCGAGCCATCTCTTTGAGCTAAATGAGCCGAGCCCGAGCAAATAAAACTTGAGCTCATAAACAAACGAGCATAAACAAACATTAATATAAAAAATAGAAAAATTAATCTTTATTTAAATTGTAATTCATATTTAGTTAATTAGTTGAATTCTAAACCTACATGTTTTAAAATTCAAACTCACAAACTAATAGTACTATATCAATTAATGATAAAATGTTATAAAATTAGGGATATATTATACTCAAAATAAAGAGAATAAAAATACAAACTCAAATATGATTAGAGAAAAATAGCAAGTATTTTATTCCAGAACTTAGGAACCAAAGAAGTTTTTTCTTCTATTCAAATAATTCTCTCAATTTTTTTTTTTTTATTATTTCTCAAATCTCCTCACTGAATGCATAAAAGCATAAGTCAACTAAATACCCTGGAAACGTGACACGCAAATTGCAAGTGGCATAGGCATTAGCCACGTGTATACACACACACACACACTTATATATATATAACAACACTCCCCCTTTAGATATTTTCATTTAAAATATTAAGGGATATAATACTTTCGTCCGAGTTATATACGCCTTTAAATAGCCTCGTTAAACACCTTGCCAGGAAAACCCAGTGCGACAAAAACCACAACGAAGGGAAAAAGAGTACAATGCGTATTTAATTGCCCGTCATGTGAACATATTAGTAAGGGGCATTTCTGAATCGACGCAAACCAATCTTGTGAACTAGCTTATCAAAAGTTGTTGTTGGCAATACTTTCTTGAACAAATCTTCTAGGTTCTCACTTGAGCGAACTTGATGAACATCTATTTCACCTGTCTTCTGGAGTTCACGTGTAAAGAAGAACCTTGGTAAGACATGTTTAATTCTATTGCCTTTAATATATCCACCTTTTATTTGAGTAATACATGCAGCATTAACTTTATACAGTATTCTCAAACTCCCCGTAATTGTCGGAAGATCACATTCTTCTTGAACATGTTGAATAAGGGATCTTAACCATAAACATTCACTACTTGCTTCATGAAATGCAAGTATCTCGACATGATTTGAAGAAGTTGCTGTTGTTGTTTGTCTGGTGGATCGCTAGTGTCAACATGGGAAAATAAATATCCTATTTGTGAATGACCTTTATGTGGATCAGACAAATATCCAGCAACTGCATATCCAACCAAACCTGGATTTGGTTGTCTCAGAGAGGATAATCACATATCATATGTACCACGAAGATACCAAAATATATGTTTAATCCCATTTCAATGTCTTGGGTACAGTTGAGCTATAGCTTGCTAATAAGTTAACCAAAAAGGCTATATCTGGACTCGTGCAGTTAGCAAGATACATCAATGCATCTAGTGCACTTAGATATGACACTTTAGGGCCAATAAAATCTTCGTTATCTCCTCGAGGTCGAAAAGGGTCCTTATTTACATTAAGGGATCAGACGACTATCGAGGTACTCAATGGATGTGCCCTATCCATATTAAATTGTTTTAACACTTTCTCAGTGTAAATAGATTGATGGACTAAAATTCCATGAGTTAAGTGCTTTGTCTGTAAGCCAAGACAATATTTTCGAGATCTTTCATTTCAAACTCCTTATTCAGATACGCAATAACTTGTTCAATCACTTTAGGGATTCTTATGATGTTTAAATCATCAACATAGACTGTGATTATAGCAAATCCAAAAGTTTATTTCTTAATGAAAGCACTTGGGCTCACGGGATTATTCATATATCCCTCTCTCAGAAGATATGTGCTAAGATGATTGTAGCACATTCCTCCTGATTGTTTTAATCGATATAAAGGTCTCTGTAATTTGATTGAGCACAGCTGTCAAAGCTTTCAGCTATTGTTGGGAAAGAATAACTCTGATACCGACTGTTGGGTTCACAGTTTTCAACTATGATCACAACAAAAGGCACCTATTAGAGCACTTAGAGTAGGAGACTCTTCTCTTTAGTTAAGCCCCCGATCGGAGAGTCACGCTTCGTGATACCTCACGTACGAGAGCTCCCAGGAATAGGGTTATTTATATAAATTCTTTTGCTCTAATACTAGTTGTTGGAACGAATTTTAAAAAATTCTCCCTAATTTTATAAAGTTTACGAAGCGGAAGGGTAAACCTATAATTGATTTAAAATTTCTAATTTTAAATCTACAAATTTAAATTCATAATTTAAATCTACAGATCTAAATTATTAATTTAGATCTACAGATCTTTTACTCTGATATATTCATAACAATACATAAACTTAAATAGGCATAATAACGAATACTGTAAATAAATAGAAAAGTGAAAACTAAAGAAGAAGAAAAGAAAACATACCTGGATTTGCTGCAAAATAAGAATACTAGAAAGAATAATAATCTTCAGAAGAATACCAAAATCGAGGCCCCGCAATCTTCTACGCAATGACCTCGAGCTGCCTGGAGGGTGGGCTCCAAAAAATATTAAAGTAGGAAAAAAAATCTTCAACTAAAAATTTTCTCCCTAATTAGGTCTCTGAAATAATTTCAGAAACCCTAAAACTTTGTTTCAATTTTAATGCCAAACCTTTAGAATCCAACAACAACAACAACAACAAACTCAGTGCCTCAAGGGCTCCCGCAGGAGCGAGGTCTAGGGGGGTTGATGTACGCAGCCTTCCCCCTTCAGGGTGTTAAACCTGAAGAGAGACTTAATGCCAAACCTTTGGAATAGGTACCTCTATTTATAGCAAGCTACCGGAGCAAAAATAAGCAAAAAAGTCAATGTGGGATCTAAAATAAAATTGCAAAAAACGACATCGTATATATAACAGCTCAAAAACGCGTGAATTTAATTTTTAAGGAGATGACACGGGTCGCTCGGGGATTGGTCCGCGCCATCCTTTTTACCAGAGCGTGCCACGTGGCTGACTCTAGTTGGTCCATGCTCGAAGGCACGGATCGACCCGGGGAGATGTCCCAACGCACGACATGCACGCTGGTTCGTCCGATCCCGTGCGCATGGATCGTTGAGCTAGACTGCAATTTTGCTTTTTTTTCTTCATTTTCCACATGGAAAAACTCATCTTATGAATTTTAAAATTTTAAATTATTTTATAATTTTTAAATTTTATTTATCTCATTAATAATGTTTGAAAAAATTAAATTTATCCATCTTATATGAATTATTTAATATTTTTTCAATGGCAACAAATACAGAGGCTTGCATGGGGACAATTTAAATCTAACTATAAATGGGTCAAATTAATCATCGCATGAAATAATTTAATTAGTATTTAATAAGACTTAATTCAACTAAATATATCTCACTGCACTCCAGACTTAAACCATTTATTCGATATCTCTAAAATAGATATATTGATGACAACAACCCCTCCACTAGATGTCCATGACAAAAAATAAGTATAACTACTATCATTATCCTTCTCACAACTTTTCCATTAGTTACCGACTCACCCTTTACTGAATAATTCTTTATACACATTCACTGTATAAATTCCAAATGTCAAACACTTGGAATACTTTGGCCAAAGTTTCCAAACTATTCAAATATTTGTGAATCAAATAAGGGGACATCGGTATCTCATACATGACTGTAGATTCCCTATTGAATATCTGATTCTTATCACACTTCATGCTGCTACTTAGGGTATGTGGGAATTCAGTCATGCATTTAGATCTTACTTATAGTACACCAAAATAACTAACGCGCTATGAATAAGTCTAGAATACTCTCAAGATTTAGAGTCATCGGTCAAACAGTACAACAAGAATCACTCATCTCCGATAGTAGTCTAAAATTAAGTAATCCACCTGATCCAACTCAGTGTGTCAATCTTATTAAACACACCAATATAACACTTTTGGATCACCATCCATATGACCAAGACAAGTTATCTAAAGTGTCATGTTATAGTCTTAGCATATAAGCGATCCAAACTTGTCTTCGACTACGAGTCTTTCAAACAACAATCCATACCATTTGTTCCAAGTCTATATGTGGGTTAATCTCATAAACCACTTAGAACAAACATGTAAATTATAGTTTGAGGACTATATCTATCTCATAGATGTTTCCAAAAAGAAAATCATATGCAGTATAAATGCTCGCTTACACAAATTTAACAAGGAAACGACTGAAACTTTAATTTTTTTTCATTATTAAAATAATATTAACAGAATAAATTTAAATTTTAGAACACTATTCCTAACAATCTCCTACTTGTCCTAAATCCAATTTGTTAAAAACTTTATACTCATTCATTCTATATATGAACCAAAGATCTATCAGGTCAAGGTCTTAGTAAAGTCAACTACTTTATCTGAACCTACATGCCCTCTATGTAGCTTCTGAAGCTATAACGTATTTAGCCTCTATGGTAAAGTCAGCAATACAATACTGTTTGATATTCCTCCCACTATTGGCTCCTACTCTAAGGGTCAAGACATGCCCAGACATCGTACGTCTAGCATCTCTATCTGACTGAAAGTCAAAATCCGTATAGCCAACTGGAACAAGCTCACCAAATCCTTACAGCTGATAACACCCCTACATCATTCCTAATGAGTCGTATATCGTCGACATACTAAGAAAGTCACTATTTTCTCTTGATATCGTTTGTAAACGGATGGTTCGTCAACCAAAACTATAAGATTTAATCACTTCATTGAATCTAATATTCAATGGGCTTGATACTTGCTTTAGTCCATACATGGACTTCTTTAGTTTGCATACCATATGCTCTTGATTTTTGCCAATGAAACTGTCTAGTTGCACCTTGTAGATGTCTTCTTCAAGACGACCACTCAAAAAGGGTCATTTTGGCTTCCATTTTCCATATCTTTTAATGAGTTGCAATGGATTAGGAGCATCCTCATGGACTTTAGTATGGCTACCGATGAGAAGGTCTCATCATAATGAATTCCTTTTTTTTGGGTAAAACCCTTAACAACCAGTCTTGCCTTGAAGGTGTCCACTCCTTTTTTCCTCTTGTAAACCCATTTACAACCAATGATTTTAATGCTAACAGACATCTCTACAAGATCACAGACTTGATTAAAATACATAGATCCTAGCTCAGATTTCATTGCTGAGACCTATTAGTCAGCATCCTTGTCTTTAACCGCCTCATTGTAGCTAAGAGGATCAAATTTAATGCCACAATCAACCATTAAGCTCCCGCCATGAACCTATCAGGTGCCCTGATAATCCTCCCACTACACCTAGGCTCTCGTATACTTATAACATTCTCAACCTTAATGGTAGGTGCATCTAATGCATCCACTGTATGCCGAGTTATGTCTAGCTATTTAGAATTAGCCTCATTTTCTTTTAACTCCTCTAACACTACTCTAATTTTCTCTTTTGTATTCTACTACAAAAACCTCATTTAAAAATTTTGCATACTTACAAAAACCTTTTTAATCAGAAAGACTGTAGAGAAGACCACCCTTATTCCTTTGGGATTACCTCAAAAAGAGATTGGTAAAGCAGCATGACACTTCATGGACCTTACCATCTCTAACGATGTCCTATTCCTTCTTTCTGCAACACTATACTACTACGGTGTATCCGGAGCAGAAAGCTTTATCCCATTTGCAATTACAAAATTTAGAAACTCACCCAAAAGATATTTACCACTTTGATCTAATCGAAGTGACTAAACTTGTTTACCTAATTGCTTTTCAACTTCATACTCTTTGAACTTTTCAAAAGAGTCCGACTTATGTCTCATCAGGTAAATATATCCATGTGTGAGTAATAATCTGTAAACTAAACTTGTTTACCTAATTGCTTTTCAGCTTCATACTCTTTGAACTTTTCAAAAGAGTCCGACTTATGTCTCATCAGGTAAATATATCCATGTGTGAGTAATAATCTGTAAATGTGATGAAGTACTCATACCTACCACTTGCTTGAACATTCATTGGTCCACATACATATGTGTGAACCAGCTCAAGTGCGTCACCAATCTTGTTACATTTACTCTTAAAGATAGACATGGTCACCTTTCATTCTATGCAGAATTCGCAAACTGGTAATGACCTCAAGTCTAAAGCCTCTATCAATCCATCTTTTACCAGTCATTAGATCTTGTTCAAATTAGTGTGACTTAAACGTTGGTGCCATGTGTAGGAAATATCCCTTTCCAGGTGTTTTCTTTCAGGAGATCGAACAAGTGAACTTGTGTTAGATTCTTTTAAACAAATATGAGAGTTTTGATAAATAAACAACATGAATAAACCACTTACACATGTATATTTTGCAAATTTATTTCTTGTATTAAAAAGTTCATAATCAAAATCAACTGAATAACAATTATTCATAAAACTAGATACAAAAATCAAATTCCTGTGCAGAGTAGTTACAAATAAACAATCTTTTAAAAACAAAAAGTCTAGCACTAAGACTAAGCTAACATCTCCTACACTTAAGACCACTACTCTTACACTGTTCCTGACTATCCGGTACAGCTCCCCGTAATGCAGCCTTTTGGTTAGCCTGAACCTCTATAACATATTACAGATATGGTCATTTGAACCTGAGTCCACACACCAGGAACCTGGTGGACTCTCAACTACGCATAACTCAAATAAGTGAGATATGAACATATCTTCACCAGATGGCTTAGTAGTCTTTCTAAGAAGAGAAGTTAAGTACTTAGTGCAGTTTGTTATCCAGTGGCCAGTCTTCCCATAGACGAAACACTTTCCTTTTGCTAACTTCTTTATGGACTTCGTTGCTACACTAGCAACCTTGCCCTTTCCTTTCTTTCTAATAGGTCTCTTGTGAGTAATAACTAAGTCCAACTTAGTTTTTCTAGGCAAAGTAATTTGGTCCAATGAGTTCATTATGCATTAGTAATCAAGCGAAGTTCACCAGTTGTATCTATTTCAAAATACTGTAAATATAAACATTCGTGTACCAGTCTAACAACAGTCATGTATAATGCAATGATATCTATTCTTTCAATTTAGCATGTCAAATATCCACCAAACTATACTATCATGCATACAATGATGACCCAAATACACCAATTCTTACTCCCCGGCAGCGGGGTCTCACGAAGCTAGTTCGTGTGAGAATTATACTCAATTAACATGTTTTCATGTAGCTCTTACTAAACATGTCTAACTCACCACTTTACCTTAGTCTCTAACATAACACAATAGAGATCCTCGGGGAGGCTAATGCATTACGCTAGTCAAGTGTAAACCATTCCCTAAACCTCTATACAAATACATGTAATACACCATGACAGCGTGGTCACATCGCTTCTTTGTACTTTGGTTTATCCCAATAAAAGTTTAACCTTGCAATCTACAAACCGACATCTTCTGCAGGGAGGTTTATAAATCTACTATACTGCTAGACCAGTAATGGAGACCGTGAGGATGCAACAATTGAAATATCGCTCCCACTTAATTTTTAAAAACTAGTGATTTTCAATTTACTTGCATTTACAACCTGGATTATCTCATAATCCCATTTAGAATCTCATTCTAAAATTAACTATATTTAATTAATTAATTTATTCAAAATATTATTATTTTACAATATTGTTTATTTCATAAACTTGCTTTAAAATCTCATTCTAAATTAATTTTACTTTTAAAAAATGGTACCATAGCGTATCTCACAACCTATTCTTTAGAATCCCATTCTAAAACTAAATAAATTAATATAAATTAGTTTAGTAATTTTTTATTTTAGACAATACATAAATTTGTATTATCTCATAATCTATTTTTAGAATCTAATTCTAAAATTAAATTAATTAATAAAATTAGTTTTAAAATCAGTCATGATTTAGAGCTTAGACTATTTGATAGTCTATTTTTAGAATCTTATTCTAAAATTAAATTAATTAGTAAAATTAATTTTTTTATGTTTAAAATAATATTAACTTAGACTGCCTCATAGTCTATTTTAGAATTTTATTCTAAAATAATTTAAATAACTTTTATTTAAAATAACACTAATTTACAACTTAGATTATCTCGTAATCTAATTTAGAATCTCATTCTAAAAAGAAATTAATTGTTAAAATAACTAATTGATAATTATTATATAAACTAGTAATAAATATTTTTTTTTAATAATTGCTGACACTGATGTCAGCATGATGTCAATGCTAACATCAGCATGATGCGTCAGAATTTTTTTAATTATAAATTTTAAAATTAAAATAATTAATTAAAAAAAATTGAATCTAATCTCATTAGATCAATTTTATTTGATTTTGTGAATCATAACCAACAACAACAACAGTCCCAATGCCACAAGGGTTTCCGCGTATGTCGGGTCTGGGAGGGGTAGGATGTACGTAGCCTTACCCCCTCAGGGCTGGACCCTAATGAGAGGCTATTTCCAAGGACCCTTATTCTAATAGTTGATAATTAAGAGGGCATGTGAGTAGAGCATGTAAAGCATGTATGAAGAACATGAACAACATGCAAAGTGTGGGGAGGGTATAAAGTATAGAAAATTATTTGTAAATCATAACCAAGCATGCATAATCTCATTATACAAATAATGCAATCGCAAAATTATAAATTGATATACCCGAATTAACAATTTAAACATCTTAAACCGTTACTTTAAACAGTCTAGTTAAACATTAATTCATAAATAATTTAAATTATTAATTTAAATAATCATCTGAATTAACTATTAATTCATTATTGATTCAAACAACTTAAATCGAACTGTGGATTATTATCAATGTCAAATTAAGCTAACTTTCCTTCTTAATAAAATCTCTATTTTATTAAATCGCAAGTCTATTTATTTGGATCATATTAACCTATTATGTATATTATGAATGTAATAAGAGATTGGCTTTGAGACCAATTGTTAGGAAAGAATAACTTTAATGCTGACTGTTGGGTTCACATTTCTCAACTATGGTCACAACAGAAGACACTTATTAAAGCATTTAAGTTAGGAGACTCTTCTCTTTAGCTAAGCCCTGGTCAGAGAGTCACGCTTCGTGACACCTCGCGTGCAAGAGCTCCAGGGAATAGGGTTAGCTCTATGAACCCCTTTGCCCTAACACCGGTTGTTGGGACGAATTTCAAAAAATTCTCCCTAATTTCGTAAAGTTTACGCGGTAGTAGGGGTTTAGAATTCATAATTTTAAACCCCGAGTTGATTTAAAATTCCTAACTTTAAATCTACAGATTTAAATTCATAATTCAAATCTGCAGATCTAAATTCTTATTTTAGATCTACAAGCCTTTTACTCTAATACATTCATAATAATACATAAACTTAAACATGCATAATAACGAATACTGTAAATAAATAGAAAAGCTAAAACTAAAGAAGAAGGAAAGAAAACATGCATAGATTTGCTCCAAAATAAAAATACCAGAAAGAATAATAACCTTCAAAAGAAAATCAAAATCGAGACCCCGCAATCTTCTATGCAATGACCTGGAGCTGTCCGAAGGGTGGGCTCCGAAAAATATTAAACTAGGAATGAAAAACTTCAACGGGAATTTTTCTCCCTAATTAGGTCTTTGAAACAATTTAGAAACCTTAAGACTTTGTTCCAATTTTAATGCAAAATCTTTGGGATAGATACCTTTATTTATAATAGGCTACCGGAGTGAAAATAAGCAAAACAATTCAATGTGGGACCAAAAATAAAATTGCAAAATGACTTCGTGTATGTAATAGCTCAAAAACGCGTGATTTTAATTTTTAAGGGGGTGACACATGTCGCTTGGGGATTGGCTGGCGCCTAACAGCACGGATCAACCCTCCCTTCTTACCAAAGCATGCCACGTGGCAGGCTCTGGTTGGTTCGTGCCCAGAGTCACGGATCACCTGGGGTCACGCGCTGGTTCATCCAATTTCTTGTGCACGGATTGTTGAGCTAGGCTGCAATTTTGCGTTTTTTTTCCTTTGCTTCTTCTCACATGTAAAAGTTCATCTTATAAATTTTAAAATTTAAAATTATTTTATTTTATAATTTTTAAATTTTATTCATCTCATGAATAATATTTGAAAAAATTAAATTTACCTATCTTATGGATAAATAATTCATCTCATAAATTATTTAATATTTTTTTCAAAGGCAACAAATGCAGAGGCTTGCTTAGGGGCTTCAGGGACAATTTAAATTCAGCTCCAATGGGTCAAATTAATCATCTCATGAAATAATTTAATTACTATTTAATAAGACTTAATTCCACTAAATATATCTCACTGCACTCCAGACTTAAACCATTTGTTCGGTATCTCCCTAATAGACTGTATTGAGGAAAACAACCCTCCACTAGACGTTCATGACAAAGAATAAATATAACTACTACCATTATCCTTCTCATAGCTTCCCCATTAGTTACCGATTTGCCATTCACTGAATAATTCTTTTATACTTGAGCATATTCACAATATAAATTCCAAATGTCAAACACTTGGAATACTTTGGCTAAAGTTTCCAAACTATTCAAATTTTTGCGAATCAATTAAGGGGACTTCTACATCTCATAAGAGACTGTAGATTCCCTATTAAATACCTGATTCTTGTCACACTGCATGCCGCTATCCAGTGTACATGGAAATTTAGTCATGCGTTTAGACCTTACTTATAGTACACCAAAGTAACTAATGGTCCATGCACAAGTCCACAATACTCTCAAAATTTAGAGTTGTTGTTCAAACAGAACAACATGAATCATTTATCTCCAATAGTAGTCTAGAAATAAGTAATCTACATAGTCCTACTCAGTGTGTCAATCTTATTAAACACACCAACATAACGCTTTTGGATCACCATCCATATGATCAAGACAAGTCATATAAAGTATCACGTTATAGTCTTAACATACAAGCGGTCCAAACTTGTATTCGACTACGAGTCTTTCAAACAGCAATCAATACCATTTGTTCCAAGTTTGTATGTGGGTTAATCTCATAAACCACTTAGAACAAACATGTAAATTGTAGTTTGAGGACCACACCCATCTCATGGATGTTTCCAGAAAGAAAATCATATGCAGTATAAATGCTTGCTTACACAAATTTAACAAGAAAACGAATGTAACTTTAATTTTTTTCATTAATAAAATAATATTAACAGGATAAATCTGGATTTTAGGACATTATTCCTAACAGATGTATGCATCTGGCATTTGTAGCCTTTTGGGGACTTTCATATGGATATCATTATCAAGTGATCCATATAGATAAGCAGTTACCGCATCCATAAGACGCATGAGGAGTCTTTCAAAGACTGCTAGGCTTATTAAGAATCTAAATGTAATTGCATTCATTACGGGTGAGTATGTCTCTTCTGAGAAACCTTGAGCTACAAGTTGTACTTTATATCTAATCATTTCATTCTTTTCATTTCTTTTTCATACAAATGCCCACTTGTAGCCTGCGAAATTCTTGTTTTCAGGCGTTTGGACTATAGGTCCAAAAACTGCAAGTGTCACAAGTGAATCCAATTCTGCCTGGATTGCTTCTTTCCATTTTGGTCAAACATTTTTTTCTTTAGCATTCTTGAATGGATATAGGTTCAAGATCTTCACCTTCTATGGCCAAATCAGTAGCCACAATATATGCGAACATTTGATCAATTATTGTTTTATTTTAGTTCTATCGTATGCTAATAATAGTATAGTTTATCAAGATTTCTTCATTCTCGATATTTTCATCATTTTCACAATTTCAGATACTTGATATCTTCGAGGAACCATTTCACCATTCGTATCGTTTTCTTGTATTTGTATTTGTACCTCTTGAGGGATTTCCTCTTCAGGAGTTTTAATAAAGGAGCCTACTTATTTGTTTTGCTTCCTTTTCTTTCTTGGATTCTTATCTTTAGAACTAACAAGTCTACCATGCTTCTGGCATGTAGTAGATGTACTTGCCAATATCTTAGAAGACTATTAGTTCAAAATGTCAATTCGAACAAGAGCACTTATAGCTGGAACATGTGACTTGGTCACTCTTTTTATATCAACAAATACATTTGGTAATTAGTTTGCAATATTTTTTAAATGGATAATTTTATGAACGTCCAATTCACATTGATTCGTACGCTAATAAAAAAAGTGATATTGATGATGCATTCCAGACAATTTCTTGCTTTTCCAGCTTTAATTTTTCTCTCTCTAATTCTGGAAACATTGTTTCGTCAAACTTATAATATGCAAACCGTACAATAAAAATGTCTCTCGTCAACTGTTCAAGGTATTTTATCATTGATGGATATTCAAATCCAAAATAAATTCCAAGTCTCCTTTGTGGACCCATCTTTGTGCACTGGGGTGGAGCAATTGGAACATATATAGTGCAACCAAAAATTCATAGATGGGATATATTTGGTTATTGACCAAAAACAAGTTGTAATGGGGAGTATTTGTGATAAGTAGTTGGCCTAGCACGAATTAGTGCTGCAGCATGTGATATAGCATGCCCCCATGCCGAACCTGAATATATTGTTTGCATGAGAAATGGTCTGGCAATTAGTTGCAAACGTTTGATCAGAGATTCTGCAAGACCATTTTGTATATACTGGTGAGTCACATGGTGCTCAACTGTAATCCTAATTGACATACAATAGTTATTAAAAGTTTGGGATATAAATTCTCCTATATTATCAAGACAGGTCTTTTTGATTGTGTAATACAGAAAATGCATCCCTAATCAAATTATTTGTGTAAGAAGTCTCACAAAAATGCCACATTGCGAGTATATAATAGATAGACATGTGAACACTGAGTTGAGATGTCTGTTAACACCATAAAATGTCGAAATGGTCCACATGATGGAATAATAGGCCCACATATGTCTCATTGTAAATGTAGGAGATTCAACCCCAATTTTAATTGGGGATGGCCTAGTAATCATTTTGCCTTGAGCACAAGCAGCACATGAAATTTCATCAGATAAAAGAATCTTCTGGTTTTTTAGTGAATGTCCATGAAAACTTTCAATGATTTTTCTCATTATCGTTACCTGAATGGCCCAAAGGGTCATGCCATAAGGTCAACATTTTGAAATCAGTTAACTTCTAGTTAACTACTGTATTTGATTCAATCAGGTTTATATAAGTATAATATAATCCAGAAGAAAGTGTCGATGATTTTTCCATTATGTTTTTTCTTCCTGAGGTAAGCGATGTGACATAAAGATATTCTTTATCACTCTCATTTATTGTCTCAATATGATAACTACTGCGACGAATATCTCAAAAACTGATCAAATTTCTTTGTGATCTACTAGAAAATAGAACATCACTTATGTTTAGTTTTGTTCCACTGGGAACATAACATGTGCTCTTCTGGAGCCTTCAACTAAATTGAAAACACTTGATATTGTATTATCATTTGCTTTGGCTAATCATAGTTGTAAAAAATATATTCTGCTTTTGAGGATAATGTGTGTCGTTGCACTGTTAGTTAGAAATAAATCTTCATCTTTGACCAAATCCAAGTTTCTCAAGTTTAAGATAATCCTTGGTTGGCTAGAGACTTATACTAATAACGTATTATAAAATTAGGAACATATTATACTCAAAAGAAAGAGAATCAAAATACAAACTCAAATATGGTTAGAGAAAAATAGCAAGTATTTTATTTTAGAACTTAGGAGCAAGAGAAAGTTTTCTTTTATTCAAATTATTCTCTCAATTTTTTATTATTTCTCAAATCTCCTCACATTCTCTCTCTTTTATAATTTTCCTTACTGCAATGGGTATATATATACACTGAATGCATAAAGCATGAATCATCCAAATACCTTGGGGAGGTTGCACTGAAATTGCAAGCAGCATATATATTAGCCACGTGTACACACACATACACACACACACACACACAATATGTATATGTATATATGTATATAAAGGTCTTTTACATAATTTCTAAATTTTTAGGATACTTACTATAATATCCGACTTCAACCAAAAAAAATTATACCCAAAAAATATCAATATTTACAATATAGAAAACAATATGAACCATTAATGTTTCTTGCTTCCTGTTGAACGCATGACTAACTAGTGCTGCAAGTTTACAACATCCTAAGCATTTTCGTAATTATGATTTAATCTTTATTAGTAACTGCATCGCATGCTTTTTTTGTTTTTTTTAAATAAATATTCAATGATAAAAAAAAAAGAAAATGATAAATCATGAGCTTTGTAGTCCTTTTTTTAATTATTTTGATACATGAATATTTTATGTGCAAATTATGCATATTTTCAACTAGACATTCATAAGCGTTATTGCATAATGCATAGTAGATACTAATTAATTGTATTTTTTGTAATAGAAATAGTAAGTCCAGGGATGGTAAGGGGGCGTGCCGGGCACAAGGGGTGCTCTCCATACCCGTATACGCCACCAAATATATACCCATACTTGTCCCATTACTCCCCAACAGATATGAAGTGGATATATATATTGTTAGGAACAGTGTCATGAAATCCAGATTTATTCTGGATATATTATTTTAATTAGTAAATAAAATTAAAGTTCCAGTCATTTCGTAATTAAATTTGTGTATTTGAGTATTTATACTGTATATGATTTTCTTTTGGGAGGCATCCATGAGATGGGTGTAGTCCTCAGACTACAATTTACGTGCTAGTTCTAAGTGGAATATGAGACTAAGCCACAGATAGACTTGGAACAAATGATATAGATTGTTATTTGAAAGACTTGTAGTTGAAGACAAGTCTGAACCACTTGTATGTTAAGACTATAACGAGACACTTTAGATAGCTTGTCTTGGTCATGTGGATGGAGATCCAAAAGTGTTAAGTTAGTGTGTTTGACACACTGAGTTGGACCATGTGGGTTACTTATTTCTAGACTACTATTGGAGATGAGTGATTCACGTTGTACTATTTGAACGATGACTCTAAATCCTGAGCGTATTCTAGACTTGTGCATGGAGCGTTAGTTACTTTAGTGTACTATAAGTAAGGTTTAAAATGAATGACCGAAATCCCACGTACACTGGGTAGCGGCGTGAAGTGTGACAAGGATCAGATATTGAATAGGGAATCTACAGTCTCTTATGAGATACAGATATCCCCTTAGTTGATTCGCAAATATTTGAATGGTTCGGAAACTTTGACCAAAGTATTCCAAGTGTTTGTCATTTGAAATTTATACTGTGAATATGTTCAAGTATAAGTGAATTATTGAGTGAAGGGCGAGTTGGTAACTAATGGAGAAGCTGTTAGAAGGATAATGGTAGTAGTTATATTTATCCTTTGTCATGGACATCTAGTGGAGGGGTTGTTGTCATCAATACAGTATATTAGGGAGATATCGAATAAATAATTTAAGTCTAGAGTGCAGTGAGATTTATTTAGTGGAATTAAGTCTCATTAAATGATAAAATGATTTAATTTAACCCGTTTGGAGCTAGATTTAAATTGTCCCCAAGGTCCTTACGCAAGCCTCTGTATTCATTGTCAATAGAGAAATATTAAAGAATTCATGAGATGAATTATTTATCCATAAGATGGGTAAATTAATTTTGCCAAACATTGTTCATGAGATGAATAAATATTAAAAATTATAAAATAAAATAATTTTAGAAAATTAAAATTCATAAGATGAATTTTTACATGTGGAAAAAAAAAGAAGGAAAAATCGCCAAAATAACAGTGTAAATCCGTGTGCGTGCGTAGCGGCCAACCAGCGTGCGACACGTGTCACGCGCTGGGGCAACGGATGACGATCAGTGCCTTAAGGCACCAACCAATCACCGCGTGCCCCGTGGCACGCGGTGACAGGTTTAAAAACGCGTGCACTGTTTAATGAAATGACGCATTTTACCAGTTTTAAATTCAAAACGGTGCGTTTTGACTTAAACTGCAAAACCTTTTTCTATTATAATTAGATTTTTTTGCTCCGGTATATTTTTATAAATAGAAGGGCTTATTCTGAGGTTTGACATTCAAGTTGAAATATTTTCTTAGAGTTTCTGAAATTGTTTCGGAAACTTAGTTTAATATTTTTCGGAGCCTACCCTCTGGGCAGTTCTAGGTCATTGCGTAAAAGGTCTCAGAGTCTCGATTTTGAAGAATATTATTTTCTTTCTGGTTTTTCTTTTATTGGAGCAATTCCAGGTATGTTTTCCTTTCCTTCTTCTTTTAGTTTCGCTTTTCTATTTATTTATAGTATTCGTTATTATGCCTATTTAAATTTATGTGTTGTTATGAAAGTATTAAAGTAAAAGGCCTGTAGATCTAAGTTAAGAATTTAGATCTGTTGATTAAATTATGAATTTAAGTCAGTAGATTTAAAATTAAAAATTTTAAATCAACCCTAGGTTTAGAGTTATAAATTCTAAACCTGTTCCGCTGCGTAATCTTTAGTGAGAATTTTTGAAATTCATCCCAACAACCGGTATTAGGGCCAGGGGTTTATAGAGATAAACCTATTTTTGGGAACTCTCGCACGTGAGGTGTCACGAAGCGTGACTCTCCGACCGGGGGCTTAGGTAGAGAGAAGAGTCTCCTACTCTAAGTGCTCTAATAGGTGCATATTGTTGTGACCATAGTTGAGAACTATAAACCCAATAGTCGGCATCAGAGTTTATTTTCCAACAAAATTCATATGTTTTTCCCAACATATACCTGCTTCGGTGGATACAAAATCCATACTCTTACCCGCCCTATTACCTTCGGTTATCCAATGGATATCAATTAGCCCCTCCATATAGCCACCCTAGAGTACAAAACGATTATCCATACCTGCCCTTATTAATTACTCAGTACTACTTTTAAGAATTCTATTATATTTTATTATAACATTGATAATAATTTAGGTAACTAAATTTACGCATGTATTTTTTAATTTAAAGTTAATTAGATACAAAATAGATCGTATAGTGGGTATAAGGTAGGCGGGGTAAATACAACACTATACCTCGTAGTCGCCCCATACCCATTTTACCCGCCCTGTACCCGCTACCCTTCTCTCTTAGACCCATACCCGTCCCAAACAGGGCGAGTACCCACGAGTAACGGGCTTGACCCGCCCTGTTGCCATCCCTAATTATGTTTGCAATTTAAAATTTATGCTTAATCATGTTATCAAGCTAAAATAACTCAAGGTGGGTTACTTTGAGTTGGATAAGCTTAAGCTTAAGCCAGTGGCAAGTCAAGCTCGAGCCTAAATTTTTTAGGCTCAAAGAGCTTTGAGCCATGCTAAAAGTTAAGAAGCTGAGCCTTGGGCCCAACAAGCTTAGGCTCGGCTCGGCTTGGCTCGGCTTATTTACGCCCCAATATTGCATGTGTAGTGAGAGTAGTGAGTTGATACATGAATAATTCTAGAAGGTAGCTGATGTGCCTCATATTTACATATTTTATTTCTCATTTCTGTAATATATTTGACTTTTATATTTTTGTTTTGTTGTAATCTAGGTACATTTTGGCTTAGAGTGCAACGGAGCAAATAAATGTTGAAAAGTGGCAGAATTAACCATAATCAAGATATAATTGAAGACTGCTTTGAGAAACCTAACCACGTGTGGAAAAGAAAGACCAAGTGGGTTGTAATTCGGTAACTCAAATGGGTCTCGTGGATAGCTAATACATATATTTCATAATATTATACACATATATAAAGATGCAGGGGGAGGAGTGGAGGCCGCACACCACACACGACGCAGCTCCTTAAATACCGAAATTGACCTAATTTGGGAATTTTTTGCCACGCCTCCTCTCATCCTCTCCTTCCCGAAGCCGCTACGAGATCCAAGGGCTTCTCAAAAGCCGAAGCACTGGTGGTTGAAGTACTAGGGGAATCAAAGCAACGATCAATGTCAACATCAATTGGGGGATTCATCAAACCCTTAGTTTTATCAGTATTATTTTCTTTCTTGGATTTCATGATATTTAGAACTCCTACGGAAGAGTATAATTTTAGTTTAGGGATAGAGGACGGGTACCCGTCCGTATCCCAAATTTATATTTATTGTAAACAATTGTTTTGTTATATTATATACGCACCCCTGTGAGGAATTTATGATCATTATTTGGTTTTCTTTGTGTGACCTTGTAGCCTTGTTAAGATTTCCCAATTATTAGCGTTAGTCTACGAGCTTGTAACATAGACCATAACATAACTAGTTTTCAAATGTGATTAGGGTTGAGGTTGTATCTAACCCTAAGCACAATCTTTTATACAAATTAATATTTGGTTAGGAATGACAAAAGAATTTGTTAGTACTATTAAAATAGTCCATGCTACACCTAGGGGTGATATGACGGGTTATGCCCTTAGACTACTGCATTACTCTAAACCCTAACTTAAGCATTAATTTAGGTTTAATATTGAATTAGGAGCAAGAAAGAAATTAAGTAATGCTAATGAGATAACCTATGCTACATGCAGGGTGATATGATAAGTTATTGCCTTTAGACTAGTTTATTACCCTAAGCCCTAGTCTAAATACTAACCCAGGCTTAGTGCTTATAGCTTAAGCCTCCTGAACCATTATCATAGTAGAATATAATGATGGGATACGAATAAAACTACCCTGAATTCATTCTCTAAACTAACCTCAATTGAATTGACACTTTAGTTTGTTGTCAGTTTTGCTATTTTAGTTAACAAATCATTTAAACTAGCTCAAAACTCGATTTCAACAGCTCGTTAATAACAAAAAGGGACTTAACTCTGATTCCCTGCGAATACGACCCATATACCCAATTTAGCTATGACGAACTCGTACGCTTGCGAGTAGACAGTTTTAAAACGATGAATAAAAACTGAGGACTTGAAGACTCCCTCAATTGACATTGATTAACTCAATTGATGGTTTTAAAGCAAGAATCAACATCAACGTCAATTAAGGGAGTCTTTAAGTCCTCAGTTTTTATTCATCGTTTTATCTTTGTAAGATTTGAATGATTTGTAAAATTCCCATGGAGGAGTAAACTTATAGTTTAGGGATGAAGGGCTTGTAGCCGCCTATATCCCAGATTTATATTGTGCTTTTGACGATAATTTAGTTATGTTATATTCGCACCCATGTGGAAAATTATTCATGATTGCCTAGTGTTTCTGTATGTGTGCTTGTAGCCATGTTTAGATCTCCAGCGTTTTTGTGATTAATCTTGTGCTTATAGTCTAGACCATAACATAACAGGTTTTCATGCATGGTCAGGGTTGAGGTTGTACCCAACCCTGAGCACAATCTTTTATATAGTTAATATTGAATTAGGAGTAACAAAAAAATTAAGTAATGCTAATAAGATAACCTACACTTAGAGTGATAAGATAGGTTATGCCTTTAGACTAGTTCATTATCTAAAGCTTTAATTTATATATTAACCTAGGCTTAGAGCTTGTAGCCTAAGTCCTTCAAGTTATCGTCCTAAGTAAAATATAATAACGGGATACGTATAGAGCTACCCTGAATTCATTCCCTAAACTAACTTCAATTGAATTGACACTTTATCATTGGTTTTGTTAACCTAGAAAACAAACCTTTCAAACCAATTCCAAAACTCAATTTCAACCACTCATCAACAACTAAATCTAACTTAGCTCTGATTCCCTATCGATATGACTCGTATACCCGATTTAGCTATGACGATTTGTATGCTTGCGAGTAGACTGTTTTAAAACAACCTTTAAAATCACATCAAGTTTTTGGCGCCTTTGCTAGGGAATCGGTAGGTTAAGTTGATTTAGAAATTAACGAGTTATTTTTTATTTTTAGTTTTATTTTCTTTGTTTAAAAAGAACCGCCGTACTTATTTTTCTTTATTGTATTTTTCTTTTTCGTTTATTTTTATTTATTCATTTATTTATTTTAATTAATTTTTTCCCATTATGACTAATTTTGTAACGCGTACAATTGGGGACCACTTTGTCCCCCCAAACATAAGTCGCACCTGCCGTAATTACGTTATCTGTCGTGCGTAATGCAAGCTTTGAGATTAAACTCGAGATCATCAACATGCTTCCTATTTTCTACGGGAAGCCCAAAAAGAGCCCATACGAGCACCTTGATGTGTATAGAAATTTGTGAAACTTGTCACTATCCAGATGTCTCAACTGATGCTATTAGACTACTTCTTTTTCTGTTTTTGTTAAAAGACTCAGCTAACAGGGGGTTTCAATTCTTACCTAGGGGTGAAATCACCACTTGGAATGACCTCTAGCAATGTTTTTTGGTTAAGCTTTTCCCTCAAGCAAAAATGATGGCTATTCGGCGCATTATAAATAATTTTGAGCAAAAGAACCATGAGCAATTTCACGAAAGTTGGGACAGATTCAAGGAACTTCTTAGAAGCTCCCCCCCCCCCCCCCCCCCCGGGGGGTCACTCAAGTGGGCTCTTGTTCAGAACTTCTATGATGGTCTTAGTGCTTCAAACAAACAAATGATTATTGCTTTGTGTGGGGAAGCATTTAACCACCAAGATAAGGATGAGGCGTGGATGCTATTTGAGCACCTCAAAGAGCACTCTCTTGGCCATATGCCTCTTCCATAAGAGTGGTTAGAGGGGGCACACGTGGCATCCACGAAATAGACCCAACTATGACATCAATCTTAGACTAGATGTCCTTAGTAGAAAGATGGATCAGATTCTGAACTTACATGTGAATCCTACTATTGTGCGCCTGGTTAATGCAGTTGAGTTATCAAGTGCCACTACTCCGTGTGACATTTGTTCGGGTGAGCACAATTCTGTGCTTAATTGTTTATATGTGTCACATTTTTTCCGAATACATGCAAGAATAGGTTCACGCAGCTTAAAGATATTTGGGAAATAGTGACTCGTTCTCTGACAACTACAACCCCGGGTGGTGCCATCTGAACTTCTCGTGGAAGCAGAACGCCAATCAAAATCAACGCATGAGACACAAGATCCTAGCTTTGTAGGTAATGCACACCCTTCTGTCTTTCAGGGAGGGCACATGTATCATGTTCGACCTCACTCAAATGTTGCTTATGATGACGGTCCTTCTCCACCTTTAGGATATTCATCACAGTTTGAGGAGTGTATGCTCCACTTTATGAAGGACACCACACAATTGGTTCAGTCTTACTTGCAATCTATCGCCAAATTGGAGGACCAGATAGGACAATTGACCCACACACTAAATAGGATAGAGGAAGGGAGGTTACCCTCCCAACCACTCAAAAATTCCATTGGATCAACTAGTTCTAATCATAGCTTACTCATTCGTGAGCAAGCTCAGATCGTGTCAGTTTCAGGAGACAAGAAACTTAGGGAATTTGAGGTTGAAACCGAGAAGAATGTGACTCCTCCTCCCGTTGCTGATAGGGAGGGATCACGAGAAAGGGTTTTTGAACCCGTTGTCCCTTTTCCTTAGACCCTTATAGAATTAAAGAAGAAGGACAACCCATAGAGGGCTAAGCTCATAGATGTGTTTAAGGATGTGAAGATCAACTTGCCGTTGATTGAAGCCATCAAACACATCCCTGTGTATGCTTAGTTCCTCAAGGATCTTTGCACCAAAAGGAAGTGTGTGGAAGCACATATCCCGAAAAAGGTGAGTAGCATTTTAGTGCTAGGTGCCCCACCTAAGTTTCGAGACCCCGAGGGTTTTACAGTTCCATGCGTCTTAGGAAAGCGTTATACCAGCAGAGCCTTGCTAGATCTAGGAGCGAGTGTTAAGGTCATCCTTTACTCAGTTTTTCCATAATTGGGCATAGGAGACCTTAAGCCAACTAATGTTACACTTCAGCTGGCTGATAGGACATAGAGGGTACCTCGTGGGGTAGTGGAAAATATACTTGTCAAGGTTGACAAGTTTGTCCCCCGAGTTGATTTTATTGTCTCAGATATAGACCCTACTCCTAGGCAGAAGTACACCGCTCCTATTATCCTAGGCAGACCATTCCTAGCAATGGCCAACGTTGTGATTCATTGTAGGAGGGGAGTGTTAGAGGTTTCTTTTGGAAAACTCAAGGGCAAATTGAAGGTCTTGAATTTTGTTGGACACCCTAAGACTGAGGATGAGTTGGAATGCTACAGGGTTGAAGATATTAACCCTTTGTTAGAGTCGAGTAAGCCCAGTTCGACTAAAAGTGCGGATTATAATAGTGTCCCTATCTGTGTTGATAGTTGTGCTTCATGACCTACACTTGGTAGGATAGAGATTTGCGACTCCGATGCTGGTAATGTTTCCCTCCTTGATAGTAACGGGTCGAGGAACGTTGTTGGTTTTGGGGATCGTCCTTACTAGGTCAACCTGAGTTCTTTGGCAAACACTGCCTCGAATTTTGGCTGACATTATGCTCTAAACTACATCCAGCTAAAGACGTTAAACTTAGTGCCCTTGGGAGGCAACTCAACCTACTTTTAGTTTTGTTTTAATTTATTTTTTCTCCTTTTTTTCCCATAAGAAGTCTCTTTCAATTGCATATTTTTCTGCTATCCCTACTATACTAACTTTGTTTCTCTTTTACTAACAACTTGTACGATCCTTATTTCTAACATTACTAACAAGTCCGTTTAGTATTTTGCCTTTTATGTCTTCAATTGCAGCTTGCTATTTCTATCTTTGCTTTTTGGGTTTGCTTACCCGCATAGTTGAATACGCCACACCTCAACTCGTCCATTTTTTTTTGCTTGCTTGTATTTACTTTCATTGATTTGCATTAAGGACAACGCATGGTTTGTGTTTGGGGATGGCATGTATGTTGTGAACTTTTGTTTGTCCTTTTAAATTTAATTTAGCTACAGTTTTGGCATGAACGAGTATAAAGTTGTTTGTGACCTTTATTGTAGACGAAATTTGAGATGTAGTATGATGATTAGAATATTTATGTAATGAGATTATTGCTGGAGTTGACTTTTGAATTCATATTGTTGTCCTTTAACTTGTTAGAGAAATTATTACTTTTCACCCTTAGTCTTATGACATATCCTATTGTGTAGGTTGAGATAGCAATAATAACTTTAGGAATTGGAATCCACCATTCTACTTCTAGCAATGTTGAAATCGATTTTCTATCTCTTTATCTTGAGTATTCCCTAAAAGAAAGGTGACTCATTGGTTCTTGTAGCCCTTGTGTCTCGAGTAAGTAAGCTCGTGGGGTTATCTTAAAACCTGGTACCTTGAGCCAACTAGGTCGGGAGCTACCGGTTGAAAACTCGTTACATGGGCCACAGGGAAAGCTTAAAAAGAACTAACCATTTAGGTCACTATATTACAAACAAATACCTAATGAAAAAAAAATGGGGTATGTGCTAATGGATTAGGCAGTGAATTCCTTAGGCTCAAGCCATTAGGTCCGAAGGGGTGTCTTAAAACCTGGTACATTGAGCCAACTAGGTCAGGAGCTACCGGAAAACTTGCTACATGGGGTCTTAGGGAGAGACATTTGACCGTGAAAGGAAAAGGAAGGGAGAAAACAAGAGAGAAAAGAGAAGTTTTTTTTTTTTTTTTTATTTAAAATTTCATTGTTGATTAGCTGTGAAAGGGTTAGGATAATCGATTTATTTACTTATTCTTTCTATTTTGCCTTAAACTTGGAGGTTTTGAAACAAGACGAAGGGAAGAGAAGTTCTAAGCTCACTCACTAGTAAAAAGATTTCAATAACGGGAACTTGAGTTAGAACCAGTACAATAATAGCGTGACATAAGGCTTCTCTACTCTTAGGTACACCTTCAAATATGGTCGGACAATAATTTTCATAAGTGACCCATGCCATTATATGCCCGACTAATTTTTCCATCATTGGCTAGTTTAAGTTGAATCTTGCTTGAGGACAAGCAAGGAGTTGGTTTAGGGATGTTGGTGTTCCTCATATTTACGTATTTTATTTCTCATTCCTATAATATATTTCGACTTTTACATGTGTGTTTAATTGTAATCCAAGTATATTTTTTTATTAGAGTACAACGGAGCAAACAAAGGTTGAAAAGTGGCAGAAATTAACCATAATCGAGGCATAAATGAAGACTAGTTTGAGAAACCTGACCACGTGCGGAAAAGAAAGACCAATTGGGTTGTAACTCGGTAACTCAAATGGGTCTCGTGGATAGCTAATATATATATATATATATATATATATATATAGGGGAGTCTGCATGTCGCCACACGACGTGGCTCCTTAAATATTGAAATTGGCCTAATTTGGGGATGTTTTTTAGCCACACCTCCTCTCATCCTCTCCTTCTCGAAGCCGCTACAAGATTCAAGGGGTTCTCAAACACTTAAGTGCAAGTGGTTGGAGTACTGTGGGAATCAAAGCAAGGATCAACGTCAACATCAATTGGGGGAGTCTTCAAACCCTTAGTTTTATCATTATTGTTTTCTTTCTTGGATTTCATGATGTTTAGAACTCTTATGGAATAGTAGAGTTTTAGTTTAGGGATGGAGGACGAGTAGCCGTCCGTATCCCAAACTTATATTTTATTTTAAACAATGGTTTTCTTATGTTATATACGTACCCCTGTGGGGAATTTATGATCGTTGTTTGGTTTTCTTTGTGTGAGCTTGTAGCCATGTTAAGATTTCCCAATTATTAGTGTTAGTCTACGAACTTGTAGCCTAGATCATAACATAACTAGTTTTCACGAGTGGTTAGGTTTGAGGTTGTACCCAACACTAAACACAATTTTTTTATACAAATTAATATTTGGTTAGGAATGACAAAGGAATTTGTTAGTACTACTGAGATAGTCCATGCTACGCCTAGGGTGATACGATGAGTTAAGCTCTTAGACTACTTCATTGCCCTAAACCCTAACTTAAGTATTAAATCAAGTTTAATATTGAATTAGGAGCAAGAAAGGAATTAAGTAGTGCAAATGAGATAACTTAAGCTACATGTAGGGTGAAATGATAGGTTATGCCTTTAGACTAGTTCATTACCCTAAGCCCTAGTTTAAATACTCACCCAGGCTTAGTGCTTGTAGCCTAAGCCTCTTGAACCATTGTCAGAGTAGAATATAATGACAGGATACGAGTAAAACTACCCTGAATTCATTCCATGAACTAACCTCAATTGAATTGACACTTTTAGTTTATTATCGGTTTGCTATTTTAGTTAACAAATCATTTAAACCAACTCAAAACTCAATTTCAACCACTCGTTAATAACAAAATCTGACTTAACTCCGATTCCTTGCGCATACGACCCGTATACCCAATTTAGCTGCAATGATCTCGTACGCTTGCAAGTAGACGGTTTTAAAACACTCTTTAAAACACATCAGTAGCACTGGGAGGCAGTGAAGTGGGTCATGAGATATTTTTGGGGTACTAATAATGTTTGTCTTCGTTTTACTTTTGCCGATCAAAGGATGTTAATCTTGCTGGTGACATTGATAGCCGAAGGAGTACAACGAGTTATGTTTACACCTTTAGTGATACTATTGTTTCTTGGTATTCGAATCTTAAAAAGGCCGTTGCTTTGTCAACATTAAAAGTGAAGTATATTGTCGTGTTTGAAGCAACAAAAGAGATGGTATGGCTACATAGTTTCTTAATAGAGCTGGGAAAGAAAGTGGAGAAGGGCACTTTGTATAGTGATAGTCATAGTGTAATTTTTTGGCTAAAAATGTAGTTTTTCATGTAAGAACAAAGGATATTCAAATTCGATATCATTCCATTCTACACTTACTAGAAGAAAGGGAAGTTGTGTTTAGAGAAAATAAGTGGAATCAAAACCCAACAGATATGTCGACAAAGGGTGTGACCCTTGACAAACTAAAGCTTTGTGTAGCTTTAGTTGGACTTAACACCTAATAATGGTATTTGAAGGGGAGTATGGGGGCAACTATGATAGATATTGTATGACATCCACCTCAACATAAGAGGTAGATTTGTTGGGCAAATATGACAATGGACACTTCTAGGCTTCTTCAGTAGCCCTATTAGAGTTGGGATAACTATGAGGCCTTTTCATATGGCTTATTTACTACTATATTTGACAATAATGTTGGTGATGGTTGTGATACTTGACTCCCTTGGCAGTTCTAGTGGTAGAGGCCTATAAATACAGCCTTGTTCTTGCTAGGGAGGTAGAGTGTGCAAGTAAGAAGTACAAATCCTTGAGAGAGAGTGAGAAACAGTGTTATATTCCTCTATTTCTATAGTGAAATTTTGTTGCTCTCCTTCCTTGAATGTAAGCTTAGGCTGAACCACGTAAATCTTTTGTTTCTATTCTTCCCTTACCCCTTTTTTTACTAATTTGGAACCCCGTCTAGGGTTCCAGTTTATGTGGCTTTTCTAACTCATTAATTCGAGCCCAAAAATAAACATGAAGGGATAAATTCAAGAGAGTAGAGAGAGAAATTCTCATGTCAATACTTCAAAGATCATTATCCTACAATCAATCCTTTGCAACTCCTTGGACCAAGAGGTAAAGGAGGGTTTCATATCATATTCTTTTGTACAAAGAATGATATGCATCCTACATCAACTGCCACATCACACCACTTCGTCACATCATCTACCTAGCACCACATCAACCAATTAGCAACTAATCCTTTAGTTAAGCCTTAGCTATCCTAATATCCAGTATAAATAATGTGTGAGAGTCCATATTAGGGATTATCATGAGATTTAAGTGTGTTCTCTCTACTCCCCCCCCCCCCCCCCCCCCCCCCCCAAAAAAAAAAAAAATAAAATAAAATCTTCCTCTTTACCTCTCCCCCATTTTTCCTAGTTATATAAAGCTTATATTTCTACATTTATACCTACACTTGTACAAATTGAGTCATAAATACAATCAATATACTCCTCTTGGCTCATCTTTAATTGTCTTGCTTGATATTGAGAGAATTGTGTTTATTGAGTGTTAGATTTGGCTTTGTATCAATTGTATTTGTATCATTAGTATCAGAGCCAAGCCTTCCTTAGCCACACTTTGAGCTCAACATCATCAATGGCAGAGCGAACTAGATCGCAAGCCACCATTCGTGATGTGGAGGAATCGATACAGGCCGAACTCAACCGTCGATGCTCGGCAATCGATGATCGATTGGACCAGAACATGTGCGCATTGGAGAAGATGCATCATCTAGTTAGTGGGTACAATGTGGAGGCCTTCTCCAGCAGGTACTCAGACACCAACGAACCTTGATCGGATGACGACCTTCATCAATGCAAAACACGGCTGTAAACAGGGATAACTATCACTTTCCCACTAGAGTCACTAAGACTGATTTCCTAAGATTTAATGGGTACAATGTGAATGGTTGGTTGCATAAGTGTGAACATTATTTTTATTTAGATGGGACACCTAAGGATGGTAAGGTTGCGGTAGCTGGTATTGCATAAGAGAGTGAAGCTGAAGGCTAGCACGATCCTTTTGAGGAATCATGGCCCTGCCCCGGGGGGGGGGGGGGGGGGGGGGTGATTTATTCCTTGGGAGGTTTACGTTGTGAAAATATGTGCGTGTTTTTTTGATTCTTCGAATGGGCCGCTGTCTGAGCTTACAGACAAGCTGGCCCTTTACGTGAATTTTTAGCCCAATTTGAGTAGTCAGCAGGTGTGGTTTTGGTGAGCAATGACAAATTGACATGTTTATGGATGGTATTCATGAGGACATATCTGAATGGCTTGAGATATATAAGCCCCATACATTACAGGATGCCATTGTGTTAGCATGACTTCAAGAGAAAAATTATTCAGACCTTAAGAGAATAACAGGCCGTAACCCCTAAAAAATGGCCCTTCCACCACGGCCCGTCCTCTCCCCTACCACAATATCTATGGTTGCTCCCCCTACCAGAGGCAATTTTATGTTTTTACTGTCACGAGCATTTTTCATCGAGGTCATCGTTGTTTGGGGGTAAACGTGTTCAACTATTTTTGGTTGAGGTGGAGGATGATCCACTGCTTTATCTTAATCCAAATTCTGACCCCCATATCTCGATCCATGCTCTCAAGGGTGTCACTATTTGCCACACTATGCATATTTATGGTTTTAGTGGCAAACATACTCTCCATATCTTGGTTAACAATGGGAGTACCTACAATTTCTTAGAGATTTCCATTCCTTGCTTGTTGGGTTGTGTGATTGGCACTTCTCGTTGCCCACCAATCATGGTAGCCGAGTCATGATTTTTGTTAGACTTTGGAGTGTGTTGACTTTGTTTCCGATATGTTACTTATTCCCTTATCCGGCTGTGATATGGTGTTTGGCATTTAGTGATTGAGCTTGCTGGGCAAGGTTTAGTGGGGGTTCTGGGAATTGACCATGGAATTTATATTTCGAGATTGGCTGTTTTGGCTTTGGGGTCTTTGTGGATCTTCACCGAGCATTATTTTGGCCCACAGCGTCACAGCTACGTTGTCTTAGCCAATGTCACGCTTCGCACTTTAGGCGAGTGCTCCACTTAGTTCTTCATTATTGAATATTCAGATCAACTCTATCGATTGTGAGGCCGATTCGTGTACTTAGCTTCGGACCTTACTTCTTGAGTTCCCCGATGTTTTTTGATTTTACACGGCTTCATCCATTTTGCCCCAAATTTGATCACCGAATTCCTTTTGAAAGAAGGTAGCAGCCCAATCAATCTTTGACCTTATCGCTACGCCCACTTTTAGAAGGATGTCATTGAGAAGCTTATTATGAGATGTTAGAGGCCGGGGTCATACAAAATAGTTCATCTCCTTTCACTGTCATGATTGTTTTAGTGAGGAAAAAGTATAGTTCATGGCGCTTGTGGGTTGATTATTGCGCCCTCAACAAGTTGACCGTTAAAGATAAATTTCTGATGCCAATTTGAGGAGTTATTTGGACGAATTAGGTGGTGCTACCTATTTCTCCAAAATTGATCTCAAATTCGGTTATTAGAGAACTTGAATGTCGACCGCCCTCTTTCTCGATCATATTTATCGGCTACAATGGCGTCCGGATGATATTGTTGGTGATCGTGATCTGATTTTCATGAGTATTTTCTGGCGTGAGCTTTTCACTCGTTTGGGCACTCAGCTCACTTTATCTTCTTCATACCATCCCCAATTGGATAGTCAGAACGTGGTCCTCAACCGCTATTTGGAGACATACTTATGTTGTGTGGTGAGTGAATGCCCTCGTGATTGGAGTCATTGGTTACCACTTCCGAAAGGTGGTTTAATACAACTTTTCACTCCGATGATCATTCCACCCCGTTCGAAGTCCTCTATGGCCATCCTCCCCTGCTTCACTTGCCATATTTACCGGGCAAGTCGTTGGTTAACACTATCGGCTGAAGCTTGTCGGCTCCAAATGAGGCCATTTTGTGCACCCACCGTCTAGCACGAGCACACAAAACCGCATAAAGCAAGCCGCTAATCAACATTGGTCCAACCGTTCTGATCGGAGATTATGTCTAGCTAAAACTGCAATCCTGCCAACAACATAGTGTGGATGCTAGCTGCTACCACAAGCTTTCTCCCAGTTATTTTGGGCCATTTCGCATGGTGGATCGCATTGGAACTATGGCTTACAAACCCCGGCTTTCCAGCTCATGCTTCTATTGACCACACTATGCATGTTTCGCTTCTCAAAAAATGCAATTCATTTCCTGCCACCTCGAATCCCTTGCCCGAAGCTTGGCCCCCTTTGACTCCACCTCCCTTTGCGATCGCCATCTTAGACCCCCCATGGTCAAGCATCGCCATATTGCTACCACTCAAGTCCTGATTTATTAGTTCAACCAATCCGAAGTTGATGCTACATGGGAGTTCCTGTACAGTCTTCAGCTTCGATTTCTCACAATCGACCCTTGGGGACAAGGGTCTACTCATCCGGGGGCTACTGATATGCATCCTACATCAGCAACCACGTCATACCACTTTGCCACGTCATTTACCTAGCTCCATGTCAACCAATTAGCAACTGATCTTCCAATTAAGCCCTTGAGATTTATGCATGTTCTTTCTCTGTCTCCCCCAATCTTCTTTTCTACCTTTCCCTCCTTTTTCCTAGTTATACAAAGCTTATACTTATATATATATATATATATATATACACACACACACACCTATACTTGTACAAATTGAGTCATAAATACAATCAATATACTCTTTTTGGCTCATCTTTGATTGTCTTGCTTGATATTGAGAGAATTGTGTTGTTGAGTGTTAGATTTAGCTTTGTATCAATTGTATTTGCTATAAGAGAACATTCCTACAATGCGACGACCTATAATACCCAATAAAGAACTATAAGCTCTATTTCACATCTCATTGGATTCATCCACCGAAGAAATCATGAAGGCTTATTACAGATGGGCTCAAGTGTATTACCTGACAAATACCCAGCCCATGCACCTACCTTTGTGCCTCTTTATTACTGTTATTCTTCTGTATTATGATTGACATTGAAATTTGTAATTGAGTGTGGTTGCTTGACTTAGGGTTTTTAATTGGAATAATATTCTCCTTGTGATTTGAAATTGCACTTGGTTTTAATTGGATGAGTATTCAAATTTTGAATTAAAAGATTGAGCATGATTATTCTAGTGGAATCATTTGTGAAGTTAGGTTGTTTGTTAAAGATTAATAGTTTATTTTCGTAGTGATTTGAAGTCACATTTGCATAGAGGTGACAAATCCAACCAAACCTGAAAAAATTGACCTCAAAAAACCATAAAATGACCCGATTTGAAGCTAGCCCGACCTGTTTTTCACCTGATTTGAAAATGACATGATAATCAATTTGATCCGATTTGACCCACCATTGATTGGAACCAACCTAATCCAAAATGACCCAAACTCTAACCCTACCTGACTGCTAGAAATATTTCAAAAATATTCCCTAAAATTGGCAAGAGCGGTGCAGCGAAAACAAATTCAAAATTCTTAATTTTAAATTTGAAGGCCTGATCTGATTAAACTATTTAACTAAACATAAATCTTACTCTAATAGATTCATATCAATATGAAGAAAAATATAATATAAAAAACAGATCTAAACATGACATGTAGAAACGAATTAAAAGAAAAACATATTAAATATCAAATATTTAACTAAAACATACATGGACCATGAATTCCGTTTTGAATTTAAGGATCTGAAATATGTGAAGAAAACTCTTGACGCCTCAAAGTCTTCTCCACAATGACCCCATAATACCAGGAGTATGGGCTCCCAAAAATTTTATTTTGAAGAAAATTATAGAACATAATTTTTTTTGTTTAATCTTTCTGAAAATAATATTTCAAAAATATTATGCTAAACTTAAAATTTCTAAAAACCTTATTCCCAAAAAAGTTCGAACCGGGGAAAAACCATGTATAACTCTCTAAAAAAAACTGATAAACAAATACACACACACGCTCGGGTAACAAAAAATCCGCAACAAAATTTTGTTTTCGTTGACTTCTTTTTAAAAAATCCTCAGCTAAAGGTAGGCTTAATAGTGCAGCGGCTATCCTGCATATACTTTTATTGTAATTTTTTCACATGTATATATTCATTCTATAAATATTATTTAACATAAAAATTATTTATCTCATAAAAAAATAATTTATCTCATGAATATAGTTTAGAGTAAAGAAATTATTCATCCCATGAATTCCGTTAAATATTTTCAAGCGGTGCTTTAAGTTGAGGCTTGCAAAGAGATCTAAGTGACAATTTAATTATAAGATATAGACTTGGTGCCTCCTCTGCACCTGCAGAGTCCCCAACTCGCCTAGCTGTTGGCGCCAGCTTCTAGTCAACTCATCATCTTCCTACCACATCTTCTCAAGATATTTTGCATATATCTTTTAGCTTCTCTCTATAAATAGGAATAATTAGCTATTTTAAGGTTCATGCTTGATTGATGTAATCCGTTTCTCTCTCTCCCTCAAACTCTCCATCTATGTCTTCTCCTCTTTCATTTTCATACTTGTAATAACTTTGATCCTTGGAGATTAAATAGAAATGTAAAACGGGGCGGTGATCTGTTGTCCCGTAGACACCAAATTATGAGTTAATTGCTTGGATTGGTTCATTTGGGTGTTTGTGAGTTTGGATCCAATCAATTGGTATCAAGCATTCATTCCTTGGCCTAGATTCTTGGCCCGTTCGATCAGTAATCAACAATGGCAGAGGGAACAAGGTCTCAAGTATCATTAAAGAAAATGGATGAATCCAATGATCAATGCTTCAACTCACTTGAAAGATCCTTCACCAAACTCCGGGAAGTCATTAATGGAATCTCCATGCAAGTGCCTAGCCTCGCACATCCGGTACACGATTGGAATCTGCCACCAGCTCTAGCAATACAACATTCACCCCACAGTGGCGCTCTTGGAATGCACACAATGGCAATCCCACGAGGTAACTACCAAATGCCAAATCGATTCACTAAGGTTGATTTTCCGAAATTTAGTGGTGGAGGAGTGGATGAATGGTTACACCGATGTGAGAGATATTTTATTAGTGATAGAACCCCTGATGATTTAAAAGCCATGCTTGCTAGTGTGGCTATGGAGGGTGATGCCCAAGATTGGCATGATTCTTTTCAAGAATCATGGCCTAAAGATGTTGACATTCCGTGGGAGGTCTATGCGCAGCAAATACGAGCTAGATTCGCAAAATTCGTGGATAGTTCCCTCACGGAGCTCATGAAATTACAATAATTGGGTAGTGTGGACGAGTATTTGAGTAAATTTGAATCGTTGGTGAATCGATGTGGGTTAAGTAAGGATAAAAAGATTAGTGTTCTTTTAGGGACCCTTCGTGAGGAGATTTGGGGTAGCATTTGCATGTTTAGACCCCATTTACTACATGACGCGGTTGTACTAGCAAAGCAGCAGGAGCCTAATTGTGCATTTCTCAAGAGGGTATCCTGTAAAAGCCCTTTGAAGTCATCCCCGATTCTCCCCACATCGAGCCAATTGAGAGCTTTTCCCGCCCCTCCTCCCCCTTGTCCACCACCCCGTTTATTATCGCCAACTAGGAACGCCCTCCCGGCCCTAGCCTTGGGGCCAATTAAGCTTAATCCCCGCTGAATTAGATGACCTCCGTGCTTGCAATCTCTATTTTTATTGCCGGGACTGCTTTACTCCGGATCATCAATGCTCCATGCGCAACCATGCTCTGGTGTTTTGGTTCGAGGCAGACGATGACGACGCCATTTCCATTTTGCCACCACCAGATCCTAATCCAAATCCGGCTTCGGATATGCACATTTCTATACATGCTCCGGAGAGGTATCACACAGTGTTAGACAATGCGAGGTGTGGGTCACTGCCAATGACGCTCTCTGAGCATACTCATCGATAGTGGTAGTACCCACAACTTCCTTGATGTTTCTCTCACCCCACTCTTAGGTTGTTCCGTTTATAGTGCCAAGCGACTCCTAATTACTATAGCCTATGGGAAGCAAGTGTTCTGTGATGATCTCTGCCACAATTTTCGTTGGCAACTGTAGGATGCCCCCTTTTGTTCCAACATGCTACTTATTCCCTCATCTTGATGTGATATTGTTTTCGAAATTCAATGGCTCCGTACTTTCAGTAAGGTCATGTTGGACTTCTCTGAGTTGCTTATGGACTTATGTGACAGGAAAAGAATTAGAATTATAAGTTGAGATAAAAAAAAATACAAAGAATTGGAGATAAGAAGACAATTAAAAAAAATTGGGGATGAGAGAAAGTGATTTAGAGAGAGCAAGAGATGAGAAAGTAATAATAATTTTGATTAATTCTTGAATTGATGCTTACGAAGAGGGCTTGCCTCCCTTTTATACAAAAGAACTACTCAAAATATCCTGATAAACTAGACTAACAAGCATAACTACTTCGGGTCTGTGACAATGGGTGGCTCCCATGCTCGAGTACATGACACATTGATTCCCAATTAACAATACTTAATTCTACTAAATAAATACTATTGCACTCTATAATGAAACATATTTTCTCAAGAATTTCCAAATAAATATTAGGATAAATACCAAAGAGACCTCCCAACTATTAGTGAATATCAAAATAACCCCTCCTACTTCTAATTTCATCAAATACTCCCCCTAAATTATTGGTCAAAATCAATGTGACTCTCCAACTTCGAATTTTATCAAACACCCTCCAAAGACTCAAATCAATTTGACCCCCTTAACTTCTAATTTTATCATAGACACCCTCAAGCTATTAATTAAAATCAATTGACCTCAACTTGTAACTTTAATAAAAGATTTAAAATAACTATTTAAATATCTAGTTTGTATATCCAATATTATGGCAAAAAATTATTAAATTCTAAAAAATAATATAAATGTTTTTTATAAACTAATTATTTTTATTATATATCAAATATATAAATTAAATATACTTTTAATAGTTAGAATTTTACTAAAGAAAAAATTTTAAACAGTTAAATATATGTTTTAATAGCTAAAATTTTTTAATATACTTTTGAGTTTTTTACACGAAGCTTCATATACTTAACCATTGTATCAATTTAGTTTTTGTACTTTTAATCGTGCCAACTTAGTCCCTGTACAATTCAAATAGTGTCAATTTAGTCCTATAATAGAAACCGAAGTTAAATTACTGACACAAGTTTTAACGATTGGGTTATGTAAAATGCAAATGACCCAATAAAAACCCATCTGCTAACTCAATTTAAACTCACCTTTCACTTGGGCATCAAAAATTACGTCTGCAACTCGACACTAATTTTACTCTAGGGACTACATTAACATAAAGTAAATAGTACATGAATAAAATTGGAGTCATTTAGCAAATAAGCACAATTTGTAAAACTAATTTGAAAAATAACACATTAGCCAAAAAAAAAAAAAAAGGCAAAGTAGCACATTTTGTCAAAAAAAATTAAATGCGCGAGATGTACTGGCACATTTTAAGACTCATATCTACTTATTTTATTATCAGACAACAGCAAACAACTGATCAATCAGTTAAATACTAACAGCTAACAGCTATTTGCCAATAACTAATAGCCAATGGCTAACAGCTCATGTGAAACATAACCTTCAAAAACAAGGAACAAAATGTCTAATCGGTTCATATATAACAGTTAGGAAAGTTATCCTAATATATTGAACAAATGCACAACAATTAGCTTAAAATATATCATTAGAGAATCTGGCTATTCGCCATGCATTTTGAGCTTACATCTGCCAGTTCCCTTGCAAACAACACACTCATCTTCCTGGCCAGCTACATGGCTTAAGCAATACTCTATCCTGTCCTTTACAACATCCTGCAAACATATAAAGGAATATTTGAGGACAAATTTGGACAAACATCACTTAGAAATATTGACAAACCTTCACAAACAGAATATGACATTAAAGCACCACAACAGAGCTAAGTTCTTGTAGGACATATGCAATCAGAACCTAGAAATGGGGTTCAGAATTCCAATTTTATTGGTTAGTTAACCTATTGGAATTGACATTATAATTCCACTATTTAACTTTATGAAATTGGGTTTTAACTGAAATTATATATACTTAATTCCTTGGGGTAGGGAAAAGAAATTGTAATTCCATATTGACTCTACTAACCTAGAAACTAAAACAATTCAAATCAATTAACCCGAAACCCAAGATTATTTGAAACAGAATCACCCAACCCGACCTAAATTTGACCCAGACTCACAATGATCCAACTTAAATGAATCGAACCCGAATTGATTTGACTCGACCTGAACCTAACCCGAACTCAAGGTTAGAAATACCCAAACCGATGGCCCTACTTAACTCGAGTCTGACTCAAACGAGACCCAACCACGCTAGTCCAAGACCAAGATAACGTAACTTAATTGACCCGAAACACAAAGATGATTCAAACTCGATCCATGCCAACCTGAATCCTAGAACGAACCCATCTAATTACTTCAAATTTTCAATGTGACTTGAGCACGATATTATTCGGCATAACTAAAACTGACCAAATTTGACCTGAAACTTGAAATGGCTCGAATCTATAATGATCCAATCTGACTAAAAACTAACCCTAGTTGACCCAAAGTCCGGAATGATCTAACTCGATTGACTAGAACTCGAGATGATTAGTTATAGAATATAATTGCAACTTCCAATTCTTTTGATTAGCCAAATAGTGGACTTTCAATTCTACTCTAATTCCAATTCCATCAAAATTGGAATTTGAATTGTAATTCCACAGTCCAATTCTAATTCCATGCGCCAAACAGAACCTAAGGGACAAAAAAACCATGAGCAACAGAGAAAATATTCTTATCAGTAGCTACTAACTCATTCCCCTTGATAGTTGTTGAGGGTTCAAGAATTAATTTTCTCCTCCCTCAAAATATAATCCTTACGTTCGGAAAAAATGACAATGAGTCAAGATGCCATATGCATAAAAAGGTAAAGATGAAAGAAGCATACGCAATCAGCATGGGTGGATCCAGTGCTTGGGCACTGGGGGCACGTGCCCCAGTCAACGGCGGATTAATGTGTTTATATGAATACCGTAAGTATTAAATATATAAAATTATGTGTGCTTAAAAATCAATAGTTTGGTTGTTAGTTTAGTGGTAAACATGGACTTATATTTTCCTAGTGGTCGCAGGTTCAATACACCATATCCCCACTCTTTCATTAGTTTTATTCAAGTTTTTTCTCGTGCCCTCACTTCCTTTCATAAAATATTTTATTTTACATTGAACAAATTTATTAACTTATAAATAAATAATCTTTTAATATTATTTTTTATATGCTAATGTCTCTACTTTTTAATTAATATTTTATTATAATTTTATTTTAATAATTATATATTTAATTTTAGTTAATTAATTATCATAATAACCTATGAGTATTATACAATAACTATTATATTTGTAATAAAACTTGATAATGCCCCCAATTACTTCATTCTCCTCATCATATCTTCAGCCCACTCTCTACTTTCCGTTGATTGAGAGGAAACCAAACGATGGAACTATTATGTGGGAAATGAACATATATCAAGCAAAATTAAACACTTCTTTGGGGACATTAGCAGATTTATGCAAATACATAATTGTTTGTTAATTGAGCAATATGCATATATACACAACACGTCTGTGTTGATACCCTTATATGATTCTTTTGTGATATTTTTTCAAATTGTTGGTATTCAAAACTATCAATTTTGTCCTAATGTATTAATAATAGTCGAAATCACATAGGATGTTGATTGTCGGCTCACTATGACCTCCTATACGTGCCCCCAGTGAAAATTTTTTCTGGATCTACCACTGTAAATGTTTATAGTTATTGCTTAATATTGACTTTGTTTTAATATTTATGCTTTTGCAACTCAATTAATGACATTTCAATAATCCTTGTATATCTAGTGTATAGTAATACAAGTGTTCTCCCCATGCTCCCTATTTTAGAAATTTCTACAACGGCCCACTTCCCCGTTTCCACTTCCTACAACTATGATTTGGATCTAGGACCTCTTGTACTAGGGTCTCAACTGTTATAGTTCTGTTTTCTTTTTTTCTTTTTATTTAAAAAAAAAAAAAAGCCACTGGACTATGGCCTTTTGGCATCACAATGGGATATCATTCTTTTAATTCCAGTTCACATGGGCCCATAAGTTTTAACTCCTTTAACACGGTCATTAGTGCTTTATTTCAATGTATATAAGGTGGGGGATCATTTCCTATATGGCCCAAACAGCACATGGGCTGTCGCCCTCCCTCCAATGTCCTTCACATGGTTGCACGAATCGGAAACGGGAGTAGGAGCGGATATGGAAGTGGAAACGGGGATTGGGCAGCCATAAAAGCTTCTAAGTTTGGGAGCGTGGAGGAAGTGCTCATATTACTATATATTGGTTATACAAAGAGGATTAGTGAAATGTTATTAACTAAGCAGTAAAACCATAAAATATTAAAACAAAGTCAATATTAAGCAATAACCAAGGAAACTTAGTACTCTAATGAATAAGATCAAGAAAATTAACTCCAGCATGTCCACACAATTCAATCATTTTTTAAATTGAGTGATATAATTAGGTAATCAATTAACTAATAAGTATTGATTCCATGATTGTTTGAATCGTGTTTTTGTCAAGTTTGATATGTGTTGGTAACCCAAATCCTACTTCAAAACGCTAAGAAACATTAGTACTTCAGGAGTTCCCTACAACTATGTAATGAGCAAGAAGTGTTACAAAATAGGGTGTTAAGGACAGGTCTAGGATAAGTTTGTCCTCTGTTAGAAGGGATAGGGATGTCACTGACCAAAAGAGGGATAAAGCTATCAGGAGACAACAATCTGCAATTAATCATGATAGGGATAGAGGAGCCATGATAAGACTGGGGGCCTTCATGCATCTGAGGCAACATTATGTTAAAGTTCACATCCGGGATATAGCAGGTTCCTCTTAGATGGGTGATTTGGCGTGCATCAAGACACTTAATCCTCCCTCTTGGTAGGATGTTATGGCATTGTGGGGCTGAAGGAATGTGAACTCTGTTGTTTTTTCTTTCAGAGGGTCAGTAAGGGGTACTTTGCTGATGTGGAAAATAGACGCTGAAGTTGATTTCTTATCATCTTCTGTGTTTACTGTCTCTTTGGAACAGTGGAGATTGATTTTGCTTTTGGGATCATTCGGCCCTTAGATCAGAAAGCAAAAACTGCCTCGGTGGGGTCATATGCCAAAAACTGAGATTCTCCCGCATTTTGGGATATTATGTATACTTAATGGTCTTTTGAACCTTCCTACAATGGGATGGGGATTTTACATGGTCCAGAAGTGAAGAATCTTTTGGCCTTTTCAATATTTTACATGTTTTTTGTTTCTGCATTATTGGGAAGAGCATTATAATGGGGAGACCTTCAGCAGTCTTCCTTGCCCTTATGTCTGATAACTTCCCAGTGCGGCAAAGGAAAGCTCCCTTCGGACTTGAAAACATGTGGGTTGAGGAAGATGGGAGTTTGTGAGAACGTGGCTGCTGGAACCTAAAACTCTTGAAGAAGCAGCTTGAGAAAGGGAATTCCTTTTTAATTGTTAAGGACAAGACTCCTTAGGATTTCCCTTGTCTCAAAGGGAACCTTAAGGCATCAGCACAGATAAGAGAAAGCAAAGCTCTGTGCCGAACATAATCCCGCATGGAAATACTCGAATCCCCATGACCCATATTCGCTAGCCAGTCACAGGCCTATTAGCTTCCTTATAACAGTGAATAAAAGACATCTAAGCACATTGATGACTCAATAGATGGATATCTTCAATAATAAGAAGTCAGCAGGAGTCAAATACGAGCCTAATTGCCTTGATGACTACTTCATTCATACACAATACAATCACAATCACAATCCCAGTGCCTCAATGGCTCCCGCTTTCGATGACTACCTCATTCATCTTCCAGGATAAAACATTGAGCACCCAAATGATTAGCATAGAACAAAGCATCTTTGGTTGCTCACACATCCTCCATTAGAATAGAAACACTTCCCATATTTGTAGAGCCCACTAAGAGCATTTCCCCTTATAATCGCGAATGATGAATCTAGCAGCGCCCAACTCTCTGCATTTCGATCCGTCAAAATTTACCTTAATCCACCCAGCAGGGGGGTTCTCCAAGAGATCCATTTTTTGTTGGACCAAACCTACATTTGCTGGACATTTCCTCTTTTAAGATTCACAATTTCATCCACTTGTTGCGAAGTGGCAACTCAAAGTGCGTATGCTTAGCTAACATAACAGGTTTTCGAGAATGGGATTGATCCTCACGATATAGAAGATTATTCCCATCCTTCCAGATTTGCCAACATAAGACAACGAATTGAATTAGCTCTTCTTGACATCCGTTATCTCTCAATGCTTTACGCCTTTGAAGCTCCATGATGAATCCTTGGCGGTTAGGAATCAAACTCAACCAACCTAGAGACTCAGCAATCCTCCAAGCTAACTTCGAACGGGGGCAATCAAGAAGGACAAGATCACTCTCACTGGCAACGACACTAGGGACACTGAGCATCCCTTCTAATGTCTCTTTTTACCGAGCTGATGCCCAGTAGCTAAACTCATTAATGGCTTGCCATAGGAAGATTTTTAACTTTGGTTCCCAATCTATATTCTAGATCTAGCGAAATTCCCAAGAATTCCTATATGACCATACCAGGTCGTGGGCCAACCAAGTAGCAGAATTAATGCTGAATTGTCCTGATCAAGTAAACCCTAGCATCTCCTATCTCCATCTCATTCTTAGGGATAGGGATTCCCAAGACCGACTTTGGAGATGTAGGGAAGAGTCCCTTTAACCTTCTCAACATCTGATTCGCTCTGAATAATGAACTCTTTAACCTTTAAATTCGGGTTCTAGTGATCCACATCCCCGCGCTTTCACCAAAGGTTCCTCCGTTACCCATCTATCATTGGCAAAAACTAAATTGAGCACTATTTCCTATTTTCCATCGAATGCCTTTTACGAGAAGAGGTCCACAGAAGGAGGCAAGGGATGCTCAGAGCTCCATGGGAAATTTTAATTCCAATTCCCAACTTTCTTATAGAGCTTCGAACATGAAGATTAGCGACAAGGGCCTCTTAAGCAGAGAATAAGAAAGCACGAAGAGAGGAGATCACCCTGCCTAAGCCCTCTATTAGGGGTAAACTAACCCATAGAAGCACTATCAATGAGAATTAAGAATGAGACAGGTCACACAATCGATCAGCCAGCTAGTCTGCTTCTGATCAAATCCTAGCTTTTGCATGACATGGCTGAAAAATATTCCATTCAACTGTTTCATAAGCCTTCTCCATGTCAACTTTAACCGCTGCCCATCTAGATTGTCCTTCTCAGGAAAGCTGTCATAATCTCTTGATTAGGGTGTTATCATGGATTGATCTACCAGGTACAAACGCCCCCTGCCATGGACAAACTATCTTTCCAAGAACGATGTTGGCCCTAAAGCCATTTATATTGTAATTTTGATGATAACAACCATTTAGTGAGTTATAGTGTTTAAATTGCTCTAATCTTGTTTCTAAGTGACTCATAAGAAAGCTAAGAAAATCAAGATTAATCATGTTGATACGAAGCTTTCTAAGATGATGAATCAAGAGGAAAAGATATCAAAGTTGAAGAGAACGTGATCCGAGTCCAAGTGCCTTAACGTTATTTTTATTGTCTAGGACTTAGAATCGGGATATATCAATTGAGTCCAAGTCTCAATATTGATATGTGATGCTCTAACAAAAATGTTTTTAAAATATTTTTGACAATTGATTTTCAAATTTTATTTGAAAAATACTCAAGTCAAAATTAAACTAATCTAGCCTGTCAATTAAAATATTTTTTCAATATCGGTGTTTTAAATAAAGTACGACCAAATCAATTAAAATTTAAATGGGTTATAATTTAGCTTGATTTAATCAATCATGATCAAGGCTAGCTAGGAAATTGATTTAATTAATCAATCATGATCAAGGCAAATTAGGAATTAATTCAATCAATCAATCATGATCAACGCAAACTAGGAAATTAATTCAAAATTTTAAACTAGTATGGCAATCAATTAATCAATTAAACATCTTAGCTAATATGGCAAAATTATCCCATCAATTAATCAAATTAATTCAAAAATTTTAGCTAATATAGAAATGACTCAATCAATCAAATTAGTTAGCTAAATTAGTAATCAATCCCATCAATCAATCAAATTAATTCAAAAATTTTAGCTAATTTGAAAATGACTCAATCAATCAAATTAATTAGTTAAATTAGTAATCAATCCCATCAATCAATCAAATTAATTAGCTAATTTCTTTCTTAATCTTTTTTCCAACAATTTAAACACCCAATAGGCCCTCATTTTCTTATAAATAGGGCTTAAATGCTTTATTCAAAATCCAACACTCTCTAAGCTTTCTTTAATAAAAGTTCTCTTACATTCTTGTACTTTAAGGGTTTGATTTTAAGTTTTGTTTAACGTTTTTATTTGAGCATCACTTGTTCTTTTATTGTTGATCATTGAGCTTAATTGGCATATTCTTAGCTTTGGTTAAGCTTGATCAAGTGTCAATTCACTCTTGAAAGAGTGAAGAATTTGAGTGCTTTAATTCTTCCATTGCTTTATTCTAATTTATCTCACTGTAAAGGTTGAATCCTGAGCCTACGGTTACAAAAGGATCGGTTGTAAAAGGTCGGGCTTGAGCCTACATACAAAAAGACCAGTTGTAAAGGTGGGATCTTGAGCCTGTTTTTAAAAAGGATCATCAAGCTTAGTTAAAGGCTCAAGTGACAAAGAGTAGTCACTTGAGAAGTGGACTAGATTCCAGTTTGGAAGTGAACCACTATAAAAATCTTTGTGCATCCCTTTTATTCTTGTCTTTATATTTTTCATTTCGTATTTATTGTTTAACTGGTAATTAAATTTTTGGTTCATAAAATTTAAATTTTCATCTATCACTAAAGAACCTAATTCATCCCCCCTCTTAGGTTGCTCTTTGGACCTTCAAACGGGTTCTAGATGATTAGCCATAATTTTAGCAATTTTCTTATACAACACATTACATAGGCTAATTGTACGAAACTGATTGCCATTCAGTGGGGAGTCAGATTTTGGAATAAGAGTAATGAAAATATAGTTGATTTCACGAAGGATTCGACCACTCCATAGACTAGACCTAACAACTTCGCTAACATCCTTACCAATCAAGTCCAATACTTCTGAAAGAACAACGTAGAGAATCCTTTGGGGCCAGGATCTTTATGCAAGTTTATTTCTATAACTGCTTGCCGAACTACTGCATTTTAAATTCCTTGGTCAAATCTATATTATCCTAAGGCGAAACCTTACGGGGACCGAAAAAGGACATTAGCCCCCAAGGAATCAAATCTTCTCTTAAATTCTTGAACAAACAAGTTAGCAATGCCCTGTAACCACCTCATCAACATTATTTCCGAGTTCCTAAAATTAGAATTCATTTCTTGTCGCAAATACCAATATGCCTCAGTGTTTCCTTCTTGCCATAACCAACAACTGGAAAATTTGGAGTTATCTATCACCCTTTGTGGGCCATTCCTTACAACATAGCCCAATATTTATGATGAAAAATTAGAAGCTTCCAACCCTACAGCTTCAAGTGGTGCAATTTCCTATTCAGAACCCCATGGTTTGGGGCTGGCACTAGGTTTTTCTGAACATCTTTAATTCTAAAAGCATTCTTCTCCAAATTTTCTGTACTAGAATCTCTAGTGACATGGCTGACCTTTGAGCTTCCGAACAACCTCAAACATCCTAGATTCCCGTGACTTTCGTTGCCCATAATTTCTTCACAAGATTCCCAGTATTATCATAATTAACCCATCCTGCTCTGAAGCAAACGGGTCCCGGCTTCGCAGGGGGTTGCATTTTAGTTTGCAATATGATGTGGCAACGGGTTTGAGATAGAAACATGCCCATTTTGGATGATACATTATGGAAAACACTGCATCCATTTCAAATCAGGGACAACTTTATCAAGTCTCTTCTAAACTAGAGATCCATTTATATCCCTACTCCAAGTAAACTTATAACCATTCCAAGGAACATCTACGAGCCCAAAAGATTGACAGAAGTCATTGACACGAAACATACGATCTGTGACTTGACTTCCACCTACCTTTTCCGGGTGTCTGAGTTCGTTAAAATCCCCAATAAGCACCAAGGATTATACATCATCCTTCCATCCCTTGCGAGATTATCTCGGAACATATTTTTTTTGTCCTCCTTTGTTGGAGCATAGACAAAACAAAGAGAATGCTGAGTTCACAAATTTGCCAACAATATCAAGATGTGCCAGCATATGGTTCATGAATTTTAATCTTAGATCACCCCGAATTATGCCAAAGGATACAGATTCCATTCGTATGATTAACAGGCGGAGAACAGAAGTTGTCATCGAATCCCCTAGAAGGGAATATCACCTTAATTCTAGATTGAGCTACCATAGTTTCAAGAATGGCCACAATATTAGGATTAACTTTTCGGATAAGCACCTATGGCTCTTGGTGGGCAACAAGGCAAGCCAAATCCCTAATATTTCGGCAGAGAATCATGACAAGAGAAACAAGCAGCCACTGGGTCAAGTTAGTCAATGACTGACAAACAATGCCCCTAGGGCTAGCAAGAGTATAGAAGCTCGATCCGTGGGTATCTATAGAAAACCTTAGAAAACCTATTCAATGCAATTAATATAACACAAACATTTTACAAGCAGAAAGAAAAGTAATCAACCACAATATTCTCACTAAAGACACACACAAGCATCAATCGAGCCTTAGGGGTAGCCTAGAGCTGTGCACAACTCACTCCAACAAGAAAATTTTGCAAATAGTATTAGTCAAGCCCCTAGAGCTGTGGTCAATTATTGAAAAGTTTCCCTTGTCAAACCAGAAATGCACAACTCTAGTGAGCTTGAACTTTACGACTTACAATCATAAAAATTGAGTGAGAATTGTACTTGGTATTTGAGCAGTCACAAGCTAGAGTTCTTCGAAATGCAAGAGGTAGACTATTGACTCCTCTCCACTGGACTTTGAGAGGCATGCAACTAGTCATCATCCAATGGGGAGGAGGTAGATGTCTAATTCTAGCTACCAGTGCCTCAAGGAGAACCATTGAAGAGCTTGGGTTCATATCCACATCCCCAATATCAGCAAGCACAGTAGTCGAGGGATGCATAGGGTCACGATCATATTCAGTGCCGTGACACGGTACGCATACGTGTGCCTTAGTGTTGCGTACGTATGGATCTTAGTGCCTATGTGCATGTCCCATTGTTATCCACTGCATATAAGCCATGTCAGTGTGCATCTCAACGCAAGCGTACGGGAGCTCATGAATGAAAGCACGGCGCGCATTGCGCGTGCAATGCTGCGCGCTATTGCGAGAGACATCCTAGGCTACGGAACTTCCCTTATGATGGAAGACAAAGGTCGGTGAAGTCAGTTTGTGCATCAGATGTCCTGAACTCTAGGTGTAGGTGCTTAATGATTTTCCCTGGTAACAGGGGCGGGCCTTAGTGTAGCCATGAGGGCGGCATGAGGTTTCCGCGTGAATAAGACACTCCGTGGATATTATGTTGGGGCCGTGGGCCGACGGCGTGCATAATTCATCCCAGGAAGGTTTGTAGCCTCGTCTTAGCTGCGGGACGCACTGTTGAAGCGTCTCCAGTAGGCCGGGTATGACCTTCACGTGGCGAGAGCACTTATAGTGCTCGGCCCCCATTGCGAGTGGTGGTGCGCACCAGCCTCATTTATAGGATCTCATGGTAATATGGTACGGGGCTGGGCGACACCTTATAAGTTGTTAGACGAGCAGTAGTTAAACGTGCGCCAACGTATGCCCATGTTGGATTGATGGTACAAGATGGTTGCCCGCTGGAGTGAGTTGCGCACTACTTGTGCGGGATCATGTGAACTCCCAACAAGTACAGCAACCATGAACACAAGGTGTACCTGGGGGACTTGATGGTCCTTTAGTTTCTCTGGAGCAAACATCCCATGCTATTTCTAAGAGATGGCTAACACTACAGAGGACAAGTGACTTGACGAACAACCATGGAGTCGAGATGCGACTCGTAGGGTGTCAATGGTGTCTGACATAAGTGATGGCATGCAGCAAGTGCTAGCCCGTGTGTTGGGCAAGTGCGCAAGTGAGTAATAAGCTTTATGGACCAGTGCAGATGATGAGGCCTTAGTGCACATGTGTGCGCCTAAGTGCTATGTTGGGAAGTGAACTTGTTTTGTGGCCAATAATCTCGGAGAGACTAGGGTCCGACCCATCATTCCCTTTTGTTTGGCTATGAATGCACAACAGTGTCCGCTCAACAACGTTATGCCCCAATGGTTGGGGGATGCTTTAGGACATCCCCGTGGTTCCAGGTTCGAGGCACCTTCTCCCTTCCCCCAATATAATGGCCATACCAATTTAGATGAACGGTGTCCTCTCAACCTCTCTCCACTAGCTTTCCAAGCTTGTTTTTCCATTAGCGCTCAAGAAAGCATTCAACCTTTCAAGGAAGACCAATGTCTCTACAACCTCGAGGATGTCTTTAGGTTTCTTCATCCATTGTGGCCAAATCCAAACACTTAGTTTTGGCTGCAGCAAATTCTTCCCCCTGATCATGATGACATGCACACACACAAGGGGAAAGGGGTGGGAGGGAAAAGAGAAAGGACGGGGGGTGTTTTGGTTGGTTGGTTGGTAGAAGATCTAGATCAACTAATTTTTTGGGTTTACTTCACAGGAAAGCATCAATTACACTTAAAGACTACAAGAATTTTCCTCAGTCTATTAAAGAACGCAAATAAATAAGGAATATCAACAAATATATGAAAGAGTTATTTCAAAATGAGTAATCATTTTATACACGTCACACATGCAAAAGAGTTCCTAAACAAATATATAAAAATTTTCTGACAGAAAACAAAATTGAGTTCCATTACAGTATGATCTTATTGTCACCAATTAATGCAAGAGTGGGAAACATGGCAAGAATGAGGCATATTGTTAAGTATTGAAGGAATGAGATGACTACCACAAGTAACTTATGCAGACCGAGAGGTGCAGTGACAAGATAAGACACACCAGGATGCTCCAATGCAGCAGCATCTGCTAGTGATGGAATATCCTACAAAGCAGTAACACAGCCATTTTGAGATTTGCACTGAAACCATAAGCATTTCAGACTACCATATGGTTTGCATCGAGACACGGAAAAACAAAGATTTCATTAATATTAAGAACCCCTGTACAAGAGGACATGCCATCCCCTCAACAAGCAAAGAAGCCAAGGGCGCTTTAATTGCAGTATAAGACACGCAACAAAAGCAGCATGGAAAGAAGACCAGAGAAAAGATCATCTTTGTACATAGAACAAGTGGAGCAACACCCTTGAAAATACAATAAAGAAATACATTAATCAGAAAAGGAACTTCTTCAAAAGTCTAACAACAATGAATATGATGATGTAGAAAGAAAAATAACCAGCAAGCATGAACTCCTAGATTTGCGTGGCTAGTTTTCAAATTTAAGGGGCCAGGTAGACCAGAAGATCATGATGGAGATGGTGAACAATGCTTTGACATGGACAACAGCACAAGAGAGTTAACATAGCCGATAATATGGTCACAATTATGCCCTTAGTGGCCCTGATGAAGTTAACTAATCCACCACAATCTCACTAACTTAAGGGAAGGTTGTGGAGAGGGAGGGAAAGGAGGATTGCGAGGCAGAGGAGGAGGAGAGATTGGGAAGCAAGAGCAACACTATAATTTTGAATCAACTGCCTCTCAACTTTAACATGCAAATATATGCTCCTCGAAGTTCTAGCATGAAACAGGACTAATAATGAGCCAATACCAATTTTTTCTGAAATCAAATCATGGCGTACTAATTATGGCCTGGATAACATCATAATCTCGAGGGGAGTGAAGAAAATAGAAAAGAAGAAAAGGGACAGGAGTAGTACTCTTCAAATATTAAGTCAGTTTCCAACATACTCCTACCTGAGACAATTTCAATCTTTTATTCTCAGGAGGAGAGATGTTATCAAGAAAGGAAACAATTCACAAAAAGACAAAAAAGTACAAGAGTAGAAAATGAAAACAAGAAAGCCTTTAAGTCAAGCTCAATATAAGAGCCACTTCCATTAAAGCTCTATGAGTGGACGCCCAAGGTTACACTAATACTTATAACTTTATAAGAATGAGTGTTCCAGAATAATCCTCCCACTCAGCTCCTGTCTGATACTCCTAATGAAGGAAAATAGGAAGCAAACAAAATATATATCTATCTGCGTAATGACCAGCCCTTTTTTTTTTTTGTGGAAACCGAAGGAAAGCATTCAGGTTTAACCTAACACGCCTAATAAGAAATCCCCAAAGAAATCTCACTGATTTTGTAGACCACCAAGAGGATAAGCAGGACAATAATGGATGTCCCACTGCTTCTAAACATAACAGACAAAAATTATAACAGAATTAGCTAAGTAACTCGATCCTTTTATTACTCTCCAAATAACTTGACTTCTGGATAGATTTGAGAGGAAGGAATGCCAGGGATTTGGATGCTTCATCTTTCCCATAATTATCTCAAACTAAGCAGTCTAAATAAATAAATAAATAAATAAAAAACCAACATTCAGTCTCGCCACAACTCAATCCGTTAAGATAAGCTAAAATATGCCTCCTCTTTGCACCGAAGAAAACTAGAGGAAGAACTAGTAACTAATGCCATTCCTGATACTTTTCTTTTATTTTTTAGCAAAAGAGAAATCTATGCAGAAAAGAAGAACAATGCATAGAGAAGAGGACCGGGATCCTCTTGGAGAATTCAAGCCAATACAAATGATAACAACAAGGTTCTTAAGTCACCCTACAACCAGCGATACACCCCAAAATAGCCATGGGCTTAAGCCCATAATAAAGCCAAAAAGTCCCACTTTAGTCCAAAGCAAAGGCAATATGCAAAAAGGTCCCACTGTAGTGGTCTTGGATTTTCACGGTGTTACAGAAAGCAAGCACCATAAATACAAGCGTCACAAAGAGATGGATAAGAGGACTGGCTTGGATTCTCAACAAGAGAATTACTTAAAGCTCAGTTTAATCAACTTCGATTATTTGGGGAAAATTCATCATTTCCGTCTACAAAAAAAAAAAAAAAAAAAAAGAAAAGTTGGGCCCTACATTTACAAAACCAAGTTCTCTACATTATTGAAGTAAAAAATCATAAACCTAGTGGGCTCACACATAATGCGAAAAATAAGTTGTTGTCATAGACATCTTTTAAGCAATTGTGTTTCTGAAAATAACTCAACTCAATAAAAGAAATTTCAAGGAAATAAACCAAAAAAAAAAAAAAAATGTAAGGCTTGGAAGATAATGAATATGATTGAATCAAAAGGCCAGAAAGCTCTCACAGTTTGATGGTATAATAAGATACATCACTGCCTTACAACAAAGTAGACAATGGAGTCCCAAAAGAAACTGTAAACATTCGAATAAATCGCAATAAGGTTTAAGAGACCTCAGAAACATAGGCATAATTTAATATCAAAGAGGATGCAAAACAAATCTCAGATGGTACGGACAAACATTGCATCATTGGCCTTTCAAGCAAAACAATGAATTTGAGAGAAATCAAGATGAATATACAAGAAAATTAGAAACATAGGCATAATTTAATATCAAAGAGGATGCAAAACAAATCTCAGATGGTACGGACAAACATTGCATCATTGGCCTTTCAAGCAAAACAATGAATTTGAGAGAAATCAAGATGAATATACAAGAAAATTAATCAGGCAGCAAGAGAGAATTCCAGCCCATCATTAATTTCTGCCAATTGAGAAAAAACTAGCAGAATTTAATTAGAGAGCTGAGACTTAAAAATTTGATATAGGGAGTTGCATTCATCTGCACGATCCCATGCGGCGCCGCACCCATACTGGCATTTTTTTTTTTAAATTTTATTATTTAATTAAAAACTATTATATTATATTATATATAAAACTAATATATATGTTATTGCAAATACAAACTTGTTATTATAAAAATGACATCGTAGAATTCTATAAATCTTATTGTTAGTAATCATATCTGTAAATAACAATTCTTACTGTTCGTAATTATATTTGTAAATAATAATTTTTATCCTGATAATAATAACTCGTTGTATTATATAAAGTAATAGTATTAGTTACATATGTATTAATATATGACATATTAAATTTGAGTTTTTATAATATATAATTATAAATTATATATTATTTTTATATATAATATAATATACTATTTTTTATTAAATAATAAAGTAAAAAAATAAAAAAAAAATGACAGTATGGGTGCGGCGCCACAAGTGATCCGCACCCTTCATCTCCTAGGCACCTAATTCATTCGCCAAAGAGCCAAACTCCAGTCCCACGTAAATCGTTTTAACACAAAGCTACAAAAGCAAATATTGTAAATGGGTTTTGTATAATGTAAATGGACAGAAAATAACAGAAAGCTTATAACGATTCAAGAAAACTGTGTCGCAATAGCTGTTTGAGTATGTGCCCTGTATATGAGATGCCTAGCATCACCTTCATGTCCAGTGTTATGACACGGTGCACAGGCGCTCACCTCTGTGTCGCGTGCAAGCGCACCTAATGCCATTGAGACGCACCCCTACACCTATGCACATGTGCCCAGTGCCGTGAGTTGTGCACACGTTATCGCCCGTGCGTGTCTCAGTGCAAGGGTATAGGCACTCATGAATGAGTTGCGCCTACATTGTGCCGCAAGGCACGTTGGTAACCTATGACTTTGGGATTTTGAAGTCGGACCCTCCAAATGAAATTACCCTTGTGATGTAAGACGAAGTCAGTGAAGTCAGTTTGGGAATCAAATGTCACAAACCCTGAATATCGGTGCTTAAAGGGTTTTCCCCGGTAACAGGGGCAGGCCTCAATGCATCCATGAGATCTCCAAGTGAGTAGGACACTCCGTGGATAATGCGTTGGGGTTGAGGCCCGACGTTGCACGTTAATTGTCCAAGGAAGGTTTGTATCCTCGTCTGACCTCCAGGACGCACAATTGAATGTCTTCAATAAGCGACGTAAGACCTTCACATGGCGAGAGCATTTTCTATGCTCGAGCCCTTTTGTGACCGGCAGTGCGCACCAACCCCATTTACAGGATCTCGTGAGCATTGCGGCACGTGTTGGGCAACACCATGCAAGTGGATAATTGATAAGAAGTTGGACGTATGCCAACATGCGTCCATGCGATAAGTGATACTACGAAATGGTTGTCCGCTCAGGTGTAAGGGATCATGGGAACTCTCAATGAGGATAGCAGTCATGAACACGAGGTGCACCCAAGGAGCTTGGCAGCCCTTGGGTTTACTCTGAAGCAAGCTTACTCCAAGCTGCTTCTAAGAGATAGCTGACACTATGAAGGATGGGTGATTTGATGAACAACCAGCAGTCAAGACACGCAGTCAAGACTCGAAGGGTGTCAATAGTGTCCAACATCAGTAATGATGTGCGGCAAGTGTGCTAGCTTGATGTTGGGGGAGTGCGCAAGTAAGCGATGGGCCGTAAGAACCGTCGCAAATGATGAAGTGATATAGCACAAAAGAAAAAATAATTTATAACTCAATTCTCAAACTCTTGAATTAATTTCATTCAAATATATCTCCATAAGGATCCTATTTATAGAGTACGAACCCTGAACCTGAATAACAAAAAGTTTAATCCTAATCTAACTAAGATAAAGAAATAAAAAGCTCAAGAATTATCATCCTATTCTAATTAAAAATTCTAAACTAAATAAACTTTGACCATTTTGAATTTAAAACTAAAAGAGAATAAAAAATTAATGAAAAAAGACTCCTAAGTAATCATAAATTCCCCTCGTATAGTACTTCCCAAAATGCTTAGTACTACATCATTCCCCCACAATTGAGAAGTACTTGACTCCGTCGAGTTCGTTTGCAAATAATCATCAAGTAGATCGGCATCCAATAATTGGAACTCTTCCTTTGTTCTCCAAGTAGCTTCACTAGCAGGGCGATGTTTCCATTGGACAAGGAAACAATGAGTGCCACCACAAGATTTGCACACACCCTCATCAGTCGACCATTAGTAATCACGTCTCGAAGTTTCCAAGTTTTTAGAAAATCAAAAAGGCCCAATGAAGTGTTATAAAAGAATTTCTAAGCAAGCGATCCGAATGAATGCAAGCAACAACATAATCACCCACATTAAAATCCTTTGCCTTACATTTGTATTCTATATTATGGTAGCAACTTTTTTTTCTCACCTCGGTATGTAAGTCATGAATATGTTGAGCAAAAGGCTTGGCAGGAAGGGATACATACAAGGAAGGGAGCAGAGGAATCAAGTCAACGTGAGTACAAGGCTTGTAACCATGCACAAATTTAAAAGGACTCTTTCCAGTAGTGTGGTTTACTGAATTATTGTATGTGAACTCAACTAAACGTAAATCCAAGTCCCAAATTCCGGTCCATCACCGATGACACATCTAAGTAAATCCCATAAACTGCGGTTAACAACCTCAGTTTGTCCATTAGTTTATGGGTGAAAAGCTGCACGGTTTCAAAAGGACTCTTACCAGTAAGGTGGTTTACTAAATTATTGTATGCAAACTAAACTAAAGGTAAATTCAAGTCCCAATTTCCCGGTCCATCACCAATAAGACATCTAAGCAAATCCTCTAGACTACAATTAACCACCTCGATCTGTCCATCAATTTGTGGGCGAAAAGCTGCAGAAAATTCAAGTTTATACGACGAATTCTTCATACTATCCTCAAAAAATGGCTAATGAACTTAACACCATGATCAGGCACAATAGATGTTGGGAACCCATGCAATTTAACGACTTCAATGAAGACAAACTTGGCAACATGGGAGGCATTGCTAGTCTTACTACATGGTATGAAGTGAGCCATTTTAGAGAACCTATCGACCACTACTAGAATTGAATCATGACCACATGATATCTTAGGTATCTGAACATGCTAAAATCTTTCCAAGGCTTATGAGGGACATGAAGTGCGGTATAAAGGTCAACATTATGTTTTCACACCTTAACCAACTGACATGTATGACATCATTACACAAGCTTGCATAAGTGAAGGCTGGTAAAATTTATCAGAAACGAGAGTGATGGTTTTGCCTTTTCCTAGATGACTACCTAGCCCACTAACATGCATCTCCCAAATAAGGAAATCCCGAAAAGAACAGCAGGGAATGCACAGTCTAGGCCCCCTAAACAAGTAACCATCATGAATGACAAAATCAACATGGTCTCGACGATTACCATCCATGATCTTAGTAAATATGACAGCAAAATCAAGGCAAAGAGTATTCATCTCTCATTTTATCAAAGCCTAGGATTTGCCTTCATCACATGAAGTAAGGCCACTCACAACTAAGTGCATTAGCTACCTATTTTTGTTTCTAGATTTAAGCCTGAGGACAAGTGAGCACTCACTAACAAACCCAATCCAATGCGCATGCTTAGGGTTTAACTTAGGACATAAGAAACTTTAGAGACAAATGATCAGTAAACAAAACAAAGTCCTAAGGTAACAAATAATAGCACCAATGGCAAACACATTGAACCATTGCATTGAGCTCTTTCTGGTAGGTGTCATATCGTATTTTCCTAGGGTCATTCAATTTCTCACTATAAATGCAACAAGATTCCTTCTTGACTCAACACACCCCCTATTCCAACTCCAAAAGCATCACAGAAAACCTCAGAAACTTTATCAAAATCAGGGTGCTGAAGGAGTGGGCCACTAGACATCTTTTGCTTAATTTACTCAAAGGCCTTAGTACTAATACAAGTCCATTTATGGCCACCTTTCTTAAGGCAATCTATGATGGGAGCCATAATAGAACTAAAATTCATATAAACTCCCTGTAAAAAGAAGATAAACCATGAGAACTTCTAATCTCGAAAACCATCTTAGGTTCAAGCTGCTCCCTAATAGCTTTAACCTTTTCAAGATCGGCAAAAATACCATGAGAAGAACCAATGAACCCTAGGAAGAGGACTTCTTGCTATAAGAAAATACAGTTTTTCAAAATAGCACAAAGCTTGGCTTCCCTTAGCGCAATATAGAAGGCCAAGGTGACAAGGTGGTCCTCATGGGATTTGCTAAAATCTAGACAACAATAACAGCAAACCCAGCGCCTCAAGGGCTCCCGCATATGTAGGGTCTCGCCCGGGGGGGGACTGACTGGGGAATGACAGCCTTACCCCCTCAGGGTATATGCACCCCTTCAGGGTGCTATCCTAAAGGGAAGTCATGTCTGAATTTGCTAAAATCTAGAATGTCATCAAAATACACCATGAAGGATCGCAAAGTATGTGTCATGAGTTACATGAAAATGCTTGGAGCATTTGACTGTCCAAAAGGCATGACCAGCCATTCAAACAAACCATCTTGAGTCATAAAAACAGTTTTTCATTAATCTCTGGGCATACGAAACTGTGGTACCCACTCCTTAAATGGAGTTTTAAAAACCACCAAGAACCAGCTAAAAGGTCAGGTATGTCCTCAAGTCTAGAGATAGGAAAGCAATATTTGACGGTGATTTTGTTGATGGCTCGACCATCAACACACATCCTCATCGAACCATCTTTCTTAGGCGTAAGAAGTGCCGGAACTGCACAAGCACTCATGCTATGTCACACAAAACCTTTAGTAATCAAACTCTCAACTTGTCAACTGAGCTCAGCATGTTCTACTAGGTTCATCCTATAATGGGGAAGGTTAGGCAACTAAGATCTGGAATAAAATCTATGGCATGTTGAATATCCTAAGGGCGGTAACTCTTCACGTAACTCCTCAGGAAGGACTCTTGAATCCGCCTAGTAAAGCACTCAGTTTAGGTGGAGCCAAGGGATGGGAAAGAACTCAAGGGGTCGACCACTTTTCTCATAAGTATCCTCAAAGCGGTCTGGTTACCTAGAGGCCGAGAACTCTTAACAAGAGATGGGGGAAAAGGAGAGTTCATCTTAGGAGAAAAAACCCTAAGGGTTGGAAGGTTTCAAACTCATGACTTACCCTTGTGCCTAAAAGTTCCAACTCCTAAGATCAATAGCACATATCCTAATGCTAAGGTGTGTATATATATATATATATATATACTAAAAAAACAAAAAAAGATTTCCTTTTTGCGATCCATCATGTGCATCCAAAATAATAACTGACATTAAAAACCTATAGTTTTACTTGAAGGTTCAAATTGTTAGTTTATTTTTTAATAAATACTTGTGGTAACTTAACCTCGGTACTTAGCATTTATCCGTGGTCCCCATCAAGGAATCATGATAAACAAGTTGAGTTTGCATCACATGAAAAATCTGTCACCCAACAATTTTCATTAACATAAATGAAACTTCCACTGCAAGGGAAACTGTTGAACATCATAAGTTTGAAAACGCTCGTAGTAGAGCACAAATCAAAGAGATTTTTATTCTACTGCATAAGAATAAGAATATGTTAAGTAATAATGATGATGAGCCCCAAAACGAGAATTCCGTGTCCCCTTGGTCTTTCAATCTACACGTGGTCAATTTGTTTCATCCAACCCAAGTCCAGAAAACTTTTCAAACCCTCATCATCCTAGAAATTATCCTAAACCTGACCCTAGGTATGGCTTATGACCGTTCCAAGGATGGTCAATTTAGCCCTCGGAATGATGCACAAGAAAGATACTCTCCCCCTACCATGACACGGTTTTGAGGACCGTGTTGACATTACTAAGAGAGTCAAGATGGATGTTAAACCCTTTGATGGGAAGTTGAACCCTAGTCTTCTTTGTTGAATGATTGTACTTTATGTTGTTATTAGTTTAACAGCTATGTTTACCGCGATGGTAACAGCTGTGTTAGCTGATGCAACAGCTGAGCTTACAGCTGTTGCAACAGTGCATTTGCAGCTGTTGAAACAGCTACTTCTCTTCCTTTTTTTTTATCTATATAAGGAGCTAAGAAGGAGAACAAAAAGATGACACACTTCTTGCTTTCTTATACTCTTCTTCTTTCTCTATTCTTTATATATTTTTATATATATCTCTCTCTCTAAAACACTACATGGTATCAAAGCTCCTTGGTTGATCCAAGGTAAAAAAAATCCTCTACTTTATTTCTTCATCTTTTTCTTTAGAGCTATAAATTTCAGAATTACTATTCTAATTACAACCCAAGGTTTTTGCCTTTTTTTCCTCTTGTTTGTTTCGTTTGGTTTGATGGTGGTTTGCCATCACACTTACATGTGTTAAAGTCATCTTTTGTATTGGCAATTGGTTTAGTTTCTGACTTGTGTTGGTTTGTTTTTCGGATCTCTGGTTCCCTTACTTGTTTGGAAGTATGTCTACTACCACTAAACCTGATGGTCAGAGCTTTCCGAGTGTACAGGTTCAAAGTCCTTCCTCTAATGACTCCGACCAGCTGAATGCCCAATCGTATTATTAGCAGCATAAAGAAAGCCAAAATTAAATATATATAATGATCTCTCCTAGTGAAACCTTCGAAAGTGCTTCATGTCACTCAGGAGGAAATAAGTTTGATAATTTCAACCTTCACTGTGGAAGCTATGTTAACAGCATACACATAGGGTAGGATAAACCTTACGATAGACAATAATCAAATTACCTGATGCCAGTGACGTCCTGGGAAGAGAAAAAATGGGCTTATAATGACACGAGTAGCCCCTTGCTGGACACATGAACCAAATGCCTCTCTTATGGATGGCTCCGCCAGTTCCTAGCCAAATAAGGTCAATGTATCAAAGGAATAATAATTTACAAAGGAGGAGAAAGTAGCAAAACAGGACAAAAAAGTACAGTAGCTTTAAAACAGAGACTGTAATATGGTATGGGAGTATCTAGCTACATGTCTAAATTTAGGAATGCATGGTCACCTTCATAGTTTAAGAAACTCCTAAAATGTCTACAGAATCATACTCAAAAACTAGATTTGGAGTTCCAAAGTTAGATTCACATTTGAAACTTGTATCAAACTTAATAGAAACAGAATGAATACAAGGGTTGTCGTTTGGATAAGAAACAATACCCTTTTGTAGGTTGATTCACATATGTATCCTTATTTGATGACCTTTTGGCTAATTGTATCACATTAAGTTGACAATTTCATAAGCCACGCTCAATTTTTCACTATTATCTTCTAGAAGATGCAAAGAGTAGAGGTCTAAAACTGAATTTTCTTGGTCAGTGTCCAATATTAATTTTGATTTAAAATTTTGTGCTTCAATAGTTCAACTAATCAAATTTTATAATTTTTTTATATGTACCTAGTATATTATAAATGCTACCTCCTTGCTCCTAACCTTAGAAAGTTCTGTGATTGTTGGCTTCCTCACTCCCGCTGATAATAAGACTGGGTCTATTAATCAAATTTTGTAATTTTTTTTTTATATACATATCTAATATATGATAAAATTTACTTTTGCGGATAATTTGACACAAGTGATTTACACTGGCTCTGGGCCTTTTGTAACTAGCTACTGATTTTTATTTTTTATATTATATTAAGGACATCTTACCCTTAATACTTTGTACATTCTTCATATATATGAAGAAAAAATGAATATATTGTCCCTCGTACGATGTGGTATTGGCACATTGATACCATGGCGAACTCCAAAATTGCAAATCCAGCTAAACCCTCCAAATATATGCATAATCTCAACAGTATCAGCATAATAAAGACCATACCATATGAGCAAGCTCAACAATGGGGTATCCAGTACTGCGTTTAAACATTGTGGCAAACTCATCTGCAATATTGAGAAGCCCATGAGCAAAAACAAAATCTGAGACAAGAAATTTATGCAAATAAACAATTAAGCCATATATCCTAGATTAAAATAGCTATTAAAGAAACAAGAGATACTGAAAATGCAATTACTCAGCAAGAGATTAGACTCTTCTCGACGGGACCCATGGTCTACAATTATCACACCATCCCTCTGGCCCACCATTTCAAATTTGGGCTCTTTCAGCTTTTCAGGTTCCATACGAAAGCAAAGTCTCGATGGCCGAATCTTGCCTCCACGTGAGCCTTTTGGTAATTTAATGAATGTAGGATACGCTTTAGTTGGTTGACGTTCCCTGATAAGATGGAGTTGTTCAGGTTAGTTATGAAGCCTTATCACTACCTAATAGACAAGTCGAACAACCTATATACATGTTAATGCAACTCTGTTGAATACTCCGGTCATCCCATATTGGTATTGCATTACACAGGAAGTTCAATCCCAAAATTAGGAGTGTAAATGAATGGGTCTAGTAGAGCACCCTCTTGTTTAAACTCAAGCTCAATAGCTTTATCTAACTTTGGAACCTTTATTCAGGCTCAGTTCAGAAAAATTTTAGTGTGCTCAATACTCAGCTCAATTTGGCTCGTTATCTTAATCGAGCCAAGCCGAGCTTGTTATCGAGCCAAATTGATCACATAAGCAAGCCGAACTTGTCATCGAGTTGAGCTCATTATCGAGCTCAGCTATTTAAGTCACTATGAAGCCATTATCGAACCGTTTTCTAGTTAATATTAACTATTAGTGAGCCCTTAATGAGTTCTTAATGAGTTTTCAACGAGCTCTTAATTGAGCCCTCAATGAAAACTTATCAAATTGTTCACGAATGTTAACGAGCCGAGCACCCCCTGTTCGAACTCGACTCGTCAAGCTTATCAAGCCTGTTCAAATGTCGCGCCCCAATAATGAACACGAATGAGCCATAATTGACTTTGAACATGAGCAATTCATTGAACTCTCAATTCATTTACACCCCTATGAATGGAGGTATTCTCCATGTGGTCCGCTGATGTGGGATTCTTTTCTTAATATTAGCTGTATAAGGGCACCATCTTTGGTTCTGCCCTTGACACCTATGGCAAACACTACAATGTCAAAATGACCATCCGTATTTGACATGGCCCAACATTTTATGTTGGACAATATGAATCGCCGATGCCAAAATTGATACGAGCCAAAATAGGATTCGAAATATTGATACAGATATTCCCAAGCCCGACCCCAAGCTTCATAATTCGGCCGAGTTACGTGGGCCTGAGTCAGCAACACCACGTCATCCTTGCTGAGGTGGCAGGCCTAGTCATCTCCACTTAAATATTTTCTATATAAATAATGGGATTAGGATTAATTAGGGTCATGTTTGATGAGTTGGTGTTCTTCCCCCCCCCCCCCCCCCCCCCCCCAAAAAAAAAAGTTCTCTCTATGTCTTCTCCCCTCTCTCTTATGTAATTACTCCATTTTAGGAGTTTATACTTACAATACATATATATATATAACTATACAACGGAGCAGCCGTTTACTGCACTGTAGCTTTGATTATAGATTGTATGCGTGTTAGATTCCATTGATTGAGCGAGATTTGATTTTGGTTTGTATCAATTGGTATCAGAGCTAATGTTCCTCGGCTTCAACAATGGATTTCGTACTAAATCAAGCATTTGTGGCTGGATTGGTGGATATGCAAAAGAAATTGGAGGAAATGTCAAAAGGTTAGATAAAAGGTTCGATAAAATTCTGGATGATTATAAAGAGGGGCAAAAAGAGTGGAAATCGATGTGTAGAAGTTACCTAAGCACTGATTTGGAAGAGGATCGAGCTGTGGAGGGAGATCTGATGACAGAGACGCCTCCCACAGTGGTCTTGAACAGTAACCCCAGAAGGAATGAGATCGGAGGTGCCGGAACAGAGGAGGACGTCGATCTGGAAGCACCACCAACAGGAACCAGGAACTCCGACCACAAAGAAGACATCGACGACAACCACCACCTTCAACGTAAGCTCGCCTCGCAGGAGAAAAAGTCGAAATCACCAACAGAGGACTCGGGTTGCGGTGTGACGAATATCGACGACCAGAGGTCGGACCACGACGAAGATATCGGTCAGGAAACACCGACGAGCGTTAAACCGACGCCGATCGAGGCGCGGATGGCGTTGGATCTGGCGAAGGAGACAGTGGATGCGAACAGGCAGACGACGACTCCGACGTTGGACTCGGGGTCGATTACGGCCACGAAGGTGAAGATAACGGCTGAGGAGGGGCTGATGGTAGTGGAGGATGTCCAACCGAAGCCGTCGTGGCCGGACTTGCGGACATCAGGAGCCGGCGTGGGGCTGCGTTGCTTCTTGCGGTGGTGTGGCGGTTGTGTTGATACAGAGGAGGAGGGTGAACGGCGTTGTATTTGGGGTTGGAAATGAATTTTGAGTTTAATTACAATTTTGCCCCTTACTTTTTACTTAAATAATTTTAAAAAAATGAATTTTGTAACTTTTATTAATTTTAGTAAAGTGAAAGGGGCAAAATTTATAATTTTAATATTTAACCAGGGAGGATTATCTACAGTTAAAATTTGGCTCAGTATCCATGACCTTTGAGGACAGGGGTCTTTGGAGGAGAAAGAACTAATACGAGCCAAAATAGGATTGTGAGTCTCGTTACAGGTATTCCTGAGCCTGATCCCAAGCTTCATAATTCGGCCGAGTTAGATGGGCCCAAGTTAGCAACGCCACGTCATCCTTACTGAGGTGGCAGGCCTAGTCATCTTCACTTAGATATTTTCTATAAAAATAATGGGATTAGGATGAATTAGGGTCATGTTTGATGAGTTGATGTTCTCTTTCTCACTCCCTAATTCTCTATGTCTTTTCTCCTTTCTCTTATTTAATTACATAGACAAATATACAACGAGGGAGTTGTTTACAGCCCCGTAGCTTTGATTATAACTTGTCTGACTGTTAAATTCTATTAATTGAGTTGGATTAGATTTTGGTTCGTATCAACGACACCTGATATGATTGGGATCCATGGCGGAACCAGCCAAAAAGACCAAGATCCTTAGACACATTACAAAAAAAGGGAAAGTGAACATATGTAAGCAAGGATGGAGAGGGTCCACCAATCCAATATTAGTTCCAAAGTCTCCCAACAGTTGCTCTACCCAACAAGCAATTCATGCCTGTAAAAACTATTTGGTTTGATTAGGGTCCTTTCTCACCGTATTGATGGTGCCCAAGTGCTTGATTAGGCAAGAATATTGAGGTGCTTCGGAATTGGGGTCCAGCATTCGATTCACCTACTAGAATCAGAATCACAATTTCACTATTCAATTCTATAGAATTAGATTTTAACTAAAAATCAGATATTCTAATTTATTGGGGTGGAAGAAGGAATTGTAATTTTAGCTAGCTCAATTGACCTGAAACCCAAAATTTGAAATTGAAACACCCAATTTAACCGAATGTGATTTGAAATTTAAAATGACCCAACTTGAATGACTCGAAACTAAATTGAACTAACCCAATCTAACTCAAAATTGGAAATGACTCAACCTAATAGACATAAAATCTGAGATGACTCAAACTTGATATGACCTTACCTGGCTCGCACCTAACTTGAATGTGACCCAATCAAGCTAATTCAAACTCAAGATAATCCAAACTAATTGACTCAAACCTAATATGAGTAAAATTGAAAATGGCCAAACCCTACTTAGTCCAGCCTAATTTGACTCAAATATAGGTAACTCGAAAATAGAAATGACCCAATCTGGCCCGTGCTAATTCGAATCTCAAAATGAACCGTCCAAATTGACCCAAGATCCGAAATCACTTGAGCAAGATATGATTTTGCCCCAAATAAAATCCAACCCGGGTTAACCCAAACTCAACATAACTCAATCCTAAAATGATTTTATACAACCAAAACACGACCCTAGTTGAATCGATAGTTGGAATTGATCTAACTCAATTGACCCCAAATTCAAGAGGATTAGTTATGGAATTACTGCTCCATTTGTTTTGGCGGAAAAGTAGAATATAAGAACTGTTTTTTCTTCGAAAAAGATTTTTCTAGGAAATATAAAATCCGAATGGGGTTTTCTATTATTTGTTTCAAATAAAAACTTAATTCCACATTGTGATGTGTTGTATTTTTTTTTTTTAAATATTTTTTACCAATTATTTTACATCTTGTTATAAGATAACATAAGTAATAATACAACATATATGAAAAGTAACACAAAAATAAATTAAATTAACTATCAAAGCTCTATAAATTAGGATACCTTCTCCTAGGGATTCTAAAATTTGAGCATTTATCATCTAACTACCAGTCATTTTAATATATACAATGAGGTATATTGAGATTAGAAATTTTATCACTTGCATATACATTGTGTTAAAATCCGATGAATTTTCATTAAAATTCGGCTAATTTCTTCCCGAAAACTAATGTGATATAAACTATGACCATACTAACAAAGGTTGTCCATATTCTAACAAAAATTACTTATATATTACCAAGAACTATGTCATGTTAGCATTTTTGGACAAAAAAAATTATCGCATTATAATAGAGGATACATATAGATTGTTGTTTTATTTAGAATCTACTAAATTTAAGCAAAAGATACATGATTCATGACTTTTATATGTCAGGGTATATTGTATATTGCTGAAACTGTACGATACCTATATAATAAATGCTAAAATATTAGGACACCTAGATAATTTTCCTTTATAATGTTATATAACAATACAACTTGATTAAAATTATTTTGTTGCAACTACAACAAAATAACATCTAAGTTGCTTTTAATGATTCGGTCCAATTCTTGTCTAATATTGTGATGTTAAATGTTTACGGTTCAGTCTGGTTTATTTCAATTCGATCTAGATTCGCATGATGATTACCGTGAAGTTTTTTGCGCCACTAAGAATCATGACTTCTCCCATTTTGAAAGGGAAGTCATTTTCCTCCATTTAAGGGAAAAGGTTTTCTGTCGAAAAACTTTTTCAGCAAGCAAAATGTGCACCAAATAATGGAAAAGAAGAAAGCCATTTCCTAGAATATGGTTTTCCCTCTAAACAAACAGAGCCTACAATTTCAACTTATCATTCCTTTTATTCAAATTCTATGGAATTTTAGCAAAAGATACATGATTCATGATACAATTTTTAAACTTTAGGGTGCATTGTATATTACTGAAACTACATAATACCTATATAATAAATGCTAAAATATTGGGGCACCTAGATAATTTCCTTGTATAATATTATATAGCAATTGAACTTGATTAAAATTGTTCTCTTGCGACTACAACAAAGTAACATCTAAGCTGCTTTTAATTATTTAGTCCAATTCTTGTCAGATGTTGTGATATTAAATGTCTACAGTTCAGTATGATTTATTTTGATTCGATTTAGATTCATATTATGATTACCGCGAAGGTTTTTGCGCCACTCAGAATCACAACTTCTCCCGTTTTGAAAGGAAAGTCATTTCCTTCATTAAGGGAAAAGGTTTTTGTCGGAAAACTTTTTCCATAAGCAAAAAGTGTGTCAAACAATGAAAAAGGAGAAAACCGCTTCCTAGAATGTGGTTTTCCCCCCAAACAAACGAAGCCTACAATTCCAACTTCTCACTCCTTTGATTACTCAAACAATTAAATTTCAATTTCATCCTAATTCTAATGCTCTCAGAATTCGAATTATAATTCCGTCCAAGTCCATTTTCGTAAGTCAAATGAAGCATGATGACTTAGATAACTTTTCCTATCCATATTAGAAATTAAGGTTTTAGTGCAAAATGTTCTTAACGTTGTATGGCCAAATCAGTTGATGGATGTCAATCAGATTTGCTCTTCTCAGTATCACTTTTCTTCTCTTTTACCTCAATTTCTACTCTCTTTCCCCCCTCTATTTCACTATCAAACATCAGCTAAACTTTGAAAGGGGCAATCTACCCACTCTTACTAATTTTGATTGCATCAATGGTGTCAAAGCTCAACAACCTGTGGAAAAGCAGTGCCATTTTTGACAATCACTACCAGGTTTGAAGTACCAAGATTGCAAGACCTTTCAAAAACAAAAAATTTATAGGGTAAAATGATGGACTATTAGTAGAAAAACGCACTAAGTTACCAAGAAACTGTTATGACCCAATTTGGCAATTAGGTCAAACTTGGCTCTAAAACCAATTGTTATGATACCAACTGCTCTCATATCGACTGTTATGATTGGTTCATAACAATAACATTGATGAACTGGTGAATAAGAGCAAACTCACACACCCAAATATCCAAAATGTGAAAAATACGATACCAATTAGCTTGGAAAATGGAGCGAAGGGGGTGGTAGCATGGGAGAAGACCCAAGTCGGAAATAGGGTCAAATCGACGGCGATTGAGGTTTCGGGCCAAGAATCAAAACCCACGATGATGCTCTATGGAATCAACAGCAATGAGCAGTTTTGAAGGTATTGGTGTCGGCTAACTATGGCGATGGTAGAGGAGACTAGTCCGTAGCCCACAAAGTCGAAGGTGTCACCGGCAAAGAAGCTGCTGGCATCAATAGTGAAGTGGTTGGTGGAGAATCCTAGTGGGAGTCCAAGTATAAAAAGTTATATATTTTGGATATTATTGTAAATATTACATCTTTTTATTTTATTAATTATCAAATATTACATATTTTAGACTATTAATACTTTTAAAGCAAAATTTGTAAATGTCAGGGCACTCCAATCATTAGACTTTTTCATGGACAACAATGTTCTTCCTTTTATACTCCCTTGTCCTTTTTTTTTTTTTTTACTTTGCGTGCTCATTTTTTTAGTATCAGTTGAGAATTGAATTATATTTTCAAAGATAATATAAATATTTAGTGTATCCACACACATAAAATAAAATTTTTTATTTATTAATAACTATATATCTTAGGATATTTATAAGTTAAATTTATTTATTTTATCAATACATAATTATCTTAATATTACTTTGTGTATTAAATAATTATTTGTTATATTATTGGATCTAAAAATCATTTTTGATAAACAAAACACAATGGATTGTTGTTTAATACATACATATATATATATATATATATATATATATATATATATATATAAATTTGCGTTGTTAAATATAAAACATATTATACGTATTTCAAGAAAAACCCACATATTTTTTTTCGAAAAATCCTTTTGTACTTTAAAAATGACATTCAACTTTTGAAATACAAAATTAGGTCAAGCCTACGGCTTTTCTTGCTCTAAGGTTTCAAAATGAGGTTCCAAAATCTTTGTGTGGTCAATCATATCTTTGTTTTATCTATGATCCTTTAAACCTTTTGGTATCAGGGCCAGTTAAAAGGACTTTCGACAATAACTTAACAGAAATATCATTAACACCGACTAGGAATGTTGGTAAGCTGGGATGAAGTGTTGGCCGGTCCGTTTGTCGTTGGTCAGCCGTTTAGGTGGTCCCGTTTGTAACGCCTCCGAACGTTAATACCAAATAGGCTTAAGTCAAAGGGCACTACACGGCCGCATCATAACGAATCCCCTTATCATAATACGAAGCCCGAATATTTCCAATCAAAATTTCCTCAAAATTCATAAATCGTTCTCATAATATATAAAACATAATCCTAAATACATCAACACTAACAAGTGAATATTAGTAGCGCGGAAGCTTAAAGTTACAATATCCCAGATAGTCTATAATATACTACTACAAAATTCATTACAACTTAATTATGCAAAATATACTAATTTTTCGAGAGTAAGCTACTTCATCATTTCTTTCTTCAAGAACTTGCCATGAGTTACTAATCTAAAAAATAAGTAAATTGGGTGAGCAAACAACGCGCTAAGTAAGTACACCATACTCCCTACTGAGATCAGACATATTATTTAAAACAGATAAAATTCCAATCAAAACCAGTAAAAATCAATTTACCTTCAAAATCATGTTAAGATATCACAATCATTGTTTGATAATTTAGTTCATTTCACAAGAGTTCTTTGGTAAAACTTACAAACAAATCGGAAACTACGGTCGATTTTATTCCCTCAAAAGTGTCACCGATTGATGGTCACATTTCACATATTCGAACCAGTTCTAAGTCGACAGATCCGCTAGGATCAAACATAGATCTATATTCCGGTATTATTCTCGCGACAGGGTCACAGGTTGACTTTCACATTTCACATTCTATCGTCGATAGACCTCAAAGGGTCAACGTAGTTATGTGTAAGCTCTTTTCATAAAAATCTTTCAATTTAAATCATATGTTCACAATAATTACCTTCACACACTCACAAACACAACTTCTTCAAAATTCACATATTTAAACGTCACTTCAACATATAAATCAGTATAATTCAAATTACAAGAGTAGAAATCACATAATCAACCAAGTATAGATGCTTGAACCTCTTTTAAAAACTAACAAATTTTTTAGATATAAGTCTTAAATATCAAACCATGTCAGACTTATTTTTTTTCCCATATTTTTACAAACAAGTAGGAGGAGTGGTATACTTACCTTCACTAGCTTTTAATCCAAAATTTTAGTTCTTAATCCATCGGCGAGGTGGCCGGAGCCGTACCTGCGAGGTGACGATGCCGGCGTGGTGGTCGGAGCCATACTAGCGAGGTGGCCGGAGCAGAACGAGAGGGGAGAGAGTTAGAGAGCCATGAGTGATAAAGAGAGAAAACCAAGAGGAGAGAGAGAGATCGTGGTGAGAGCTGTGAGGTTTGAGGGGTGGGGTATTTATAGATCCCTGGGAGGTCAGGTGGTACCATGGTGGGAGGCCGATACTGTGGCGGTGGGCGGCGGTAATGGATGTGGTCAGGCGGTAACGATGGTGCGCGGTACCGTGGTGGTCGGTAGAGGTACCAACGGTAGCAGGGTGGCGGTGAGGAGAGAGAAGAGAGCGAAGAGAGGAGAGAGATACACATGAGGGAAGAGAGAGAGAAAAGGAAAAAAATGTGGAGGTGGGGTTAAATTTGTCCTTTTGTGCTTCTAAGCTTATTATTTCGCTATTCCATTTTAATATTACCTTGGTTATTTTTTTAACAGTCCCCTTTGTAACCCAATCAAAATGATAGCGAGTTTTGACCTAATTTAACTACCCTAAGTTTCACATATTGTAATACTGAATCTAATCTAATTAGGTTGGGTATTACATCCTCACCCCCTTAAACAAAAGTTTCGTCCTTGAAACTTACCTTCGTTTTCAAATAATTCTGGCTATCTACTTCTCATCTCTTCTTCTGTCTCCCATATTGCTTCTCTAGGAGTATGATTACTCCATTTAATCTTGACATATGCGATCGTTCTATGCCTTAACTTTTGTTATTTCTGGTCAACTATGCGAACTGGATGTTCTTCATAAGTCAGGTCTTCTCATACTTGTAATGACTCGTGTCGTATCACGTGATAAGGATCAGAAATATACTTCCTCAATTGAGAAACATGAAACACGTTAAGTATTCTGGACAGTTGCAGTGGTAAAGCTACTTTATAAGCCACGTCCTCAACTTTTGCCAAAATCTCAAATGGTCCCACAAAACACGGACTTAACTTATCCCTTCTTCCAAACCTCATCACACCTTTAGTTGGAGATACCTTTAGATAAATATGTTCACCTACTGAAAACTCCAATAGTCTTCTATGCTTACCTGCCCAACTTTTCTTCCTGTCTTGACTTATCTTCATTCTCTCTGTGATTAGCTTGACCTTTTCTTCAGCATCTTGTACAATTTCAGGACCCAATAGTTTCCTTTCTCCAACCTCATTCCAGAACAACAGAGTTCTGCATTTTCGCGCATATAAGACTTCATATGGTGCTATCCCAATACTAGAATGGTAGCTGTTGTTATAGACAAACTCTACCAAACTCATATAGTCATCCCAACTACCTCCAAAGTCTATAACACAGGAACGCAGCATGTCCTCCAATGTCCGAATAGTCCTCTCAGTCTGCCCATCTGTTTGAGGGTGGTAATAAGCGGTACTGAAACTCAAGTTAGTTCCTAAAGCTTTCTGCAGACTCTCCCAAAACCTTGACACGAACCTCGGGTCTCTGTCCGAAATAATTTCAATTGGCACACCATGCAACCGTATCACAATATCAATGTATAACTTTGCCAACTTATCTAATGGAGTGTTAAATCTTATAGGAAGGAAATGTGAACTTTTCGTAAGTCTATCCACAATGACCCAAATTGCATCATTCCTCCTAATCGTCCTCAGTAGACCAACAATAAAATCCATAGAAATTCGATCCCATTTCCACTCGAGCACTTCTAATGACTGTAGTAATCCACCAAGATTTTGGTGCTCGGCCTTTACTTGTTGACAGATCAAGCACTTAGCCACAAACTCAGCAATATCTCGCTTCATGTTTCTCCACCAGAAGCAACTTTTCAGGTCTCGATACATCTTCATGCCTCCACGATGTACCAAATAGCAAGAACTGTGTACTTCTTCCATGATATCTTTCTTAATTGCTGGCTAATCAGGTACACATAATCTATCTCCAGAGTACAATGCTCCATCATCATGCAGTAGGAAGTCTGAAGGTTCTCCATTGGATACCTTACTTTTCATCTTCATCAAAAAGGGGTCATGTTGCTGCGGAGTCTTGATCCTTTCTAACAATGGCGGTTGTCAAACCAGACTGGTTAAAACACCACTCTTTTTATCATGAATGTACACTTCAATTTGCATTTCTTCCAGGTCTCTAAGTAGCTGAGGCTGAAAAGTGATCAGGGCGGCTAAGTTGCCCACTGACTTCCTGCTCAGTGCATCTGCAACTACGTTTGCTTTTCCAGGATGGTAATTAATGGTCATATCATAGTCCTTGATCAATTCAAACCATCTCCTCTGTCTCAAGTTCAACTCTTTCTGAGTAAACAAATATTTCAAGCTTTTATGGTCTGTGTAAATCTGGCAAGATCCTCCATAAAGGTAATGTCTCCAAATCTTTAAAGCGAATATCATCGCTGCCAATTCCAGGTCCTACGTTGGATAATTCTTTTCATGAGGTTTTAATTATTGGGACACATAGGCTATTACCTTCTCATTCTGCATTAACACACAACCTAGCCCTTTCTTTGAAGCGTCACTATAAATGACAAAGTTTCTCTCATCCGCATGTATTGCAAGCACAAGGGGTGGATACTAACCTCTTCTTTAACTCTTGAAAGCTTCTTTCACATTCATCGGTCCATTCGAACTTTACTCCTTTTTGAGTCAAACGGGTGAGGGGAAGTGCAATCTGCAAAAACCCCTTAATGAATCTTCTATACTAACCCGCCAGTCGCAAGAAGCTTCTAATCTCTATTACATTTGTAGGTGGATTCCATCCCAATACCGCTTCAACCTTTCTTGGGTTCACTGAGATCCCAACTTTGGATATCACATGGCCTAAGAATGCCACTCTATCAAACCAAAACTCACACTTACTCAACTTGGCATACAACCGGTGCTCATGCAAGGTTTGCAATACCATCTTCAGATGTTCCTCGTGCTCTTCCCTACTCTTAAAGTAGATCAGTATGTCATCTATGAATACGACAATGAATTGATCCAGGTATTGTCGAAACATCCGGTTCATCAAATCCATAAAAGTAGCAGGTGCATTTGTCAGCCCAAAAGGCATAACAAAGAATTCATAATGTCCATTGGAGAGACACTAGGTCTGATGAAGCCTTTATCCAACAATTCCTGGAGTTGCACCTTCAATTCTCGTAGTTCAGAAGGAGCCATTCTATAAGGATCTTTAGATATGGGTCCACTACCAAGTACTAGATTAATTTCAAACTCGATTTTCCTACTTGGAGGTCAATCATGCAAGTCTTCTGGAAAGACCTCAGGAAATTCCCTAACAATGGGAATATCATCCAACTTCACGTCATCCCTCCTACTGTCAAATACGTGACAAAGGAATCCGCAAAATCCCTTCCTCAAGGACCTTCTAGCATTTAGGGCTAAAATCATCCCAGTTGAAGTCTTAGAGTCTTTACTTCCTATAGGAGGATTTAACCCATTCCCATGATAAGCAAACTCTAGTTGGTTAGGAATCTGAAACACTACCCTTTTTTCCAAAACAGTCTAAATGTGCGTGATAAGAAGACAGCCAATTGATCCCTAGAATCACATCAAAATCCTCCATATCTGAGAGTACTAGGTCTGCCACTAACTTCATATCACCTATTGTAATCACACAATCCTTACACACAAGATCAGCAATTACATCATACCCCACTGGGGTTGTCACACAAAAGGGTTCATCTAGTAGTTTCGACTCACAAGTCCACTTAGAGGCAAACTTCTTAGCCACAAAACAGTGGGAGGCCCTGGTGTCAAATAATACATGCGCATTAGTAGAATTGATAAGAAGGATACCTTTCACCGCACAGTCACTAGTAGTTTCGTCCTTCTTGATCATAGCAAAGACTATGGCATTACCCTGAGGTCCCTGTTTGTCATTATTGGTTCTATTCTTAGTACCATTCTTGAGAGGACAATTACGGGCTATATGTCCTTTCTCCTTACACTCGAAGCACACCCCTAACTTTCTATAGCATTCACCAGAATGTTCCTTACCATAGTGCTCGCATCTTCTGAATCCAGTGTTAGAGCTCTTTGGATTCTTTGTACGAAACTTTTTGTCATTGCCACCAGACCGGCTAGAGTTTCCTCCCTGAAATTTTTCGTTTGATAGCCTTTTCTTGGCAGCATATTTCTGCCCTTCCAATTTCAGATTTGCTTCGACCTTTAAAGCACGTTCAAGGACCTCCTTATATCTCTCAAAGATGACGCTTGACAGACTCCTCCTAATGCGAGGAAGTAATCCCCTTTCAAACCTGTTTGCTTTACTTTTCTCTGATGGCACGATGCTTGGGCTAAAACGTCCCAATTCATGAAACTTGTTAGCATATTGCAACACCGTCATCTGCTCTCCTTGTCTTAGCTCGTAGAATTCATTTTCTCTCATCATTTTAAACGCTTCAGGGAAGAACTGGTTGTAGAAGGTCTCTTTAAACTTCTCCTAACCCAAAGGGATAGTAGCATTATGATATGCTACATTGACTGTAGTCCACCAGAACTCTGCATCCCCCTTAAGAAATGGGGTGGCTGCTTGAACCTTAGCATCGTCAATTAATGACGTTGTCTCAAACAGGTTCTCCATCTCTCGTTTCCATTTTTCAGCTTCTAGAGAGTCATCTACTCCTTCAAACTTTAGGGCTCTCAACTTTGACAACCTTTCAAAGGGAGTCTCTTCATTGCGTCGAGTGAGAGGAGGCACAGCTTGAACTTGTTGTTGATGTTGCAAGAGATTAACCATGAGCTGGTGCTTTTTTGCAACATCAAACTGATTAGAAGAATCACCTGAGTTCTGGCCGTTTTGACCAGTGGGTCTGTTCTGCAGTGGGACACGTTCCTCATCAGGGTGCTTCTCTTCTGTATCATTCTCCGATTCATTAAGGTGTTCCTTGATCAGGAGTGGAGCCCTGCTTTTTCCCTTCAGGGTTCTCTTTCTTTTAAGGGACACCAATGTTTCGCTCATGTCACTCATTTTCACCTTCACTCAAATTACATAAGAAATCACGTTGTTGAATAACTTTGAAATTACCAATTTAAATAGTCAACTATATTTCCTCAACACCGAAAACTTTGTTTCTCAATAATTAATAAGCCAAGTTCTCATCCTATCAGTTAAATTTTCCCAAGGTTCATAATCTAAGGCTCTCACTTCAACACTTAAATTTCTCAATAACCTAGGGTTCTCATCTTAACACTAAAATTTATCAAAAATCATAACCTAATGTTCAGACCTTCGCACTTAAATTTCTCCAAAATTCATAAATCGGGCTCTGATACCACTCTATGAGACACCCCCGAACATTAATACCGAATAGGCTTAAGTCAAAGGGCGCTCCACGACCGTACCATAACGAATCCCCTTATCATAGTACGAAGCCCTAATATTTTCAATCAAAATTTCCTCAAAATTCATAAATCGTTCTCATAATATATAAAACATAATTCTAAATACATCAATACTAACAAGTGAATATTAGTACTGCAGAAGATTAAAGTTACAATATCCCAGATAGTCTATAATATGCTACTACAAAATTCATTACAACTTAGTTATGCCAAAATATACTAATTTTTCGAGATAGTGAGCTGCTTCATCATTTCTTTCTTTAGGAACTTGCCACGAATTACTAATTTGAAAAATAAATAAATTGGGTGAGCAAACAATACGCTCAGTAAGTACACCACACTCCCTACCCGGATCAGGCAATTATTTAAAACAGATAAAATTCCAATTAAAACCAGTAAAAATCAATTTACCTTCAAAATCATGTTCAGAGATCACAATCATTGATTGATAGTTTAGTTCATTTCAAAAGAGTTCTTTGGTAAAACTCACAAACGAATCAGAAACTACGGCCGGTATTATTTCGCCACGGGGTCACCGATCAATGCTCATATTTCACATATTCGAACCGGTTCTAAGTCGACAGATCTGCTAGGATCAAACATAGATCTATGTGTCTGTATTATTTCCACGACAGGGTCACAGGTCGACTTTCACACTTCACATTCTATCGTCGATCGGCCTCAGAGGGTCAACGTAGTTATCTGTAAGCTCTTCTCATAAAAATCTTTCAATTTAAACCACATGTTCACAATAATTACCTTGACACACTCACAAACACAACATCTTCTAAATTCACATATTTAAACATCACTTCAACATATAAATTAGTATAATTCAAATTACAAGAGTAGAAATCACATAATCAACCAAATATAGATACCTGAACCTCTTTTAACAAAGTAATAAATTATTCAAATATTAGTCTTAAATATCAAACCATGTAAAGCATATTTTTTTTTTTATATTTTACAAACAAGTAAGGGGAGTATTATACTTACCTTCACTAACTTTTAATCCAAAAATTTAGTTCTTAATCCACCGGCAAGGTGGTGATACCAGAGAGGTGGCCGGAGCCGTACCAGTGAGGTGACGATGCCAGCATGGTGGCCGGAGCCGTACTGGCGAGGTGGCCGGAGCAGAATGAGAGGGGAGAGAGTGAGAGAGCCGTGAGTGATAGAGAGAGAAAACCGAGAGGAGAGAGAGAGATCGTGGTGAGAGGCGTGAGGTTTGAGGAGTTGAGGGTTGGGGTATTTATAGACCCCCGGGAGGTCAGGCGGTACCGTGGTGGGAGGCTGGTACTGTGGCGGTGGGCGGCGGTAATGGACGTGGTCAGGCGGTACTGTGGTGGGAGGCCGGTACCGTGGCGCTGGCAGGCGGTAATGGACATGGTCGGGCAGTAACAGTGGTGCGTGGTACCGTGGTGGTCGGTAGAGGTACCGGCGGTAGAAGGGTGGCGGTGAGGGGAGAGAAGAGAGCGAAGAGAGGAGAAAGCGAGTTACACGGGATTGAGGAGAAAGAGAAAAGAAAAAAAATGTGGAGGTGGGGTTAAATTTGTCCTTTTGTGCTTCTAAGCTTATTATTTCGTTGTCCAATTTTAATATTAACCTGGTTATTTATTTAACAGTCCCCTTTGTAACCCAATCGAAATAATAGCGAGTTTTAACCTAATTTAATTACCCTACGTTTCACATATTGTAATACCGAATCTAATTTAATTAGATTGGGTATTACACCGTCATTGTAGCCAAGGTATTCTCGATCTGAACAGTGTCTAGATAGTACAACTGTACAAGAACTGTTGTGTCCATACTACTGTATCTGCAACCATATCTAGATCAAATATGGCAAGCTCAGTTAGAAGAATGTTGGCAAAACTACCTAGTAGTAGTTCAAATGCCTCTAGAAAAATCAATTCAAAAGATGTTTCAAAAATCATTACAAACCCCAAAGACTTATAAATTGGACTATTTCCAGTGAAAATTTTGAGTCAATTTATTAAATTGGTATATTTGATTTCAAAATGGCTTTTTCATATAAAATACATGAACAATCTATGACTATAGACCAAGAAACTCAAACTTTTCAACTACTTTTAGACATCTCTCTTCAAAAATATATTTCAAAAGGCTTTCATTACGTACACTATGGTCTAGTACAAGTTGCAATTAGACCTTTGTCAAGAATTGTTCATAAACAACCCTTCATGTTAGCAATAAAAGATTTAACTTTTTAAAAATTTTCATACTCTTTATTAGCTATTGTTCAAACTTACATAATGGACCAATTTATTTCCCCAAACATTTTAGTAGACCTTCATGATCCAACAATTTTAAGAATCTTAACACTTGACATTCATATGCCAAAATCGAAATAGAGGAAAATAGAAAGAGTTTTCCTCTTATTTATAGAATCTATTTTAGACTTCTAGGAAGCCAACTTAACCCCAAATGTCTCAAACAATCTCCTCTATTATTAGAAGTTTAAGCTGATCAAGCTGCAACAATTACTCCAAAACGACTTTAAATGGCATGAAATAACCATTTCAGATATTTGGAAAATTAAAAATCCTCAACCACTGAGAAATATTGCAAAAAGACAAGTCCAACAAATTATCAAAGAACCTAATGCTAAAATACCATAAGATTTGGATCTGGAAAGCAAACCATAATAAGCAATACAAGCTCTGCAGAATTTTCAAGACATTCAATCTCATCCATACCATCCTAAAAATATGTTTACAAACCCAGCCACAGCTATAGCATTGCAACAAAATTTGGGGGAATCCACTTAAATCCTCCATAGCTGAACCTGTTTTCCAAAACGAATCATTCTCAAGTCCCTTTTCCCCAACGTCTACCCAAATGAAACCTCCCTCAATAAATGTTCTCATAAAGGAATTCAAAATAAATAAAGAATTTGTAAGCAATAACTTTTGAGTCAGAACAAAATAAGGCCAAACGTTGATAGTTTTATCAAACTTTCAATAAAGAAAAAAGACAGAAAATTAAAGAAATATATTACAAAGAAATTACTAAAATGGCATGAAATTTTCCATTTTTTATGTGGTTTTCAATTTACACATCTAGACACTAAATTTCAAACCCTTTTTTTTTTTTTTCACAAAACTCAATAAATGTCAGCATCACCCCAACAACTAAGTCCCTTACACAGATGGACAAATTATCTAGTCGGTCCATCCTCCCACAAGAAATTTGGTAGTTAATGCTCAAAACCAAGATACTATTGCTACCCCTTTCCGAAAGGGTAGAGATGAAAAATCAGCACCCACACTAAAAGATATCAAAAAATCTATGGGCAAAATAACTATCAAGCTTTAAACCTCAAAACAATACCAGAACAACTAAATACAATCTATAATCATATCTTCATAAAATATATATATATATATATATATAAACAAACAAGTCGATACCAAATTTTCCAAGATACTCTCCACTAAAACAAGAACGTCAACCTCATTAAGTCCATTCTTAAGGGGAATATAACCACCTCTTTTCCAAGCATTTAATCTTCCAAAAATAGAACTTAAACAAATGAGAGACTTTCAAACTAATTTATTAGAAAAAATAAACAAAAAAACTAGAGGAGATTCTCGAGATCCCCCCTTCCTCCTACAAAACCCCCTTTATTCAAACCGTATCTCAATATGCTGAACTAACTTTACAAAATGATTCATCCTCTTGACAACCTACAAATACAAAATATAGAAGAACAATTTAGTACCATACAAGAACAAGAGCCAACATTAAACAAAATAAAGAGCAAGCAATCTTCAAAAGTGGAAAAGCAATCTCATAAAGGCTTATTATCTAAGACCTTCTCTACCAAATATACACTATGACGAGTGCAATCAATTCCCATCCAATTCATACAACGGACAAGCTGCCTATGAATGAAATATAGATGGCTAGTTTGAATATGAGAACTTAAGCACTTTACATCAAATGGCAATGGCAGCTAATGCTTATGAAACACATAATAATTCAAATAAAAATTGTGCAAATTTTATTATTGTAGGATTCATTGGACAACTCAAATATTAATGGGCAAACATATTAAGTGTAATTGATCAAAATGCAATACTGAACCTCACCCACATTGAAAGGGTAATAATAGACCTACAAGATGTTAACTCCCCCTTTTTAGAAATTGAGGTTGAAAATGCAATGGAAACACTAGTTTGGTTAATAGCACTATTCTTTATTAGGAATCCAGCAGAAGAAACGGAATCTTCAAAGATTTTCTTAACAAACCTTAGATGCCCCTCACTTCAAGACTTCCGCGGGTATAAAGATATGTTCATACCCATCTCCTACACCGCAAAGATACAATATTTAGAAGAAAGATTTGTTACTGGACTTCCAAAATTATGTGCTACAAGAATCATGACCAAATTAGAACACCATAGTAGAAGCTTGAACGTTCCTTGGCAAAATATCACTTATGGTCAATTAATCACATTTGTCAAAAAAAAAAAAAAGCTTTAGAATTATGCGAAGACCAAAAACTATGTAATAGTCTCAAAAAGGCTTAAACTAGAAAAGAATTAGGATCTTTCTGTGTCCAGTATAGGATTCAAGATTTCAAAGCTCCCTCAAGAAAATATCAAAAATAATATTTTCCCAAAAAACCTAAATATTTTAGAAAAAAGAAAAAAACAGATACGAGCAACCTCTATCCCCTCAATATTATACAAAGAGAAAATATACCAAAAAAATAAAATCAAGTTCCAGTTTGCTATTAATGTAAAAAAAAAATTGTCATTATGAAAAGGATTGCAAGATGAAAGATGAAACAATAACATCCAAGATGAATTATTGAAAACACAAATGATAAATTTGTTACTTTCGGACTCAAATTTAGAAAATGAAGATTATGTCTTTGAAATTCAAGAAAACTCAGATGATGAAGGATCATCCTCTTCCCAAAGTCAAGGCTTATGCCTATGCAAATATAACACAATTAATATGTTGGGATCACACTTCTTTGATACCAATTGTTGGGTTCACAGTTCTCAAACTATGGTCATAACAAAGGGCACCTATTAGAGCACTCAGCATAGTAGACTCTTCTCACTACCTAAGCCCCCGGACGGAGCATCACACTTCATGACACCTCACGCGCAAGAGTTCCCGAGGTTAGGGTTATTTCTATAAATCTTTTTGCTTTGACTTAATTTTATAAAATATACGCAGCAGAAGAGTTTAGAATTCCTAATTTTAAACCTAAGGTTAATTTAGAATTCCTAATTCCAAATCTACAAATTTAAATTCTTAATTTAAGTCTATATGCCTCTACTCTAATACATTCATAACAGTAGCATGAATATAAAAACAGGCATTATAAGAAAAATTATAAATAAATAGAAAAGAAAAAAACTTAAAAGAAAAGGAAAGAAAGACATACCTATAATTGCTCCAAATAACGAAAACTAGAAATAATAATAAAAGTCCAAGAATGCTGAAAAGATGGGACCCAATGCTCTTTTTCACAATGACCTCGAACCGCCCGAGAGTGAGTTGCGAAAAAATATTAAACTTTGAGGAAAGAAATCAAAGTAAAATTTTCTCTTCCACTAGGTCTCCGAAAGTTAATACTTTTAGAAACCTTTATTTTTTTAATTCTAAATTGAATGCAAAACCTTGAAATAGGTACTTCTATTCATGGTAGGCTACCGGAGCCAAAAAAGCTCAAATTTCCAATGTGGGATTCGCTAAGTACAAAACAAAATGTCCAAATATAAAGTTAAAATGCAGCGTTTGACACACAGCAAAACCTGCTTGCTTTGAGCCTCACACCGTGTGCCACGTGTCAGTGTTTGATTCGCCCACCTAGGTGGGCGTGGATAGCCAACGTGTGACATCCAGTGTCACGTGTTGGTGCCGATTTCAATGCCATGAATAATGACATGATGCACGCTTTTTTTGAATTTTTTCCCCTTTGTTTCCACATGTAAAAATTCATCTTATGAATTTTAATTTTCAAAATTATTTTATTTTAAATTTTTAACTTTTATTCATCTCATGAATAATGGTTGGCTAATGTGAATTTACTCATTTCATGAATAAATAATTTATCTCATGAATTCTTTAATATTTTTTCTAATAGTAATAAATATAGAAGTTTGCGTAGGGACCTTAGAGACAATTTAAATCTAGCTCCAAATGGATTAAATTAACTATTTTATGATTGAATTACCATTTAATGAGAATTAATTCCACTAAATAAATCTCACTACGCTCTAGACTTAAATTATTTATTCGATATTTCCCAAATAGATTGCATTGATGACAACCCCTCCCCTAGATGTCCATGATGATAAATAAATATAACTACTAACATTATCCTTTTCATGGCTTCTCTATTAGTTACTGACTCGCCCTTTACTTAATAATTCATTTATACTCGAACATATTCATAGTATAAATTTCAAATGTCAAACACTTGCAATACTTTGGCCAAAGATTCCGAACTATTCAAATACTTGCGAATAAACCAAGGGGACATTTATACCTCATAAGAGATCATAGATTCCATATTGAATGCATAATTGTTTGTGGTGTTTAGTGGGTGATTGGGAAGAAGCTAAACTCAAGCTACTTAAAAATTATCGAAGTCTCCATTATTCCTTGGTTTTTCTTGTCCTTCTTTCTTTCTTTATTTTCTCTTTTTATAGTAGTAGGATGATGCTTAAGTGTTGGACAAGTGTTCCCTTTTTGCTTATAATTTAGTTCTCTTTTTTATGTTTTAAATGTGTCTTAACAGAAGTAAAAGTGGATGAGTTATACTGTTTTGTACCTATATGGGCGAATTGCATTGATTTTTCACCTATTGGGCGAATTATGTTGTTCTTTACCCTTATTAGGTGAATTGTGTTGATTTTTACCCGTACTGGGCGAATTATGTTGATTCTTCTCCTAATGGACGAATTGTGTTTTTTTTACCTCTATTGGACGAATTATGTTGATTTTTACCTTTACTGGGCTAAATGTGTTGATTTTTACACCTATTGGGCAAATCATGTTGTTTTTTTGTCCTTACTAGGCGAATTGTGTTAGTTTTTCTTCTACCGGGCGAATTGTGTGGTTTTTTCCCTCATAGTGGGCGAACTGTGTTGTTCTTTCTCCTACTGGGCGAATTGTATTTTTTTTTATCCCTACTAGACGAATTGTGTTGGTTTATACCCGTACTAGGCAAATTTATATTGATTTTTTTTTGTTATTGGGCGAATTGTATTGTTTTTTCTCCTAATGGGTAAGGGGCGAATTGTGTTGTTTTTTTACCATTATTGGGTGAAGTATGTTGATTTTTCTCATACTGGGTGAATTTTGTTTTTCTTTACACCTGCTGGGTGAATTGTGTTGATTTTTACCCCCCATTGAGCGAATTGCACTGTATTTTACCCCTACTGGATGAATTGTGCTGATTTTAGCCCTACTAGGTGAATTATGTTGATTTTTCTCCTACTGGGCGAGTTGTGTTGTTCTTGACCCCTACTGGGCAAATTGTGTTGATCTTTACCCTTACTTGGCGAATTATGTTGATTTTTACTCCCACTGGGCGAATTGTGTTGTTTTTCACCTCTACTGGGCGAATTGCATCAATTTTTAGTTTTTTTTTTTGAATTACAAACATATTAGCTCCCCTACTTTTTAAACAAAATTTGTTCTTTTTGTTTGGAAAGTGTCAACCTAGTATTGTTCCCTTTCTTTTTTCTGTAAGTACCCCTCTTCGAGTATGATAATTTTCTTTGATTTGTAAGTTATTTATGTTCCTCTCTCTTTTATAAACATCACTTTGGAATATGATAATTTGTCTCTTATTCCCAATCTTCTTACTTATAACATTTAAGATGGAAATATTTTTGGAAGATATTCTGTTTCTAATACTCTCGTGGTTGTCTGTTAAGGTCCTAAATCGATGTCATGCAATTTCTCAATTTTGTCATCAGCTTTTCTAACGGGAAAGTTTTGATAAGGATCAAACCATGAACTGCTTCCAACGTCCAGCAGATAATGTGCTTATCTTGAATGGGTATCGATCTCCCTTTGGCGAACACATAGAGATGCATTCGTTACACCTACCATTTTTGGTGCCTTGTCTCACTCTCGGGTCTTTGTATTTTTTGATGGAGGACAAGGAAATCATGGGGGTGAGTAACAGATTAGTCTTATGTCGGGGCATCCCTTTTATGGGCCTATGGGCTTATCTGTGTGTATCCCAACTATTAGAATGTATCTTCCCTTCTCCTTCCCTAAAGAATTACGCTATCTGAGTATAATGTTGTGATTGTGTGTTCTGAAGATGCTTCTTGTTACCCTTTTAATTGTCATATTTTTGTGTTTGCTCTTAGTCTTGAAGCCAATTTGAGAAGCGACTTTTGGGCTGAAGGAGATTGGTATTCGGTTTTTTACTTTGATCGTGGTATCTGGCGTTATCAGGATGATGTTAATATAGGTGGGGATACAATAGATTTTACTCATCCGGTGTTTTGTGACAGAGTACTGCACCTTTTATCAGAGCGTAGTGATTACTTTACTCCATACTCCCCGTATTTTTATCGGTATATAGTGTCATGGGGTATAAGGGAGGACTCTGCTACACTCTTGTTCCTTCCTTCGAATATTCCTGACGAAGTCGTTCGTAGTCAAAGTTTAGGAATTTTTCGTTGGCAAGGACATCTTTGTTTGGCCGCGTTGCATGGCTTGGCTCTTTCCTTGTGGAGTCTTTCAGATCGGAGAGATTCAAATACGCGGTTTTTGGTTTGAAACATTTTCTCTAATAGTGTGCGGAAATGTTGGTGTGACAAGTTTTACAGTGATGGATTCTCTCATAATCTTTTCTACTGAGTTTAAAGTTTATAGCTATGCTTTTTTTGGACCTCATCACGGGGCACTTCGAGTCATATGTCTGCATGGGTATGAGGAGTGGGTGCGTTTGTACGCATATTGGAGTTCACTCCATCCTTGTGGTGCTCCAATTTATGCTTGTAGGATACTTTATGACTAGGGTGTATACTAAACTTGGTCTGTGTAAGTTCACTTGTAATTTCTTTGTTTAAGCGTGTTGTTACTGTTTTATTTTGATGACCTCCTGTGTATACCGAAGATAGGTGGTCGTAGATAAATAATTGTGTACTTTGTTGTGGTTAGTCCTGAGCTATCGGACGAGCTTGTCCTAGGTATGTTATATGTTATGTAAACATGTTTATACTATTGTGGCTTTTGTGAATGAAAGATAGTGTTTTGGGCGTGCTATGAAGGGGATGAAGCAAGTGAATTATATGAATTAGGAGTACACAATTGGTGATAATTTTTACTTGGGTACTTACTTGGGCTGTTCTTTTGTTTACTCCCCGTAGCAAGTAACTTGGTTACAGATTCCGAATAATTCTTAATGTGTGAGATTATCCATAACTTCAATTTTTATATTAGTAAGCGTTTTACGTAGCTCACAGAGTGAAAAATTATTTTCTATTTTAATTATTTATATCTCCTATTTTTACACGGGTTCAGGTTTAACATCGCCCCCAATGTGTAAAATAAAATTATTTATAATTTCAATTACTTATGTCTTCCATTTTTGTACTGGTGGGCATTTAATGTAGCCCACAGTGTATAAAATTATTTATAATTTTAATAACTTATATTTTCCATTTTTACACTGGTAGGAGTTTAATGTAGCCCCCAGTGTATAAAATTATTTATAATTTCAGTCACTTATATCTCCCGTTTTTACACTGGTGGGCGTTTAACGTAGCCCCCAATGTATAAAATTATTTATAATGAAGGTCCAAATAGCAACCTAAGAGGGGGCGAATTAGGTTCCTCAGTGGTAATTGAAAATTTAAATTTATGAACCAAAAATTTAATTAAAAGCTAAATAATAAATGTCAAATGAAAAATAAAAAAGATAAAGACAAAAATAAAAGGGACACACAAAGATTTTTATAGTGGTTCACTTCCAAACCGGAAGCTAGTCCACTTCTCAAGTGACTACTATTAGTCACTTGAGCCTTTAATTAAGCACGATGATCGTTTTTAAAAATAGGTCAGGATTCAGTCTTTACAACCGGTCTTTTTGTACGTAGGCTCAAGACCAACCTTTTACAACTGATCCTTTTATAATCGTAGGCTCAGGATCCAACCTTTACAATGCAACAAATTTGAATAAAGTAATGAAAGAATTAAAGCACTCAAATTCTTCACTCTTTCAAGAGTGAATTGACACTTGATCAAGGTTAACCAAAGCTAAGAATATGCCAATTAAGCTCAATGATCAACAATAAAAGAACAAGTGATGCTCAAATAAAAACGTTAAACAAACTTAAAATCAAACCGTTAAAGTACAAGAATGTAAAAGAACTTTTATTAAAGAAATCATAGAGAGTGTTGGATTTTGAATAAAGCATTCAAGCCCTATTTATAGGCAAAAGAGGCCAATAAGACGTTTAAAAAAGTTGGGAAAAGGCTTTGGAAAAAAATCAAGTCAAAAGTAGCCGTTTTGAGCTTTTTTAGTCTGTGTGTCGACACACAAGGGCTGTGTGTCAACACACAGAACCTCTTGGTGGCTAATGTAAGCCTGTGTGTCGGCACATACCATTTGTGTGTTGCCACTAAGCCTACCTGGGTAAATTTACACGTTTTAATCAATTCGATTGATTGGTGAGATACTTTTATCACATTCCCTAAGCTCAAAAATTGATTGATTAATTGCTATATTTATTCAATTATTTTGAATTTATTTCCCACTTAACTTTGATCATAAAAATGATTGGTTCCATAAATCAAGCTAAATCATCACCCATTAAAATTTTATCTTCATTTGATTTGATCATACTTTTCAAAGTACCAATCTTAAAAAATGTTTAAATTGATAAGCTAGATTGGTTTTATTTTGACTTTAATATTTTTCAAATAAAATTTGATAAATCAACGTTCTAAAATATTTTTAAAAAATATTTTGTAAGAGCATCACATATCAATATTGAGACTTGGACTCAATTGATATATACCGATCCTAAGTCCTAGACAATAAAAATAAATAACTTTAGGATGCTCAGACTCGGATCACGCTCTCTTCAATTTGGATGAATCTTCTCTTCGGCTTTTATCTCTTTTCATCTTGATTTATCATCTTTTGGAAAGCTTCGCATCCATGATTAATCTTGATGTTCCTAGCTTTCTTATAAGTCACTTAAAAACAACATTCGAACAAAATTAAATCCCATGACTCACTAAATGGTTGCAATCATCAAAATTACAATAATATCGGCTTTAGGGCCAACAATCTCCCCCTTTTTGATGATGACAAATATTTGGTATTTTTTCTTGGAAATGTGAAGGTTAAAGTACATATTTTACCATAAAAGTATTCACTTATTGAAGCATACACATGACTATGAACTTATGGAGCAATGTATACCATGATTAAGGTTCAAACTCAATTGCTTCCCCTAAGTTGATGTATTTTAGGGATCATTTTTGACATTTCTCAATGAAGCACATAACTAAACCTCTAGGTGAAGAAATATTTTGCAACATTAGAAGTAAAATTGGCATGTGTAATCTATCATCTTGACCTTGATTGCATACATAAGTCATTTGCATTTAATATTGAGTTCTAATACTTATCATAAAAGAGCTCCAATGGACCAAGTATTCTTATCCAATTCATGGATATAGGAACTTGGACCAATTTTTAAAAATGTTGTTGAAGATGAATGAAGAGGGGTTAAGATTGGGAAGTGAAATTTTCTTTGTGTGTTGACACACACTATCTGTGTATCGACACAAACATGTAGAGCAGCGGTACTGCTTGTCTGTGTGTCGACACACAGAAGACAGAGCTGCGCTCTGTTTCTCTGTGTTTTTTTTTTTTTAATATTTTTAAAAATTGGTCCAAGTTCCTATATCCATGAATTGGATAAGAATACTTGGTCTATTGGAGCTCTTTTATGATGAGTATTAAACCTCAATCAAGCACATAACTATGTAGGAATATTACATACCAATTTTTCTCCCCCTTTGTCATTAACAAGAAGCACAAGATGAGGGATAGAAATTGTCAGCATGAGCATAAATAAGCACAAGAATGAATCATAACATTGCAACACTTAAAGTATAGTGTTTGTACAATAACGACAATGTAGCTCCAAAATTATTAATTTTTTTTTAAAGAGGAAAGGAGGCTAAATCTAAGGAGTAGGGGGTCTTTGTTTGCATGCAAGAAAGTCGTAACTCTTTTGAAAGGTGGATCGTGTTTCTTGTTGAAACTCTTCAATAGTGGATCGTAGGGTGGACTATTGTGCTTGAATGGAAGACATTTATTCTTCTAAACAAGTAAATAGGTCGTCTACACTCCTTTTCGGAGATCCTGGTTGAGGTTCATACTCATTAACTTCATCTCCCCTATCAAAATTTTCCTCTTCCTCTTCCTCGTCTTGAATTTCATCTATTTCTTCTATCCTCCTAACTCCTTTTTGCTTTTTTACCCATTCATGATTTTTGAATTCGAAACCCATCTTCCTCAAAGATGTCTCAACAGAGTCATCGTGATAGGAAATGGGGTTTTTAAAATATGAGTGAGTTAAGGTGCGTTGAAAAATACGGGTAAGAGGCATGCCATATGTGGAATTAGTCTTTCTAAAATGAATATGGAACATGAATTTTAAGACTAAGTCCCTTAGATTGATCTTGTTGCCGTTTAGGAGTCGAGATAGTAGGAATAGGTGTAGGTTTGAGACCGAGTCGTAGCCACCCGATCTTGGAGTGATGTTCATACAAATTAATTTGTGGGCAAACTTAAGAACCGCTCCTCGATCATTTGAGTTAGGCCTTGTTGGTTTGGAAATTGGTATAGCACCCCAAACTTGTCTAAGTAGGGAGTGTCGGACAGGTTCAGAGAGCGGGAATTGGTGGAGGTCTTTGGGAAAATGAAAGTCATCCTCTTTATTAAAATTAAAACCAAGCAAATCATTTATATAAGCAGCAGTAAGTTTGATTTCTTGACTTGAATTAACAAAGGATAGTTCTAAAGGAGTAGTTTTAGAAATTTTTAAGTTGAAATAAAATTCTCTTACTAATTCCGAATATACCGGTTCCTTTATAGACCAAATTTCAGTCCAACCTACTCCTTCAAACAGAGAAAATAATTCTCCCAAGTTATGAGTCCTAATCCAAATCCAGTCAAAGAATCTACCAAATAATACCTCCTTGTCGAGGAAGGGGTTAGAGGAATTTACCGAGCTAGGGCCCCGAGAAGAAGAAGCCCCTTCATTGTGTCCAGATCTCTTCTTGGTAGTGGTTTTGCGACCCATTGATGAGTAAATTTGAGGAGATTTGGAAAAAAAGAGGAAAAATCAAAGGGAAAATTAAAAAATCGGAGGTTGGTTAGGGTTTTTTGAAAAAGAAATGAGTTTGTGAAAGAAAATGAAATGGTAGTGAAAGTAGAGTATTTTTAACTTGTAAAATGAAGAAAAGGGAAGAAAAACCAACAAATATGAGCAAAAGTTGTGTGGGTTGCGGGTTTGTGGAAAAGATGAGTTTTTGACAAAAATTGAAGGTTTTGATGTTGAAATGTAGTTGGAAACTTGATTTCTAGTAAAAATTTGGAAGAAATTTGAAGCAAAATGATGGTTTTTGGAGAAAATTTGAAGGAAAAGTGTTAGAGTTTGAGAGAGAGAGTGCGTGTTGAAGATGAATGAAGAGGGGGCTAAGATTGGGAAGTGAAAGAAAAAAAAGGTTTTTTTTTCCTTTGTGTGTCAACACACAGATGCAAGCAGCAGTACTGCTGCTCAGTGTGTCGACACACAGAAGATCGAACTGCGCTCTGCTTTTCTGTGTGTTTTTTTTAATATTATTAAAAATTGGTCCAAGTTCCTATATCCATGAATTGGATAAGAATACTTAGTCCATTGGAGCTCTTTTATGATGAGTATTAAAACTCAATATTAAATGCAAATGACTCATGTATGCAATCGAGGTCAAGATGATCGATTACACATGCCAATTTTACTTCTAATGCTGCAAAAGATTTTTTCACCTAGAGGTTTAGTAAAAATGTCCGCTAATTGGTCATTGGTGGGAACAAATTTTACAATGACATCTCCTTTGAGTACATGATCACAAATAAAATAATGTCGAACCTCATTATGCTTTGTTCTTGAATGTTAAGCCGGGTTTTTAGTTAGGCATATAGCACTAGTGTTATTATATATTATGGGAGCATGGTTAATATGAATGCCATAGTCAATTAATTGGTGCATTAACCATAACATTTGAGCGCAACAACAACCACATGCAACATATTCGGCATAAAGCAACATAATTTTGCTTTTTGCTAAACCATGATGCCAAAGCGTGACCAAGGAATTTACAAGTACCACTAGTCGATTTTCGGTCCACTTTGTATCCGGCAAAATCTGCATCACTATATCCAACAAGATCAAAGAAATCATATTTAGGGTAAAATATGCCTAAAGTAGGAGTACCAACTAGGTATCGAAATATTTTTTTCACGGCACATAGATGAGATTCCTTGGGATATGCTTGAAATTTAGCACATAAACATACATTGAACAGTATATCAGGTCTACTAGTGGTAAGGTAAAGAAGGGATCCGATCATACCTTGATATAGCTTTTGGTCCAACGTTTTACCTTTTTCATCCATATCTAACTTAAGAGTTGAGCTCACTGGTGTTGCTATTGCCTTGGAATTTTCTATGCTAAATTTCTTGAGCATTTCCTTTATGTACTTGGCTTGGTTGATGAAAATTCCTTCCTTGCCTTGCTTGATTTGTAATCCAAGGAAGTAGTTGAGTTCTTCCATCATACTCATTTTGAATTTCCTACTCATAAAATTTGCAAATTCGTCACAAAAAGATGGATTTGTAGCACCAAACACTATATCATCAACATAAATTTGTACGATAAGAATGTCATGTTTAGAGTGTTTAAGAAAAAGTGTGATGTCAACTTTTCGTCTTGAAAATCCATTTTGCATTAAAAAGGAACTAAATCTCTCATACCAAGCTCTAGGGGCTTGTTTCAATCCATAGAGTGCCTTTTTGAGTTTGAAAACATGATTGGGAAATTTGTCATCCTCAAATCTGGGCGGTTGTTCAACATAAACCTCTTCTTTAATAAGACCATTTAAAAATGCACTTTTAACATTCATTTGAAAAAGTTTGAAATCTTTAAGTGAAGCAAATGCACATAAGAGTCTAATAGCTTTTAGCCTAGCAACGGGAGCTAATGTTTCCTCATAGTCTATACCTTCTTCTTGGTTATAGCTTTTAGCTACCAACCTTGCCTTATTTCTTACCACGTTACCTTCCTCATCCTTCTTGTTGCAGCAGACCCACTTGGTACCTATGACTTGATGATCTTGGGGTCTATCTACAAGTTCCCATATATCACTTCTCTTGAATTGGTTGAGCTTTTCCTCCATTGCCATTATCCAATTTGTGTCATTAAGAGCTTCTTTTATGTTCTTAGGTTCTTCAAGAGCGATGAATGCGGCTAAATGACAATATTCAGTTAATACATGCCTAGGTTTTACACCTTGAGAGGGATCACCAATGATTTGACTTGTTAGGTGATCCTTCAAGTATTTCCAATCTCGTGGTATGTTTTCCTCTTTGGATTCTACATTTTGGTTATCTCCTATTGATTCATTCATTTGAGCATTAGATATAACCTTTTCTTGCTCATTGGATAAGTGTTTAATGTTCATTGGTTTGATTATTATATCATTGTCGTCACAAGGAGTTCTAGAGGTTAAGACATTAATTTCATCAAAAACTACTTGTATAGACTCTTCTACAACCTTTGTCTTTTTATTATAGACTTTATATGCTTTGCTTGTTAAAGAGTATCCAATGAAAATACCTTCATCAACTCGTGAATCAAAGTTTCCAATATTTGCTTTGCCATTGTTGTGAACAAAGCATTTGCACCCAAAAGGTTTAAAATATCAAATGTTTGGCTTTCTATCTTTATAAAGTTCATATGGTGTTTTTTTTAAAATTGGTCTTATTAAAGCTCGATTTAAATTATAGCAAGTGGTGTTGATGGCTTCGGCCCAAAAAGATTTAGGCAAGTTATTTTCACAAATTATTGTTCTTGCCATTTCTTCAATTTCAACCACTCCATTTTGTTGAGGAATTCGAGGTGCCAAAAAATTGTGATTAATTCCAAAGTAATCACAATAAATTTCAAAATTATCATTTTCAAATTTCCTTCCATAATCGCTTCTAAACCAAACAATTTTCAAATCGTTTTCATTTTGTACCTTTTTACAAATTTTTTTAAATTTATCAAATGCTTTACTCTTATGAGAAAGGAATATGACCCAAGTAAAGCGGGGGTAATTATCAACAATTACAAGTCCATATCGCTTTCCACCAAGGCTCAAATGACGAGTAGGACCAAACAAGTCTATATGTAAGAGTTCAGGATGCCTTGATGTTGAAACTACATTTTTGGGTTTGAATGACGATCTGGTTTGTTCGCCATATTGACATGCATCACAAATATGATTTTTTTTCAAATTTTAGCTTTGGTGAACCTCTAACAAGATCATTTTTTGAAAGTTTTGAAATTAAATCTATACTAGCATGTCCAAATCTTCAATGCCAAATCCAAGGATCATTTTCATCCAAGACACTAAAACATTTTAATGAGTCTACACAATCAAGATCAATCATATTTTCATTTGAAGCATGTTTAGCATGTTTAACTATACATCTAGATGATTAAAGGTTCACCCAATAACCTTTATCACATAACTGACTAATGCTTAGCAAGTTGTGCTTAAGACCCACACGTAAGACATCTTCAATGCAAGGAGAATAATTTGAAGCAATATTACCGATATCGATTATTTTTCCTTTCTTATTGTCCCCAAAGGTGACATTTCCTTTTCTTGGCATTAGTAAAGTGAACTTGGATTTATTTCTGGTCATGTGTCTTGAGCAACTACTATCCAAGCACTACTTTTGTTTTTTGCTTTGGATTTTCATGCACACCTATCACAATTTAGACACTTTTCGGTACCCAAATTTTCTTAGGTCCTTTGTTGTTAGCCTTGTCATTTGGTGGTCGAGATCCTTTTGGGACCCAAACCATCTTTGTCTTTTTTGAATTTCTTTTGAAAGAATATTAGTAAATGATGTGCCCATGGTCAGCACAATAGTTGCACCTTACCGAGTTTGTTGAAGGTGATGAGGCTTTGACAAAAAGAACATTCAGATTTTTCTTTTGGATATTTCCATTAGAGCCTATTCCTTCTTTGTTATAAATTGACTTTTGAGATACAAAAAGTTTGTCAAGTGTTTCTTAACCTTTATAAAATTTGCTTGATATTTTCGAAAGTTCTTCCATTTTCTCTTTCAAAGACTCATTTTCTTTTAAAAGTGATTTGTCTTCCTTCGATATTCCTTTCTTCCAAGGATTTCTTTTCATTTGTTAATTTAATAATCTCATTATTTAAAGACTCGTTCTTTTTCATTAGGGATTCATTTAAAAGTTCAAGCACTAAATGTTGTTTTGAATCCTTTTCCAATCCTGTCTTTTTAAAACTTTACAAAAGTATTGTATTGTTTTTTCAATTTTTTATATTTCTCATATAACTCTTGAAAACCAAAGTTCATCATAAGGCATATCGTTTACCACATCCTCTTCAACGCTATCGTCAATAGCCATGAGACAAAAGTTAACTACTTCCTGTTCACTTTCTTCATTGGAGTCATCGTCGCTATCTCCCTAAGCCGCAAAAGCTTTCTTCCGTTCTTCCTTTTTGTCTTTCTTTTTGAGTTTGTTGAAGAACTTCTTATTTTTTGGCCTGGGACAATCTCTTTTAAGATGTCCAACTTCTCCACACTTATAGCAAGTCGGTTCATCTTTGGAGGAAGATGAACTCTTTTTGAAGTTCTTCTTTAATCTTTTTTTTCAAGACGTTTGTAAAATCTTTTTGCTAACATAACAACTTCATCATCACTTTCATCACTTTCGTTACTTAGAGATGATTTAAATGATACGTCTTTGTTTTTCCTCTTCTTTAAACTCTTCCATGTCAATCTCATGGGTCATGAGATTTCTAATTAGTTGATCAAGTTTATAAGTAGAGAGGTTATGAGCTTCCCAAATAGCAGTAACCTTGCATTGCCATGAAATATGGAGACATCGAAGAATTTTACTGACTTGCTCTTTATTTAAATACATTTTTTCAAGAGCTTGGAATTTATTAGTAATATATTAAAATCTAGTGTACATCTCTTTTATTGATTCCTCCGGTTTCATTTTGAAAAGTTCGTAAGCTCTTACAAACATATCTATTTTAGAAGATTTAACTTGATCCGTACCTTCATAGGTGACCTCATGCTTGTCCCAAATTTCTTTTTCCGATTGATAATCAGACACATAGTTAAAGATATTTGGGGCAATAGCACATAAAAATGGATAATGAGCTTTTGCATTTTTTGCAAGTTTTTCTTTGTCATCTTACATAGGCTCATTTTCTTCTTTTTCAATTGTTTTCTCACCTTATTTCTTTGAGGGTACATAATCACTATTTTTTTGTAATAAGCCATTGGTCGAAATCAATGGATGTAATACAAAATCTCATTCTTAGCTTCCAATAGGGAAACTTTTCCCCATCAAAAAGAGGAGGCTTGTTGGTTGATTGATCCAACCTTTACAATGCAACAAATTTGAATAAAGCAATGGCAGAATTAAAGCACCGAAATTCTTCACTCTTTCAAGAGTGAATTGACACTTGATCAAGCTTAGCCAAAGCTAAGAATATGCCAATAAAGCTCAAAGATCAACAGTAAGAGAACAAGTGATGCCCTAATAAAAGTTTTAAACAAAACTTATAAACAAACCTTTAAAGTGCAAATATGTAAGAGAACTTTTTATCAAAGAATGCTTATAGAGTATTGGATGATTTGAACCAAAGCATTCAAGCCCTTTTTATAGGCAAAAGAGTGCCAATAAAATGTTCAAAAAAGTTGGGAAAAGGTTTTGGAAAGAAATCAAGTCAAAAGTAGCCGTTTTTAGCTTTTTAAGTATGTGTGTCGACGTACAAGGGCAGTGTGTCCACACACAGCAGCTCTTGGTGGCTACTTTAAGCCTGTGTGTCGACACATACCATCTGTGTGTCGACACTTAGCCTACTTGGGTGCATTTATACGTTTTAATCAATTTACTTGTTGGTGGGATACTTTTGTCACATTCCCTAAGTTAAAAAATTGATTGATTGATTGCTATATTTGTTCTATATTTTTTAATTTATTTTCCACTTAACTTTGATCATAAAAATGATTGGTTCCATAATTTATCTTTATTTGATTTGATCATAATTTTCAAAGTACCAATCTTAAAAAATATTTTAATTTATGAGCTAGATTGGTTTAATTTTGACTTGAATATTTTTTAAATAAAATTTATAAACCAACTTTCTAAAATATTTTTCAAAAATATTTTTGTAAGAGCATCATATATCAATATTGAGACTCGGACTCAATTGATATATCCTGATCCTAAGTCCTAGACAATTAAAATAAATAACTTTAGGATGCTCGGACTTGGATCACGTTCTCTTCAATTTGGATGGATCTTCTCTTCAGCATTTATCTCTTTTCCTCTTGATTTATCATCTTTTGGAAAGCTTCGTATCCATGATTAATCTTGATGTTCCTAGCTTTCTTGTAAGTCACTTAAAAACAAGATTAGAACAATTTAAGTCCCATAACTCACTAAATGGTTGTTATCATCAAAATTATAATCATATTAGCTTTAGGGCCAATAATCGCCCCTTTTTTTACGATGACAAACATTTGGTATTTTCTCTTGGAAATGTGAAAGTTGAAGTATAGATTTTACCTTAAAAGTATTCACTTATTGAAGCATGCACATGACTATGAACTTATGGAGCAATGTATATCATGATTCGGGTTCGAACTCAATTGCTCCCCCTAAGTTGATGCATTTTAGGGATCATTTTTAACATTTCTCAATCAAGCACATAGCTAAATCTTTAGGTGAAGAAATCTTTGCAACATTAGAAGTAAAATTGGCATGTGTAATCTATCATCTTGACCTTGATTGCATACATGAGTCATTTGCATTTAATATTGAGTTTTAATACTCATCATAAAAATGCCCCAATGGACCAAATATTCTTATCAAATTCATGGATATAGGAACTTGGACCAATTTTTAAAAATATTGTTGAAGATGAATGAAGAGGGGTTAAGATTGGGAAGTGAAAGAAAAAAAAAGGTTCTTTTTTTTTTTTTTTTCCTTTGTGTGTCGACACACAGATGCAGAGCAGCGGTACTGCTGCTCTGTGTGTCGACACACAAAAGATAGAACTGGGCTCTGTTTCTCTGTGATTTTTTTTTTTAAATTGGCCCAAGTTTCTATATCCAGAAATTTGATAAGAATACTTGGTCCATTAGAGCTCTTTTATGATGAGTATTAAAACTCAATTAAGCATATAACTATGTGTGAATATTACACACCAATTTTTCTCCTCCTTTGTCATCAACAAAAAGCACAAGATGAGGGATGGAAAATATCAGCACGAGCATAAATAAACACAAGGATGAATCATAACATTGCAACAGTTAAAGTATAGTGTTTGTACAATAACGACAATGTAGCTCCAAAATTATTATTATTTGTTTAAAGAGGAAAAGAAAAGAAATATAAGGAGTAGGGGGTCTTTGTCTGTATGCAAGAAAGTGGAAAAGCTTTTGAAAGGTGGATTGTGTTTCTTGTCGAAACTCTTCAATAGTGGATTGTGAGGTGGAATGTTGTGCTTGAGTGGAAGACATTTGTTCTTCTAAACAAGTAAGTAGGTCAACTGCACTCCTTTTCGGAGATCCCGATTGAGGTTCATCCTCGTTAGCTTCATCTCCCCTATCAAAATTTTCCTCTCCCTCTTCCTCTTCCTCGTCTCGAATTTCATCTATTTCTTCTATCCTCCTAACTCCTTTTTGCTTATTTACCCATTCATGATTTTTGAATTCGAGACCCATCTTTCTCAAAGATGTCTCAATAGAGGCATCGTGATAGGAAATGGGGTTTTTAAAATATGAGCGGGTTAAGGTGTGTTGAAAAATATAGGTAAGAAGCATGCCATATGCGGGATTAGTCTTTTTAGAGTGAATATGGAACATGAATTTTAAGACTAAGTACCCTAGATTGATCTTGTTTCCGTTTAGGAGTCGAGACAGTAGGAATAGGTGTAGGTTTGAGACTGAGTCGTAACCACCCGATCTTTGAGTAATGTTCATACAAATTAATTTATGGGCTAATTTAAGAACCACTCCTAGATCATTTGAGTTAGGCCTTGTTAGTTTGGAAATTGGTATATCACCCCAAGCTTATCTAAGTAGGGGGTGTTGGACAGGTTCGGGGAGCGGGAATCAGTGGAGCTCTTTGGAAATATTAAAGTCATCCTCTATATTAAAATTAAAACCAAGCAAATCATTTATATAAGCAACAATAAGTTTGATTTTTTGACCTGAAAGAACAGAGGATAGTTCTAAAGGAGTAGTTTTAGAAATATTTAAGTTGAAATAAAATTCTCTTACTAATTCTGGATATACCGGTTCCTTTATAGAGCAAATTTCAGTCCAACCTACTTCTTCAAATGGAGAAAATAATTCTCCGAAGTTATGAGTCCTAATCCAAGTCCAGTGATTGAATCTACCAAATAATACCTCCTTGTTGAGGAAGGGGTTAGAGGAATTTACTGAGCTAGAACTCCGAGAAAAAGAAGCCCCTTAAGTGTGTCCAGATCTCTTCTTGGTAGTGATTTTGCAATCCATTGATGACTAACTCTGAGGAGATTTGGAAGAAAAGATGAAAAATCGAAGGGAAAATAAAAAAAAAATTGGAGGTTGGTTAGGGTTTTCTGAGAAAGAAATGAGTTTGTGAAAGAAAAAGAAATGGTAGTGAAAGTAGCGTGTTTTTAACTTGAAAAATGAAGAAAAGGGAATAAAAACCAACAAATATGAGCAAAAGTTGTGTGGGTTGCGGGTTTGGGTTAGGGTTTGTGGAAAAGATACCAATACCTTTTTCGTTTCTTATTGTTGCCAAAGGTGACATTTCCTTTTCTTGGCATTGGTAAAGTGAACTTGGATTTATCTCCGGTCATGTGTCTTTAGCAACCACTATCCAAGTACCGCTTTTGTTTTTTGCTTTGAATTTTCATACACACCTATCGCAATTCAGACACTTTTAGGTACCCAAATTTTCTTGGGCCCTTTGTTGTTAGCCTTGTCATTTGGTGGTCGAGATCTTTTTGCGACCCAAATCATCTTTGTCTTTCTAAAATTTCTTAACATCGGTAAATAATGTGTCTATGGTCACCACAATAGTTGCACCTTACAGAGTTTGTTGAAGGTGATGGGGCTTTAATAAAAAGAACATTCAAAATTTTCTTTTGGACATTTTCATTATAACCTATTCCTTCTTTGTTATAAATTGGCTTTTGAGATGTAAGAATTTTTTCGAGTGTTTCTTGACTTTTATAAAATTTGCTTGATATTTTCGAAAGTTCTTCCATTTTCTTTTTCAAAGACTCATTTTCTTTTAAAAGTGATTTGTCTTCCTCTGATTTTCCTTTCTCATTTTCCTTTAAAGTATGAAGTGTTTCTTCAAAGGATTTCTTTTCATTTGTTAGTTTAATTGTCTCATTATTTAAAGACTCGTTCTTTTTCTTTAGGGATTCGTTTTCAAGTTCAAGCATTAAACGTTGTTTTGAATCCTTTTCCAATCTCATCTTTTCAAACCTTTTACAAAAGTATTGTGTTGTTTTTTCAATTTTTTATATTTCTCATATAACTCTTGACAACCAACCACAAGTTCATCATAAGGTAGATCGTTTACCTCATCCTTCAATGCTATCGTCTTCAATAGCCACGAGACAAAAGTTAGCTAGTTCTTCTTCACTTTCTTTATTGGAGTCATCGTCTCTATCTCCCCAAGCTGCAAAAGCATTATTCCATTCTTCCTTTTTGTCTTTCTTTTTGAGTTTGTTGAAGAATTTCTTATTTTTTGGCTTGAGACAGTCTCTTTTAAGATGTCTGACTTCTCCACACTCATAGCAAGTTGGTTCATCTTTGGAGGAAGATGAACCCTTTTTGAGGTTTTTCTTAAATCTTTTCTTTTCAAGATATTTGTAAAATCTTTTTGCTAACATAACAACTTCATCATCACTTTCGTCACTTAGAGATGGTTTAAATGCTATGTCTTTGCTTTTCTTTTGCTTTTCCTCTTCTTTAAACTCTTCCATGTCAATCTCATGGGTCATTAGATTTCCAATTAGTTGATCAAGTTTATAAGTAGAGAGGTTATGAGCTTCCCAAATAGCAGTAACCTTGCGTTTCCATGAAATAGGGAGACATCAAAGAATTTTACTAACTTGCTCCTCATTTGAATACATTTTTCTAAGAGCTTGGAGTTTGTTAGTAGTATCCAAAAATCTAGTGTACATCTCTTTTATTGATTCCTTCGGTTTCATTTTGAAAAGTTCGTAAGCTCTTACCAACATATTTATTTTAGAAGATTTAACTTGATCCGTACCTTCATAGGTGACCTCTGGCCTGTCCCAAATTTATTTTGCCGATTAACAGCCGGACTCATGGTTAAAGACATTTGGGGCAATAGCACATAAGAGTTTTCCTTTGTCCTCTTGCATAAGCTCATTTTCTTCTTTTTCAATAGTTTCCTCACCTTGTTTCTTTGAGCGTACGTAATTACCATCTTTTGTAATAAGCCATAAGTCGAAATCAATGGATGTAATATAAAGTCTCATTCTTAGCTTCCAATAGGGAAAATTTTTCCCATCAAAAAAAGGAGGCTTGTTTGTCGATTGACCCTCGGCTAAGATTGGAGTGAAAGTTGCCATATGATCACTCTAAGGTTGTTAGACCAAAAAAGAATAGTGCACAGGCTATGACACCAATTGAAGGTCCAAATAGCAACCTAAAAGGGGGGTGAATTAGGCTCTTTAGTGATAAATAAAAATTTAAATATATGAGCCAAAAGTTTAATTAAAAGCTTAATAATAAATGTCAAATGAAAAAGATAAAGACAAAAATAAAAGGGATGCACAAAGATTTTTATAGTGGTTCACTTCCAAACCGGAAGGTAGTCCACTTCTCAAGTGACTACTCTTAGTCACTTGAGCCTTTAACTAAGCTCAATAATCCTTTTTGAAAATAGGCTCAGGATCCAACCTTAACAACCGGTCTTTTTATACGTAGGCTCAAGACCAACCTTTTATAACCGATCCTTTTGTAACAGTAGGCTCAGGATCCAACTTTTACAATGCAACGAATTTGAATAAAGAAATAAAAGAATTAAAGCACTGAAATTCTTCACTCTTTCAAGAGTGAATTGACACTTGATCAAGCTTAGCCAAAACTAAGGATATGCTAATAAAGCTCAAAGATCAACAATAAGAGAACAAGTGATGCTCAAATAAAAGTTTCAAACAAAACTTAAAAACAAACCTTTTAAGTGCAAGTATGTAAGAGAACTTTTTATCAAAGAATGCTTAGAGAGTATTGGATGATTTGAACCAAAGCATTCAAGCCCCATTTACAGGCAAAAGAGGGCCAGTAAGACATTCAAAAAGTTGGAAAAAGGTTTTGTAAAGAAATCAAGTTAAAAGTAGCCGTTTTGAGCTTTTTCAGTTTGTGTGTCGACACACAGAGCTCTTGGTGGCTACTGAAGCCCGTGTGTCAACACATACCATATCTGTGTCGACACTCAGCCTACCCGGGTGCATTTACACGTTTTGATCAATTTGCTTGATTGGTGGGATACTTTTATCACATTCTCTAAGTTAAAAAATTGATTGCTTGATTGCTATATTTGTTCAATTTTTTTGAATTTATTTCCCACTTAACTTTGATCATTAAAATGATTGGTTCCATAAATCAAGCTAAATCATCACCCATTAAAATTTTATCTTTAATTGATTTGATCATACTTTTCAAAGTACGAATCTTAAAAAATATTTTAATTGATAAGCTAGATTGGTTTAATTTTGACTTGAATATTTTTCAAATAAAATTTGATAAATCAACTTTCTAAAATATTTTTCAAAAATATTTTTGTAAGAGCATCACATATATATATTGAGACTTGGACTCAATCGATATATCTCGATCGTAAGTCCCAGACAATAAAAATAAATAACTTTAGGATGCTCGAACTCGTATCACGTTCTCTTCAATTTGGATGAATCTTCTCTTCCGCTTTTATCTCTTTTCCTCTTGATTTATCATCTTTTGGAAAGCTTCGTATCTATGATTAATCTTGATGTTCCTATCTTTCTTATAAGTCACTTAAAAATAAGATTAGAATAATTTAAATCCCATGACTCACTAAGTGGTTGTTATCATTAAAATTACAATAATATTGGCATTAAGGCCAATATATAATTTCGGTCACTTATATCTCCCATTTTTACACACTTTTTTACACTGGTGGGCATTTAACATAGCCCCCAGTGTATAAAATTATTTATAATTTCAATCACTTATATTTTCTATTTTTGCACGGGTGGGCGTTTAATGTAGCTCCCAATATATAAAATTATTTATAATTTCGATCTTTTATATCTCCCATTTTTACACTGGTGGGCGTTTAACGTAGCCCCCGGTGTATAAAATTATTTATATTTCGCTCACTTATATCTCCTATTTTTACACTGGTAGGCGTTTAACTTAGCCTTCAGTGTATCAATATTTTATACCAATATAAATTTTATTTTTTCTCTTTTCTTTTTCTTATTTTTTCTTCTTTCTTTTTCTTCTTTTTTTTTTCCTTTCTTTTTCTTTCTTTTTTCCCTTTTTTGTCTTCTCCTCACTGTTTTCACTTTCTCTTTTCTTCTTCATCAAGTTTGCCTTCATCCTCCTCTATAGTAGTTGTTTGGCTTGTTTTTCTTCTATTTCCTGTGATTTTCATCGAATTTTGATATTAGGTATAGTGTCTTTTATCCCTTTTGCCCTAATTTCATAGCAATATATGAGTTTTTTTTACCATATGTTAAAAATTGAAGTTATTTGTCACATTTTTTATGGTTTTGGTGTGGATTGGATTTTAGTTTAAGTTTAATTTTGATTCTGCCCTAGTTTTAATGAAAATTTTATCTTTTAGGTATATTGTAGTTTTACGAGTTACACATGTCTTCTTTTTGTTGTGTTAACTTGTTAATGTTTAGTATCCTGCTATTTTGCTTTATTAGTAGCGTGTGCCCGATTGTGATGGTTTGTGGATGCTATTAACTATAGTTTGATCAAAATTTTTTTATAGCGTGTGCCTTGTTGGTTTATGGGTGTTAATGATTTTAGTTTACATGGCTTCAATTAAAATCTTTCATGTTCTAATTTAACTTGTGCCTTGTCATAGTAGTTTGTGGATGTTATTAACTATAATTTGATCAAAATCTCCTTTGTAACGTGTGCCCTGTTGGTTTGCAGGTGTTAACAATTTTAGCTTACATGGCTTTAATTAAAATCTCTCATGTTCTAATATAACGTGTGCCTTGCCATGCTAGTTTGCAGATGTTATTAACTGCAGTTTGATTAAGATTTCCTTGGTAATGTATGCCCTGTTAGTTTATGGATGTTAATAATTTTTGTTTACCTGACTTCCTTATTTTGCCTTATTCATCTTAAAAGGCGTAATTTCTTTTTTCTGCTGAGGTTAAGGTGGTTTTACTTGTGAAAATGAGTTCAGGTGCCAACAGCCATAGTTCTTCCTACTATCAGCGTGTCTTAGATAATTCCGTAGTTCCTGGTAGGCTAGAAGATATTTTATCCCCTATGAATCAGGGATCGGTTACCGCATCGCCTCTACCTTCTTTATGTATGTAGAGGAAGGAGCATTGCCTCTATTTGCGTATGTGTATGTATTTTTTTGATTCATGTTATACTTATTAGGGTGATTTTAATGTAGATTAAAAAATGGTTCAGGGTAGAAGTAGGACTTGAAGTATGAATCGAGGCGATCAAGCCAAAAACTGACCTTCCACTTCTGGTCCCACGTCTAGTCTTGTGTCACCTACCAATTCGAAATTGATAGGCTAGCCTTGTAGAAGAAAGAGTTGAGATAAGACGAGAAGTGAAAGGGGATGAGAAATAGAGAAGGGGATGAGAAAGAGAGAGAAATTCCAAAGGAAAATCTGAATTTTATTGATTGAATTCCTGAATTACATGCTTAGAGCTTATTTATACAAAATTACAAACATTGAACCTAGCCAACAACTCTTAACCGACTCCTAACCAATTCTGGCCCCAAAATGCAGTAGCCGCCAGGTTTGACCCTGCTTGACCCCATCGACCTGCTAAAGGCACCAAGACCAGCCTAACTAACTTTTGAAACATGGCTAACACAACAATGAAAACAATACCCGAAATACAACCCAAAATTGCAATCAAAATCTATCGATTCAGAACATTCCCTCCCTTTTGAGAAACTTCTTGTCCTCAAGGAGTAAAATTGGGGAATTGGCTCTTCAAAAAATTACAATTTTCCCAAGTCACAAAGCTCTTGTTCAAGTTGCTCCATTGCACCAACACTTCCTGCAATGCACCGTGCTTAACCTGCAGTGTTCTTCGAGCCTTAACAGCAACAGGTTGTAGCAGCAACATCCCATTGGACCCTGCTTCGGGTGGCTCCCGTGCAATTTCAGTTCCCCTCTTGACCTGCTTTTTAAGTAAAGAGACATGGAACACCGGGGGTATGAATGTGAAAGTAAGTCAAGCTTATATGCAACATTACCAATTTTCTCCAAGATTTTGTATGGGCCAAAGAAACGGGCACTTAGCTTGACATTTCGCCTGATAGCTAAAGAAGACTATCTATACGGTTGTAATTTTAGGTAGACCATGTCTCCGACTTCATAGCTTTTGTCTACCCTCTTTTTGTCCGCATAAAATTTCATTCATGCCTGAGCTTGTTAGAGATTATCTTTAAGAACTTGCACAATCTGCTTCCTCTGCTGCCCTAAGTCACTTGCTGCTGAATCAGTAACAGCCGGTTGCTGTAGCAACATTGGAGAGGGAGGAGAATAACCATACAAGGCTTGGAAAGGTGAAGTGCCTATTGATGCATGAAAGTGAGTGTTGAACCAATACTCCGCCAAAGAAAGCCAATGATTTTGCTCTCTAGGCCGTGAGAAAACCATACTCCAGAGATACTGCTCTACACATTGGTTGACATGTTCGGTTTGGCCATCCGTTTGAGGATGATAAGAGGAAATAAGTGCCAACGTTGTACCCATCAACTTGAACAACTCCCTCCAAAATGTGCTTGTGAAGATCCTGTCACGATCTGAAACAATGGATTGAGGCAATCCATGTAACTTATAAATGTTGTCAAGGAAGATTCTTGCCAATTTTTCAGTAGTAACAGGTCGAACAAGAGCAATGAAATGGCTATATTTGGTGAAACGATCCACTACCACCCATATAACTTCCTTGCCTTCAGACCTTGTCAATCCCTCAATGAAATCCATGCTAATGTTGATCCATGCTCCATCCAGAATGGGAAGGGGTTGAAGAAGCCCCTTGTATCGATGATCTCCCAACTTGGTTTATTGACATACTTCACAAGCCTTCACATACTCACTCACTTCCTTTTTCACGCTTGGCCAACTAAAGTAAGCTTTATCCCTTTGATACGTGCCTTCTATACCGGCATGACTCCCCAAGCTGCATCATGAGAAGCTTGTATAATCTGATCCCTTAACCCAGTAGTAGACCCAATATACAATCTGCCATGTACTCTGATCAGACCTCTTTGCACTGAAATTCTAGCAGCATTGTCATCTTTTACTGCATCCTTCATAAGGGCAGCAGCTACACATTCTTGGGCAAAAGAATCACCCTCATATGTCTTGTAAATCTCGTCTATCCATGAAGGGATCACCATGGTTGTAGCGTTGCCGTACCCCATTTCAGCATCTTCAAATTTTCTGGACAAGGCATCGGCTGCAGCATTCTCCTTGCCTCTTCTATACTCAATGTCATAATGAAGGCCAGGCATCTTCATTAGGCCTTTCTTTTGAACTCTCGTCACAATATTTTGCTCAAGGAGATGCTTGAGGCTTTGGTGATCCTTTTGAATGATGAACTTGTGACCATCCAAGTAATGCCTCCATTTTTCAACGGCTAAAAGAATTGCTAAATATTCTTTCTCATAAGTCGACATAACTTGATGCTTGGGACTAAGATCTTGACTCAAGTAAGCAATAGGCCTTCCATGTTGAGAAAGAACAGTCCCAATACCTGAACTGCTTGCATCTGTCTCCAAAACAAAGCTCTCGGTAAAGTTTGGCATTGCCAACACTGGTGCAGCACACATAGCGGACTTAAGAGCTTCAAATGCAGCCTGAGACCTCTCATTCCATGTGAATGCATCCTTCTTCAAGATTTCTGTTAAAGGTTTGGCAATAGAACCATATCCTTTAATGAATTTTCTATAATACCCGGTCAATCCCAAAAAACCTCTCAATTGCTTCAAGGTTATTGGAATTGGCCAATCTTGCATTGCTTGGATCTTAGTAGGATCAGTGGAAACTCCTTCTTGAGAGATGACATGGCCCAAATACTCAAGCTTTGTCTGAGCAAACGAACACTTGGACAACTTCGCAAAGAACTTGGGTTGCCGCATCACCCCAAAGACTTGTCTAAGGTGAGTGAGGTGATCTTCATAAGTGGAGCTATAAATCAGTATGTCATCGAAGAAAACGAGCACTGATCTTCTCAAGAAAGGCTTGAAAACATCATTCATTGCCGCTTGAAAGGTGGCCGGAGCAATTGATGGTACCCCTTTCTTAAATCAAGCTTAGAGAAGAAGCATGCTCCATATAACTCATCAAGCAAATCATCTATGACGGGAATGGGAAACTTATCCTTCACTGTCAAAGAATTCAATTGTCAATAATCGATGCACATTCTAGCCGAGCCATCTTTCTTCTTCACAAGGATCACAGGTGAAGCAAAGGGACTATGGCTTGGTGTAATGAAATTCATATGAAGTAGCTCCTCAACCTGCCTCTCAATTTCTATCTTTTGGCCATGAGCATATCGGTATGGCCTAATCTTGACCGGATCAGCATTTGCATGAAGAGGAATGGCATGATCCACACTCCTTTGAGGAGGAAGACTCTTTAGTTGCTCAAAAATGTCCTCAAACTCTTCCACCAAGGCCTGTACTTCTGGCTTGATGTCGTGCTGCAGCTCAACAGAGGAAATTACAAACAAATGCCCAAGCCACTGTATTGCTTTCTTCTTGAACCCACCTTGCAGTCGCTTACCGTCAATTAATCTAAGCTAAGCTTCCTCTGATATGCCTTGAAGAGAGACTTTAGTGCCATGAACCTCAAATGCCATTGTCATTTTATCAAAATCAAACACTATCGGATTGAAGGTTCTCATCCAATCCACACCTAGCACCATGTCGCAAGCTCCCAAGGGAAGAACTCTAAAATCAAAAGTGAATTGATGATCTTGCATAGACCATGGGAATGCTAGGCACTTGTTTTGAGTTGTTAGGGAGTTGCCATCAGCCAACATCACTGCCAATGGATGAGTCTTTGTCACTTCATGCCTTACCTTCTTGATCAACTTTGGATCAACAAAACTATGTGTACTCCCACTATTAATAAGAACAATGATAGAGGTTTAAACAGCCTTGCCTCTGATTCTTATGGTATTATGAGCTCCACTACCGGTCAATGCCTTCATTGATATCTCAACTTTATCATCAGTCACCTCATCTTGTGAAGAAGGACCATCACTGTCATATTCAGCCCCTGAATTTTCACTGCCAGAAACAACACCGGCGCGAGAACCTCTTGCATATATTAATGCCTGAGATCTGCACCTATGACCAGGCTGATATGGCTGGTTACAACGAAAGCATAGCCTCACTGAACTCTTGTCAACAGCACGCTTAAATCCAGAACCAGAACTGCTCTTTTGCTGCGGTCTATACTTACTGCCATGAAGCTTGTTCTTTTTACTTGAATTGGCTAAGGTAGCTTCAATCAACTTAGCCTTATTGTAAGCACTAGACAATGTCTTAGGACCATTGGCTTTCACCATATTTTTGATCCTTGGCTTCAATCCACTCACAAAACAAGAGACATAGTATGATTCTGCATCATCCGGAGCAATGGATAGGATTGACAACAAATTAGCTCGCAAATTCTCAAATCTAATCATATACTCCCTCACGGTTGAAGTTTGGCTCAATTTGTTAAGGCTATCCACAACATCAGTTGACTCTTCTTCCCCATAACGTTCACACATTTCTTCTACGAATTGGCCCCAAGAAAGATTAGGTTTGCTCTTCAACAAACTATAATACCATACCTCATGATCACCATGTAAATGCATTGCGGCTAGCTAAAGCTTTTCATCTTCAGGTATGTTATAATATTGAAAATACCGATCACATCTTCTTAACCAAGATTCCGATTGTTTTCCATCAAAAGGATCTATCTCCACCCTTGGCTGCCTGTAAGTACCACTCTTGCAACCAGATGAGTTGTCAATACTCCCTGATCTATGTTGAAATTGTCAATCAGGAGGTCTATCTGGATGTTCAAGCTCATCCTTTGCACTTTTGTGAAGCAAAACAGAATTCTATTGCCTGAAGTTGTGATTTGCATTCAAGGCATTAGATCTGCAATGTACTTGTCCTAAGGCACGATCCTGATTATCTGCATCAATTTTAGGTTCTCAAGGTTGATTCTCAGCTGATCTGATGTGGATTGAAGGTCCTACATCAGGTTGCAACATCGGAGACTTTCCTCGAGTCTTGCATAACTCTTCAGTTTTGTCAACATTGCTTTGCTGCGGATCCACTTCAACAGGTTGAAGGATCTGACTAACTGGCTTTAGGATTGCATTGACACTAGATTCTCCTTGCTTATTAACCTAATCTTGCAATTGCACAAGCTTCACCTCAATTTGTTGCAGCCGCTCTTCCTTATTCACATCCTTTTCCAACCATAATGTCAAGATTCGATCCATTTTGTCACTCTGCTGATCAATCTTGGCATTTAATCCCAAAAGTGATCAGTAGTAAGATATTGAGGTCCAGTTTTAATGTTTGCACCAGCTTCCTTAGCATGAGATGCATCAGGACTGGCAACCGCAGCAGCATAGTTCATCTCCGGACTAGGTGCATTTGCTCCTCCCGCTCCAGATCTAGTTCTTACGCCTTCGATCATGATTTTCTTAGATCTTGCTAGCCTCAATAAATCAATTGATTGCTTGAACTAGCTCTGATACCAATTGTTAGCTTCCAATTCGAAATTAAAAGGCTAACCTTGTAGAAGCAAGAGTTGAGATGAGAAGAGAAGTGAAAGGGGATGAGAAATAGAGAAGGGGATGAGAAAGAGAGAGAAATTCCAAAGGAAAATCTGAATTTTATTGATTGAATTCCTGAATTACATGCTTAGAGCTTATTTATACAAAATTACAAACATTGAACCTAGCCAACAACTCTTAACCGACTCCTAACCAATTCTGGCGCCAGAATGCAGTAGCCGCCAGGTTTGACCCTGCTTGACCCCAACCGACCTCCTAAAGGCACCAAGACCAACCTAACTAACTTTTGAAACATGGCTAACACAACAATGAAAACAATACCCGAAATACAACCCAAAATTACAATCAAAATCTATCGATTCATAACATCTTGCTTCCACTGTCATAACTTTTAATGAAGCTAGACTACGGGCCCAATTTCCACATATTGCGGATATTAAACCTTTTAAATAGTTTGCTCAGCGTTATTCGAGTGAGAGGATCGCTCTTCTTAGAGAAAAGTACTATTTTCCTTTGGAATATGAAATATGGGCTCCTAAGAAGATTGATATTATACTATTTCCCCCTTGGCATGACTGTTTTACTGTGACGTTGGAGTCTTTGAGTGTTAGGCTAAGGTTTCCATTCCCCTCTTTTGTGTCTAATTTATTAGAGCGGTATACCATGTGCCCTAGTCAAGTGAACCCTAATGGTTTTCGAAATATATATGGATTTTTAATTACTTATTTTGTTAAGGGTTTTACAACTTCCAACAAGGCTTTTGATTGTTTATTTAAAGTCAAAAAGAGCCGAAGCACCTTTTCTTTCAAAAGCCATGGGAGTTGGCGTTTTGTTGAGGACAATTTGTCCAACCTTAAGACTTGGTTGAACAAGTTTTCATGGGTTTGACCGTCTACTCTTCCTAGTTATCCTATGGTGTGGCACAAACTAACCCATGACCCTAAGCCACGCCTGGAAGAGTTGGCTCCCGCAGATTGGGCAATCATCAACTATTTTGAAGCGAATTAGGACGGAGATCATTTTGTAGCTACTCTCGCGCTTCTTAATAAAGCGATAGTGCTTGCGAAGGCTGGGCTAAGCAGGAGACCTTTTCTAGGAATACATATTTCGAATTTTTGACTTTTTATATTGGATTATTTTATTTTTTACTATATGGCGGTGATTGTTTTTCATTTTTGACTCTTGCTGCTATTTCCCTCTTTAATGCAGCCGAGGAAGTAGATAATTTGGACATCGTCTGCTATTGGTTTTAGATTCTCCTCAAGGCATTTCGGAGCATGCTGATATGGGCACTTATGCTGAACCCTTGGTACACTCTCCTTCCGAGGACCCCTCTCTTGCTATTACACAATCAATTTCTAAGGATGAAGACTCTGCTCATTGTCGCGTGCATTGTGGCATTCCACAGCTATCTCCTCGGGGTCGGTCTACTTAGTTAGACCCACATCTTGAAGGGAGGAACGTTCGGGCACAATTCGAGTCGGGACAGAATCTTGCCAAACTGTTCACCTACTGTCATTCATTTTCTGCCACCTCCTCCCGCTCCTTTTGTAAGAGATTTTTCCACATGCAAGACTTCGGCTGTCAAGGGGGATACTTCTACCTTCCCTCATCTCCTAATGGATTTTGCATTTTTGCTAGAGCTGTCACTTCATGGGATCATCCGTCCTTAGAGCTCTTTCACCGTGTCAGAGGTGATGATTCGTGCTTATTTTATTCATCCCTCTTCTTCTCTTTCTTCTTCTTCTTCTTCTTCTTTTTTTAAATATTATTGCTTACTTTAGGTGTGTTTAAATGGCGTGTTTTTGCAGCATCTAGGTGTCTTGGGTTATTTGAGTCAAATGGCCTTATCTTGCGCAAATGCCATGGCTTGTTGTCAGAACCTTCAGGACGAGCTCTAGGTTGTCGAAGTGCATCTTTAAGGCAATAGGAAGACTTTCATTGTGAAGAGGAATAGCTTCAAAGGATGCATATCAATTGGGAGATCTACTTAGTAAAGATGCACAAATTAACCATCTTCAGGCTGCACTGCTTCGAGCTCGTGAGGAGGCTGTTGGCAAATTTAATTCCAGCTCTAAATTTCAAATTGCATAGAGTGACTTTTATTAGATGGGCATGGTCCCAGCTAAAGTTATCTCAGAAACTTAGTGATGTTGGCCCCAACTTCACCAAACCTATGATAGATTCTTTAATCTCTCAAATTACTAACAAGATTAATGAGGAGTTATCTCATAGGGATGCTTCTCCTTCTACTGGAGGTAATGCTCATTCACGAGCATAAGTCTTATGAGGTCACAACTTTCTTTTATTCTCTCCTTCTTTCTTGTTGGTAATGTGATGATTTTATTGATTGTATGATGGAAAAATATGGGTGATGGTATCTTTCTATGGTGGTATGTGAGATGTTTCTATGTCCAAATGGGAGGTTATATATTTTTTAATTTGTGAATGGGTATGCTTGGCTTTGTATTTGTTCAGTTATTCATGAATGAGAATGTATGGTTTTATGGTATGTTTGAATGTGTGGCTGTACTTTTAATAGGTGTATAACACCATGTTGCTTTGTATTGTTGACAAGTGTATGGTAGTTCTCTTTTTAACAGGCGAAGAGTTGTAATGATAATCGACAACTTTGTGTTGTATTGTATCATTGATAGGTGTATGGTAGCTCTTTTTTTAATAGGGAAGGGTGGTATTGTGTTGTTTTGTATCGTCTATAAGTGTATGGTTGCACCTTTAGTAGGTGAATGGTTGTATCATTAATTAACAACATTGCGTTGTTTTGTATCATTGATAAGTGTATGGTAGTTCTCTGTTATAAATCGTTAGAATTTAATTGTAATTTCTATTTGTATTGGTTGGTCAGGGTCTTATTGTTGAGTTGTAAGCTTTTAAATGGTAGTTGAGCCGGTTTTAGGCGCCAAGGAATTAGTTGGTCAATGCACAGGTCAAACTCGCTGGGCTGCTGTAGAATAGGCGGGAAAAGCTGTTATTTGGGGGTTTAGTCAGTTGATCTTGATTCAATGTATTCCTAGGTCTATAAATAGGATATTAAGCTTGTAATCTCAGCATTCAATGAAATACAAACTGATTTTCTTTTGGAATTAACTCTCTTTTCTCATCTCTTTCTCTATTTCTCATCCCCTTTCACTTCTCTTCTCACCTTAACTCTTTTTTCTACTAGGTTAGACTTTCAATTCTTAATTGGAAGCTAACAATTGGTATCAGAGCTGGTTCTACAATCAATTGATTGATTGAGGCTAGCAAAATCAAAAAAAAATTTATAAAAAACATGATTGAAGGCGTGAGAACAAGATCAGGAGTTGGAGGTGCCAATGCACCAGGTGCTGGTTTGGACTTTGTGGCTGTGGTTACAAATTCTGGTGTGAATGTATCATCCGATCACTATAAGGAATTGAATGACAAGCTTGAACAATTGAATGCTAAGCTTGATCAGCAAAATGCAAGGTTTGATATGAAGTTTGAACAGTAAAATGACAACATTCAGCAGATGTTGAAATTGATGATGGATAAGGAGGCACGATTGCAAAAAATTGAGGAGAAAATTGAAAAATTGCAAGATCAGGTTGGTAAACGAGGAGAATCAAGCGTTTAGGCAATCTTGAAGCCTGCAAGTCAGATTTTTCATGAAAAAGAGCCCGATCAGCAACAAGAACATGTTGACAGGTCTGAAACTCTGGTGAAGAACCGTGACAAGTCTCCGATAGTTCAAGCGACTGCAGTACCTTCAATTAGCATTAAATCAGCAGCAAATCAGTCTCTGCAACATGAATTTGATGTAGACAATCAGAATCGAGTCTCTGGACAGGCACATTGCAGACCTGAAGCTTCGAATTCAGACCACAACACCAGGCCTCAGAACTCAGTTTTGTAACGCATTGCTGATTTTGATGAGTTCGAACATTTGGACAGACCTCCTGATCGACATTATCAGCATAGAAACATGAGTAATGACATGATATATGGTGGTAAGGGTGGTAATCACAGGCAGCCAAGAGTTGAAATTGATCCTTTTGATGGCAAGTTACCGGAGTCATGGCTTAGAAGGTGTGATATGTACTTCATGTATTATGACATTCCAAATGATGAAGCACTCCAATTCGCTGCAGTACATCTACATGGAGACCATGAGGTGTGGTATTACAGTTTGTTGAAGAGCAAACCGAACCTTTCTTGGGGCTAATTCGTAGAAGAAATGTGCGAACGTTATGGAGAAGGAGAATTAACGAACGTTGTGGATAATTTTAACAAATTATCTCAAACTTCAACTGTGAGTGAGTACATGCTTAGATTTGAGAATTTAAGAGCCAATTTGCTGTCCGTTTTGTCTATAGCTCCCGAGGATACCGAGTCATATTATGTGTCTTGATTTATACGTGGATTAAAGCCTAGGATCAAGAACATGGTGAAAGCCATTGGTCCTAAGACCTTGTCAAGTGCTTATAGTAAGGAAAAATTGATAGAAGCCACTCATGTCCAACCGAGTGACAGATTTAAGCAGCCAAACAGCAAGTACAGGCCATAACAGAGAACAGGTTCTGGTGCAAGTGCAGGTTCTGGTGCTGGATTTAAACGTGCTGTTGACCGAAGCTCGGTGAGACTTTGCTTTCATTGTAACCTGCCATATCAGCCTGGACATAGGTGCAAAACACAAGCAATAATGTGTGCTAAAGGGACCCATGTTGAAGCTGAAACAGGCAGTGAACATTCAGCAGCAGAAAGTGACAGTGTTGGTGAATCTTCACAAGATGAATTGAGTGAAGATGAAGTGGAGATATCAATGAAGGCTTTAACCGGTAGTGGAGCTCATAACACTATCAAAATCAGAGGTAAGGCTGGAAAACATTCCATCATTATCCTCATTGATAGTGGGAGTACGCATAGTTTCATCGATCCTAAGTTGAGTAAGAAGGCAAGGCATGAAGCGATAAAGACTCAAGCTTTGCAAGTGATGGTGGCTGATGGCAATTCTTTAACCATTCATAACAAGTGCATAGCATTTCCATGGACTATGCAAGAACATTACTTCACCTTTGATTTCAGAGTTCTTCCTTTGGGGGGGTTGTGGTATGGTGCTAGGGGTGGATTGAATGAGGACCTTCAACCCGGTTATATTCGATTTTGATAAGATGACCGTGGCATTTGAGGTTCATGGCACCAAAGTATCCTTGAAAGGCATGTCAGAGGAAGCTCAACTCAAGATAATTGATGCCAAACGTGTGCACGAGGGGATCAAGAAGAAAGCAATACAATGGATAGGTCATTTGTTCATGATAGCTTCGGTTGAGATGCAGCAGGGTCTTCAACCAGAAGTACAGTCTTTAGTAGATGAATTTGGTGACATCTTTGAGCCACCTAAGAGTCTTCCTCCTCCAAGGAGTGTGGACCATGCCATTCCTTTGCGTGCAAATGCTGATCCGGTGAAGATTAGGCCTTATCGATATGCACATGGCCAAAAGTCAGAGATAGAGAGGCAAGTGGAGGAACTTCTTCACATGAACTTTATTAGAACAAGCCATAGTCCTTTTTCTTCACTCGTGATCCTTGTGAAGAAGAAAGATGGCTCGACTAGAATGTGTATTGACTACCGTCGGTTGAATGCTCTAACGGTGAAGGATAAGTTTCCCATTCCGATCATAGATGATTTGCTCGACGAATTACATGGTGCGTGCTTCTTTTCTAAGCTGGATTTGAGGCAAGGATACCATCAAATCAGGGTCCTCGAGCCGGATATTTACAAGACAGCTTTTCAAACTCACCATGGCCATTTCGAGTTTGTTGTTATGCCTTTCGGCTTGACAAATGCTCCGGCCACTTTTCAAGCAGCCATGAACGACGTTTTCAAGCCTTTTCTGAGGAAGTCAGTGCTCATTTTCTTCGACAACATACTAATTTACAGCTCAACATATGAAGCTCATCTCACTCACCTCCGACAAGTGTTTGAATTGATGCGGCAACACAAGTTCTTTGCAAAGATGTCCAAGTGTTCGTTTGCTCAAGATAAGCTTGAGTATTTGGGTCATATCATCTCACACAAGGGAGTGTCTACTGATCCTAACAAGATCCGTGCAATGCAAGAATGGGAAATTCCTATCACCTTGAAGAAATTGAGGGGTTTTTTGGGGTTGACCGGGTATTATAGAAAATTTATTAAGGGATATAGTTCTATTGCCAAACCCTTAACCGAGCTCTTGAAGAAGGATGCTTTTACATGGAACGAGAGATTTCAAGCCGCATTTGAAGCCCTTAAAGCCGCAATGTGTGCTGCACCAGTGTTGGCGATGCCGAACTTGACCGAAAGCTTTATTTTGGAGACCGATGCAAGTGGTATTGGTATAGGGGCTATTCTTGCACAAAAAGGGAGGCCTATAGCTTATTTGAGCCAAGCTCTTAGCCCTAAACATCAAGCGATGTCGACATATGAGAAGGAATATTTAGCCATCCTCTTAGCCGTGGAGAAATGGAGGCAATACTTGGAGGGTCGTAAGTTCATCATTCAAATGGATCATCAAAGTATCAAGTATCTCCTTGAACAAAAGATCGTGACGAGGATTCAAAATAAAGGTCTCATGAAAATGTTAGGCCTTGATTACGACATCGAATATAGAAGTGGCAAAGAGAACACTGCTGCGGATGCTCTGTCAAGGCAGTTTGAGGACGATAATCAGGCCACCTGTGCTGCTGTTACCGTGGTAATTCCTTCTTGGGTGGAAGAGTTACATAAGTCCTATGAGAGGGACCCTTTTGCTCAGGAAAATTTGGTCACTGCTGTCCTCACACTGGTATCACTTGTAGCAGGGGCTGATCCGTATCAGAGGTCTGTTGTATGTCGGTTTAGCCACTGATTTGAGAGAATTGGTCATCCAAGCTTCACATGATGCTGCTTGGGGTGGTCACGAGGGTGTAGAAGGCACCTATCTTCGAATCAAGGCATATTTTACATGGCCGAGTATGAAAAAAGATGTAAGTGATTACGTGAAGTCTTGTGAAGTTTGTCAACAAACGAAGTTAGGAGATCCTCGTTACAAGGGACTTCTTCAACCTCTTCCCATTCCAGAGGGGGCTTGGGTTCACATTAGCATGGGTTTCATTGAGGGACTTCCGAAGTCCGAAGGCAAGGAGGTCATATGGGTAGTGGTGGATCGTTTCACCAAATTTAGTCATTTCATTGCTCTTGCTCGACCCATCACCGCTGAAAAATTGGCAAGGATCTTCCTTGACAACATTTACAAATTACATGGATTGCCTCAATCCATTGTGTCCGATCGAGACAAGATTTTCACAAGTACGTTTTGGAGAGAGTTGTTTAAGTTGATGAGTACTACGTTGGCACTCAGTTCCTCTTATCATCCTCAAACGGATGGCCACACTGAGCGAGTCAACCAATGTGTAGAGCAGTACCTTCTGAGTATGGTCTTCTTGAGGCCTAAGGAGTGGAACCGTTGGCTTTCCTTAGCCGAATTTTGGTTCAATACCCACTTCCACACATTCATTGGCACTTCACCCTTCCAAGCATTGTATGGCTATCCTCCTCCCTCTCCTATGATGTTACAACAACCGAAGAGCACCGGTTCTACAGTAACAGACTTTATGCAGCAGAGGAGGTAATTGTTGCAAGAACTTAAGGACAATCTCCACCAAGCTCGAGCTCGGATGAAGTATTAGGCTGATAAAAAAAGGGTAGACAAAAGCTATGACGTTGGTGACATGGTCTACCTTAAATTACAATCGTATAGAAAGTCCTTCTTGGCTGTCAGGCGTAATGTCAAGCTAAGCGCTTGATACTTTGGCCCGTACAAAATTCTGGAGAAAATTGGCAATGTAGCTTATAAGCTCGACTTACCTACCCATTCATACATTCACCCCGTGTTTCACGTGTCCTTACTTAAAAAGCAAGTTAAAAAGGGTGCTGCAGCAGTTCCGGAGCATCCTATTGCAGACATAGTCACGGAGCTGTGCAAGAGGTTTTGGTGACTTGGTGCAACTTGAACAAGAGTTTGACGACTTGGGAAAATTGCAATTTCTTGAAGAGCCAATTCCCAAGCTTCACTTCTTGAGGACAAGAAGTTTCTCAAGAGGGAGGGAATGTTATAAATCATTAGAATTTAATTGTAATTTCTGTTTGTATTGGTTGGTCAGGGTCTTATTGTTGAGTTGTAAGCTTTTAAATGGTAGTTGAGTCGGTTTTAGGTGCCAAGGAATTAGTTGGTCAATGCACAAGTCAAACTCGCTGGGCTGCTGCAGAATAGGCGGGAAAAGCTGTTATTTGGGGGTTTAGTCAGTTGATCTTGATTCAATGTATTCCTAGGTCTATAATTAGGATATTAAGCTTGTAATCTCAGCATTCAATGAAATACAAACTAATTTCCTTTTGAAATTAACTCTCTTTTCTCATCTCTTTCTCTATTTCTCATCCCCTTTCACTTCTCTTCTCACCTTAACTCTTTCTTCTACTAGGTTAGACTTTCAATTCTTAATTGGAAGCTAACACTCTCTTTTTAATGGGTGAAGAGTTGTATTGTTAATCGACAACATCATGTTGCTTTGTGTCGTTGACAAGTGTAAGGTAGTTTTTTTTTAATAGGCGAAGAGTTGTGTCGTTAATCGACAAATTGTGTTGTTTTGTATTGTTGATAAGTGTATGGTAGCTCTTTTTTTAACAGGTGAGGCATTGTGCTGTGCTGTTTTGTATCGTCGATAAGTGTATGGTTGCACCTTTAATAGGTGAATGGTTGCACCTCTAATAGGTGAGTGGTCACACCTAGGTGAGTGGTTGCACCTTTACTAGGTGAATGGTTGCACTTTTAACAGGTGAATAGCTGCACCTTTAATAGGTAAATGGTTGCACCTTTAATAGGTGAATGATTGCACCTTTAATAGGCGAGTGGTTGCACCTTTAATAAGTAAATATACGTAGTTGTTTATGGCTTTGTTCACCTGTGATGCAAGAAGTGCCCAATATCTGTCCACGTAAATTTATCTCTCAATATTTAACGAAAGGAGAAAATTTTTCACTTTACATAACCGTTGTCGCATTTATTCAACATGTATTTTTACAAATGTACAAGGCGCTAATGTAAGTTTACACAAAAAGAAAGATCATCATATGCCTAAAATGTGGCATAGTTACGGGTAATACTTTCTGAGATTCTCCGCATTCTAGCTTCTAGATATCTCAGTTGCATCTAGGCTGCATAGTCGATAACTTCCCTCTCTTAGAACTTGGATTACTCTGTAAGGACCTTCCTAGATAGGCGTGAGTTTTCCAAATTTTGTGCCTTTTCCTGCAACTTCTGTGTGTCTTAAAACATAGTCCCCTATTTGGAATTGTCATTGTCTGACTTTACTGTTAAAATATTTTGCCATTGCTTGTTTTTGTGCTACCATGCGTAACAGAGCTTCAGATCGGACCTCCTCTACTAGATCTAGAGAGTTTGCCATTAGTGCTGCGTTTTCTTCTAGATGGTAATACTTTACTTGGAATGTAAGGTTTTATATTTCTATCAGCAGGACAACTTCTGCTCCATATGTCAGCATAAATTTGTGGTGGTTTGGTAGGACCACAGTATATTGGGCAGCTCTTCAACCCTAAACTTTTTGCTTTGTCTAACCTTCTCTTAATGGCCTTTAGTATCTCCTTGTTAGCTGCCTCTATCTGTCCATTGCTTTGTGGGTGAGTTATTGCAGAGAAATGAAGATTGATGCCCACTTCTTCGTAGTATGATTGAAACCTTTTTGAGCTAAATAGGGATCAATTATTTGCCACAAGTATTTTGGATACCCCAAAGTGGGTAATAATATTTTTCCACAGGAAGTGTTGTGCCACCTGGTCTGTTATTTTTGCCACTAGCTCGACTTTGACCCATTTAGTGAAGTAATCAATGGCTGCTATTACCGATTTCTTTGTCCTGTGGCCAAGGGGAAGGCACTTAGTGTATCAATTCCCCATTGCACAAAAGGTAGTGGACTGATCAAAGTCTATAGAGTGGCGGGAAGCGCATAATAGATTGGGGCAAATCGTTGGCGGACTTTAGGCAGGCTTTACAATGATGTACTAACTCTTTGGCATCTTTTTTCAAGGTGGGCCAGAAATATCTTGCTCGTAGAGTTTTATTTGCAAGTGCATGTCCCCCCATATCCCCTCCACATTTGTCTTCGTGAATTTCTTCTAGAATTTCTCATCCTCCACCAGTTTTCACACATTTGAGTAAGGGATGAGAGTGAAATCGCTTGTAAAGCTGGTCCTCTATGAGCACAAATTCAGAGGCCTGTCGTCTTAACTTCTTGGTCTCAGGAGGATTTGAAGGTTGGTTTGCATGGCGGAGATATTTGATTACTTGCTGTGTCCAACCGAGTGATGTTCCAAGATAATATACCCTCTTTACGATTTCCCCGGCCGAATCCTAGGGATATATTTGTTTGATCATTACCTCGGTGTTTTTAGGAGCTGCCTCATGAGAGCTAGCCAACTTGCTCAGCTCATCTGCTATGTGATTATAATTCCTATCGATCTATTTTACCTCTACCTTTACAAAGTTTGCAGGTAGTTCTTGAAATATTTTAAGGTATCTAACCATGTTAGGTTCCTTAGCTTCGTATTCTTCGTTTACCTGGCTAACTATTATCTATGAGTCTCTGTAAATTCTTTTAGAATGAGCTCCTACGGTCTGTGCAAGACCCCCTCCGTACATTAAGGCTTCATACTCAGTTTCATTAGTAGTTAGTGGGTACTGGAAATGCAAGGCATAGCAATATGTCACCCCTTCAGGATCTTGAATGAAAATACTAGCTCCCAAACCTTCTTGGCATGAAGAAGGTTCCATATCGGGAAATTTTCTAGCATCTCTGAACTTGAATCTTTAATCTTTTCTTTCTTTTCCTCCGTAACATTTTCTGGCTTGGGACTTGGCTCTCCCTCGAAGTTGCATTTAGTAAGGAAGTTTGCTAGGGCATGTGCTTTTATGGCAGTTCGTGGTAGATAATGTAAATCATATTCTAATAACTCTACAACCCAAGCTAATAATCGAACCGAGCATTCTAACTTTGATAATAGTTTCTTGACGTGTTGATCTATTAGTAAGCTTATAGTATTTTTTTTTGGTAAATCAGTGATATATACCATATACGATCAAAAATATAAGTACAAGTCTACGAGTAGAATACCCCAAGCCAAGGCAAAAAGGCCTACATCAAAGAATCAATCAAAAGAAAGAAACACACAAAAGGTATCAATGGTTAACATGACCAATCAAAGGAAACCAAGCAAAACGAATGGAAACAAAGCTAATGCTCAATCCCTCACTCCTGCAGAAGCTGCGAGTGGTAATGGGCACCGTGAAGCATAGGAGTTGCAATGAGACGGCTGCGAACCAATCATGTGATCTCTTAAGTGACAACTGTAGAAGGTCTGGACTGGGAGCGCCGAATTCTCAGGTTACTCTCATACCAGAGGATGTAAACCGTCGCGGAGAGACAAAGGCGGGCCTGAATTCGATCCACCCTGGGACCACGGAGCCTGGTAGCAGCCCACTGAACCAGCTTATGCCAAGGAAGCGTGGGCTAAGCGAAAGAGGTGTGAGAAGACACCCTGGACCAAACAGTAGCAGAGTAGCTGCAGTTGAAGAAGAGATGGCCGTGTGACTCATCATCAGATCCGCACAACACACATATAGCCCACCACATCCTGCACTCGATGCCTCAGCAGTCTATCAAACGTCCATAGCCGCTCACAGGAAGCAAGCCACAAGATGAAGGAATGCCTCGGTATGTGCCGCTGAAACCAAAGGAGATGATGGATGGATTCCTTCTCCCTCCGACTGCGAAATACTTATAGTATGTGCTTGAAAGTAAATTCGAAGTTTTCTCGAGGCCATTATAATGGCAAACACCATTTTTTCTAATAGAGGATATCTTAATCCGGCCTCTTTCAACACCAGACTGACAAAATATACCGGGATCTGTCCTTTCTAGCGATTGGTTGCTAAAACTGCGCTAATGGTCTTATTTGTGGCTGCTACCTATAAAATCAAGATCTCTCCTGGATTGGGCTTGGCCATAGAAGGAAGACGCGCAAGATGTTCTTTAACATGTTGGAAGGCATGCTTGCATTCCTCATCCCATAGCTTACTTCTCTTCTTTCGTAGCACTCTAAAGAGCGGAAGTGCTTTCTAGGCAGACATACTGATGAATCTATTAAGTAATGCCAACCGTCCCGTGAGTCGTTGTACATCGTTAATCATTTTTGGAGTTCCCATTTCTCGGATGGCTTTTATTTTTGCTGGATTAGCCTCGATTCCCCAAGCAGTAACGATGTAACCCAAAAATTTTCCCTCGGGTATGCCAAATGAACACTTGTTAGGGTTTAATTTCATTTGATATTCTCCCAAGGTTTGTAAAGTTTCATGTAGGTCCTTTACATGATTTCCTTTGGCACATGACTTGACAATCATATCATCAACGTAAACCTCCATATTACGTCCAATCTGTCGTGCAAATACTTTATTAACTAGTCATTGACAAGTCGCACCTACATTCTTTAAGCTAAAGGGCATTACCTTGTAACGGTAGATTCCCTCATTAGTAACAAGAGATGTCTTTTCTTCATCTTGCGGGTCCATTTTTATTTGGTGGTAGCTGGAGAAGGCGTCCATGAAGCTGAATAACTCATTTTTGCTATGGAATCTACCAATTGATCGATCTTGGGAAGGGGATAGGAGTCCTTTGGACAAATTTATTCAAGTCTGTGAAATCGATACACATTTGGCACGTCCCCATTTGGCTTCCTTGCTAGCACTACATTAGCTAGCCATTCGGGATATCTGACCTTTCTTGTAAATCCTGACCGCAGTAGTTTGTTTACCTATATTTTGATGGCTTCCCCTCTTTCAACGCAAAAGCTTCTTTTCTTTTGTTTTATAGAGGAAGTTCTAGCTGGAATATTTAGTTTATGCACTATCACCTCTCGATTGATTCCTGTCATCTCATCGGTGTTATTTTCAAAGACATCTCGATATTATTTTAATAGCAAAGTTAACTCTTTCTTGATTTCCTATGATAGCCTGTGCCCCAATCTTACAGTTTTTCCTTCCTCAACCTCTATTTCTTCTAACTTTCTCAAGTCGTGCTCTGAATTTTCTTACTTGCTTTCCTGGGAAAGGTTAGATTCTCTTGTATCTATCCTAGATAAAGTTTCACAACCGTTATCATTCAAAGAGGCGTAATAGCATTCAAGGGCTACTTTTTGATTTCCTCGTATGGCTGTTATTTCTCCGTCATCCGATTCATACTTCATTAAGAGATGGTAAGTAGAGATTATAGCTCGTATGCAATTGAGGGCAGGTCAACCAAGTATTGCATTATAGGGGGAGGTTAAGTCTATAACTAGGAATTCCATTCTAGTTTTCTTGGTAGCGTTTTGTCCTCGAAACACAATGTTCCTAGTAATGGCTCCTAATGGTCTAATTGCTTCTCTAGTGAAGCCCACCATAAGGTACTAAACCAGAGAGATCTCGCCGTCTGACACTTCCATTTATTTAAAACATTGATAAAAAAAAGTATGTTTCCTGCACTTCCTTGATCAATCAATACAGGATGCATGCAATATTGTCCTATTTCAAGAGTGATAACTACAGTATCGTCATGTGGGACATTCACGTCACTCATGTCTGCTTCACTAAAGGTAATTTCTAATAGGGGTCGAATTCTTTTGACCTGTTCTCTTTCTAGTTTGGATGAACAAAAGTTACTAGAATGCAAAGTCTTGGATATCATGGCAATCGTCTTTTTAGGTTGTTTTATTAACTCTCTTGGAGGTGCCAGTATCAGTTTTTTATTGACTGACCTTTTTGACTGTATGCTGGGGTTAGCCATCCGAGCTGGAATGTTTAGGTTTGTTTTCTTCTTGCCTGACATTCTTCCGTGGTTTGGCTGTAGAAATGATGGTAGTTGCACCATTTTTATTTGGCTTATGGATTGAAGGGCGCTTTTGACCTGTCGGACGTTCATTTGAAAGGGAGAGGTTGACGTGTCAACTTTTCCTGTATTTCGTAAGCAAAACATCCTGTAGGTCTTCGCACTTGTATTTTTGGTTTTAAAGTCATCTTTGATGCCCTTGGCCTTGTCTAGTGAGACGCTTTTGAATTTTCTTGTGGCCTTCCAGTGACTCCCAGCTGCTCTACTGTGGTCATAAAATCCTTGACTGATATGTATTTAGTGGCTTTACTCCATAGCTTGTCAATGGTTCCTGGTTGCTTCCTAGCCTGGGAAAATTAGAAGTCTAAATGTTTTAGTCCGTTGATAAAGGCACCAATGGCAGTTTTGTTGGCTAATCCTAGTATATCTATCATTTTTCTAGTGAATCACCTAACGTCGTCTCTTAAAGTTTTGGACTCTTTTTGTTGTAACTGCATCAACTGTGTAGCCGTCTTTCTCCTCCTTTTATTACTTACAAAGTGCCTAGAGAAGTGCTCCGCTAATTGAGCAAATCCGCCGATCGAACCAGGAGGCAAGGAAGAAAACTAAGATTGGGCTACTCCCTTTAAGGTGGCTGGAGAGCACTTACACCATACTTCTTCTAAAGCATTTTGTATATACATCCTGGACTTAAAGCCTCTTTGGGATCTTGAGATGCGTCAAAGAGGTCTACATTAGGAACCTTAACTTTTTCTACTGGAAAGGACTGAACTCTTAATGAAAAAGGAGAATACATACCCGAAATTTTAGGAATTGAGTAGATTTTTGTCTATTCCGAAGAATGGGTAAGATCTGGTCGGTTTTTGTGTCCGTTGTTGATGTTGATTGTAGATTCGTCTTCCATGCTGCCGTGGCCATCTTTATGTTCTCCCAAGTTTTTGTTGTCACATCAGGTTCACAATAAGGATGAACTCTTCTTTTTTCAGATTTTTCTTTTTACAGGGATTCATAGGCATAATCATGCTCAACTCCTGGCGGCCTTTCATTTTTAGGGTCCGAGTTATCTTCGGGCCTTTGTCCTGTTAATTTTTTCATAAGTTACTCTAAAACCGTTTGTATATTTTGGAGTTGACATTTTGGAACATGTTCTATTTCACTATCTTGAGTTGGGGATTCAGTGATCTTGATAATTCGGTCATATCATTTTTCCTACAGACAGCGCCAATTATGTTTGTGGTGTTTAGTAGGTGACTGGGAAGAAGTAAACTCAATCTACTTAAAAATTATCGAGATCCCCGTTATCCCTTGATTTTCTTGTCCTTCTCTTTCTTTTTATTTTCTCTATTTATAGTAGTAAGATGATGCTAGGTGTTGGACAATTGTCTCCTTTTCTGCTTGTAAGTTAAGTTTCTTTTATGTTTTAAATATGTCTGAGAAGAAGTAAAAGTGGATAGGTTATATTGTTTTGTCCCTATATGGGCAAATTGCATTGATTTTTCACCTACTGGGTGAATTATGTTGTTCTTTACCCCCTCCTAGGCGAATTGTATTGATATTTACCCATATTGGGCGAATTATGTGATTCTTCTTCTAATGGGCGAATTGTATTGTTTTTGCCCCCCACTGGGGAATTGTGTTGATTTTTACCCCTACTGGGCGAATTGTGTTGATTTTTACCCCGACGAGTGACTTATGTTGATTTTTGCCCTTATTGGGCGAATTATGTTGTTTTTTGTCCTTACTGGGTGAATTGTGTTGGTTTTTCTCCTACTGGGTGAATTGTGTTGTTTTTTCTCCTACTGGGCGAATTGCGTTGTTCTTTCTCTTATTGGGCAAATTGTTTTGTTTTTTACCCCTACTAGGTGAATTGTTTTGGTTTTTACCCCTACTGGGTAAATTATATTGATTTTTCTCCTATTGGCCAAATTATGTTGTTCTTTCTCTTATTGGGTGCAGTGCATTGTTTTTTTACCTCTATGAGACGAATTGTGTTGATTTTTAACCCTAGTGGGTGAATTATGTTGATCTTTCTCCTACTAGGTGAATTGTGTTGTTCTTTATCCCTACTAGGCGAATTGTGTTGAACTTCACCCCTACTGGGCGAATTGCATTTTTTTACCCCTATTGGACGAATAGTGTTGATTTTTATCCCTACTGTGCGAATTATGTTGATTTTTCTCCTACTAGGTGAATTGTATTGTACTTTACCCCTACTGGGTGAATTGTGTTGATCTTCACTCCTACTGGGCTAATTATGTTGATTTTTACTTCCACTAGGCGCATGGTGTTGTTTCTCACCCCTATTGGGCAAATTGTGCTAACTTTTAGGCTTTTTTTTTTTTGAATTACAAACAATGATCTTTGTCACAATTTATGCCGCTACCTAGTGTATGTGGGAATTCTGTCATTCTTTTAGACCTTACTTATAGTACATCAAAGTAACTAACGGTCCATGCACAAGTCTAGAATACTCTCATGATTTAGAGTCATAGTTCGAACAATACAACATGAATCACTCATCTCCTATAGTAGTCTAGAAACAAGCAACTCACATAGTCCAACTAAGTGTATCAATCTTATTAAACACACTAATCTAATACTTTTGGATCACCATCTATATCACCAAGATAAGTCATTTAAAGTGTTAAGTTATGGTCTTAACAAATAAGTAGCCCAACCTTGTCGTCGACCATGAGTTATTCAAATAACATTTCATACAATTTGTTCCAAGTCTATTTGTGGCTTAATCTCATTATCCACTTAGAACAAACATATAAAATATAATATGAGGACTCTGTCCATCGCTCGCTTACACAAATTTAACAAGAAAATAACTGAAATTTCAATTTTATTCATTAATAAAGTAATATTAACAGAACAAATCTGGATTTCAGGACACTATTTCTAACATAATGTATTAACAAAATCAAACAAAGAAGCTCTGCTAGATATGGTAAAAAAAAATTAATGATCAAAACTTAAGAAAAGAAAATTTACTTAAATTAAAAGAAATAATAATCAAAGAACAAGAATTAAGCATTCCAAAATAGCTCCTTATGCAAAAATAGATATTTGACAGATATCCAAGTCCAAGTATAATTAAACAAGTTTCAACGGGAGTTTAGAAAGAAATTCATGAATTAAAATGACGAGTCAAACAATTAAAAACCATGGCCCTCTTAGACTCAGGAGCTGACCTCAGTTGTATTTAAGAAGGACTTATTCTTTCAAAATATCATCAAAAGGCGGCAAAAAAATTGCACGCTGCAAGTGGCTCAAGAACAACAACAACAAACAAACAATAACAATCCTAGTGCATTAATGGCTCCCGCTTGCGCAAGGTCTGGGAGGGGTAAATGTACATAGCCCTACCCCATCAGAGTGAGACCTTAACAAGAGACTATTTCCGAGGACCCCCAACCTGGTAGTACAAGTGGCTTAAGAATGAAGATTAATTACAAACTTTAGAATGCATACATATGTAATAATGGTATTTGTTTCAAAACTCCATTTATATTAGTAAAAGACCTTCAACAACAGATAATATTAGGCACACCATTCTTTGCTCAAATATATCCTCTTACGCTCAACACCCAAGGAATACATACAAAAGTCATGAGAACCCAAGTAAAGTTTAATTTTGCTAGCCCGACGTTGCAAAAGGACATTAACATCCTTCAATCTGCATTAATATTCAAACAAGTAAATTTAATTTATAAAAAAAGTCACATATTAAATTTCTACAAAAAAGAAAGAGAATATAAAAGGATTGAACAACAATTTTTTTTTTTTGGTAAGTCAGCGAAATATATAGATGAAAGAAAATACGTACAACCTACAAGGGGCATACCCCAGGACACTGCCAAAGCCTACAAGTATGAATCAAAGTCAAAAAAGTTCAGACAAAGTTCATACAACATGCAACCAAATAATAACAAAAGGAACAAAGAAAAAGCTAAGTCTCAAACCCCTAGTGTTGAAGCAATGAGGCATGATGGTGAGCTCCTCTGAACGTAGAAGCAGCAAGCAAGCGGCTCCTGACTAAACCCGTAATCTCCTCTTGTACGGCTGCTACTGATCTGGACTGAGAACGCTGAACCCGAAGGTTGCGCTCGTACCAAACAATATACACAGTCATAGAGAGGCAGAGTCGAGCTATGATACTGCCAATCTCGCGCCCCCTGAGGTGCTGAGCAGCCTAGGTGACAAGAGCATCCCAAGGAAGGGTGGGCCAAGCGATAGATGTACTCGGAGCAACAGAACTCCAGACCGAGGCGGAAAAAGAACAGGCGAAGAAGAGGTGCTCGTGGGTCTCATCAGCACAGCCGCAAAGCACACAAACACTCTGAACCTCAAGAGCTCCAAAACGCCGAAGTCGATCCCGGGTCCATATTGAACAACAATTAATAACACCAAATATCCAAAAGAAAGTTTAAGACCTCAACAATAAAAATAGTCAAGAAGTATGTTATGATCTGCCCGGTGCATTTTGGAAACAGAAAAAGCATATAATAACACCTCCATATGAAAAAGATTTCAATAAAAAAAAGTTCCAACTAAAGCCCGATCTATTCAAATGAATAAAAAATTATTAGAATATTGTAAAAAAGAAATTTGAACAATTTTAGACAAAAAATTAATTCGACCTTCGAAGTTTGGTTTCAAAAACAATTAATTTCTAGGACAAAATGATTTCAAAAACAATTAATTTCTAGGACAAAATGATGTACTATTAGTAGAAAAATAGAACAAGCTGACAAGAAATTGTTATGGCCCAATTTGGTAATTAGGTCAAATTTGGCTCTAAAATTAATTGTTATAATACCAATTGCTCTGGTACCAATAGTTATGATTGGATCATAATAGTAACATTGATGAACCAGTGAATAAGAGTAAACCCACACTCCCAAATATCCAAAATATGGAAAATACAATATGAATTAGCATGGAAAACGGAGCGAAGCGGGTGGCAGCGTGAGAGAAGGCCCAAGTCAGAAACATGGTCAAATTGAGGGCGATTGAGGTTTGGGGTCAAGAATCAGAACCCACGATGATGCTTCGTGGAGTCAAAGGCAATAAGCAGTGTTGAAGGTATTGGTGGTGGCTAATTACGGCGATGGTAGAGGGGACTTGGCCGTAGCCTGCAAAGACAAAGGTGTCGCTAGTAAAGATGCTGCTGGCATTAATGGTGAAGCGGCTGGTGGAGAATCCTAGTAGGGGTCCGAGTATAAAAAGCTATACATTTTGGATAATGTTATAAATATTATATCTTTTTATTTTATTATTTATCAAATATTAGATATTTTAGGTTATTGGTATTTTCGGAGAAAAAGTAGTAAATGTCAGGGCACTCAAATCATTTAGCTTTTTTAGGGACAACAATCTCCTTCCTTTTATACTCTCTTTGTCCCTTTTTTTGAACTTTGTCGCTCATTTTTTAATTGAAAGTTGCGAATTGAATTATATTTTTAATGATAATATAAACACACACACACACACACACACACATATATATATATATATAATTTTTTATTTATTAATGAATAATTGTCTTCAGATATTTATAAGTTAAATTTAATTATTTTAATATTATTTCATATCACTGGAGCCATTTTTTTTTTTTTTTTTGATAAGCAAAACACTATGGATTGTTGTTTAAAATAGATAACAATGTTATATATATCTAATTTGGATACATTTTATACATTGAATAATATTCATAGTTAGCAAATTCATGTATTGTACGTGAATAATATGCATATATGTATTACTGTTGTATATACTATGTTTATGTATTTTTTTCAAAAATACAAAAAAATTTGCATTGTTAAATATAAAATGTATTATATGTATTTTAAAAAAAGCCCACATAAGTTTTTCAAAAAATTCTTTTACACTTTAAAAATAACATTCAAATTTTGAAATACAAAATTGGATCAAGGCTACGGCTTCTCTTGCTCTAAGGTTCCAAAATGTGGTTTCAAAATCTTTGTATGTTCAATCATATCTTTGTTTTATTTGTGATCCTATCAACCCTTTGGTGTCAGGGTCAATTAGAAGGACTTTCAACAATAACTGAATACAAATATTGTTCACACCAACTAGGAACATTGGTAAGCTAGGTGGTACTGTTGGTCAGCCTGTTTGTCGTTGGTCAGCCGTTTGGGTGGTCCTGTCACCACAGCCTAGGTCTTCCCGGTCTGAACAGTGTCTAAATAGTACAACTATATAAGAACTGTTGTGTCTGTACTACTGTATCTGCAACCATAACTAGGTCAAATATGGCAAGCTTAATTAGAGAGATGTTTGCAAAACAACCTAGTAGTAGTCCAAATGCCTCTAAAAAATTAATTCAAAAAAGGTTTCAAAAATCATTACAAACCCTAATGACTTCTTAAATTGGATTATTTCTAATAAAAAATTTGAGGGTTGTTTACATTTTACTACCCCAACCTTTTTTTTTAATTGTAAAAGGACCCCTGGTTTTTGAAATTATTAAAAAAGACCCTTTTCGGTGACCTGATATCATTTTCTGTCACCGGCGATGATGTGGCATGACTATTTCAAAATTTGTTATAGTATAATGATTTTATTACTCCTCAGCCAAAACCCCCCCCCCCCCCCCCCCCCCCTCTCTTTCCCTAGGTATATTTAAAAAAAAAAATTCAAAATTTTTTTCTTCATTACCTTTAATATTGACCTTAATTTTTTTCTTTAAATACTCAACTATTTTACCATTTTTTTTAAAATTCAAATGTACTTCTCTCCTCTTCTTCCTCTTCATTCCACTATGAAGGCTACCCCGAGCTTTTATAAAAAAAAATTTAGTGTCATTTTTAAGGCTTTAATCGGTTAAAATGAGACCCATTTTTCACCATATCCATGAAATCCCACTTCATTGGGGATAAACTGATCCAATTAGGGTAATATCAAACCCTAAATATCACATGCACACACAAAGAAAGAAGATGGAGGGAAGCAAGAAGCGTTGAAAAATAGAGGCAAAGCACAAATGGGGAAGATGATGAGCCAAATTCTTTTGTTTTTTTTTTAAATTTATATGCACCAATTATAAATAATTTTTTATTTTTTATTTAAATTAACCAAAACAAAAACAATGTTGTTTTGGCAAGTGTGAACAATTAGACCCAAAACGACGTCATTTTGCTTATAAATATAGTATTTTTTATTTTTTTATTAGTTAAATTAACCAAAATGACATCGTTTTGGTAAGTGTGAACAATCATACTCAAAATGTTGTCGTTTTGCTCAAGGTTAATTTTGTCTTTCCATTTTTTTGGGGGGTTTAGGTCACTAGAGAGGGTCCTTTTTGTTAATATAATAAAAACTTATGATTCTTTTTAATAATTTTAAAAGATCTGAGTTCTTTTTATAATTACCAAAAAGGCCAAGTAGTAAAATGTAAACAACCCAAATTTTGAGTCAATTTGCCAAATTGGTACATTTGTTTCAAAATGGTTATTTCATGTAAAACACATGAACAATCTATGAGTATAGATCAAGAAGCTCAAACTTTTCAACTACTTTCAGACATCTCTCTCCAGGAGTATATTTCAAAAGGTTTTCATTACATACACTATGGCTCAGTACAAGTTACAATTAAACATTTGTGAAGAATTGGTTATAATCAACCTGTTTTGTTAGCATTAAGAGGTTTAATATTTTTAAAATTTGAATACTCTTTGCTGGCCATTGTTTAAACTAACTTACATAATAGACCAATCTATTTCAATTGTTACCCAGACTTTTTAGTAGACCATCATGATCCAACAATTTTAATAATCTTAACACTTGACATTCATATTCTAAACATCGAAATAGTGGAAAATAGAAAGAGTTTTGTTCTTATTTATAGAATCTATTTCATACTTCTAGGAAGCCAACTTAGCCCAAAATGTCTCAAACAATCTCCTCTTGGAGGAACTTTATTATTAGAAGTTCAAGTTGATCAAGTTGCAATACTCACTCCAAAATGACTTAAAATGGCATGAAATAACCATTTCAGATATTTGAAGCATTGAAAATCCTCAGCCACCAAGAAATATTTCAAAACAAGACAAATCCGACAAATTATCGAAGAACTTGATGCTAAAATCACCATAAGATTTGGATCCAAAAGGCAAACCATAATAAGCAGTAAAAGCCATGCAAAATCTTTAAGACATTCAATCTTATCTATACCAACCCAAAAAGAAGATGTTTACTAACCCTGCCAAAGCTATACTACAACAGAATTTAGGGGAATCCACCTAAGTCCCCCATAGCTGAACCTGTTTTCCAAAACGAATCATTCTCAAGTCCCTCTTCCCCAATGTTTACCCAAATGCGACCTCCCTCAATAAATGTTCTCACAAAGGAATTCAAAATAAATAAAGAATTCGTAAGCAATGATTTTGAGTCATAACAAAATAAGGCCAAATGTTGATAGTTTTATAAAACTTTCAATAAAGAAAAAAGACAGAAAATAAGAAAATATATTACAAAGAAATTACTAAAATAGAATTTAATGTTCCATTTTTTATGTGCTTTTTAATTTACATATCTAAACACCAAATTCTAAAACCTTTTTTTTTTAATAACAAAACTCAATAAATGTCAACATCACCCCAACAACTAAATGGCTTACAACAGATGGACAAATCATCCAATCGATCCATCCTCCCACAAGAAATTTGGTAGTTAATGTTAAAAACCAAGACATTAGTGCTATCCCTTTCTGAAAGGGTAGAGATGAAGAATCAAAACCCACACTAAAAGATACCAAAAAAAAAAAAAAAAAAAAAAATTCTATAAGAAAAATAACTATCAAGCTTTAAATCTCAAAACAATATCAAAACAACTAAATATAATCCATAATCATATATTAAACAAGGAAGAAACAAACAAGTCCATACCAAATTTTATAAGATACCCTCCACCAAAACAAGAGGAATATCAACCTCAATTAAGTCCTTTATTAAGGAGAATACAATAGCCTCTATTCAGACCATTCAACCTTCCAAAAAAAGAAGTTAAACATATGAAAGACTTTCAAATTGATTTATTAGAAAAAATTAACAAAAAACTAGAGAATATTCTTGAGATCCCTCATTCCTACTACAAAACCCCCTCTGTTCAAACCATATCTAAACATGCTAAAATAACTTCAGAAAATGATTCATCCTCAAGCTCCCTTGACAACATATAAATACAAAATATAGAAGAACTATTTATTACGACACAAGAACAATAATCAACATTCAACAAATAAGAGGAAGCAATCCTCAAAAGTGGAAAAGCAATTCCACAAAAAACTTATTATCCAAGAACTTCTCCACTAGATATACAATATGAAGAGTGCAATCAATTCCCATCAAATTCATACAACCGACAAGCTATCTATGAATGGAATATAAATGCCAAGTGTGACTATGAAACACATAATAATTCAAAATTTATTATTGTAGGATTTGTCAAACAACTCAAATACTGGTGGACAAACATATTAAGTATAATTGATCAAAATGCAACACTGAACCACATCCACATTGAAAGGGTAATAATAGACCTACAAGATATTAACTCCCCCTTTTTAGAAATTGAGGTTGAAAATGCAATGGAAACACTAGTTTGGTCAATAACACTATTCTTTGCTGGAAATCCCATAGAAAAAAATGGAATCTTCAAAGATTTCTTAATAAACCTTCAATGCCCCTCACTTTAAGACTTTCGTAGGTATAAAGACATGTTCATGACCCATGTCCTAAGCCGCAAAGATGCAAATCAAATATTTTCGGAAGAAAGATTTGTTTCTAGACTTCCAAAATTATTTGCTACAAGAATCATGACCAAATTGCAACAACATAGTGGTAGCTTGACCATTCGTTGGCGAAACATCACCTATGGTCAATTAATCACATTTGTCAAAAAAAAAAAGCTTTCAAATTATGCGAAGAACAAAACTTTGTAATAGTCTCAAAAAGGCTTAAACTATAAAAGAATTGTATTTTTCTGTGCCCAATATGGGATTCAAGATTTCAAAGCTCCCTCAAGAAAATATCGAAAACAATATTTTTCAGAAAAACCTAAATATTATAAAAAAAAAACAAAGAAAAAATAGATATGAACAACCTCCATTCCTTCAATATTATAAAAAGAGAAGATATACGAAAAGAAAATTAAATGAAGTTCCTATTTGCTATTAATGTAAAAACAAAAAAAATGTCATTATTGAAAGGATTGTAAGATGAAATACAAAATCAATAACATCCAAGATGAAGAATTGAAAATACAAATGATGAATTTGTTACTTTCAAACTCAAATTCAGAAAATGAAGATTATATCTTTAAAATTCAAGAAAACTCTGATGATGAAGAATCATCCTCATCCCAAAGTCAAGACTTATGCCATTGTCATTTAATTCTTGAATTTCTTTTTAAAGTTCTCCGGTTGAAACATGTTTAATTATTCTTAGACTTGGATATTTTCAAATATTTGTTTTAGCATAAGGAGCTATATTAGAATGGTTAATTCTTGGTTTTTTGAATATTATTTCTTTTAATTTAAGTAAATTTTCTTTTCTTAAATTTTGATCATCAATTTTTTTCTAATATATGTAGCAGAGCTTCTTTATTCAATTTTGTTAATGCATTAATCGTGTTATATTTGAGCCAACCGATTCCAAAATAAATTATTAAGTATGCAATACAAGGATTTTGAAATGGAGACTAAAATATCCTTACAAGAATCAAAACTCAATGATTCATCTAGTCAAGAACCAGAAATAGCTTAATTAGAGAATATTCAAATATGATAAGAATTAGTTTCAAATGATAAATTTCTACAAACAATAAAAAGAATAGAATATCAAAAGTGGTATATCTATATTACTTTACACTTTTCAAAAAGTTATAAAATACAAACCATAGCCCTCTTAGAATCAGGAGCTAATTTCAATTGTATTCGAGAAGGACTCAGTTCTTCAAAATACTATGAAAAGACAATAGAAAAATTACACTGCAAGTGGCTCAAGAATGAAGATTAATTACAAACTTTCAAATGCATACATATGTAATGATGGTATTTGTTTTAAGACTCTATTTATATTTGTAAAAGATTTTCAGCAATAGATAATATTAGACACACCATTCTTTACTCAAATATATCCTTTTGTAGTCAACACCAAAGGAATACATACAAAAGTCATGGGAACCCAAGTAACATTTAGTTTTGCTAGGCTAACGTTGCAAAAAGACCTCAATACCCTCTAATCTACATGGAATTGGGGTTCATTTAGGCTGTGTTTGGAGCATGGAATTGGGGTTGAGGCTGGAATTGGAGCCTAGAATTCCAATTCTATTATTTGGTTCACCTGTTGAAATTAGAATTACAATTCCACTGTCCAATTCCATGGAATTGGATTTTAACTAAAATAGTACTTTCAAATTGGAATTACAATTCCATTGTCTAATTCCATGAAATAAGATTTGAACTAAAAATAGTACTTTCCAATTCCTTGGGGTGGGGGTAAGGAATTGCAATTCCATATTAACTATATTGACCTAGAATCCAAAATGACCCAACTTGATTAACAAAAATCTAATGTGACTCAAAATTCAAAGGTTTAAACACAACCTAATATTTGACTTGAACCTTGAAATCACCCTACTCGAATGACTTGAACTTGAAATGACCGAAATTACCTTAACTCAAAGTCCGAAGTTCCCTAACCCGATTTACTCAAAACTTGAGATGACTTAAATCCAAAAATGAAACTACGCAATTTAAATGTGATATAATAAGTTGAGCCGAAGCGGGAGTAGCCCAACCAAATTGACCAAAAACTCAACACATCGCATACCCTAAATGACCTTACCCATCCTAAACTCAGCCTCAGATGACTCAAAATTTGAAGTGATACAACTTGTTTGTCCCAAACTAAGATGACTCGAGTTTGAAATGACCTAAATGAACTCAAATCCGATCATAACTAGCTTGAATCCCGAAAACAACTAACTTGGTTAACTGAAAATCCGAGAAAACTTAGACACCACATGATCCGATGCGATACTCGACCCAATTTGACTCGAATATTGAATAACTCGCACTCAAATTGAATTGCTCCAACCATAATAACTTGAACGCAGTGCGAACCGCTCTGACCAAAATTCAACCGTAGTTGATTTCAAACTAAAAATACTCCAACTTAATTGTCTAAAAACCCTTAATGATTTGAATCATTTTGTAGTTATAATGGTGACCTCCAACTCCTTTGATTAACTAAACAATGGAATTTCAATTCCATTAGAATTCCAATTCCATCAGAATTGGAATTGGAATTGTAAATCCACAATCCAATTCCAATTCCATGCTCCAAACAGAGCATTATAATAAAAAAGTCACATATTTAATTTCAACAAAAAGAAATAGAAAAAAAAAAAGGATTGAACAACAATTAACAACACCAAATATCCAAAAGTAAATTCAAGACCTCAATAACAAAATGATTCATGAAGTATTTCTAATCTTCCCAATGCATTTTGGGTACAGAAAAAGCGCATAATAACACTTCCATATGAAAAAGATTTCAATGAAAAAGAAAAATTCCAACTAAAGCCCCAACCTATTCAAATGAATAAAGAATTATTAGAATATTATATAAAAGAAATTTGAACACTTTTAGATAAAAAATTAATTCGACCTTCAAAGTCTCAATTCAAAACAATTAATTTCTAGGGCAAAATGATGGACTATTAGTTGAAAAACAAAACAAGCTATCAAGAAACTATTATGACTCAATTTGGTAATAAGGTCAAATTTGGCTTTAAAACCAATTGTTGTAATATCAATTGCTCTAATACCAGCTGTTATGATTGGGCCATAACAGTAACATTAAGGAACTAGTGAATAAGAGAAAACCCACACACCCAAATATCCAAAATGTGGAAAATACGGTACAAATTAACTTGTAAAACAGAGCGAGGGGGTGGTAGCATGGGAGAGGGCCCAAGTTGGATATAGGGACAAATCAACAGCGATTGAGGTTTCGGGCCGAGAACCAGAACCCACAATGGTGCTTTGTGGAATCGACGGCCATGAGCGGTGTTGAAGGTATTGGTGGTTGCTAAAGGTGACCAACAGGCCGGGTCGGCCCGAAAACCAGCCCGACCCAGCCCAAATTATAGCGGCCGGGCCGAGACTAGAGACCCGAGCCCCCTCAGGGCCTAGTTGGGGGGAAAAACTCCCCAATGTTCAACCCTAATGACTGTTGGTTTTTTTTTTTTTTTTTTTGAAGAACTCTTTTTTTTTCTATAAATACTAACTAAATTTTTTCTTTTCACCGCACAACAATCTTTAATTTTCTTTTCTCTTCAATCCTCTCTTCTGTACTTGCATACAATTCTTTGCTCTCAATCTCATAAGTTCAAAATTTTAATTGTGTTCTGCTTGTAGAAGCTTGTAGAAGTTAAAATTTCAGTTTTTACTTCAGTAAATTAATATTAAAATTTTATTTATTTGTCATTTTTATTTACCTTACTCATATTCTTACTTGAATTTTATAATTATAAATTAACAATATAATGGTACATAATTCATTTTTGTTTGGAGCTGGTCGATGTAGTTTTAACTCTTCTCGACGGAGTTGACCTTAATACCCAGGATGTACTTTTTTAAAACCTGGTCCATCACCTCCCTACATTGACACATGTGATTGGGAACAAGAACAACTTTACGAGCAAGATTATCCTGAATCTTGTGTGCGGGATGTTCTTAACCCGAAACCACGCCCACCAATGATGAAACTCAAACTCGCACCTCTATGGACAGTAGTAGACATAATACTAACAATGTGTGGAACCATTTTACACTAGATCGTGAACATGGTAAAGCATATTATACTCTATGTGATTTTTCAAAAGTTTTCAGTCATCACATCAAACTAACAGAACCCAAAAAAATGTCATATAGCAAGCGACTGGTGTGCTTGCTAACATTAAGTCTGCACATGAAACTAATAGACGCGAATTAATGAGATATGTCATTTTGGTTGAAAAATGGTTTGCCATCGATGAGGACCCTAAAAGGTTCCCTTGGAATAATTTGAAGCAAGAAGCATTTAAAGAATTTTTAATTATGAACAACGAATTTGAAGGTATTTTAAAGGCAAAAATGAGCATGTTCTCGTTGACGTCAGGCACGTGGAAGTTGAAATCCGATGTACCTTTCATGTGCATAACTGCACATTGGATTGATTCTTCTTATGTTAGGCAAAAACGAATAATTCATTTTTGCCTATTTGTATATCCCTACAATGCTCAGGTAATCACGAGTGACATTATAAATGCATGCCGTGAGTGGAGGATAGAACACAAAATTTTTAGCATTAGTTTTGATAATGCTACCAACAATGATGCATCTGTTAGATAATTGATTAGTTATATGAAGCCCACGTTAGATGGAAAATGTTTTCATTTACATTGCATATATTGCGTACCGCATTTAATAGTAATGGATGGTATGCAACTTATAGATTTTTCTCTTGTGGTTTTAAGAGACACAGCTAAAGCAATTAAGGCATATGGAATTAGGTAAAGAAAATTTAGAAATATTTGTGACCAACATGGCATTCCTTCAAAAAAAATTTAAATTAGATACACGTAATAGGTGGTCATCCATGGTTGATATGTTAGAAAGAATCATATCATACAACGACATCTTAATTGAATTTGTTCAGTAAAATCATTCAGATCTAAGTTTTTTTAATTTAGAACATATAGATTGGGATGTAGTTAATGAAATTTGTAAATTTTTTGTTATTTTTAAAGAGGCTATCACATTTTTTTTGGATGTTATTACCCAACCATTACACAAGTAATATCTAAACTGTAAGATATTAATGTTTGGATGATAGATAACTCCTCCAACCCTATGTTGCATGTCCTTGTTTCCACCATGATAGAATTTTTTTTTAAATATTATTTTAAATTACCAACGGCATATAGTATTGCCACTGTTTTTGATCCACGTTGTAAGCTTATGGGTTTACAATTATTTGCCCAAATATTATAAGAAAAAATGAAACCAACTTTTGATGTAGCATCTTTTGTTGTAAAAGTGGATGAAAATTTATGTAATTTATTTTTCATGTATGCTCAAAGAATATCAGCTGTTACAAACGTCTCTGCTATATCATCTTTTTTGTCCTTTTCTAAAGGAAAATCATATGCGTGGGATATGTTGAATCGATTAAAGCCCAAACAAAGTTGCACGTCATATGATGAGCTAAATTTGTAAATGTGTTTGCCTACTCTCAACTTCTACTCGACAGAGGCGAATCCTTATTTTGATATTTTAAATTGTGGTATTCAAACAAAACCTAATATCCCGTGCTTTCCACCATGGCACTCGATATACTAACGTGTCCGGTGTCTACCGTAGCATCGAAGTCTGCTTTTAGTACAGGTGGTAGATTGCTTGGGTCAAAGAAGGCAAAGCTAGTACTGGCCACCTTGGAAATTCCTGTGCCTATGAAGGACTGGATAGTTGCAGCAGATAGAGGCCAAGATTGAGTGAACTTGCGTTCATTAAGCGATGAAGAAGACGACAATAGCACCAGTACAAGTACCGCACCAACTGCAGCAAGTTCAGATTAATTTATTTATATTGTTATAATTTTATTTTTTTTATAACATATTTTCTTTTATAAAATATATTTGTAATTCTATATGGCACTATTATATCGTTATAGTTGTATTTTTTTAACAAGTTATATTACATTTTATTTTACAAAATATATTTGTAATTATGATTGTGTGGTATTATAGGGTTCATTTACTAGGCACTAATACACATGATTCCATTAGAACTCTGAAGTTAAGCGTGCTTGGGTGAGAGTAGTACCAAGATAGGTGAACCCCAGAGAAGTTTTCCAACCCTATAAGGTTGGGGGTCCTCGAAAACGGCCTCTTGGCAAGGTTACAGCATGAAGGGGTAAGGCTGCGTACATCTACCCCTCTTAGACCCCGCTTATGCGGGAGCCCATGAGGCACTAGGTCTGTTATTGTTGATTGTGTTGTATTGTATTTGTTACAAATAATTTATATGTGTGTTGTTTATTAGTAAATTATAAATATTTTTTGTCAAACCATACTGGACTTGCTCGGCCAAGGGGAACGGGAGGCCGAGGCCCGGCACAGGCCCCGACGGGAAGCAGCGGCCCTAGCCCATGGCCACCATTAGTGGTGGCTAACTATGGTTATGGTACAGGAGACTTGGCCGCAGCCTGCAAAGTCGAAGTTGTCATCGATAAAGAAGCTGCTGGCATTAATGGTGAAGCGGCTGGTGGAGAATCCGAGTAGGGGTCCGAGTACACAAAGCTATACATTTTAGATATTGCTATAAATATTACATCATTTTATTTTATTAACTACCAAAAATTAGTTATTTTAGGCTATTGATATTTCTGGGCAAAATTGGTAAATGTTAGCGCATTCAAATCATTTAGCTTTTTCTTGGACAACAATGTCCTTCCTTTTATACTCTCTTTGTCCTTTTTTTTTAAACTTTGTTTGCTCATTTTTTAAGTGAAAGTTGTGAATTGAATTATATGTTCAACGATAATATAAATATTCAATATACATATATATATATAGAGTAAAATTTTTATTTATTACTAAATAATTACCTTATGTTATTTATAATTTAAATTTATTCAATTTATTATTAAATAATTATCATATTTTTATTTTATGCATTAAATAATTATTTGTTATATTACTGGATCCAAAGATTATTTTTAATAAGCAAAACACAATGGATTGTTGTTTAAAATAGAAGACAATGTTATATACATCTAATTTGGATACATTTCTATACATTTATTAATATTTATAATTAGCAAATTCACAAATTAGACACGAATAATACGTGTATATATATTATTGATGCATAATACTCTCGTTTACGTATTTTTTCCAAACATACTAAAAAATTTGCGTTGTTAAATATAAAACGTGTTATACGTATTTTAAGAAGAGCTCACATTTTTTTTTTCAAAAAATTCTTTTAGACTTTAAAAATGATATTCAAATTTTGAAATACAAAATTATGTCAAGCCTACGACTTCTTATGCTCTAAGTTTCCAAAATGAGTTTTCGAAATCTTTGTATATTCAATCATATCATTGTTTTATCTATGATCCTATGAACCTTTTGGTATCAGAGCCAGTTAGAAGGATTTTTCACAGTAACTTAACAGAAATATTGTTAACGCCAACTAGGAACGTTGGTAAGCCAAGTGGTAGTGTTGGTTAGTCGTTTAGGTGGTCCCTATTGGTAAACTATAATTGAGTAGCTTGTGTTGGCAAACTATAACTGAACAGCTTGATACTGTAAAGAGGCAAGTAGATTACATAGAGAATTATTTGGACAAAAATTAAAGAATAACACTATTTGCCCAGTAGTGTCAAAATCAACACTATTCGCCCAGTAGAGGCAAAATCAGCACTATTCGCCTAATAGAGGCAAAATCAGCACAATTTGCCCAGTAGAGGCAAAAATCAACACTATTCACCCTGTAGAGGAAAAATCAATACTATTCGCCCAGTAGAGGTAAAATCAACACTATTTGCCCCGTAGAAATACAAAGCAATTCGCCCAATAGCAAAACAAGCTCAATGTAATTTGCCCACTTTAACCTACTTAACACTCAAGCAAATAAAAGATAGAATCAACCATACTTAACCAAAAATGAATGCTCATCCAAAAAATCCCCGCGGGGGGGGGGGGGGGGGGGGGGGGGGGGGGCAGCGGCGGCTTGGGCTCCTTCAAAAGTACCTAGGCCTACGATCACCTCTCTGGAGTAATAACCCTTCAAATACCTTATTTTCCACAGGTTAAGTATTTTATCTCTATTATTTCATTTATTACTTGCCTCTTATTTACTATTTCATAATATTGATACTGACTTGAGCGTCTGAGGGGTCCCCCATGGGTTGCTTTATGGGCCCCTCTAATGTGATCTTGTAGGGAACATCAAGTGGGATGTGCGGCTAGAGCTTGAGTTTGGCTCATCTTAACAAATCCCATCTCGTATAGAACTCCAAAGTGATGCATAAACACATTGACAAAATTAATCACAAACATATTGGCACCATTTGTGGGAAGGATCACATGCTCACGCCTGGTTTGGTGTTCTTATAAAATTCAAACATTTTCAACGTCATTCGAGGAAATTTTTAGTTTTTTGGGTGTTTAATGCAATTTTTTTGAAAAAAAATGAGCTTATTCATGTAAAGCAAGTCAAAAAAAGCTCTCTACTATCCACTGAGCACTTTTAAGCATATCAATACATGCAAATAGATATGTTTGAATAGGTCAAGTATTGTAACCTACTTTTTACCTCTTTTTTATCTTTTCTTTGATCGTCATAGCTAAATAGAGCTGTTTAAGAGCTTTATTTGATATACAATTCAATCCATAACTCTTCACAGATTAAAAGCTATGTTCATTTCAATTTATAAGGTATGTTATACAACTAGCAGCAATGTTATTCGGCCGGTTCATCTTTTCACCTCTCTTTCATATTTTAGTTGATCAAAAAATCGCTATATTTATGTAGAACTCTTCAAGAGCTTCATTTTGATATATAATTTAGTCTATAACTTCTCACGGATTGAAAGTTATGTTTGTTTTAATTTACAAGGTATGCCATACAACTACCACCAACGTTATTCGCCCGGTTCATCTTTTCACCTCTCTTTTATATTTTCTTTGATAAAAAAAACTCATTATATTTATGGGGAAATCTTCAAGAGCTTCATTTTGATGTACAACATAATCCATAATTCTTCGCGAGTTAAAACTTATATGTGTTTTAAATTACAAGGTATGTTATGCAGCAATCACAATCGGAATTTGCCCAGTTCAAATTTTCTCCTCCTTCTCATATTCCCTTTGATCCAAAACTTAAAACCTCATTATATTTACCTAAGATATTGCATGAGTTTCATTTTGACAGCTGATTCATTCCATGACTGCTCGTGGATCGAAAATTATGCTCATTTGAAGTCAAGAGGTCATGCTATCTAATTATTATAGGAGGAAAATGCCCACTTCATCTTTTCACCTCCTCTTTATATTTTCTTCAATCAAAATCTTTATAAGTCATCATAATTACATAAAATGCTTCAACAGCTTAGTTGCGATAGTTAATTGAATTCGTAACTACCTAAAGTCACAAGGTCAAGTTACGTAGCCCGCCAAATTCCACCATCCAATGAATTCCCTACCCGGTGTTATCTACAACCAAGCATCATCCATAAAACCTAGCATTATTCTTGACACTTCGCCTACCACACCACAATCCCCATCTCAAGCCGCCATCATCATTCTCACTAATGACATTCACTTCCGCGACGCTTGGGACTTCAACCACCATCCTCTCCAAAGTCGCCACCGCGTGATGCTTCGTTCACCGCATGTCGAGCTTCCTTTTCCACCACCACTATCAATATTCCTGCCAAATGTTGGCACCGTCCACTGCTGCCCTCGGTTGCACAACAATAGCCACTAGCACACCGGTCTTCACTAGTCGTTCACCACCCACCACGATCAAACCCTTGCTCTCTCCTTCAAACCCGAATTTGGGTGAATTTTTATTTCAACCTTAGTCTAATTCAACTTCAAAAGATTTGTTTTCCTTACTTTCTTAATTCAATTTAGCCCTAAATGGGTCAAATTTTGCTACCATCTCCGCGTACCTTAACACTAAATAAGCCACTTTTTACAATGCTTGTTCAAATCAATCATTAGTGCGTTAATTGTCGTTACAATCCTAGTTTGATCCAATCTTGATTTGTTCCAATTCTCATTCAAATGAAACCCTAATTGGATCAATTTTTGTTGCGGTCCTACTTCAGGTTAACTCTAGGTAAGCAAAAATTTTTTGTTCAATCTTCATAATAAATCAAATTCTAATTGGACCAATTCTTGTTGCATCATAGGTTCATTTCAATCACTTGCCAGAGTTTTAACCTGCTCAAACGCTGATTATGTCAATTTCTATTCAATCAGCTTCTAAGGAAATTACTTTTCGTCGCAATTCTGCTCTGATGGATTTTAAGCTAAATAAACCTTTGCCAAGATTTCTAATATAGAGTAGATGTACTTCAATGCACTCTTGCTATAACCTTCTGGTTCAACTAGGTTATTCTTTGTTAGATCCCTAACCATAAATCGTCAAATTAACAATTAGACATGACAATTCTAAATTAAGGGCATTAAAGGAACATAGTCACTAAACCTACCCTTAATGATTTTGAAATACAAAACGGGCATTATACAACACAAAAACATGAGTGCAAATCAAAGAACACATATAAGTATTGAATTCTGAAATAGTAAAAGCACTTATAACAAGACAGCCAAATTAGATGATTCATTCCAAGGGCTCTGTTTAGGCACGTAAGAGACCTCTTAACTCCCTTGGAATTCATAAGGCATGTCATTTGTCTCTCTCCATCAATGACTAATCCAATTATTCCATGAATTTCTTATGGGCATATTTCATACACCAATGAAGAAAATCCCGAAGCAAACAATTCATCCAAGGGGAGATCAATGTGCTGTTATGGTACAAGCTACTCGTCATGTGCCAGCTTGGCAATTTTTTGCCTACAAAATGCAAGCAAGGGCTATTTAATCCCAAAAAAAAGAAAAAAAGAATTCCACCATACTTAAATTATTTCATAAGCTACAAGATATCACTATCTCTCGAAATCGGACGTGGCTGTGGGCTAAGTACCTTTTCAGAGATACTTTTTAGCCTAGCTAAATCAAGCCAAATTAAAAGTCAAAAATTTATCCGAGTTAGAAATCGCTTCATAAGTATTGGGAGCTGGAAGACTTTACCTTCATCCTCGAATCCCTATCCATGGTGGTACAAATTATTTTAAGACTGTGTTACGCTCGGGCTCGAACCTCGAACGTAAACTAATATAAATTTGGATAGATTGAGAGTTTGGGATGAGAAAGAAGGGAAATTAAGATGAGAGAGTAGAGTTTTAAAGTTAGATGAGAGAAAGAAGGGAAAGGGGATGAGAAAGAAGACTTTAATCTCAAATGAGATTAATATTCAGATTTCATTGATTGATTTCATTGTCCATGAACATACACTTACATCTTATTTATAACAATCCTTGGCAAAGAAACTAGACAAACCTTAGAACAATCTAGAATCTAACTAACTAGTATTTCAATTATTGAATTGGCGCCAAAACACAAATGTAACAGCAACAAGTAGTAACTAACAGCAACAGCAGTATGCAATGCAGCACAGGAGCAGCAGCAACAGATTAGCTCAGCAAAACGGAATTTTAACACCAATCCCCATTCCCACCAATTCAACAATTAAATCCAAGTCTCGGATTTTTGGTTTGTAACATTCCCTTTCCCTTGAAAACATTCTTGTCCTCAAGAATGAAAGAGAGTTAGACTTAACATCACTTATTAAGGCTGAAAGATTGCTGAAATTGCAGCTTGAGTAGGTGATGAATTCTGAAACTTGGATCATTAAGTTGCGGTTGTAAGAACTTTGAAATGCAACTGATGAGAATTTGTTACGATAGTACAACTTGATGAACAACTCACAAATGTCCTCCCAATAGCATAGCTTCATGATAGGATTCATATTGATCAAATCTCTTTTCCAGAAAAGAAATAAACCATGCCAAACTTGCCGATCGGCATGCCGACAATGCATTTCAGCTTCTGGAACCTGATTTCTTGCTGTGTTAATGTGCTTTGCAACAATGACTTCCCACTCATTTAGCTTACTATCCTTACAGGAGACAAATTTGTGAACTTGAGCACTCAAATCAACTCTATGAGTTTGCAAAACAACAGCTTCCAACTGTAAGCACCATTCAGCACAATAATTTTCAGATTTCTCATATTTTTGCTCCACTTCTGGAATTCGATCTTGAGGCCACCACCCTGCATCCATTTGTTGACAAATCTCACTACAAAGCAAAGTGTTAGTGTCCTGATCTGTAGAAACGAGTGCAGCAGCATCCAACTTCACATCTGTAACTTGCTGATCTGTATGTTCATGAGATCTAACAACTAATTCCACCTCTGACATTTGACTTTGATGCCTATCCTCATTTGATGGAAGATGAACTTGAGGACTAACATTTACCTTAGCAATTTAAGATCCTTCTTCGTGCTTCAACTTTGGCTTTGTCGACTTCTTTTTTGTAATCGTCTTTGCTTTCCAATAATCGTTTAATGCGTCGTTGAGGTGGTTCTTCTTCATTTTGCTTTTTGCATTCTTCAACATTTTCATGATATGAAAATCATCTCCCCATTCCGGATACATGTCATATTGTGCCTCAACGTCATCAAGATACTCTAACTCTAGCAAAGGGTCTTCATAAGGATCGTCTTGTTCAAACTCAGGTTCTTCAAGCTTGTTTTCATCAATTTCGGCATTGTCGTGGTCGAATTCATCCTCAACAACAATCGTTTCTATTACAGCTTCCTCTTTGTGCTCAACCTCGAGCTCTTGCGGTAGAACTACTTCCGTTGGCGGAACAATCTGGCTAGAAGGCTCAATTTGTTGCACCCGATCTTCTTTGTTCACATCCTCACCCAACAGCTTCTTCAACATTTGTTGAATATTGTCAAGCTGGCGGTTATGCAACGCAGCACAGGAGCAGCAGCAACAGATCAGCTCAGCAACTAACTAACAGAATTTTAACACCAATCCCCATTCCCGCCAATTCAACAATTAAATCCAAGTCTCGGATTTTCGGTTTGTAACAGACTGGAGGACTTCGTCCCTTTTCACAATCCAAACTTCATTTCAACAGTGGTACAAATAATTTTAGGACTGGGCGACTTCGTCCCTGTTCATAATCCGAACTTCATTTCAGCGGTGGTACAAATCATTGTAGGACTAGGAGACTTCGTCCCTATTCATAGTCCGAACTTTATTTCAGCAGTGGTACAAATCATTTTAGGACTGGGGAACTTCGTCCCTATTCACAGTTCGAACTTCATTTCAGCAGTAGTACAAATCATTTTAGGACTAGGGGACTTCGTCCCTGTTCAAAGCCCGAACTTCATTTCAACGGTGGTACAAATCATTTTAGGACTGGGGGACTTCGTCCCTGTTCACAGTCCAAATTTCATTTCAACGGGGTATAAATCATCTTTAGACTGGGAGACTTCATCTTAGTCATTCCCTTACTTTCGTAACAAATCACTTTCACACTGGGTGACTTCATCTCATCCATTTCCTTATCTCAAATGGTGTGAACCATTTTGGCATTGAGGGATTTCATCTCAATTCACAACTTTAGTTCATCCTAATGGAACAAATCATTTTTCACCTACTATGGGACCTCACCCCAGGTCACAGGCTAGGCATTACCTCCATCACAAATGCTAAACCACTCCAAAATCAGGAAGTTTCACAATTAGCAATAGTTAAAAGTAGATTCTTTTTATGCGATGCAGAGCAAGTCAAAACAATTACAAGTCAACAATTGGTCATCCATAAGGGGCAATCCTTTTCAAAACTAGTAAACTTCGTCATCAACCGTGCTACGTTATACAGCATTATGGCAAATCCTAAAGATTTCGCCACTCGTCATAAATCAAGCGACAAATGTCAAACTTGGTTGCTTATTATAGCTTGACAAAATATTTCTAATAAAAGAATCCAAAATAAGCCGCATTGCTTATTATGCCTAAGTAACTCACACTCCAACCAACCTTTTGCTAAGCAATCTAATACCACAACTGATCAACAACTTAATAAGGGCAGTGCAAGGTATTATCTTTATCTTGTTAGCCACCTTTATTATCCTATACATACAGTGGTGGCACATAATCAGTAATTCCAAATCACATTATCCAAAACAATGAAATATTTGAAAGGCTTTATTATCCATAAGAAACCGAATTGCGATTACAAAAATCGGAGGCGCGTCGTAGCCCAGCAAACTATTTTTAATAGGAAGGTCCAACATAGACCGCACCTGTTATCATGCCTGAGCAACCCACACCTCAACTAATTATTTGTTAGTTAGGCATTGCTATTGGCCGATATCTTAAGAAAAATAGTACGAGAGGTCGCTTTTATCTGCCTAACTCTAGGCACTTATTTTCCGCCAACTCAAGATGACAAGTAACAAGCTAGTGACATACGAACATAAATGATAACTCAATAGTAAAAAGCCTTTTAGAGTGTGGCAGTATGAACGAAAAGCGAGGAGTGAGATGAGCTAGTTCAATATCCACAATGACCTACTTCATGATGGTCTTGGACTTTCCAGCAGTCCGCTTTAAACTTCTGTCATGGCCTATTCAACTAAGCAATAGGTGTTGTTTAGCAATAAGCGTAATGGTAAGAGGATATTGAAGGCTGGTTGTTGTTAAGCCGCATATTGGACATAAGTGCTTCAAAAATTAACAGTAGTCTCTATGATGAATCACATCCTTTGAATAATATTTGTGTACAAAGTGCATTATATGAATACTAGCAATCATTAATCCTACGATTGTTTATTTGCAACCACTAAACAGCACGCATATCAAGTTCATCAGTTCATAGATGAATACTAGTGGTAAATCAATGATAGTCAAAGACATCCTTTGGGAATGATATACCATATGTTTGATTTACTTCTTGCTCGGCATGTAATAGCCCTTAAGGTGTGTTAATTATGGTACCCTATCTTTACTTCGATATATGTTTTCAATACGCTTATCATCAGATAATAATACTACCATGTGTGGTTTTACAATCTTGATTGTACTTGCTATATTGACATACCCAGGTATTATGTACATGACACTCAACATTTACCAAGTGTATATCCATCACCACGGTCCGTCCTGGTGCAATCATCCGCAACGGGTGCAATATTCATCACCATGGTCCGCTCTAGTGCAATCACCCGCAACGGGTACAACATTCATCTCCATGGTTCACCTTGGTACAATCACCCGCAACGGGTGCAACATTCATCACCATGGTCCGCCCTGGTGCAATCACCTGCAATTGAGTAGAACATCCCTCAGGAACATACTCAACACGATATATTATATACTGTTTACCCGGGCAGTAAACAAACATCGCAATATATTTAGAACTTTAATATTGTTTAAAGCAGGCTACACCTATCATCGTTATACCAACCAAGTGTATGAACTAAGAGGTGTCTTTGTCTATCAAACTAACATGATATGGATACACGACATTCATTGCCTTATGGGTGTCATTGACCAAATGCATATATATCTAGTGACTAATCATGATACTTATCCTTACACGTTTATCACATAGAGCTTGAATCGTGATGAACACTCACTGAAATAAAGGAGCAAAATGCTTGAGTACTCTAAGTTTAAAAATAGACCTCAGAAGCCCGGACTCTCCTAAACATTCTTACACAAATAAGAGTTGCAACATAAAATGCTCTACCAATACCCATGATTACGCTAAACGCCCTATTAAAGTTCATGAGGGGTCATGCGCCCAATTACAAGTCATGATGGCTTGAACATCCTGTTAAGTGTCAAATACCTCGTTACACATCTTATTCAGATTGTACGCTCTATTGATTTCGAGTAAAAATCAAAATACACATCAAATAAATTATGAAGGGCCAAAACAGAACACTAAATATCACAATCACTCAAGAAAATGACATATAGTAGCAATCTAAGAAAAAGGCAGATCTATTACTTTGTGACAGAAATTGGAATGACAAGCCTTCGCTAAAGAAGTAGAAGGCCTAATATATTGATAAACTATAATTGAGCACCTGGCTACTATAGGGGGCAAGTAGGTCACACAGACAATTATTTGTACAAAAATTAAAGTAAAATCAACATTATTTGCCCAGTAGAGTCAAAATCAACACTATTCGCCCACTAGAAGCAAAATTAACACTATTTACCTAGTAGAAGCAAAAACAATACTATTTGCCCAATAGAGGCAAAATCAATACTATTCACCCAATAGAGGCAAAATCAATACTATTCGCCTAGTAGAGGCAAATTGAACACTATTTGCCCAGTAGAGGCAAAATCAGTACCATTTGTCCAGTAAAGGCAAAATTAACATTATTCCCCCTGTAGTGAAAAAATCAGCACTATCCACCCAGTAGAGGACAATTTAACACTATTCGCTCAGTGGAGGCAAAATCAATGCTATTTTCCAGTATAAATACAACGCAATTCATCCAATAGCAAAACAACTTAATTCACTCACTAGGTTTAGCTCAACGTAATGTTCCCACTTTAACTTACTTAACACACAAGTAAATAAAAGATATAATGAACCATACTTATCCAAAAAGGAATGCTCATCCAAAAACATCCTAAAAGTACCTGGGCCTACGATTTACCTCTCTAGAAAATAATCATTTAAATACCTTATTTTCCTCAGGCTAAGTATTTTAACTCTAATATTTTATTTATTGCTTGCCCCTTATTTACTATTTCATAATATTGATACTAACTTGAATATGGAAGAGGTCCCTTGCGGGTTGGTCCACGGGCCCTTCTACCGTTCATTTGACCTTGCAGGGAACATCAAGTGAGGCATGCAGCTAGAGCTTGAGTTCGGCTCATCCTAACAAACCCCATCTCGTGCTGAATTACAAAGTGATGCATAAACCATTGACAAAATTCATCACAAATAGCTTGCCATTGTAGAGGGAAAAATAGGCTACATAGACAATTATTTGGACCAAAGTTAAAGCAAAATTAATACTATTCGCCCAGTAGAGGCAAAATTAATACTATTCATCCTGTAGAGGCAAAAACAACACCATTCACCCCAATAAAAGCAAAATCAACATTATTCGCCTAGTAGTGGCAAAATCAATACTATTTGCCCAATAGGGGCAAAAACAACACTATTTGCCAGGTAGAGGCAAAATCAATACTATTTGTGCAGTAGAGGCAAAAACAATACTATTCGTTTAACAGAGACAAAATAAACAATATTCGCCCAGTAGAGGCAAAATCAACACTATTCGCCCAGTAGAGGCAAAAATAATACTATTTGCCTAGTAGAGGTCAATCAACACTATTCGCCCAATAAAGGCAAAATCAACGCTATTCGCCCACTAGAAATATAATGTATTTCGCCCAGTAGCAAAACAACTTAATTCGCCCACTTTATCCTGCTTAACACACAAAGAAATAAAAGATAGAACCATACTTATTCAAAAAGGGATGCTCATCCAAAAACATCCTTCTTTTATAAAATGGGGTGCTGCGCGCCTCCTTCAAGGGGACCCATACCGACAATCACTTCTTCGGAGTAATAATTGTTAAAACGCCTTATTTTCCTCAGACTAAGTATTTTAGCTCTATTATTTCATTTATTACTTGCCCCTTATTTACTATTTCATAATATGGGTACTAAATTGAGTGTCGGAGGGGTCCCCCGTGGGTTGCTCCACGGGCCCCTTTAACCGTTCGTTTGATCTTATAAGGAATATCATGTCGAGCATGCAGCTAGGGCTTGAGTTCGACTCATCTTAAAAAACCCCACCTTATACATAACTCCAAAGTGATGCATAAACACACTGACAAAATTCATCAGAGATCACAAGCTCACGTCTGGCCTAGTGTTCTTGTAAAATCCAAACATTTTTAACATCATTCGAAGTAATTTTCAGAAATGTTTTTTTTTTTTTTGGTGTTTAACATATCTTTCTAATAAAAAAAGCTTATTCAAGCAAAGCAAGTCAAAAAACGTTATCTACTATTTCTCTGAGCACTTTTAAGCATATCAATACATGTAAAGAGGCATGTTTGAATAAGTCTAGTATTATGACCTACTTTTTACCTCTTTCATATCTTTTCTTTGATCATCATAGCTAAATAGAAATCTTCAAGGGCTCCGTTTTGATATATAATTCAATCCGTAACTTTTTAGGGATTGAATGTTATGTTCGTTTTAATTTACAAGGTATGTTACAAAACTACCACCCAAGTTATTCGCCCGATTCATGTTTTCATTTGTCCTTCATTATTTTTTTCATCGAAAACTCATTATATTTACATAGAACTCTTCAAGATCTTTGTTTTAAAATATAATTGAATCCATAACTCTTCATGGATTGAAAGTTATGTTCGTTTTAATTTACAATGTATGTTATACAACTACCACCAACGTTATTCGCCCGGTTTATCTTTTTACCCCTCTTTCATATTTTATTTGATCAAAAACTCCAAAATCATTATATTTACATAGAAATCTTCAAGATCTTCGTTTTGATATATAATTCAATCTATAACTCTTCACAGATTGAATGTTATGATGGTTTTAATTTACAAGGTATGTTATACAACTAGCACCAACGTTATTCGCCCGGTTCATCTTTTCCCCTCTCTTTCATAATTTCTTTGATGATAAACTCATCATTCTCACAAACGACTGTCACTTTCACGACACTTGGGACTTCAACCACCATCCTTTCTAAAGTCGCCACCGCGTGATGCTTCTTTCACCGCATGTGGAGCTTCATCTTCCACCACCACTATCAATATTCCTGCCACATGTTGGCATCGGCATACCACCCATATCCACTGTTGCCCTCCGCTACACAACAGCCGCCACTAGCACACCGGTCGTCACTGGGCATTCGCCACCAACCACGGTCAAACCCTCGCCCTCTCCTTTAAGCCCGAATTTGGGTCAATTCTTATTACAATTTTAGTCTAATTCGATTTCAAAAGATTTATTTTTTGTACTGTCTTTAGTCAATTTAACCCTAAATGGGTCAATTTTTGCTACCATCTCGGTGTACTTCTACCCTAAATAAGTCACCTTTTGCAATCCTTATTCAAATCAATCATAAGCTACAAGATATCACTATCTCCTAAAATCGGACGTGGCTGTGGGCTAAGAACCATTTGAGATATACTTTCCAACCTAGCTAAATCAGGCCAAATCAAAAGTTAAAAATGTATTTGAGTCAGAAAGCTTTTCATAAGTATTGGGAGCTGGAAGACTTTGCCTTCATCCATGATTCCCTATCCATGGTGGTACAAATTATTTTAGGACTAGGGGACTTCATCCCTGTTCACCGTTCGAACTTTATTTCAGCAGTTGTGCAAATCAATTTAGGACTAGGGGACTTCGTCCTTGTTCACAGTCCGAAATTCATTTCAGTTGTGGTACAAATCATTATAGGACTAGGGGACTTCATCCCTGTTCACAGTACGAACTTCATTTCAGTAGTAGTACAAATCATATTAGGACTGGGGGACTTTGTCCCTGTTCACAGTCCAAATTTCATTTCAGGGGGTATAAATGATCTTTAGACTGGGAGACTTTGCTTCAGTTATTCCCTTATTTTAGTAACAAATCTCTTGCACACACTTCACCTCATCCATTTCCTCATCACAAATAGTGTGAACCATTTTTGGAATTGGGAGATTTCATCTCAATTCACAACTTCAGCCTCTTCATCCCAATGGCGCAAATCATTTTTCACAACTATGGGACTTCACCCCCAAGTCACAGGCTAGGCATTACCTCCATCACAAATGGTAAACCACTCCAAAATTAGGAAGCTTTAGAATTAGCAATAGTTAAAAGTAGATTCTCTTTATGTGATGCAAAGCAAGTTAAAACAATTACAAGTCAAGAATTGGCCATCCATAAGGGGCAATCTTTTTCAAAACTAGCAAACTTCGTCCTCAATCGTGCTATGTTATACAACATTATGGCATATCTGGAAGACTTCGCTGCTCGTCATAAATCAAACCACAAATGTCAAACTTTGTTATTTATCACAGCTTGACCAAATATTTCTAATAAAAGAATCCGAAATAAGCCGCATTGCTTATTACGCCTGAGTAAATCACACTCCAACCAACATTCTGCTAGGCTATCTAATACCACAACTGATCAACAACTTAATAAGGGAAGTGCAAGGTATTATATTTATCTTGTTAGCCACCTTTATTATCCTATACAAACAGTGGTGGCACGTAATCGATAGTTCCAAATCATGTTATTCAAAACAATGACATATCTATAAGGCTTTATTATCTATAAGAAATTGAACTGCGATTACAAAAATCGAAGGCTCGTTGCAGCCCTGCAAACTATTTGCAATAGGAAGGTCTAACATACATCGCACTTGTTACCATGCCTGAGAGACCTACACCTCAACTAACTATTTGTTAGTTAGGCACTACTATTGGCCAATAACTTAGGAAAAACAATACAAGAGGTCGCTTTGGTCTGCCCAACTCTAGGCACTTATTTACCACCTACTCAAGATGACAAGTAACAAGCTAGTGGCATATGAACATAAATAATAACTCAATACTAAAAAGCCCTTTAGAGTGTGGCAGTCTGAACAAAAAGCTAGGAGTGAGATGAACTAGTTCAATATATGTAATGACCTACTTCAAGATAGTCTTGGACTTTCCTGCGGTCCACTTTAAACTTCTGTCATAGCCTATTCAACTTAGCAATAGGTGCTATTTAGCAATAAGCGTCATGATAAGAGGATATTGAAGGCTAGTTGTTGTAAAGCCGCATATTGGAAATAAATGCTTCAAAAATTAACAATAGCCTATATGATAAATCACATCCTTCGGATAATATTCATGTGCGAAGTGCATTATATGAATACTGGTAATCACTAATCCTGCGATTGTTAATTTGTAATCACTAAATAGCACGCATATCAAGCTCATCAGTTCACAGATGAATGCTAGAGGTAAATCAATGATAGTCAAAGACATCCTTTGGGAATGATATGCCACATGCTTGCTTGGCATCTAATAGCCCTTAAGGTATGCTAATTTTGGTAACCTTCCTTTACTTCGATATATGTCCTCAATATGCTTATCATCAGATAAGAATACTACCCTAGGTGGTTTTACAATCTTAATTGTACTTGCTACCTTGACATACCCAGGTATTATGTACATGACACTCAACATTTACCAAGTGTATATCCATCACCATGATCCGTCCTAGTGCAGTCATCCGCAACGGGTGCAACATTCATCATCATGGTCTGCTCTGGTGCAATCACCTGCAACAGGTGCAACATTAATCTCCATGGTCCACCTTGGTAAATCACCCACAACGGGTGCAACATTCATCACCATGGTCCGCCTTGGTGCAATCACCCACAACGGGTGCAACATTCATCACCATGGTCCGCGTTGGTCCAATCAGCCGCAGCAGGTGCAACATTCATCACCATGGTCTACCGAGGGGCAGTCACTTGCAGCAGGTGCAACATTCATCACCATGGTCCGCCCAGGTGCAATCACCTGCAACAGGTGCAACATTCACCATCATGGTCCACCCTGGTGCAATCACCTGCAATTGAGTACAACATCCCTCAGGAACATACTCATCACATTAACTACAACACGATATATTATATACTGTTTACTTGGGCAGTAAACGAACAATGCTATATATTTGGTACTTTAATCTCGTTTAAAGCAGGCTACACTTATCATCGGTATACCAACTAAGTGTATGAATTCAACCACCTCTGGCTCTAGCCAGAGTTGTCTTTGTCTATTAAAATAACATGATATGGATACGCCATATTCATTTCCTTGTGGGTGTCATTGACCAAATGCAAATATATCTAGTGACTAATCATGATACTGATTCTTACATGTTTATCACAGAGAGCTTGAATCATGATGAACGCTCACTGATATAAAGTAGCAAAAGGCTTGAGTAGTAAGTTTAAAAAAGACCTTAGAAGCCCGGACTCTTCTAAGCATTCTTACACAAATAAGAGTTGTGACATAAAATGCTCTACCAATACCCACGATTACGCTTTTTGCCCTATTAAAGTTCATGAGGGGTCATGCACCCAATTATAAGTCATAATGGCTTGAACATCCTATTAAAAGTCAAATACCTCGTTACACATCTTATTTAGGTTGTACGTTCTTTTCATTTCGAGTAAAAATCAAAATACACATCAATTAAAATTATAAAGGGCCAAAACAGAACACTGAATATCGCAATCACTCAAGAAAATGACGTATAGTAGCAAGCTAAGAAAAAGGAAGATATATTACTTTGTGACCGAAATTAGAATGACAAGGGTTCGCTAACGAAGTAGGGGGACTAATATGTTGGTAAACTATAATTGAACAGCTTGCTACTGTAGAGGTGCAAGTAGGTCACACAGACAATTATTTGGACAAAAATTAAAGCAAAATCAACACTATTCCCCCAGTAGAGGCAAAATCAACACTATTTGCCCAGTAGAGGCAAAAATAATACTATTCGCCCAGTAGAGACAAAATGAACACTATTCGCCTAGTGGAGACAAAATCAATACTATTCGCCCAGTAGAGGCAAAATTAACATTATTCCCCCTGTAGAGGCAAAATCAACACTATTTTTTCAGTAGAGGAAAAATCATTATGATGTGCCCAGTAGAGGCAAATTCAACACTATTGGCCCAGTAGAAATACAACGCAATTCATACAATAGCAAAACAACTTAATTCGCCCACTTTAGCCTACTTAACACATAAATAATAAAAGATAGAATCAACCATACTTTTCCAAAAATGGATGCTCATCCAAAAACATCATTCCTGTAATAAAAGAGAGGCTACGTGCCTCCTTTAAGGGGACCCATTCCGACAATCACCTCTCCGGAGTCATAATCGTTCAAACGCCTTATTTTCCTTAGGCTAAGTACATTAATCTTTATTTCATTTATTACTTGCTCCTTATTAACTATTTCATAATATGGAAACTGACTTGAACATCGAAAGGGTCCCCCATGGGTTGCTCCATGGGCCCCTCTAACCGTTCGTTTGATCTTGCAGGGAATATCAAGTCGGGCGTGCAGCCAGAGCTTGAGTTCGGCTCATCCTAACAAATCCCACCTTGTACAGAACTCCAATGTGATGCATAAACACAATGACAAAATTCATCACAAATAGTTCCGTAGGGTGTTCTTGTCACCACACCCTAGGTGTTCCCGGTTTGAACAGTGTCTAAATAGTACAATTGTACAAGAACTATTGTGTCTATACTATTGTATCTGCAACCATATCTAGGTCAAATATGTAATGTTCAATTAGCGGGATGTTTGCAAAACAACATAGTAGTAGTTCAAATGCCTCTACAACAATTAATTCAAAAGAGTTTTCAAAAATCATTAAAAACCCCAAAGACTTAATAAATTAGAGTATTTCCAATGAAAATTTTTATTTCAAAATGGATTTTTATGCGAAACATATGAACAATCTATGACTATGGACAAAGGAACTTAAACTGTTCAACTACTTTCATACATCTCTGTTCAAAAATATATGTGAAAAGCTTTTCATTACATATACTATGGCCTAGTACAAGTTGCAATTAAACGCTTGTCAAGAATTGGTCATAATCAACCTGTTATGTTAGCATTAAGAGATTTAACATTTGAAAATTTGAATACTCCTTATTGGCCATAGTTCAAACTAACTTACATAATGGACCAGTTTATTTCAATTGTTATCCAAACTTTTCAATAGACCTTCATGATCTAACAATTTTAAGAACCTTAACACTTGACATTCATATGCCAAACATAGAAATAGAGGAATTCTCTCTTATCTATAGAATCTATTTTGGATTTCTAGGAAGCTAACTTAACCTTTTTCTCAAATAATCTCCTCTTAGAGAAACTTTATCATTAGAAGTTCAATCTGATCAAGTTGAAACGCTCACCAAAATGGCTTTAAATGGCATGAAATAACTATTCTGGGTATTTGAAAAATTAAAAATCCTCAACCACTGAGAAATATTGCAAAAAGACAAGTCCTACACATTATCGAAGAACCTAATGGTTAAATCACTATAAGATTTGGATCCAAAAAGAAAACCATAATAAGCAATACAAGCTATGCAGAATCTTCGAGATATTTAACCTCCTCTACACCAATCCAAAAAGAAGATGTTTACCAACTAAGCCAAAACTATACCAATTCAACAAAATTTAGGGGAATCCACCAAAATCCCCCCTAGCTAAACCTATTTTCCAAAACGAATCATTCTCAAGTCACTCTTCCCTAACGTCGACCTAACTGCGACCTCCCTCAATAAATGTTCTCATAGAGGAATTCAAAATAACTAAAGAATTTTTAAGCAATGATTTTGAGTTAGAACAAAATAAGGCCAAATGCTAATGGTTTTATCAAATGTTCAATAAAGAAAAAAGAGAGAAAATTAGAGAAATATATTACAAAGAAATTACTAAAATGACATGTAGTGTTCCATTTTTTATATGGTTTTCAATTTACACATCTAGACACAAAATTCCAAACCCTTTTACACAAAACTCAAAAAATGTCAACATCACCCTAACAACTAAATGTCTTACAATAGATGGACAAATCATTCAGTCGGTCCATCCTCTCATAATAAATTTGGTAGTTAATGTTCAAAACCAAGACATTACTGTTACCCCTTTCCGAAAGGGTATAGATCAAGAATCAACACCCATACTAAAAGATACCAAATAAATCTATTAGCAAAATAACTATCACACTTAAACCTCAAAATTATATCAGAACAGCTAAATATAATCCATAATCATATATTAAACAAGGAAGAAACAAGGAAGAAACAAACAAGTTTATACCAAAATTTTCAAGATACTCTCCACCAAAACAAGAAGAACCTCAACCTTAATTAAGTCTTTTTCTTTCTTAAGGGGAATTCAACAACCTTTATTCCAGCCATTCAACCTTCCAAAAGTAAAACGTAAAAAAATGAGAGACTTTTAAACTAATTTATTAAAAAAAAAAAAAAAAAAACTAGAGGGATCTCGAGATCCCTCCTCCCTTCTCAAAAATCCCACCTGTTCAAACCATATTTAAACATGTTGAAATAATTTCAGAAAATGAGGCATCCTCGAGCTCCCTTGGCAGCCTTCAAATACAAAATATGGATGAGCAATATAGTACTAGATAAGAACAAGAGCCAACATTGAACAAAATAAGGAGAATCAATCCTCAAAAGTGGAAAAATAATCCCACAAAGGCTTATTATCCAAAACCTTCTGCACCAGATATACAATAAGAAGTGCGTAATCAATTCCCATCATATTCATACAACGGACAATCTATCTATGAATGGAATATAGATGGCAAGTCTAAATATGAGATCTTAAACACTTTAAATCAAATGGCAATGACAGATGAAACACATAATGATTTTGACAAAAATTGTGTAAAATTTTTTATTGCATGATTCGTCGGACAACTCAAGTATTGGTGATCAAAATACAATACCCAACCACACCCACACTGAAAGGGTAAGAATAGATCCAGAAGATGTTAACTCCCCCCTTTTTAACAACAACAACAACAGTCTCAGTGCCTCGCGGCTCCCGCAGAAAGCAGGGTCGGGGGGGGGGGGGGGGTGATGTACGCAGCCTTACCCCTTCCGGCTGGAAAGGAGACTGTTTCCGGGGACCCCCAATCTGAAGTAGTTGAGTGCCTGCAGATAAACCACCAATCAATTACCAATGCATTTTAAGGAAAAAGGAGAAGAAAGGAAGAAGAAGAAGAAGGAGAAGGAGAAGAAGAAGAAGAAGAAGAAGCATGATCAGAGACTAGGCTAGCCTATAAGTGCTACACTTGAGGTTATGCCTGCCTAAGGATCTTAAACTACCAGCCACTCCCCGCACTACTCTACTCTGCCACCTCCGCTACCCTTATGCTAGCCCTCCAACGTGCCCTATCTGAGGCCATCTCCTCTCTTAGGTTTAGGTGGGTTAGGTCTTGACGAATCGTCTCCAGCCAACTCTTCTTTGGTCTGCCCCTCCCTCTTCTGCTTATCGCCGTGTGAAGCTGTTCACACCTCCTGACTGGGGCTGTAGTCGGTCTTCTGCTAACATGTCCAAACCATCTTAGGCAGTGCTCCCTCAATTTATCCTCGATGGAGGCTACACCCAGCTTACCTCGTATCACATCATTCCTAATCCTATCCTTCCTTGTGTGGCCACACATCCAGCGCAGCATCCTCATCTCTGCCACCTTCATCCTCTATGTTTGATTTTGTTTTATTGGTCGACACTCTGCCCCATATAGCATAGCCGGTCTTACTACCGTCCTATAGTATTTTTCCTTTAATTTTAGCGGGAACTTTCTATCACACAGCACCCCGGATGCCATCCTCCACTTCTACCAGCCTACTTTAATCTTGTTGCTGACATCCTCATCCACTTCACCATTCTGGTGTATCATGGATCTCAGATATTTGAAGCTCTCCTTACTCGGTATGGTTTCTGATTCAATTTTAACCTCCTCGGTGCTAGTCACGGTGGAATGGTCGAATTTGAATTCCACATACTTGGTCTTAGATCTGCTAATCCTTAAACCCCTCGATTCTAATGCACCTCTCCATAGCTCCAGCTTCTCGTTTATGTCCGCTCGGGATTCCCCTACCAGAACTATGTCGTCTGCAAAAAGCACACACCAAGGTATCTCCCCTTGGATATGTCTAGTGAGCTCATCCATTACTAGAATGAACAGGATGGGACTCAAGGCAGAGCCCTGGTGTACCCCTACTGTAATAGGGAAAGTGTTTGTCTCCCCTTCCCCTGTGTGCATATTAGTATGTGCCTCTTCATACATGTCCCTAATGACCCGAATATAAGGCATCGGGATGCCTCTCCTTCCCAACACTCTCCACAGTACCTCTCTTGGCACTCTATCATATGCCTTCTCCAAATCGATGAAGACCATGTGGAGATCCTTTTGTCTCTCCCTGTATTGCTCTATCATCCGCCGTAAGAGATGAATGGCTTCCATTGTTGATCTCCCAGGTATGAACCCAAACTGGTTTTCGGTCACTTTCGTCTGTTGTCGTAGTCTCTTTTCTATGACTCTCTCCCACAACTTGAGGGTGTGACTCATCAATTTGATCCCCCGGTAATTGGCGCAGCTTTGGATATCGCCCTTGTTCTTGTAGATTGGGACCAGTGTGCTCTTCCGCCATTCTTCCGACATCTTGTTCCCTATCAAGATTTGGTTAAAAAGTTTTGCTAGCCAGCTAATGCCCCTCTGTCCAAGGCATTTCCATGCCTCAATGGGTATCCCATCTGGACCAACTGTTCTTCCCCTACCCATATGTTTTAGGGCTTCCTTGGTCTCCTCTGGAGTAATTCGCTCACAATAGCATTCGTTCTGATCCTCCCCCGTAGTCTGGAGCTCCCCTAAATCTATCTCTGCGCTCTTCTTTATTGAAAATCCTGTAGAAAAAGTGGAGTTTTCAAAGATTTTCTTAACAAACCTTTGATGCCCCTCACTTCAAAACTTTTGCTTGTATAAAGACATGTTCATGATCCATGTCTTATGCTGTAAAGATGCAAATCAATTATTTTGGAAAGAAAGATTTGTTACTGGACTTCTAAAATTATTTGCCACAAGAATCATCACCAAATTGCAACAACATAGTGGTAGCTTGACCATTCCTTTGCAAAACATTAGTTATGGTCAATTAGTCACATTTGTCAAAAAAAGAAAAAGCTTTAGAATTATGCGAAGAGCAAAAACCACGTGATAGTCTCACAAAGGCTCAAATAGGATAAGAATTGGGATATTTCTGTGCCTAACATGGGATTCAAGATGTCAAAGCTCCCTCAAGAAAATATCAAAATAAATATTTTCCATAAAAACCTAAATATTATTAAAAAAAAAAGGAAGAAAAAATAGATATGAACAATCTCCACCCCCTCAATATTATAAATAGAGAAGATATACCAAAAGAAAATCAAATGAAGTTCCAATTTGCAAGAAATGTAGAAAAAAAAAAGGGTCATTATCAAAAGGATAGCAAGATGAAACTAAAAACAATAACATCCAAGATGAAGAGTTGAAAACACAAATGATGAATTTGTTACTTTTAGACTCAAATTTAGAAAATGAAGATTATATCTTTGAAATTCAGGAAAACTCAAATGATGAAAAATCATCCTCTTCCCAAAGTCAAGGCTTATGCCCATGCAAATATAACACAATTAATGTATTAACAAAATCAAACAAAGAAGCTCTACTAGATATAGTAGAAGAAATTGATGATCAAAACTGAAGAAAGAATATTTACTTAAACTAAAAGTAATAATATTCAAAGAAAAAGAATTAACCATTCCAAAATAGCCCCTTATGCTAAAATAGATATTTGAAAGATATCCAAGTCCAAGTATAATTAAACAAGTTTCAACTGGAGAACTTCAAAAAGAAATTTATGAATTACAATGACAAGTCAAACAATTACAAAATGAATTATTAACTATGTAATACAAGAACTTTGAAATGGAGACTAAAATATCCTTACTAGAATCAAAACTCAATGATTCATCTAGTCAAGAACTAGAAATAGCTCAATTAGAGAACATTTAAATACTACAAGCATTAGTAATATCCATATTGCCTTACACATTTCAAAGAGTTATAAAATATAAACCATGACCCTCTTAGAATCAGAAGCTGATTTCTATTGTATTCAAGAAGGACTCATTCCTCCAAAATACTATGAAAAGACGACAGAAAAATTACACACAGCAAGTGGCTCAATAATGGAGATTAATTACAAACTTTTAAATGCTTACATATGTAATAATGGTATTTAACTGAAAAGTCCGTTTATATTTGTAAAGACCTTCAACAGTAGATAATTAGGCACACCATTCCTTACTCAAATATATCCTTTTATTGTCAACACCCAAGGATACATACAAAAGTCATGGGAACCCAAGTAACATTTTATTTTGCTAGCCTAATGTTGCTAAAAGACCTCCATACCCTCCTGTCTGCATCAATATTCAAATAAGTAAATTTAATTTATAATAAAAAAATTCACATATTCAATTTCTACAAAAATAAATAGAATACAAAAGAATTGAACAACAATTAACAATGCCAAATATCTAAAAGAAAATTCAAGATCTCAACAACAAAATAATTCAAGATGTATTTTCTGATCTTTCCAATGTATTTTGGGACTGGAAAAAGCATATAATAGCACTTCCATATGAAAAATATTTCAATGAAAAAAATATTCAAACTAAACGCTTTTAGACAAAAAATTAATTCGACCTTCAAATTCTCCTTAGAGCTGTTTTGCATTCTATGTTAATAAACAGGCAGAACTTGATTGAGGAGTCTCCAGACTTGCAATCAATTATAAACCTTTAAACAAAGTCCTCCAAGGGATTAGATACCCAGATCCAAATAAAGAGGACTTATTCAATCGACTATATGATGCTAATATCTTTTCAAAATTTGATTTTACAAGTGGATTTTGGCAAATACAAATTAATGAACACAATTGATGTGTTATAAAAGTGTATTTCAAACCATCTACTTGCAAGCGTACGAGTTCGTCGTAGCTTCGTCGGCTATACGGGTCGTGTCCATAGGAATCATTTTTAAGTTAACACTTAACAAATGGTTGAAAATCAGTTGTGTTTGGGTTGATTCAAGTTATCAAGTAAACAAAAGCAATTAAACAATGAAGGGATGTCAGTTCAATTAAGGATAGTTTAGGGAGTAAATTTAGGGTAGCACTATTAGTATCCCATTATTATATTTTACTTAGGATGACAATTTGAAGGTCCTAAGCTACAAGCTCTAGTCCTGAGTTACTATATAAATTAGGGTTTAGGGTAATGAACTAGTTTAAAGGCATAACCTATCTTATTTCCCTAAGTGTAGCCTAGGTTATCTCATTAGCACTACTTAATTCCTTTATCATTCCTAATTCAATATTAACTATTATAAAAGATTAGGTTCAGGGGTGGGTACAACTGCAACCCTGACCACGCATGAAATCCTGTTATGTTAGGGTTTAGGCTATAAGCACTAGACTAATCGTTGCAAAATTGGAGATCTAGATATGGCTACTAGCACATATGTAGAAATACCAAACAATCATGAATAACTCCCCATAGGGTGTAAATATAAAATAACAAAATTATCGTCTAGCAAAATACAAAACAGAGATATGGACAGCTACCCACCCTTCATCCCTAAACTAAAGCATCTACTCCTCCATGGAAGTTTTACACATCATGTAATTCAAATAAAAGAAAATGCATAAAATAAACTAGAAGTAAGACTCCCTCAATCTTGTGTTGATGTTGATCCTAGCCCGAATCCTCCCAGCATTCCGACCACTTGCACTATGGCGTTTGGGAACACTTAGATCTCGTAGTGGCTTCGGGCTTGAGAGGAGGGGAAACAGAGTGGCTAAAAAGATACCTCCAAAAATGGGTCCCCCTCTCCCTATTTATAATGCAGGTGTTTTTAGGGTTACGTGTGCAGAGCTGTCGCCAATCGATCGGCTTAAAGTGTCGATCGATTGGTGAGGTTTCTGTAAAAATGCCGATCGATCGGTACTGTTGGCCGATTGATCGGAGGGCTCATTGCTTGGTTCATCGAATTGGGACTTGATGAGTCTTCCTGTTTGCACACATGGTTGGGTTTCTCTGAATAGTCTTCAAATGTACTTGCTTTTGCTGTTATTCATCATCTGTTTGCTCTGATGTCTTCCAAGAATAAATGTACCTAAATAACAATCAAAACTCACATGTAGAAGCCAAATATATTGCAGGAATGAGAATAAAGTATGTATTGCCTTCTTCCTAGGTCCCTACATTTTTTTACGGAGGATAAAGAAATCGTGGGGGTGAGGTATGAATTGGTCTTATGTCGGGGCATCCCTTTTTATGGGCCTATGGTCTTATTTGTATGTAATCCTGCTACCAGAAAAAATCGTCCATTCTTCTTACCTAAAGAATTAAGCTATCGGAGTAGTACTCTTAATGTAGTGTTTGTTTGTTCTGAAGATGTTTCTCTTTACCCTTTTAATTACCATATTTTTGTGTTTGCTCTTAATCTCGAAGCCAACTTGAGAGGCGACTCCTAGGATAAAGGAGATTGGTATTCAGTTTTTTTAATTTGATTGTGGTATCTGGCATTATCAAGCGGACGTCAACACTGATGGGGGTAAAATAGATTTCACTTATCCAGTGTTTTGAGATGGGATACTGTACCTTTCATCGGAGCATGGTTATTTTTACTCCAGACTCCCCGTATTTTTATCCATAAATAGTGTTGTGGGATATGAGGAAAGAATCGGCCACACTTTTGTTCTGTCCTTCGAATATTCATGATGAAGTTGTTCATATTCAAAGTTTAGGAATTTTCCGTTGGCAGGGACGTCTTTGTCTAGTCGTGTTGCATGGCTTGGCTCTTTCTTTGTGGAATCTTTCGGACTGGAGGGATGTGAATTCATGGGTTTTGATTCGAAATATCTTCTTCAATATCCGTCATCCAAACGTGCAGGGATATATAGGTGTGACAGGTTTTACAGTGATGAACTTTCTTGTAATCTTTTCTACCGAGTTTAAGGTTTATAGTTATGATTTTTTTGGACTCGAACATGGAGCACTTTGAGTCATATATTCGCATGGTTACGGGGAATGGGCACGTTTGTGTACATATTGGAGTTCACTTCATCCTTGCAGGGCTCCGATTTAATCTCATGGGATACTATGTGACTTACTTGGGCAATTTTTTTTTTTTTTTTAAATTCCTCGTAGCAAATAACTTGGTTACAAATTTTGAATATTTTTTAATGTGGGAGATTATCTTTGTTTATAATTTTTGTGTTAGTAAGTGTTTTATATAGCTCCTCAGGGTACAAAACTATTTGTCAATTTTAACTACTTAAGTTACTTATTTCTATATTGGTTGGGACTTAACATAATTCCCAATGTATAAATTTATAATTTTAACTACTTGTATTTATTTAATTTTTTTTTTTTTACACCAGCGGGTGTTTAATGTAGCCCCCAGTGTATAAAATAATTTCAATTACCTATATCTCCCATTTTTTTTACACAGGTGGGCGTTTAATATAGCCCCCAGTGTATAAAATAATTTCAATTACCTATATCACCCATTTTTTACATTAGTGAGCATTTAACATAGTTCCCAGCGTATAAAATCATTTATAACCCTAATTTCTAAACTGGTGGGCATTTAACATAGCCCCCAGTGTATAAAATCATTTATAACTCCGATTTCTACATTGGTGGGCATTTAACGTAGCCCCAAGTGTATAAAATCACTTATAACTCCAATTTCTACACTGGTGGACGTTTAACGTAGCTCCTAATGTATAAAATCGCTTATAACTCCATTTTTATAAATTTACTTGTAACTTAAATTTTTATACTGGTGGGTGTTTAACGTAGCCTCCAATGTGTAAAATCATTTATAACTCCAATTTCTACAATGGTCGGCGTTAAACATAGCCCTAAGTGTATAAAAACACTTATAACTCCCAGTTTTACACTGGTGGGCGTTTAGCATAGCCTCCAGTGTGTAAAATCATTTATAACTCCACTTTCTGCACTAGTGAGCATTTAACATAGATCCCAGTGTATAAAATCACTTATAACTTTAATTTCTACACTGGTGGGTGTTTAACATAGCCCTCAATGTATAAAATCATTTATAACTCCAATTTCTACACTGGTGGGGGTTTAGCATAGCCCCCCAGTGTATAAAATCATGTATAACTCTAATTTTATAAATTTACTTATAACTTAAATTTTTATACTGTGGACGTGTTCACACCAATATAAATTATAGTATTATATTCATTTATCATCATTCATTTTTTTTTTTGTTATTATTGTTATTTTTATTTTCTTTTTCTTCTTTTTCATTTCCTTCTCTTCCCCTCAATGGTTTTTTTCCCCCCTCTTTCCTTCTTCTTCCCTTTTCTTCTACCTTAAGCCTTCCTTTATCCCTCTGCCTAGTGGTTTGTGAGCTCATTTCTCCTCTAATTTCTATCGTTTTCACCTGGTTTCATCATTTGTTATGGTGTTCTCTATCCTTTTCACCCCAATTTCATAGAAATAGAAGGGACTTTTGAAATGGAAATGGTTGGCTACGATTTTTGATAATTTTTATGTTGTTTGAGCTTTAGTTTAAGTTATAATTTATTGAGAATTTTGCAAAAGAGTTATACCCATTTTCTTTTTGTCATGCTAACTTGTTGATACTTAATATCTTGATTTACATGACCTTTGTTAAAACGTGACTTGCTTGTTTGTAACGTGTGTCCTATTGTGTTGTTTTGTGGATGTTATCAACTTTAGTTTGCCTGACATTGATTAAAACCTCATTTGTCCCAATGTAATGTGTGCCCTGCCGTGTTGATTTGCGGATGTTATTAACTTTAGTTTCCGTGACTTTGATTAAAACTTCGTTTGTCCCAATGTAACGTGTGCCCTATTGTGTTGACTTGCGGATGTTATTAACTGCTAATTTGGACAAAATCTCCTTTCTAACATGTGCCCTGTTAGCTTACGGGTGTTAACATATTCATTTTACCTGACCTTTTTATTGTGTCCCACTTATCTTAAAGGACATAGAGTCTCTTTTTTTTTGTTGCTGTTGTTGTTGTGGTTAAGATGTATTTATTTGTGAAAATGAGCTCGGATGCCAACAGCCATAGTTCTTTCTACTAGCAGCATGTCTTATATAATCCTGCAGTTCCTGGTAGGCTAGAAGATATTTTATCTCCCATGAATCTAGGATTGGTTATCGCATCACCTCTACCTTCTTTCCTATCAAGAAGGAGGAGCATTGCCTCTATTCGCGTATGTATATGTGTTCTTTGATTTATATTATACTTATTAGGCTAATTTTAAGGCAGATTAAAAATGGTTCAGGGTAGAAATAGGACTTAAAGTATGAATAGAGGCGATCAAGCCGAAAATCGGCCTTCCACTTCTAGTACCGCATCTAATCTTTCCTCAATTGTTATAACTTTTAATGAACCTAGAGTGCGGACTGAATTTCCACATATTGCAGATATTAGGCCTTTTAAATATTTTGCTTAACATTATTCCAATGTCAAGAAGATCGCTTATATTAGAGAACAGTACTATTTTCCTTTGGAGTACAAAATATGGGCTCCTAAGGAAACTGACTATATACTATTTCCCCCTCGGTATGACTTTTTTGCTATGACACTGGAGTCTTTGAGTGTCAGGCTTAGATTTCCGCTTCCCTTTTTTGTGTCTAATTTATTAGCGCGGTATACCCTATGCCCTAGCCTAGTGATCCCTAATGGTCTTCGAAATGTATACGGATTTTTTATTACTTGCTTTGTTAAGGGTTTTACAGCTTTTGACAAGGCTTTTGACTATTTATTTAAAGCACAGCTGGAGCACCTTTTCTTTCGAGATTCGTGCGAGTTGGTGTTTTGTCGAGCATAATCCATCCAACCTTAAGACTTGATTGAACAAGTTTTTATGGGTTTGCTCACCTACTCTTCCTAGTTATCCAGTGGTGTGGCATAAGTCAACCCGTGCCCCTGGATTACGTCTAGAAGAGTTGACTCCTTCAGATTGGGTGATTATCAACTATTTTGGTACGAATTCTGGCGATGATCGTTTTGTAGCCACTCGCTCACTCCTTAGTAAAGAGATAATACTCGCAAAGGCTGGGTTAAGTGGGAGACCTTTTCCAGGTATATGAGTCTTGAATGTTCGATCTTTTTTTCTAAATTGTTCTATTTTTTTACAATATAACGGTGTGTGTTTATTGTTTTTGACTTTTGTTAATGTTTCTCTTTTTAATATAGCGGAGGAAGTAGATAACTTGAATATTGTCCACTACTTGGTCTTGGATTCTCCTCAGTGCGGCTTGGAGCATACCGATATGTGTGCTTCTGCCAAACCCTTGGTACAACCTCCTTCTTAGGACCCCCCTCTTCGTGTTACACAGTCGGTTTCTAAGGGTGAAGGCTCTACTCGAAGTCGTGTATGTAGCAGCATTACATGGTTTCCTCCTCGGGGTCGGTCTACTCAGTTAGACTCACATCCTGAAGGGAGGAACGTTCGAGCACATTTCAAGTCGGTGTAAAATCTCCCCATAGTGTATGCTCCCCCTGTCATCCATTTGCAGCCACCTTCTCCCACTTTGCTACGAGGGATTTATCTAAGGATGATATCTCAACTCGTCGGGGGGGGGGGGGGGGGGGGGGGGATACTTCTACTTTCTCTTGTCCCCTAATAGATTTTGTGTCCTTGCTTAGAGTTTTCGAAGAGCTGTCACCTTCTGGGACCATTCGCCCTTGGAGTTCTTTCACCGTGTTAGAGGTGATGACTTGTTCCTAATTTATTCATTCCTCTTCTTCTTTTTCTTTTTCTTAGTACTGTTGCTTACTTTTGGTGTGTTTATATGGATTATTTTTGTAGCATCTCGGTGTCCTAGGTTATTTAAGTCAGATGGCCTTGTCTTATACAGATGCCTTGGCCCGTTGTCAGGACCTTCAGGTCGTTCGAAGTAATCTCTGAGGCAACAAGAAGAGTTCCATCACAAAGTGGAGCAGCTTCAAAGGAGGTTGTATGAGGCACGAGCTAATAACTATCGTCAAGCGAGAGATTTACATCGTAAAAATGTGTATATTCACGATCTTCGAGCTACGCTTCTTCGAGCTCCTAAGGAGGTTGTTGTTGTTTTTGAGTCCAGCTTTGAATTTCAGATTACCTAGAGTGACTTTTCCTGAGCAGGCATGGATTTAGATTTTGCTCACTTATCTCAGAAGCTTGGTAATGGTGGTCCCAAATTTACTTGTCCTATGGTAGATTCCTCAATCTCTCAAATTACTAATGAGATTAATTAAGAGTTATCTTAGAGGGATGCTTCTCCCTCTCCCGGAGGTAATGCTCACTCGCAAGCTTAGGTTTTATGAGGTTACAACTTTCTTTTATTATCTTTTCTTTTTCTATTGGTAGTGTGATGGTTTTATTGGTTGTGTGTTGGATAAACATGGATGATGGCTTCTTGTCCGAATGGGAAGTTTGTTTCGCAAATGGGTATGCTTGACTTTGTATGAGAATGTATGGTTGTTATTTTCACAGGTGTAGGATAGCATTTTTTAACAGGTGGAGAGTTGTATTGTCTAACTCACAAGATCATGTTGTTTTATATCCTTGACAAGTATATGGTAGCTTTCCTTTATAAACAGGTGAAAGGTTATCGAGTTAATTAATAGCTTCATGTTGTGTTTGTTTGGTGTCGTTGGTAAGTATGTAATAGCCTTCTTTTTAATAGGTGGAGAGTTATGTTGTTTGATTGACTAGGTTGTGTTATTTAGTACTGTTGATAAGTGTATGGGGACCATAGGAGAATGGTTGCACCTTGAATGACCGTACTTGTATTAGGTGACTGGTTGCACCTTTATTAGGTGGAAGTATGCAGTTGCATTTCTTTGCTTTTTGTTTTATTGTTTATGACCTTACTGACCAGTGATGCAAGAAGTGCTTGATACTTGTACACCTAAATTTATCCTTCAGTAGTCAACAAAAAGAGAAAACCTTTATTCTTTACATAACCTCTGTCACATTTATTCAATGTGTATTCGCAAATGTACAAGACAACTAACATACGTTTACACAAAAAGAAAGACCATTATATGTCTAAGGATGCGGCAAAGTTACAAGTAGTATTTTCTAAGGTTCTGCGCGTTCTAGCTTCTAGATATCTTGGTTCCATCTAAGCAGCATAGTTGATAACTTCCTTCTCTTAGGATTTGGATTACTTCGCAAAGACCATCCAAGTTAGTGTGAGTTTTCCAAATTCCGCACCTTTTCCTGCAGCTTCTGTGCGTCTTAAAATGAAATCTCCTACTTGGAATTGTCGTGGTCTAACCTTATGGTTAAAGTATTTCTCCATTACTTGTTTTTGTGCCACCGTGCGTAATAAAGCTTCAGATCGGACTTCTTCCATTAGGTTTAGAGAGTTTGCCATTAGTGCCGCTTTTTCTTCTGGATGGTAGTACTTTACACGAAACGTAGGATTTTGTATTTCTATTGGCAAGATAGCTTCTGCTCCATACGTCAACGTACAAGGGGTTTCTCTCGTTGCTCTTTTTGCAGTGGTTCAATAGGACCAGAGTAATGCTGGGCAACTCTTCAACCCATAAACTTTTTGCTTTGTCGAACCTTCTTTTAATGCCTTTTAGTATTTCCTTGTTACCTGCCTTGATCTGTCCATTACTTTGTGGGTGGGCTATCGTAGAAAAACGAAGACTGATGCCCACTTCTTCGCAATAAGCTTGAAACCTGGTTGAGCTGAATTGGGATCCATTATCTACCATAATATTCTAGGTACTCTAAACCGAGTAATAATATTTTTCCACAAGAAGCGTTGTGCTGCTTGGTCTGTTATTTTTGCCACTAATTCAGCTTCAACCCATTTAGTGAAGTAATCGATGGCTGCTATCATGAATTTTCTTTGTCTCGCGGATAGAGGAAAGGCACCCAATATATTAATTCCCCATTGCACAAAAGGTAGCAGACTGATCAATGTCTGCAGAGTGTCGGGAGGTGCATGATAGATTGACGCAATTCATTGACAAGCTTTACAATGACGTACTAATTCTTTGGCATCTTTTTTCAAGGTGGGCCAGAAGTATCCTGCTCACATAGTTTTATTTGCAAGTGCGTGTTCTCCTAAATGTCCTCCACAATCGCCCTCATAAATTTCTTCTAGAATCTCTCGTCCTTCATCTGTTTCCACATATTTGAGTAAAGGATGAGAGTGAGATCGTTTATACAGCTGGTCCTCTATAAGCACAAATTGAGAGGCCTGTCGTCTTAATTTCTTAGCTTCGAGAGGATTTGAAGGTTGTTTTGTGTATTGTAGATATTCGATTACTTGTTGTGTCCAACCGGGTGGCGTCCCGAGATAACACGTTCTTTTTATAGCTTCTCCTGTGGAATCCTTAGGGTATATTTGTTTAATGACTACTTCAGCATTTTCAGGAGTTTCCTCATGAGAGTTAGCTGACTTGCCCAATTGATTGACTTATAATTATCATTCCTATCAATGTATGTTACCTCTACCTTTGCAAAGCTTGCGATTTGTTCTTGAAATATTTTAAGGTATCTAAGCATATTAGCTCCTTAGCTTCATATTCTCCATTTGCCTGGCTAACTCTTATCCGTGAGTCACTGTGAATTCTTATAGAACGAGCTCCCGTGGTCTGTGCAAGGCTAGTTTCGTCCTCATACTTAGTTTCATTATTAGTCAGCGGGTAGTGGAAACGTAATGATATGTTACCCCTTGAGGATTTTGAATGAAAATTCCAACTCCTGAACCCCCTTGGCATGAAGAACCGTCCACAAATATGTTCCATGTCGGGAATTTTTCCAATGTCTTAGCACTAGATATATCAATCTTTCCTTTCTTTTCCTCACTAACATTTTCTAACTCGGGACTCGGCTTTACTTAAAAGTTGCATTTAGCAAGGAAGGCGGCCAAAGCTTTCTCTTTTATGGATATTGGGGGTAGATAATGTAAGTCATATTCTGATAATTCTGCGGCCCAGGCCAATAATCGACCCGAGAATTCTAGCTTCGATAACACTTTCTTGACGGGTTGATCTGTTAATACGTTTATTGTATATGCTTAAAAATAAGGTCGAAGTTTTCTTGAGGTCATTATGATGGCAAACACCATTTTCTCTAATGGAGGATATCTTAACTTGGCCTCCTTCAATACCTGGTTGACGAAGTATACCGGGATCTATTCTTTCGAACAATTGGCTGCCAAAACGGTGCTAATGGTCTTGTTTGTAGCTGCTACATATAAGTTCAAGATCTCTCCTGGATTTGGCTTGGCCATAGAAGGAATGTGCATGATGTTCTTTGACATGTTGGAAAGCTTGTTTGCGCTCCTTATCCCATAGCTGACCCTTTTTTTCCTTAGCACTCAAAAGAACGGAAGTGCTTTTTCGGCAGATTTATTGATAAATTTATTAAGTGTGGCTTGTACGTCTTTAATCGTTTTTGGAGTTCCCATTTCTTGAATAGCTTTTATTTTTACCAGATTGGCCTCAGTCCCCCGAGCACTATCGATTTAACCCAAAAATTTCCCTTTGGTATGCCAAACGAACACTTGCTGGGATTTAGTTTCATTTGATATTCTCGTAGGGTTTGCAGAGTCTCTTGTAAATCTTTCGTATGATTTTCTTTAGCGCTTGACTTGACAATCATACCATCCACATAAACTTCCATTTTTGTTGCCCGAATACCTTATTAACCAATCGTTGATATGTCGCGCCTGCATTCTTTAGGCCAAAAGGCATCACCTTGTAACAGTAGGTTCCTTCGTTAGTAACAAATGATGTTTTCTCCTCGTCTTGCAAATCCATTTTTATCTAGTGGAAACCTGAGAAAGCATCCATAAAACTGAATAACTCGTTCCCTGCCCTAGAGTCCACCAGTTGGTCAATCTTGGGGAGGGGATAAGAGTCTTTTGGCTAGAATTTGTTCAGATACGTGAAATCGATACACATTCGCCAAGTACCATTTGGTGCTTTCACCAACACCGCGTTGGCCAACTACTCCGGATATCTAACTTCTCTTATAAATCCTAATCTTAATAGTTTATTTACCTTCATTTTGATGGCTTCTCCTCTTTCAGCGCAAAAAGTTTCTTTTATTTTTTTCTTATAGGGGACGTTCCTACTAAAACATTTAATTTATGAGCCACAACGTCTCGATTAATTCCTGTTGTCCCATCGGTGTTATATGCAAAGATGTCTCAGTATTGTTTTAACAACAAAGCCAGTCCTTTCTTTATTTCCTCTAATAGCCAATACCCTACTATTATTGTTTTTTCTTCCTCCCTTTCTATCTTCTCTAATTTTCCCCAGTCTGGGTTTGAGTTTTTGGATTTGCTTTCCCCGAAAAGGCTAAGTTCCCCTGTAGTTACCCCAAACATGGCTTCGCAACTATCATTTTTTTAACAAGGTGTAATAGCATTCACGAGCTACATTTTGGTTTCCTCGAATAGCCGTTATTTTTCCGTTGTCTGATTCAAATTTCATTAACAGATGATAGGTAGAGATTACAACAATTTAAAGTAGGTCGACCAAGTATCACATTATATCAGGAGGGTAAATCGACAACTAGGAATTCCATCCTAGTTTTCTAAGTATCCTTTTTTTCCTTGAAGTACAATGTTTATGGAAACTGATCCTAGTGGTTTGACCACTTCTTTTGTGAAACCCACTATAGGGTAATGAACCAGAGAAATTTCACTACCTGGCATTTCCATTTGCTCATTGGTAGAAAAGTACGTTTGCCGCACTTCCTTGATCGACTAACACCCGGTGTACACAATATTGCTCCATTTCAAGGGTGATAACTTGGGGATCATCATGTGGGATGCACACATCACTCAAGTCTTCCTCATTAAAAGTGATTTCTAGCAGAGGCCAGATTCATTTTACTTGCTCTTTTTCTGATTTAGATGAGCAAGAGTTACCTGGATGTAAAGTTTGAGATATCATGGTAATCTTTATTTAGGTTGTTCTATTAATTCTCTTGGAGGTACCAATATTAGTGCTTTGTTGTTTGGTTCCTTTGATTATACACTAGGGTTAGCCATCTAGGCCTGACCGCTCTGGGATTTTTCCTTACTCGCTTGACACTCTTTCGTGGCATGATTGTAGAATTGATGGTAGCTACACCATTTTGATTTAGCTTGTGGATTGAAGGGTGCTTTTGACCTGTAAGACGTTCTTTTAAAAGGGAAAGGTCGACGTGTTGCATTTTCTTGTATTTCGTAAGCAAAATGTCCCGCAAGTCTTTGCACTCGTATTTTTGGTTTTAAAGTCATCTATGGCATACTTAACCTCGTCATCTTAGATGTTTCTAATTTTTCTAGTGGCTTTCTAGTGAATCCTAGCTGCGTCATTCCTGCTGTGGTCTTAACATCTTCGGCTGATATATATTTGTTGACTTTGTTCCACAGCTCACATATAGGTTTTGGTTGCTTCTTAGCCTGGGAAAATTTAAAGTCTGAATATTTAAGTCTATTAATGACGGCGTCAATGGTAGTTTTGTCGGCTAATCTTGGTACATCTATCATTTCTCTAGTAAATCTCCAAACGTAATCTCTCAAAGTTTCAGATTCCTATTGTTATAACTGTATCAACTGTGCAGCTGTCTTTCTCCTCCTTTTATTACTTAGGAAGTGCCTTGAGAAGCACTCTGCTAATTAGGTGAAACCATTGATCGACCCAAGAGGTAAGAAAGAAAACCAAGATTGAGCCACTCCCTTTAAGGGGGTTGGAAAGAACTTATACCACACTTCCTCTGAAGCATTTCATATATACATTCTAGACATAAAGCCTGACAGATGGTCTTCGGGATCTTGAGATCCGTCAAAGAGGTCTATATTGTAAACCTTAACTTTTTCTGCCGGAAAAGACAGAATTCTTAATGAAAAAGGAGAGTACATACCCAAGACATCAGGAATTTATTATATCTTTGTTTCTTCTGGAGCATGAGAAAAATGTGGTTGGATTTTATGTACGTTTTTTTATGCTGGTCGTAGATTTGTCCTCCATACTGTCTTGATCCATCTGTACGTTTTTTGAATTTTTGTTGTCACAATCGAGTTCACAATGTTGAAACTTTTTTTTTTCCAGATTTTTCTTTTTGTTGAGGTTCATGGGCGTAATCACGCTTAGCTCTTGATAACCTTACTGTTTTACAATCTGAGTTATCTTTGGGCCGTTGTCCTGTTAATTTTTCCACAAGTTGCTCTAAGACCGTTTGTATACTTTGGAGTTGGTTTTTCTGGAACATGTTCGTTTCGCTATCTTGAGTTGGGGGATCCGGGGATCTCGATAATTTGGTCATGTCATGACTTTCCCACGACGGCACCAATTATGTTTCTGGTGTTTAGTAGGTGTTTGGGAAGAAGCTAAACTCAAGCTACTTTAAAAATTATCAAGATCCCCATTATCCCTTTTGTTTTTTTTTTTTCTCTCTCTCTCTCCCCCTGCTCTTTTCATTTCCCCTTTTGTCTATTTATAGTGGTAGGATAATTTGTTTTTAGTATTCGGATAAGTGTCCTTTTTCTTTTCTTACAAATTAAGTTTCTTTTATTATTTTTGTAGAATGTGTCTTAAAAGAAGTGAAAATGGATAAGCTCATTTTGTTGGGTTATTGTATGGGCAAATTGTGTGGATTTTTACTTCTTCAGGGCGAGTAATGTTGATTTTCATCCCTATTAGACGAATAATGTTGTTTTTTTTTACCTCTATTGGGCGAATAATGTTGTTTTATACTCCTACTGAGCGAATAATGTTGTTTTCAACTCCTACTAGGCTAATAATATTGTTTTTTTACTTCTACTAGGCAAATAGTGCTATTGTTTACCTTTACTGGGCGAATAATGTTATTTTTTACCCCTGCTGGGTGAATAACGTTGCTCCTTATCCCTACTAGGCGAATAGTGATGTTGCTTACCTCTATTGGACGAATAATGTTGTCATTTACCCCTACTGAGCGATAAGCGTTGTTGCTTTCCTCCACTGGGCGAATAATGTCACTTTCACCCGAATTGCACTAATTTTTAGTTATTTTTCTGAATTACAAATAGATATCTACTCACCATGCCAATGGCATAGTAGTTATCGAGTCTCGTGCACAACATAACATACATGTATTGAGTTAATTGCAAATTATCCTTAAGCTGCTGAATTAACTGTTTCCTTTGCATCAACAAATCATTCACTTCTGCCACAGATGAGGATGAGCCTTGTGAAATTAGAGAGAAATGTGTTAGGAACAGTGTCCTGAAATCCATATTTATTCTGGATATATTATTTGATTAATAAATAAAATTGAAGTCCCAGTCATTTCCGATTTAAATTTCTGTAAGCGAGCATTTATACTGCATGTGATTTTCTTTTGGGAGACATCCATGAGATGGATGTAGTCCTTATACTACAATTTACATGTTTGTTCCAAGTGGCTTATGAGATTAAGCCATAGATAGACTTGGAACAAATGGTATGGATTGTTGTTTGAAAGGCTTGTAGTCGAAGACAAGTTTGGACCACTTGTATGCTAAGACTATAACGTGAAACTTTAGATGACTTGTCGTGGTCATGTAGATGGAGATCCAAAAGTGTTGGGTTGGTGTGTTTAAAAAGATTGACACATTGAGTTGGACCATGTGGGTTACTTATTTCTAGACTACTTTCGGAGATGAGTGATTCACGTTGTACTGTTTGAACGAAGACCCTAAATCCTGAGGGTATTCTGGACTTGTGCATGGAGGGTTAGTTACTCTGGTGTGCTATAAGTAAGGTCTAAACACATGACTGAATTCCCACGTACACTGGGTAGTGGCGTAAAGTTTGACTAAGATCTGGTATTCAATAGGGAATATACAGTCTCTTATGAGATACAGATGTCCCCTTAGTTGATTTCCAAATATTTGAATAGTTCGGAAACTTTGGCCAAAGTATTCCAAGTGTTTAACATTTAGAATTTATACTTTGAATATGTTCAAGTATAAATGAATTATTCAGTGAAGGGCGAGTCGGTAACTAATAGAGAAGCTGTGAGAAGGATAATAGTAGTAGTTATATTTATCCTTTGTCATGGACATCTAGTGGAGGAGTTGTTGTCATCAATACGGTCTATTAGGAGATATCGAATAAATGGTTTAAGTATGAAATGCAATGAAATTTATTTAGTGGAATTAAGTCTTATTAAATGATAATTAAATTATTTCTTGAGATGATTAATTTAATGCATTTGGAGCTAGATATAAATTATCCCCGAGGTTCCTGCGTAAGCCTCTATATTTATTATCATCGAAAAAATATCGAAGAATTCATGAGATGAATTATTTATCTATGAGATGGGTAAATTAATTTTGCTAAATATTATTCATGAGATGAATAAAAATTAAAAATTATAAAATAAAATAATTTTGAAAAATTAAAATTCATGAGATGAATTTCTTACATATGGGAAATAAAATAAAGGAAAAAGCAAAATCGCTTCCAACCTAGTGACGATCTGCGTACAAGCTGATAGGCCAGCCAACGCGCGACACGTGTCACGGGACAACCCAGGCCATTATCCAGATGAACACACGTGGGCCAATCAGGGCCCACCACGTGTCATGCGGGGTGGGGAGAAAGAGGCGCAATTTGAATTGCAAGGAAACACAGCGTTTTAATTTGTTTAATAATTGAAACGCTGTGTTTGATCTTTTAGTTGCGAATCCCACATCGACGAATTTAGTATTTTTCGCTCCGGTAGCCTACTATAAATAGATGTACTTATTCCAGAGGTTTGACATTCAAAAGAACAAATTATTTTGGGTTTCTAGAAATTGTTCCAGAGGCATAATTGGAGAGGAAAATTTCAGTTGAAATTTTTCTTTCCACAGTTTAATATTTTTCGGAACCCACCCTCCGGGCAGTTCGAAGTCATTACGTAGAAGATCGTGGGTTCTCGATTTTCTTGGTATTCTTTATTATTGGAGCAATTCTAGGTATGTTCTTCTTTCCTTCTTCTTTTAGTTTTGCTTTTCCATTTATTTACAGTATTCATTATTATGCCTGTTTAAGTTTATGTATTGTTATGAATGTATTATAGTAAAAGGCTTGTAGATCTAAATTAAAAATTTAGAGCTATAGATTTAAATTATGAATTTAAATATGTAGATTTAAAACTAGAAATTTTAAATCAACCCAGCCTTCTGTTGCGTAAACTTTATAAAATTGGAGATAATTTTTAAAATTCATCCCAACAACCTATAATAGGGCAAAGGGTTTATAAAGATCAACCCATTATCGGGAACTCTCACACATGAGGTGTCACGAAGCATGACCCTCTGATTGGGGACTTAGGTAAAGAGAAGAGTCTCCTACTCTGAGTGTTTTAATAGATTGTTGTGACCATAGTTGAGAATTGTGAACTCAAATGTCGGCATCAGAGTTTATTTTTCCAGTAAAAATTTTTCTTTTTTCCAAACAATTGGTATCAGAGCCAGCCCCTGATTATATTCATAATATACAGAAATGGGTATAATAAGAATAAAATAAATAGATTTGTGATTTAATAAAACAGAGATTTATTAAGAAGAAAAATATTTTAATTTGACAGTTTGATTTAAATTGTTTAAATCAATAACGAATTAATAGTTAATTCAGATGATTACATAAAGTAACGATTTAAATTGTTTAAGTCGTTAATGAATTAATTGTTAATTAGGTTATTTAAAGTATTGATTTAAATTATTTAAATTGGCTAAAAGATTTAATAGTTAACTAGGTTGTTTATAGTGACGATTTAAATTGTTTAAATTGTTAATGAATTAATCGTTAATTCGGAACAACCTATTAATTCGCAATTATGTTATCCGTATACTGAGATTGTACGTTTTCAATCATGATCTATGAAATTGGATAAAATTGATCTAATGAGATTAAATTTAATTAATTTTTATGAAATTGGATAAAATTGATTTAATAAGATTAGATTCAAATTGTTTAATAAAATTGGATAAAGTTGATCTAATAGGATTAGAATCAATTAATTTTATGACATCGGATAAAATTGATTTAATGAGATTATATTCAATTATTTTTTTAAATAAATTATTTTAATTTACAAAAAAAAAATCCGACGATGTCAGCGGCCAATGTCACTTGCTGACGCTGCTAACGTAGCATTGATGCCAGCGTGTATTAAAACAAATTTGGGGCTTATAGACGTCAGTACTAATTTACATAATTAAAAATTAATTGTTTTATTAATTAATTTATTTTAGAATGAGATTCTAAATTTAAGTTATGTGATAATCTAAGTTATGAATCAATATTGTTTTAAAATAAAAGTTGTTTTAAATTATTTTAGAATAAAATTCTAAAATAGACTATGAGATAGTCTAAGTTTATATAATATTTAGAATAAGATTTTAAAATAGACTGTATGATAGTCTAAGCTCTAAGTAGTTAATGTTTTCAAATGAAATCAATTTTTATTAATTAATTTAATTTTAGAATTAGATTCTAAAAAATAGATTATGAAATAATCTAAATTTATATTGTTGGTTTAATAAAAATTAATTTTTATTAATTGATACAGTTTTAGAATGGGATTCTAAAAGTATATTATTAGATAATCTAAATAATATTATGGTACTCTTTTAAATTAAAATTAATTAATTAGTTTTATTGATTAGATTTAGAATGAGATTCTAAAGTTAGATTATGAGATAATCGATATTATAAAATGAAAATGTTTTGAATTAAATAATTAATAAATTTTTTGTTAATTTTAGAATGAGATTCTAAAAAGGGTTATGAGGTAATCTGGATTATAAATGCAAGTTAATTAAAAAAAAATCACTAGTTATAAAAATCAAGTGGGAGCGAGGTTTCAATTGTTATAACCTCACGGCCTCCATTACCGGTCTAGCATTATAGTAGATCGATAGACCTCCCTGCAGAGGATGTCAGTTTGCAGATTACAGGGTTAGACTTCTATTAAGGTAAACCAAAGTGCAAAGAAGCGAGGCTACCACGCTGCCGTGGAGTATTACATGTATTTGTATGGAGGTCTAGGTAATAGTTTACACTTGACTATCGTGATGCATTAGCCTCCTCGAGGAGCTCTGTTGTGTCATATTAGAGACTAAGGTAAAGCGGTGAGTTAATCATGTTTAGTAAGAGTTACAAGACGGTTGGTTAATTAAGAATAGTTTTCACCTCAACTAGCTTCATGTGACCCCACTGCCAAGGAGTAAGGAGCGGTGTGTTTGTGTCATCATTGTAGGCATGATAGTATAGTTTGGTAGATATCTGACTTATTGTATATGCTAAAGTGAAAGAATATATATCACTACATTATACATTACTCTTGTTAAACAGTTACATAAATGTTTGAATTTACAGTATTTTTGATATCGAGACCGCTAGTGAACTTCACTTGATTTTGAATATGTAATGTACTCACTAGACCAAGTCACTTTGCCTTGAAAGATAAGTTAGACTCAGTCATTACTCATAAGGGACCTATTAAAAAGAACGGAAAGGGCACTGTTACTATTGTAGCAATTAAGTCCATAAGAAAGTCAACAAAAGAAAAGTGTTTCTTTTGTAAGAAAACTAAGCCACTGGAAGAGGAACTATACTAAGTATATAACTACTTTTCCTGCAAAGACTACTATGCCATCTGGTTGAGATATGTTGATATCTCACTTAGTTAAATCATGCACAGTTGAGAGTCCACCGGGTTCCTGGTGGGTGGACTCGGGTTCAACTGACCATGTTTGTAATATGTTACAGTAGCTCAGGCTAGGCAAAAAGGCTACATGATGGGTACGGTACCTGATGGTCAGGGATAGTATAATAATAGTGGTTTTAATTGCAGGACATGTTAGATTAGACTTTAGTGATAGAGTTTTGTTTTAAGGGTTTGCTTATTTGTAGCTACTCTGCACTGTTTCTTGTTTTATGAATAATTGTTATTCAATTGATTTTGATAATGGAGATTTTAATATGAGAAATAAATTGTTTATTTACAAATGTACATGAATAAATTATTTATTCATATTATTTTCTTGTCAAAACTTTGGTAATTGTTTAAATGAATCTAACGTAAGTTCTCTTATTCAACCCTCTAAAAGAAAACACCCTGAAAGTGATAATGCCTACACCTTACACCAACATTTAGGTCACACCAATTCGAACAGGATCCAAAGACTGGTAAAAGATGGATTGATAGAGGCTTTAGACTTGAGATCATTACCAGTCTGCAAATCCTGCATAGAAAGAAAGATGACCGAGTCTATCCTTAAGAGTAAAGGCAATAAGGTTGGTGATTAACTTGAGCTGGTTCACATAGATGTACGTGAACCAATGCATGTTCAGGCAAGAGGTGAGTATGGATACTTAATCACATTTAGTGATTATTACTCAAGGCATGGATATATTTACCTGATGAGACATAAGTCGGACGTTTTTGGAGAAATTCAAAGAGTAGAAAGTTGAAATTTTAAATCTATTAAGTAAACAAGTTAAGTTGCTTCGATCTGACCGAGGTGGTGAATATTTTTCGGGTAAGTTTCTGTATTTCCTAATTGCAAATGAGATAAGATCTCAGCTTTCTGCAGCTTTCTGCCTTTGAGAAAAATCCTTCTCTAAGTGTTTTGCATTGTATTTAAAAAAAGCTTTTAAATCAAAAACTGTAGAAAAAATCGTCCTTGTTCCTTTTATCTGCAGCACCACTCTGTTGTGGTGTACTAAGTAAGCTACAAAAACAAAAACAAAATAGTATTAAAGGAAAATGACACTAAATCTAAATAGTTAGACACAACTCAAGACATAGTGGATGCATTAGATGCACCTACTAATAGGAATGAGAATGTTCCATGTACACAAGAGCTTAGGTGTGGTGGGAGGATTGTCAGAACACCTGATAGGTTCATAGTGGGAGCCTTAGTAATTGACCATGGCATTGAATCTGATCCTTTTAGCCACATTGAAGCAATTAAGTCTTATAGTTTTGAGCAATTGGTTGAACGAACCATGCGTGTACAAACGAAATTGAGAGAAGATAGTGACTTTCTTGGTATTGTATGTCAACAATATACTACTCATTAGGAATGATGTGGGGGTGTCATTAGCTGTAAAGATTTGATTGTCAAAAAAGCTCGACATGAAAGACATAGGAGAAGCAAACTCTACTCTTAGGATTAAGCTTCTACAAGGTCGTAAGAGTAGCATGTTGGGTCTTTTTCTTGCCACTTATATTGACAAATTGTTGTCAAGATATTGCATAGAGGACTCTAAGAAAGGTTTTTTACCTTTCAGGCATGGAGTCGCTTTTTCTCTTTAGAGCAGTGTTCTATGGCACCTCAAGAGGAGGAATAGTTGAGGAATATTCCATATGCTTTGGCAGTGGGAGCCCCATGTATGCCATGCTGTGCATGAGACCAGATATTTGCTATGCTACGGTATAGTAAGTAGGTATCAGTCTAACTCGGGTCCGATGCACTAGGTGGCAATGAAGAATTTTCTCTAGTACTTAAGAAGGACTAGAGACTATATGTTGATCTTTCAAAGTGACGTGCTGGTTCCAGTTGGCTATACTGATTTAAGACTTCCGGTCATATTAAAATAATAGACATTTGATGTCTAAGCATGTCTTGACCCTTGGAGTGGGAGTCATTAGTGAGAGGAATGTAAAGCAGTATTGCACTCCTGACTTCACAATAGAGTAATTGAGCTCACTAAAGGTTAGTCTTAGTAGACCTTTGGTTCAAACTTAAAAGAGTTGAGGACGGACTTTGTCATAAATTGGATTTAGTACAAGTGGGAGATTGTTAGGAATAGTGTCCTGAAATCTAGATTTATTCCAGATATATTATTTGATTGATAAATAAAATTGAAGTCCTAGTCATTTCCTATTTAAATTTGTGTAATCGAGCATTTATGCTGCATGTAATTTTCTTTTGGTCAACATTCATGAGATGGATGTAGTCCTCAGACTACAATTTACATGTTTGTTCTAAGTGGTTTATGAGACTAAGTCACAGATAGACTTGGAACAAATGATATGGATTATTGTTTGAAAGGCTCGTAGTCGAAAACAAGTTTGGACCACTTGTATGCTAAGACTATAACGTGACACTTTAGATGGCTTGTCTTGGTCATGTGGATGGAAATCAAAAGTGTTAGGTTGGTGTGTTTAGTAAGATTGACACACTGAGTTGGACCATGTGGGTTTGTTATTTCTAGACTACTATCGGAGATGAGTGATTCACGTTGTACTGTTCGAACGACGATTCTAAATCCTGTGGGTATTCTTGACTTGTGCATGGAGGGTTAGTTACATAGGTGTACTATAAATAAGGTCTAAACGCATGAATGAATTCCCAAGTACACTGGGTACCGGCGTGAAGTGTGACAAGGATCAGGTATTCAGTAGGAAATCTACAGTCTCTTATGAGATACGGATGTCCCCTTAGTTGATTTGCAAATATTTGAATAGTTCGAAAACTTTGGCCAAAGTATTCCAAGTGTTTGACCTTTGGAATTTATACTATAAATATGTTCAAGTATAATGAATTATTCTGTGAAGGGCAAGTCGGTAACTAATAGAAAAGCTGTGAGAATGATAATGGTAGTGGGTTATATTTATCCTTTGTCATAGACATCTAGTGGAGGGGTGGTTGTCATCAATACAATCTATTAGGGAGATATCGAATAAATGGTTTAAGCCTGGAGTGCAGTGAGATTTATTTAGTGGAATGAAGTCTCATTAAATGGTAATTAAAATATTTCATAAGATGATTAATTTAACTAATTTGGAGCTAGATTAACATTGTCCTTGAGATCCCTGCATAAGCCTCTGTATTTATTGTCATTGAAAAAAATATTAAAGATTCAACAATAGCAACAGTCCCAGTGCCCCAAGCTCCCACACGAAGCAGGGTCTGGAGGGGTGGATGTACCTAGCCTACCCCCTTCCGGGCGGAAGAGAGGCTGTTTTCGAGGACCCCCATCCGAAAAAATATTACATGGGATGGGTAAATTAATTTTGCCAAACATTATTCATGAGATGAATAAAAATTAAAAATTATAAAATAAAATATTTTTGGAAAAACAAAATTCATGAGATGAATTTTTTATATGAGGAAAACAAAAAAAAGGGAAAAAAATTCGGGTCCAACCTAGTGACGCTCCGCGTATAAGCGGATAGGCCAACCAACGCGCGACAAGTGTGGCGCGGGGGGCAGCCCAGGCCATGATCTAGGTGAACACACGTGGGCCAATCTGGGCCCACCACGTGTCATGCGGAGTGGGGAGAAAGAGGCGCGATTTGAATTACATGGAAACTCGGTGTTTTGATTGGTTTAATATTTGAAACGCTGCGTTTGATCTTTTAACTGTGAATCCCACATCGACGAATTTACTATTGGGCACTCCGATAGCCTACTATAAATAGATGTACTTATTCTAAATGTTTGGCATTAAAAAAAAACAAATTATTTTGGGTTTCTAGAAATTGTTCTAGATACCTAATCGGAGAGGAAAATTTTCGTTGAAAATTTTCTTTCCACAGTTTAATATTTTTTGGAGCCGACTCTCTGGGAAATTCGAGGTCATTACGTAAAGGATTGCGGGGTCTCGATTTTCTTGGCATTCTTTATTATTAGAGCAATTTCAGGTATGTTCTTCTTTCCTTCTTATTTTAGTTTTGCTTTTTTTATTTACACTGTTCATTATTATGCCTGTTTAAGTTTATGTATTGTTATGAATGTATTAGAGTAAAAGGCCAGTAGATCTAAATTAAGAATTTAGATCTGTAGATTTAAAACTAGAAATTTTAAATCAACCTAGGTTTAGAATTATGAATTCTAAACCCCTTTTGCTGCGTAAACTTTATAAAACTAGGGAGAATTTTTTAAATTCGTCTCAACAACTGGTATTAGGGCAAAGGGTTTATAGAGATAAACCTATTCCCGGGAACTCTCACACATGAGGTGTCACGAAGTGTGACTCTCCGACCTGGGGCTTAGGTAAACAGAAGAATCTCCTACTCTAAGTGCTTTAATAGCTGCTAACTGTTATGACCATAGTTGAGAACTATGAACCTAGTAGTCGACATTAGAGTTTATTTTTCAACAAAAATTTTAATTTTTTCCCAACAAAAGGAGGGTCATATCCACAGAGAGCCTTGAAGGGAGTGGTGCCTAATGAAGAACGGACATGACCATTGTGCCCAAACCTTGCCAAAGACAACCACTTATTCCAGTGCTTGGGGTTGTGGAATGTCATACTTCGAAGATATTGTTTAAAACATTTGCTTACTCTTTTTGTTTGTCCATTAGTGTGTGAATGATAAGAAGAACTTAAGGCAAGAGAAGAACCTAGCAGCACAAACAATTCATGCCAAAAGTTGCTTGTAAACAGCCTATCATGGTCTGAAAGGATCGAAAGAGTCAAGCCATGAAGTTTGTATATATTGTCCAAGAACACCTTGGCAAGTCTTTTAACTTTTTAATAGGGTGATCAAGAGAAATGAAGTGACCGAACTTGGTGAAACGATCCATCACTACCCATATAAACTCCTTCCCTTCAGACTTAGCCAATCATTCTATAAAATCCATGCTAATGTGCTGCGAAGCTCTATCAGGTATAGGTAAGCATTGCAACAACCCTTGATAAGGCTTGTGATCACTCTTTATTTGTTGATAGACCTCATAAATTCTAATACATTCAACAACCTCCTTCTTCATTCCCGACCACTTGAAATATTACTTATGTCGTTGATATGCCCTCAATACCAGAATGCTCTCCCTAAGCAGAAGCATGGAAGGACAAAATGATTTGCTTTCTAAGATTTGTGGCTGAACCAATGTACACCCTCTCCTTTACTTGAACAATTCCTTTGCTTACTGCCACATCAGATACATTTGCAGCCGTGTCATTGATGCTGAATGCAGTGATACAATCTTAAGAAAAACTATCCCCTTCATAGAACAAGTAGGCCTCCTCCATCTATAAAGGCAAAACTACTGATATAGCAAGGTAAGAGGCTAAATCTACCTCTTGTCTTATTGATAAAGCATTTGCAGCTAAGTTCTCTTTCCCTTTGTAATACTCAATTGAGTAATCCAATCCCAACAATTTTATAAGCCCTTGATGTTGCACTGCTATGGTGATCTTTTTCTCTAATAGATATTTGAGGCTTTGATGATCAGTTTTGATTATGAAATGGTGGCCTTCCAAATAATGTCTCCATTTCTGAACTGCTATAAGAATTGCCAAATACTCCTTCTCATAGATTGAAAAACTCTGATGCTTGGGGCTGAGGGATTGACTAAGGAAGGCAATAGGCCTCCCCTTCTAAGATAGGACAACACCTACACTCTTACCATCGCATCTATTTCAATGACAAAAGGCAAGCTAAAGTCTGGCATTACAAGAATAGGAGTTGAACACATAACCTCCTTTAGGTTTTCAAAGGCTTCCTGAGCTGAATTACTCCACACAAAGGCATCCTTCTTAAGAAGATCGGTCAAAGGCTTAGCTATAGCAGCATATCAACCCACAAACTTTCTATAATATCCTGTTCACCCAAGGAATCTTCTCAGTTGCTTGAGAGATGAAGGAGCTAGCCATTATCTCATAGCTTGAACCTTGGTAACATCAGTTGCTACCCCATTGCAAGAAATTACATGTCCCAAGTACTCTGTTTGAGTTTGAGCAAAGGAATATTTGGAGAGTTTTGCAAAAATTTTGTGTTTACGCATAGTTTGGAATACTTGGTTGAGATGTGTCACATAAGAATCCAAGAAAGGGTTCTAAATAAGTATATAATCAAAGAACACAAGGAAAAATCTTCTCAAAAATGGTTAAAAGACTGAGTTCATTAGAGCCTGAAAAGCGTTGGAGCATTTGACCAACCAAATGGCATAACCACAAATTCATAGTGGCCATGGTGAGTTCTACATGTAGTTTTATGAATGTCTTTGCCTATCACTTGAATTTGATAGTATCCCTATCTCAAATCAAGCCTCGAAAAGTATTGTGATCCATGAAGTTCATCTAAGAGATCATCAATTATAGAAATTAGGAATTTATCCTTTATAGTGAGGGAATTGAAGTGTCCGTAATCTCTGCACATTCTTGACATTCCACCCTTTTTTTGACTAAGATCATAAGTGAAGAATGAACTATGGCTATGCCTGATGAAATTGGCTTTCAAAAGCTCTTCTACTTGTCTCCCAATCTTTTTTTTTTTTTTTTTTTGGGTGAATGAGCGTACTTGTAAGGCCTAATGTTAACTGGATTAGCATTAACCATGACGGGAATAGCATGGTCTAGGGTTCTTTTGGAGGGAGTGTGGTAGTTTGCTCAAATAGATCCTTGAATTCACGAATTAACTTGCTAATTAAGGGAATGGAATTTACCTCAGCCTTCCATGGTTCTACACTAATGGAGAACAACTGACCAATTGAACTGTAAGAACCTTTCTTTATCCTCCTTCCAATCTCTTACTCATCAGCTGCAACTAAGCTTGTTCAACTATTCCTTGCAACCTCACTGTTGTACCATTCTTCTCAAATGACATTGAGAGTTGAGCAAAATAAAAGATAAGAGGGCTGAATGTCTTCACCCAATCCACTCCAAGAACCATGTCGCAGCCACCTAGTCTCAAGATTCTAAAATCACACACAAATTGGTGACCTTGTATCTCCTATAGAGGTGGCCAGTGGGCCGGGTCAGCCCGTAACCAGGCCCGGCCCGACACGCGTGGGCCAAGGCTAGGTCCCCCAAAGGGCTGGGCCTCGGGCCTCAAAAATATGAGGTCCAAGCCTGGCCCTGCCCGGGCCCGTTAAGGTTCTTAAAAGACCTGTTTGAGGGGGAGCAACGGCTCCCCCTCCAAATCTTTTTTTTTTTGATAAGTCAGTGTGTATATATCAAAAAATCGCACTGATGTACGTCCATACATGAGTACGAGGGGCATACCCCAAGCTAGCCGAAGCCTACAAGCAATCCGAAAGAAAGCAACAAGCGAAAGCAACAAAGAGTAAATACAAAGAAACATCAAAGGAAATTCCTTAGTACAAACTCTACACAAAGGAAAACAAAGCGAATGAACGCCAAATTAAACCTAACTGGACCCCTCCAAATCAATTAAAATAAATAAATACTTTATTTTTATCTATAAATATCAAACCCATTCACTTCATTTTCCTCACAAACAAATATTTTATTCTCTCTTCTCTCTCTATACATTCATCTACATACTTCTTCTACTTGCAATATTTTGTTCTAAATTTCTAAAGTTCATTGTTGACAAAGCGTTCGGCTCGTAGAATCCCGCTCAAGTTCAAATTTCATAGTTCGCTTTGCTTGCTTCGGTGATTTTAGTATCGAAATTTTATTTGTGATCTCCTAGTTATCTACCCAATTTCATAATTTTGCACTAATAGTTGCATTTTTAAAATACTAATCAGTAATATTATCATAATGGCACACAACACATCATCGTCTAGAACCGGTCGTTCGAGTTCTAGTTCTTCTCGACGACCGCCTATAATACCTAAGAGGAGTAGAATTGTCGAACTTAATACTGAGGAACGAGCTTTTATAGAACCAGGCCCATCACCTCCATATACTGACAATATAGATTGGGACTTTGAACAACAGTCCTATAATGAGCAGGATTGTCCAGACTCACAAAATGAAGAGGAACTCACCCCCACCACAGAAACCCAGCATCCCTCAAAAACTAGTACTATTAGGCGTAGTGCTAGTGGGGTCTAGAAGCATTTTAACTTAGATAGGGAAGTTAATAAAGCTTTTTGTAACTTATATAACCCACCCAAGGCCTTTTGTCATGCACCCGATAGTGGGACGGGCACATTAAGTAGACATATAGTTAGGTCTCACCCCGAACAAGACCCAGAAAGAGCCCAATAACGGTTAGTATAGCAAGCGGCCGGTGCACTTGCTAACTTTAAATTCTCTCAGGAAACTAATAGACGGGAGCTAGTTAGGTACGTAATTGCGGCTGAAAAGCCTTTTAGCACCGGCGAAGACCCGAGATTCATCAGGTATATGCAAACAGCGGTGAACCCCGCCATCCTAAGGATTCCTCGGAACACCTTAAAGCAGGATGCATTTAAAGATTACCAAAGGATGAAAACTGAGGTCTTTAAACTTTTTAGGATGAACACGAGCATGCTCTCGTTGACGTCCGACACTTGGAAGTCGAAACCTGGTGTGCCTTACTTATGCATAACAGAACACTGGATCGATTCCTTTTTCACCTTTCAAAAAAGAATAATCTATTTTGCAAATTTAGATTACCCCCACACTGCCGTTAGCCATAGTTACAGTTAAAGGGCTTGTCTTGATCAATTCATGGCCTATTGACTTCACAATCTTGGGATCAACAAAACAATGGGTGCTTCCATTATTAATCAATATCAACAATGGTTTGTGACTTGCTTCTCCTTCTATCCTTGTGGTATGGTGAGTACCATTTCTAGTAAAAGCCCTAACTTAAATTTCCATATCATTAGTGTCTAAATCCTCCAATTGCTTTTGTTCCTCTTGTTGCTCCTACTCTTCTTCAGCCTTAGCCCTTGATACATACATTAATAGCTTGGGATTGCATTTATGCCCAAAGAAGTACTTTTAATCAAACTTGAAACACAATTTTTGAGCCTTTTTCTCTTCCAAGCTCAAGGATTTAGAAGGGCCTGGAGTCATTTGCTAAAGAGGAGGAACTGAATGCACCAATCTACTCCTTTTGTCCTCCATCAGGTATGGTTAACACAGTGGACTCAAATGGCCTCACCATGGAGTAAGCCTTTGATAATGTCACTACTAGATTCAATTCCTTGACAAGATTTTTGATCTTAGGTTGAGGCCACTAATGAAGCTAGAAACATAATATGCCTCACTTGCACCCGGCTTAACAACCATCATCCTAGTTTTCAGTTGCTATGTATCATGTACTCTTTCACCGAAATGGTTTGAGCCATCTTGTTAAAATCATTACCAACATCCCCGGGGTCCTTATCACCATATCTTTCACACAACTCATCAACAAAGACTTGCCAAGTAAGGAAAGGATGGCCAAGAATTAAATTATATTGGTGCTGTCTATATGATTAGAACACGAAGCAAGACCACCTATTAGTTGTTTCTCTACTGCTATTAGAAATAATTTATTCTGTAAGACAATAACTCTAAATCCAGGAAATAGTTTAAGCTCGTGCACGGATTGTTCGTTGATTTAATGTACCAAAAGGATTGGTCAAAGTTGGTTGGCTTAAATCTTACATTCGTTTGGTAATGGCATTAAGTGTGGCGGGAACAGTTGTTTTACGTGGAATCTATAGTCTCTAACGAGATAAGGATGTCCCCTAATTGATTCACAAACATATGAATAGATTTGAGAAACTTTGGCCATAAAAGTATTCCATATGTTTGACATTTGAAATTAACACAGAAATTGTTTTCTATATTATTGAATTGTTCGAGGAGGCCAAGTCGGGAACTATGGTTAAAAATGTTAGGAATTGAGCATTAGTAGTTAAAGTTATTTTCCCTCATAGATATCCAATAGAGGGGTTGATTGTCACAATAAAAGCAATTTGGGAATTACTGAATAAATATATTTGATTCTAGAGCGTAGTAATATTTCTTTAATGGAATTAAATATTACTAAATGATAATCAATATTATCAAGTATTGATAATTAGATTTAACCCATTTGGAGCTAGAATTATATAGTTCCAGAGGTCCCTCTCAAGCCTCTGGAAGTACACCGGTTGAAAATACTTAAAATAAATTCATGAGATGAATTATTTGTTCATAGGACGAATAAATTAATGTTGCTAAACATAATTCATAAGATAAATTATTTATTCATGAGATGAATAAATTAATTTTACAAAATTATATTTATAAGATGAATTTTATACATCTGAGAATTTACACAAAATATAACGTGAAATTCGCATAGGGCCAGTAATCCATATGCTTGAGTTTCGCCCAACCAGCTTGCGATGCGCTTGGCGATCTGTGGTAAAAGCCGCAGGCTACTCTGGGTTTGACATGTGGCACAAATTATAAACTTATAAAAAAGAAAAAATGAGTGCCGCTGACGTCAGTGGTAGGGTACAGTACACGTTATTGACGCGTACTTCGGGCTAATGTCAAGGTGACGTCAACCATTATTTTTTCTTTATAAATGTGTGTTGTTTTGAGCTGCGAGATACATAAGTTTTTACGTTTAGGTTTTGAAACCTAGTTTTCTCCCATGACAAAAACTCTAAAATAGTTTAGGGTTTTCTAAATTTATATTTAGTGTAATTTTTATAAGAATTTGTTTTTTAGAAAAAATTAAAAGGAAAAATTTTGTTCTGAAATTTTTCCTCGACTAAATATTTTTGGAGATCGCACTCTGGTTGTCAAGGGGTCATTATCGAGAAGATCTCATGATCTTGATGATTTCTCTCGGGCGACAATTGCGGTCTACAATTTAGATATTTTGATTAACCCTTCTTTTAAAGCTTTCCTTTAATTCTTGCAATTATTTATGCTTTTACTTTAATGTTCATTATGCTTAGTTATTTCATGTTTGTTATGTTTATATTAAAATATAGGTCCTTTAGACTAAAAATTAAAGAACTTTAAAGTTATTTCTGTTGCGGTTGATCGAACCAATTTAGAAAAATCCAAAATTAAATTTTCTCAACATTAATGTCCTAGGACGTTTTATTTCAAATGCCGCGAGAAAGACTAAAGTCTTCTCTCCATTACTGAGGCTCGAGTCTTAAATAGACTTCAAATGGGAGGAACCACACGAAGCAGCCTTTGAGGCCATCAAAAGCTATTTGAATAGGCAACCAGTGTTGGTTCCACCTAAGCAAGGCAAACTTTAAAGATCAACGTTTCTACTTTGGATGAGCCAGGTTGCTATCTGCTAATACAAGACAATAAGCAAGGGTTTGAATAGTTTGTGTTCTACTTAAGCCATTGTTTAAATGAGTGTGAAATAAAGTATTATTCCATTGAGAAATTGTGTCCATCTTTACATTAAGCATATGTAAAGCTCAGGCATTACTTCTTTGCATTTGCCGTTTGTATGGTTGCTGAAATAGATGTTCTTAAGTATACGCTAGATACACCATTAATGAGAGGAAGATTAAACAAGTGAAGTGTGGCTCTACTTCGATTTGAGTTAATTTATGTGCCAAAAAAGTCAGTGAAGGGCCAAGCTTTGGCATGCTAGGATAGATGTAGAATTAGAGTAGAGATAAGAAGAGAATTAGAGATATAGATGAGAAGTGGAGAGAATTAGGGTTGAGAGAGAAATAGAATCAATTATCATTCATCATTGAGTATTACAATAGAAGGAACACTGCTTATACTAATCCTAGCATAGGAAGATTGCAAGAAAAATATGTAACAGTTTACTTCACCTAGACACAGCTAATCCACCGCCATACTCACATACATTTCACCTAGACATGACTTAACTACTATCAACTATCACTTAACTACACTAATAACCGACTTTCCCTCCTTCACATATAAGCTATCGGATAATACACTAAAAAATGGCTTAATATGACTAATACTAATGAGTTAAACTACTTTATTACAACCAATGAATTACTACTACTTAATTCCATATGTCCCATCTTCTAGAATCATGACAATATTCCCTCCTTTAAAGATTCTTGTCCTCAAAAATTGAAGTAGAAGCGATTTTGGCTGTACAGCTTCATCTTTTTATTGGATCAACATTTACATTTCAAGACTCTTGTCCATTCTGCCACAACCTTGCATCTTGAATCAACTATCAGATCTTGAATCAACTCTTGTCCTAAAAGATCATCTTTTTAAATTATATTATAATTGTTCTTTGTTTTAATATCAGTTATATAGTTCAAAAACTTATTAATAAGACCTTTATTTACATGGATATATATAATAAATATAATCAAATATGATAAAAATATTATTATGTAACATAAATATGTCATTTTATGCTACAATAATCATGAGAGCTTTTAAGATAGATACTGCTAATCAAACTTTAGGTGAAGATTAAAACATAAAACTAAACTTAATTTACGTTTCTTGAAAGTTCACAATGCATAATTAACTTTCATTTACTTCAAACTAATAAAGTAAGTTCGTATACAATATATGCTTGATTTTTTAACATTTTAACTATTTCTTTGTATGCACTGGTAGAATCGAGGTCGGATCAGTAGAATTATAAAATCGTATTACAATTCTATCCGTTAATTTCAAATAATATCAATGAATCGTCAGATTCTATAAAATTAAGATTCTACTTAAGATTCAGATTGGTCGACAATTGTGAAATCATAGAATCGTAAAATTCTAAGATTCCATTCTGGATTTTGATAACCATGCTTACAGGTTTATAATATGACAAAAAAAAAAAAACTAATAAAACAAAGGTAAACATAGTATGGAGAATAAACCAAATAAAGAAAAAATAAATTAAATATCAAATACTTAATTTCAACATACCTAAAGCGCAAATCCTAACTCCGACTTGAAGATCTAAAATTAGAAGAAGAATTATTGCCACCTCAAAGTCTTCTTTGTAATGACCTCTTCTAACACTGTGAGTGTGGGCTCCCAAAATTATTTAACTTAGAAAAATTTTTGGAACAAAATTTTTCCTTCAATCTTTCCAATTAACAATTTTGTTTAGGAAAATTATGCTAAAAAATTATTTAAAAAACCCCAAACGCAATTTTAGCGTTTTCATCTGGGATAAAACTAGGTCCAAAACCCTAAAAATAATTCTCTTATTTCCCACGGCTCACACGTAGCTTTTAAACCAGGAAAATAATTAAATAAAGTGTCAGTGATACATGTGAAATATGGGTATTATGCCCTATCGCTGACATTAGCTATAGTTAGGATCAAACAAAGGCGTTGGGGGCGTGCATGGCACCCGCTTGCCCCATAAACACTGTTCCTGCGAATGCGTATGCACGGGTCTGGGTACGTGCATTCCGATCTTTTTTTCTTTTTTTTTTTTGTTTAAAAGAAGATGTACTTTATTGTATTAAATATTCATCTCCTGATTATTTGTTTAGCATAAAACTTTATTTACCTCATAAATAAATAACTCATCCCATGAATTTATTTTTCAAATATTTTTGAACAGTGCTTAAGTTGAGACTTGCGAAGGGACCTTATGGATTGCGAAGGGACCTTATGGACAATCTAACTCTAGCTCAAAATAGGTCAAATCTGATTATTATTTTATGATAACAATTGAATACAGTTTTGTAAAATTTAATTTCACTAAATAAGTTTTACTGCACTCTAGATTACACATATTCACTCAATAATTTCCCAAATGACTTTTATTATGATAGTTAACGCCTTTTTAGATTTCCGTTCTCACATCTCTCACCATAGTTCCCGACTAGCCCATCTTGAACAATTCAATAATACAAAAATAATTTTTGTATTAATTCTAACTATCAAACATATCGAATACTTTGGCTAAAGATTCTAGAATCTGTTTGTATACTTGCAAATCAACTCAGGGGATATCTTTATCTCATTAGAGACTATAGATTCCATGTAAAATAACTGTTTCCGCTACACTTGATGCCGTTACCCAACACACGTAAGATTAAATTCAACGCACTTTGACTAATCGTTTTAGCACATCAAAGCAACGAATAATCCATGCATGAGTTTATACTATTTCCTAGATTTAGAGCTATCATCTTATAGAATTAATTATTTTTGATAGCAGTTAAATAAATAACTAATTTAGATGGTCCTACTTAGTGTTCCAATCATATAGACAATATCAATATAATACTTTTGGATCCCTATCCACATGGCTAAGATAAGTCCTCTAAAGTATCATATTGCAGTCATATCAAACAAGTTGTCCAATCTCATCATCGACTATGATCACCCACTTTGACAACATATCACTAGTTTGATCTAAATCTATCTTTGATTTCAATCTCATTGATCACTTAAACCAAACATGACATGTGATCTTGAGCTACATCCATCTCATGGAATGTTTTAGAAAACAATCACAAGCATGTTTGACTCGTAAAACATATTTAGACAATAAATAAATAAGATAATTTTATTTGTTTAATATTTAAAAGTAACTAATTGGGTTTTCCTAGAAACCAATTCCAATAGGCAGATGCTTTGCAAATGTGCCTTCCTCCTCTTGAGTGACCTATAGAAATAGAGTGGAGTAAGGGGGAATCATCAATATCAGGGAAGATGCCTTTAAGGTTGGGTACGTCCTCAGAAGGGTTTAAGATTGGCCCTAGGGCACATGGTTCATCAGAATAAGAGGGATCATTCTCAAACATCCAAGAACGATCCTCCTTGATGGAGTTAAGGCCAACAAGGTTTTGGAGCCTGTTTAAGACCATTGCATCATTTGATTGGACCAAACGCGTTAAAAGTTCTACATGGCCATCAGCCTTAGGGATGGAGATGGAAAGAGCACGAGTGATTTGAGCCATTTCTATGGTTTGAAGAAATTTAAAGCTCTAAGAACGTAATCAGCAAGAACAACGAAGATTCAAAAGCTTAGAGAAAGTGTTAAAGCGTTTGATTGCAATGGAAAGAGAGCACAGAGCAAACGGTAAAAATTTTTAAAGCCCTAACTTTCATATTTATAGACGTGCGGGAACGAAGGAAGCTTAAACATCAAACACTGCTCTCTCGGGCTCCTTGTAACTGTTGAAGGTCAAATCAGGCAAATCTTTTACCCATTATAAATTTGAAATTACTAAAGGCTAAAAGGGAGGCATTTGTTTACTGCCCAAACTTTAGGGAGTTACGACAACGTTGTTTTGAGGCTAAAGGTCAAAGTGTTATTCATGTAGAGCCATCCTTGAAGGATAATAGGCCTTTAAATACTAAGATAATGGCATCACAAGCTCAGTTGCTTAAAGAATTAAATCCCTTATGTGATGTTAACCTTTTAAGATGATTGATGGGGTAAAAGGCTCGAAGTCAAGGGACTTCCCATAAGGCTGCAAGACAGGTGGTTCTGAGGCTCGAGGTAGTTATTTGAAGTGCATTTCTAGGTGCATAAGGCATCTAGAAGGGACTCTAGTAAAAAGGGCCTCCATGTAATTTTCGAGGAGCTTTACGACACTAACCTAACAATTAGGTTAGCCTATGGGATATTGTTCCTCATAGATATGCCACTTGTGCTACCCTTTATTTTTCAGCTTGGTATTGGGCCTATTGGACTTCCTTAGAGGCCAGAGGTGCCAAGCAGTAATTTATGCATGTTCGTGAGCCTGTAGGTATCATCCTGAGAGCCATTCAGCTAGTTAAGGTGAAGGAGACCCCATTCAAGAAAGCTTTACCATGTAGTACCTGTCTTAGATGCTCTAGATAACTTTTCAACCCAAGTCAATCAGAACAATCACTCAATGTTATTCTTTTGCAGGTCCCTAAGAGACTCTTAGTGCCATGAGGAGCCTTACAAGGCTGCTTTTGGAGGAGTCCCCCTTGAAGCCACCATGCTAGCTCCAGCAAGTGGTTCGAGGAAGAGAAGTAGGAGAAGAGCTCCCTCCAACCAGGATTGCCCAGGTAACAAAGGAAGAAGAAGAAGAAGAAGAAGAGGTGCCAGACTCCCAGTTAGTAAGAAAGAGGAGAACTGGAACCCCTCAGCAAGAGGTATTAGCCTTGTTCCTTTGGCTTTCCTTTCTTACTTACTTCCCTCAAGGTATTCTAGCCCAACTTTTATGATATCAAGTTACTCCAACTCCGGTGATAGTTAAAATCCTAGACTCTCCTGCAAGGAAACAAGTCCAATAGTCCTCCCATGAGAAGGAGCTAGTTGACTCAGTCACTGAAGAAGAAGCATAGGGCTTCATCACTACAATTTTTGAAGCCATCTCAAGTGACATACTAGAAGGAAATTCTCCTCCAGCTCCCTCGTGGCAGGAGCTCATTCAAACCCAATTCCTCCTCTCATGGGGACCTTTAATTGTTATTGAAAAAATTCATGAAGATATGAGTTCCTCCTCTCATCTTATGAATCTCCTTTTGAGCCATGAATTGGTCCTAACGTATAAATTCTTCTTTCACGGGCCACTCAACACTAGTTGTGCCCCCTGAGGTGAGCCTTAACTTTCTTCAAGCTTTGATTTTTATTCTAAAGTCATGGTTCACTTCCAACATTCCTTCCTTTCTCGATCTAGGTTACTTCACCTCCTTTCTTAGTAAGGATTTCCTCCCCCTTCAGGAGGTTCGAAGTCAATGGTAGGCTGGACTTCCAACAGCTAAACCAATAAGCATCCCCCTGGTTCATGAGGTTAGGAGTACTGACTCAACTTCCCCTTCAATCTATGGCCACATATGCCAACAGTGAAGAAGCTATCTCCCTCGTGAAGGCTCTGAAAGAAGATCCTAAGGTGGCACCCTATATTTCAAGAGTGCTTGAGATGTTCGAAGGAGTCCTCCTTAAGGTTTCCCAAGAAGTTCCTCCATTTTTGCAGAAGAAGCGCCAGTACCACACTGTCATTAAAGGGCTTAGCCGTTATGCAAACCTTGAAGGCTTGCACCTTTTGTTTGAAGAACTAAGTGCAGCTATAAACGTTTTGAGTCATCAAACCTAAGATAGGAAGAATGTTAAAGATCAAATCCATCAGCTAAAGCAACAGCTGAGCCAGCTTAAGGATAAACTATTAGCCCTCCAGCAGTAGCATTCCCACCGTAACTCAAGAGTTCCCGAGTTCAAGAAGGCAACATTCGAAGCTCAAGAAGAACAACAAATGTTTCAGGAGGAAGTCATATCGGTAGACAACTAACTCACTCAAACTTCCATTCAGTTAGCAGCCATAAAAGAATCACTTATTAGGATAAGAACTTTTCTCTTTTAGATATATAAATGAAACACTTCATTGTATAAGTTGTATTTTATACAAGTTGCATTTTGTACCAACCCATGTAAATTTCATGTGCCCCTTTATACTAATGAAATTACATATTGGTTTCAATATGTCTTTCAAGCATGAGGTTCCTCTCTAGATTTTGAAGCAAGTAGGCATTACCTCCAAGCGCTTCAATAATTCTGAATGGGCCTTCCCAGTTTAGGGACCATTTTCCAAAGACAAGGTCTTTTTGGCCATTGGGCAAAACCACTTTCCAGACTATGTCCCCCAAGTCAAAGAACTTTGGTTTGACCTTTTTATAGTAGGCTTTAGCCACTATTCTTCTTTTGCTTCTCAAGCTTATTAAGAGCATCAAGCCTATCTTGATCTAAGTAAGTTAGTACATCCATCATGCCTTACTTATACTCAAGCTTAGTAAACTTTCCTTGATGAGCCAGCCTCATGGATTGAACTATTACTTCCATTAGATGAACAACATCATGGCCATATATCAAATAGAAAGGACTGTCCCCATAGCATCTCTTTTAGACGTTCTGTAAGCCATAGAGCATTAAGTAGCAATTCATGCCACCTCCTAGGATTATTCCTAATCTTCTTTTCAATGTTGGCCTTAAAAATCTTGCTAGTTGACTCTGCCTAGCCATTTTCTCAAGCATATAAGGATTTTAGTTCAAGATCTCAATGCTATAGGTCTTTGTAAACTCCTTAACCACAAACCCATTTAGTATCTTGGCTTGGTCCACATTATGGTTTCTCAGATGCCAAACCGAAATAGGATATATTATTTAATGAAATTAATATATCTTGTTGATTAATATTCTTATATGGCTTAACTTCAATCCACTTTGTGAAGTAATCTATTGCCACTAGGATATATGAGCACTACTTGCTAAAGGGAGCTACTTGCTAGCGGGAGGATTAGTTTCTGCAATAACATCTATTGGCCATCCTCAAAAGGGCCAGGGCTTAACTATTGCATGAATCTCAAAAGCAGGGACCTTGGAGACATGTCGCTGTCTTTTGCATGCACTCTAAATCCCTTGGCATATTTGATCTAATCATTCATCATTGATGACCAGTAATAGCCATAACGCCTTATTAACCATTGCGTCTTGTTTCCAGCCAAATGGGATCCATAAATCCCTTCATGTGCCCCAACCATGACTAACATGGCTTCATCTAAGTCCAGCCACTAGAGAAGTACTCCGCTAACATCATTTTTGTATAGCTCCGCAGACTCACTATCTAGGTGATACTTGTGTGCCCTCATTTTCATCTTTTTGTCCTTAGCAAAATGATGGGGGTTCTTAAAGTATTCCACTAAGGGTTTTATCCAATCATCACTTTGTTCAACAAAAGTTTGATGTACCTCAAGATGGTCAAAGGGAACCCTAGAGGTAAACCCTACTTTTAGAGGTGAAGGACTCATTGAATTTAAGGTCATGTTTCAGAATCTTGGTCTTGATGACCACGGATTCCTCCCATCACTGTCATGGCTAATTTGTACCAAGAAGCTAACTAAGCCAAGTGATTACTCCCTTGCTCTGCTTTCGAGGCACATACTTAAATTTAATCTCATTAAACTTCGTCAACAGCTCTTGCACTAGGTACCATTCAAACACTAAAACTCCCCCTGACTTAGTAGATTACTAATTGTGAATCCCGTCTTATAATTATGCTGGGGACTCCCATCTCTACGAGGGTCTAGAGGCTAACAATCAATGCCTCATACTCAGCCCCATTATTGGAACATTTACCTATAATGGTCACAGTAAGCTTGGTGATGACCCTAGAGGGTCATTCAATAATGATCTCCACTCTAGCACTAGACTTGGTCTTTAATCCATGAAAGTATAGTCTCCAAGGGACTATCCTGTTTGATTCTAATAGATGGGGCATGTGTAAGTAAGTATGAATAAGTCAAGGTTGTAATAATTAGTAATAAGTAATGTATTAGCTTAAGTCTTAGCATATGTTGGTTAGTAGCTCATCTATGTATGGCTGGTGGCCAAGGTCGGTCAATGTCGGCGGCTTGTTAGTTAAGACGGTTGTAGGTTGTCCTTGCCACCATTAGCTTAGGTTGTTATAAGTAGTTGAGCTCTTTATTGTAAGATGATAAGCTTTAATGAATCAAAATATCTCTTTGAGATCTTTTCTCTCTCTCATTTATCTCTCTCTCTCTTTTCTCATTTCATTTCACTTCTCTTCTCATCTAAACTCTCAACTATCCTAGGTTATGATTTGAGATTGTCCTCGATCATAACAATTGGTATCAGAGTCTCGTTTGGCTTCCAAATCAAGCGTAATTTGATATCAAATATCCTTGATCACATTGCAAATTGATCAAGAGTTCAATTTTGAATTCTTGATTGATTGACATCAAGTTCTTGAGTACTTGATCAAGAATATATCAAAAAATTGCATTGAAATAAATTAAAAAAAGGTTGAATTTGATTTTTGACTTGACATCTTGAATTCAAGATCTCACTATTGACAGTTAAGCTTGTATTGAATCAAGCCGGTGGAAGTTAGCATATGGAGCAGATCTTCAGAGCTTGAAATCCTTGTGCAAAAGCTTGCGTTTGGCTCAAGATTCAGAGGGAGCTAGCTGAATTATCTTCATATTGAAATCAGATTCTATTTTGGTTGTGTAAATGTTCAGAATTGTGAGCTAGTCGCAGTACATTTGATCATAATCAGGTTCTACTTTTAGAGTACGTTCAAGCTTAGATTGTAAGTGATCAAAACAACTTGAGTTGATGTTAGTGTTGATTGAAGTTGAGCAAGATCAACTTTAGATTGCTGCATTATCCCTTGTTAATTCAGAATAAAGAAACTGAGCTTAAATTAGCAACTAAAGTGCATAGAATTGAGCTAAATTGAACAAATTGTTGCTAATAACTTGAATGATCTTCGTAATCAACTTCAGTATATCTATTCGTTTGAAGTTATACACGATTTATCCAAAATTACATACAGGCAAGCTGTGCGATTAGTGTTTGTTTCGAAATTGAGCTGAAATACACTCGAACTCTGGTTTTCTCCTCAGCTTCAGTTAAGCTAGCGTTTGACGTTCGGTTATCATCTTCAGTTGAGCCATGATATTGATTCGTTGGTTGCGAAGAATTAAGGTTTGACGTCGAAGTGTTGATTCTGTGTTTGCGGAGATTCCTTAGTTGTGAATGTGCGATTCTCATCTCAGTGAGTAGTGGTATTGATTCTTGGCTGTGGGTGCTGAACTCCTGAATCAAGCATCTCAAGTTTAACCGAGTTTATTTAACTCTGTGGTTTGCGTCAGAGTGCTGGTTCAAGAATCCAATCATGAATTATAGCGTGAGCTTTGCAGTTGGACAGGAAATGTTGATGTAAACGCTGATACAGCAGGAGCTAAGGCCATTACAGTTGATCCATGAAGGATTCGAATGGATGAAATGTTCTGTCAACTACGACAATCACTATTAGAGTAGGATCAAAAGAATATTGATCCTATGAGTCAGTGGTCTCAGATTTTTGATGATAAGTTTGTTGGATTGCAGCCATCCAAGGCTACGAATGATGCTAAGGAAAGTAATAAAGTTGGCCTCATCCAAAGGAAGGACTTCAATGAATCTACACTCTTGGTTAAGATTTGCAATGTTCTTTATCCGATCACTGAAGATGTTCTTCGCCAAGTTTTTAATCCTTGCGGACGTATTGAAAGAATTAAAGTCATTTCAACATCTATCCTAGAGGTTAAAGCCCGAATTTCCTTCTCTAGAAGAGAACAAGCTATTTTGGCCATCAATGAAAGGCAAGGAAGAAACATCTATGACTATTATTGTGGAATGGATATTCAATTCCTCATCCCTTGTGAGGAAGTTAGAGAATTAAAGGTAGTTTCTTCTTCAATCGGTCCGGTGGAGCTAGGGGATAGTGATGTAGCTCATGAGGAGAAGTTTAATCAAGAGAATGAGCTAGATAAAGAGGATGTTATACCTATGGCGGACAAAGATTCTATTCTAAATGGAAATGGGATCTTGTGTTGATGGTGATGGATTCAAGCATGATAATGTCGAAGTAGAAGATCTCAAGTCAGAAAAGTTAGACAGTGGCTCGCTGATACAAGTTTCTAAGTTTGTTGCAACAGGCTTGGATTCAAATCAGGGTGAAATGGAGCCGGTGTAAGTAGTTGAGCAAGACTTTGTGCCACTAGGAATTGCAACCAAGAAACTACAAGTATACATTGAAATTTTAAGTGTCAAGAAGTTGAGAGTAAGGTATATTATGCAGCACGGTAAGGAGATCAGCTTGTTTATCCATTCAAATATCAAGAAATGTTACTTGAGCAAGCGGTTAAGAGCCATGAAAAAGCCATCATTGGTTTACAAGGGAAAACATCCAGATTTCCTACGCCTTAAATCAAATAATATGATTCTTGATAAGCTTGATGTTAGCAAAAACAAGAAATTGATGAAGCATAAGATGATTATGTTGTCATTAGATAGACTTAAAGCTGGTTCTTGGATCAAAAGGATGATGAAGAAACCAAGGAAAAACAGATACTCTGTCAAAACTGATTCAAGAGCTGAGTTTATGGGAATGTAAGCAAGGAATCACAGAATCTTCACTATAGAAAAATCGAGTTTAGTTGGGAAACCACATGTTGCTACTGTGGTATCATCAATTGTAGATCAAAGTATGCTATTAGCCTCTCTTGGAACCCTAGCTATGCCAATTCAGAACCAGAAGTATGTAAGAAGTATTACCCTGGACACTTTGCAAGGTTCTCTGGGTGCAGAGTGGGCTTGTCCAAGTACAAACTCTTGTGAAAGGCCTCCTACTGATCTGGGAGAAGGAACTCATGGCCCTAAGGAGATGAAATAGATGGAATCGTAAGAGGAATATGTGGTCCGAGCTGTTAAAGTGCATCCTAGTTTTCAGCAGAACAAATGCCACACTTCTTTAAGTTCAGAATTTCAGTGGAAACAGCAGCTCAAACTTGGGATTGAAGAGCAAATAACTGGACTATTGGTAGTGTACAAGTGGGTTGGGTTGCCTATTAGTCAATTCGAATTTAAGTCCCAAGGGGTTTTGTTGTGGGGAAAAACATGGTGGAGAAGTACTTTGTTAAAAAAGAGTGTGCTTTACTGTTGTAGCATTTGTTAGTAGGCTTACCTAGTTGGTTACAACAGCAAGCTGGGCAAGTTGAAGGAATCCAAAGGCTCATTGACATGAATTCAACTTAGCAGCATGCTGTTACTTATCCAGAACAAGTAGGTGAATCTTTTCAACTGGAAAGTCTGCAAGATCTAATCCAAATGCAGGCTCAATGGAGTTGAGCTAATTTGAACTCATCCAAGAACACTAGTGGCAGGCCTCCTGATTTGGGAAAGGTGGAACAAGATGTTGAAATTGAGCCCAACAATGTAGAATTCAGTAGTGTGGATGCAGAATTCTTGAGATATGTTTCACAAATGCAAGAGGACGTTGTTGAGTATTGTCAATTAAGTGTAGATCAAGGTTACATATCAGTTGAGGCAATTGCTCAACTTGTTTGAGAAAGATTTAAATCAGTTCCAGCTAAAATAAGTACACTTATGAGCAATGAAGTTGAGAACAGATCAGTCCTTGAATTGGTGAAGTACAAGGTTGTTTTGATGTTCCATTGGTTTCATGGGCTGGAGTATTTCTCAATCATACTTAAGCTCATTGCCAAGGATCAAAATCAATTTACGATGGATTGTGCCAGAGTTTTGAGTGATAAGGCTGAGACTTCCACATCATCTATGTTCAAAATTGGCAATTAGCAGATTTCATGACATACAAGATTTTGAAAAGCCACTAGTATACGAAATTGGAGAACCAACAGATCAAACACAGCTGCATTCTTAGGTTATAGTGGCAGCATTCTCAACCATCAGTGCTCGATTGTTGCAACATATTAAAGTATGGCAAGACTATTTGCAACATGAGGCTCATCTATAAGATTGTTAGTGTTAGTGTTTGGCTATTTTGGAGTGACAGAGGTAGGCCTCCTGAAGTATGCTCTACAATTAGATGCAAGCATGTGGGCAGAAGCAGGGAACTCACTCGGTTGTACAACAGCATCAGCTGGGAGGATTCCCATCGCCATCAAGAGTCATTAGCTCCTCCTTCTACATCAATAAGTGTTCTTCAAGATCTCCACTCTCTTTTTATATTCTTAGGGACAAGAATCTCTTAAGGGGAAAGTATTGTTATGATCCTAATAGATGGGGCATGTGTAAGTATGAATAAGTCAAGGTTGTAATAATTAGTAATAAGTCATGCATTAGCTTAAGTCTTAGCATATGTTGGTTAGTAGCTCATCTATGTACAGCTGGTGGTCAAGGCCGGTCAATATCGGCAACTTGTTAGTTAGGTCGGTTGTAGGTTGTCCTTGCCACCATTAGCTTAGGTTGTTATAAATAGTTGAGCTCTTGATTATAAGATGATAACTTCTTATGAATCAAAATATCTCTTTGAGATCTTTTCTCTCTCTCATCTATCTCTCTCTATATTTTCTCATCTCCTTTCACTTCTCTTCTCATCTAAACTCTCAACTATCCTAGGTTATGATTTGAGATTATCCTCTATCATAACATATCCCCACCGCCAAATATGCCCTTGTTCATTAGTTGATGCCGTTTGAATATTAGGATGGTCAGCCAAAAGATTTGCCAGGGCATGTCACTTTACTAACTTTTATGACTCATACTAACTAAAATTGAGGTAAAGCAACACTCGTTTAACCTCCCTTCCATCAAAGATTTGTCTAACATGTATTTGATAATATCTATTTAAGCAACCACATAAATGGTAAATGCAAGAAAGTAATGTCTAAATTTCACATATGCATAATACAACGATATACACAATTTTTCAATGGAAGTATACTTTATTTCACATTCACTCAAGTAAAGGCTTAGGTAAAACCTAACTTGTTCAAACCCTTGCTCATTATCTAGTACAAGAATACATCCTATTGACTCAGCAAAGGAAAAAACATAAATTTTTAAAGGTTTCCCCTGCTTAGGTGGGATTAGCACCAGTGCACTAATCGAATAATCTTTGATAGCCTCAAAGTTTTTGTGGTGCTGCTTCTCCCATTTGAACTTCCTTTCAAACTGGAGTCACAGCAATTGTGAGAAGACTTTAGTCATTCCTACGACATTTCAAATGAAGAGCCTTAAGAAATTAACCTACCCTAAGAAATGTTGCAATTCCTTCTTTATTGAGGGTGGTTTGGAATTTTGAATGGATTTATCTTTATTCATGTCAATCTCAATCTCTCTTCAGTGCACAAGGAAGCTCGCGAAATTCCTAGCTCATACCCCAAAGGTACACTTCAAAGGGTTCATTTTGATATTATGGCTCCTCATTCATAGCAACTTGGGTTAATTATTTTACCGTGATGTTATATGTATAGACTTACATGGTCTTGCCAATGAGATCATGGAAGATCATGTTTAGGGCTTGTTGATAGGTGGCACCAGTGTTCTTTAAACCAAATGGCATGGCCACGTTGTTGATAGGTGGCACCGGTGTTCTTTAAACCAAATGGCATGGCCACCTATTCTAACATCCTTATTTACCTTGGACATCTGAACATAGGCATGTGGATATTGCTCTGAAGCTATCATGACTTGATAATACCCACAATAGCTATCCATAATGGACAACACTGCATGCCTCGAGTTTGAATAAATGAGAACATCGGTAATGGGCATGCGATATTCATCATTTGGTGTCATTGCATTCAAGTCCTTGAAGTCAATGCAAGCTCTAATCCTGCCATCTTTTTTATAACAGGAACGATGTTAGCTAGACACTCAACATACCTGGTTCTCTTGATAAATTTGGCTTTCAAGAGTCTCTTAATCTCCTCTTTGACAAAATTTATAACTTCTTGGGACTTCCTTTGCTGGGCATGAATGATGGGCCTAAAGCCTAGCTTAATGGGTAGCTTATACTCCGTGACCTTCCTTTTCATGCTAAGCATCTCGTCATGCTCCCAAGCAAAGCAGTCCTAGAACTCAAGCAGTAAGCTTACGTATTGCTTCCTCTATTCTTTAGAAAGCAGAGCACTTATGTATATGGGTCCTAGGTTCTCCTCTTAGCCCAAGTTGACTTTGAAGAAATGATCTTGAACCTTTGCTCTCCAATCCTCCATTTCGGTTGGCACTGTTCTTAGATTTGACAACTCCCACTCTTTCTCCTATAGCTTTTAAGCCATTGCCCAAGATAAATGGTTATTCAGTCCATAGTTGATCCTTAGCATGCCAAGCCACTAACTTTGCAATGACAAAGGATACAACCCTATGGGCCCTTACTGGGAAGGATTGGCTTCCCTCCATAAGGCATCGTATGTGCCTTATAGGTCCCCCTCATTTAGGAGGGCTCCTATACATCCCCAAAATTCTAAGCCATCTGACTCTACCTCAGCTTCAGTGAGTGGGTTCTCAAGAATGGTCAACACATCTTCATGTTGGGCCCATGAGGGATGGTCTTTGTCACTCTTAATGGTCCCACACCATCCTTACAGAATTTTGCCTCAACAAAGTTGGAGCGCGCCATAAATGGCTTGTCATTTGCCTTAACAACCTCATAATTGTCATAGTTCTAGAAAATCAACAATTAGTAAAGTGAAGATAGGATTAAATAATTGACATATAGCAAATCCCTCCCGAGTAGTGCATTGCAACTTGAGGTAGTATCCAGCATAAAGAAGGCTATTAGCTTACTCAGATTGCCAACAGTCAACTTAATCGTGATGATCCCTTCAAACTTGGTAGTGGCCCAAGAAAAAACACAAATTGCCTTGCCATCAGTTATGAAGTCATAGTGAGACTTGCCAATGACCCTCGACATGTATGAAGGTAAGATGTTAATGGTCGTGCTATTATCCACTGAGACCCATGAATCCTTAGCTAATTGATCCCACCAAGACTCATTGCCTTCTAAAGACAAGAGACTGGCCTATCTCTCAAGCTTTGACATGGCTTGTACTTAGCCTTTGTGGTTCCCAAGCATGTCTTTCCTTTGGATCCTCAAGATTCATAGGCTTTGGGCCATCAATTCCAACTTTCTCGTGACCAGAGTCCTTTCTAGCAAGATCTTTGACCAGCCAAGAGTCAATTAGGATCTCCTTTTTTCTACTTTCTGTGAAACAACTTTGTTTTTTGGGTTCCGGTAAGCTTAGAAGGTCCTCCATTCCTTGTTGGTTCCTCCTCCACACACTACCAAAACAAACTCTGAAGGGTTGTTGTCGTAATTGTCATCAATCTTAGTTAGTATCCACTCCAATCAGGCGGTATTTTGGATTCTTGTTGGGATGCCCTATCGTCATCATTATTTGAGCTTTTGGAAAGGAATCCCTAGTTTGATCAAAGAATGGGGACTTCTTGAATGGCATCTTAATTTCCGTATGAGGATCCATAAGCAAGATGTAATCTGGGAGAAGCCCTAGTTTTCTCATTACTTTGTATATTTCGGCAACAATCATGACATACCTCATAAAAGGCCCTTTCCAAGTCTCGGGATACCCTTCTTGACCTTGGAAGCCAAATGCTTTTCCCTAAAGTGCAACCTACTTCCACAGCTAACTCTTCAGCCATTGATAATGAAACAGCTGATTTACCGGAGAGACTCATTAGCAGGTTCCTGAAAACCGTACACTTATTGGTAGGATGAAGTTCCGAAATATGCCAGTGACATTTCTTCCTCTAATGCACACCCGTGTCTAAGAAACTATTGTTCCATTCATAACTAGCCTATCCAATAGGCAGTTTGTGACCCTTGCTTTGTGGATGCCGTTCAACACAATTACCTGCTGATATAACGCAAGTGTTCAGCAGAGGCATTGGTTTGATCCTTCGGGTTTATAGTTTTAACTATGTTAACCTGTGCAGGACTTAAGAATGGGTTGTTATCAACACCCATTAGCACAATCATTTGTTGAGTGGGTGAAAGAATCATGCCACTTATAGTAAACCTTTCCTCTTAAGGAATTAGGATCAGGTTTCTTATGTTTCCCTTTGACCTTAAGTTTGTTATTTTCCTCGAGCCAATCAAATATTATATCAGCTCTAGAAAGGTGAAAGGAATACTTTCTTAAGTCTTAGGATTGATTAGATTTCCTAGTTGATGTCTTTTTTTCACAAAAGGATTATAGATCATAGGTGACTCCTTGACGTACTCAATAACGTCAATCTTATAAGGTGGGGTTCTTTCTCATCTAACACTTCATGCATATAAGTTCCATAAATCTTGTTTTTCTTAAAAATTTCTTCTTTCAAGACCACCTCATGTCTAGCAGTCCGTTCAACTAGAGGACTGGTGAAATGTGATCCTTCAAATTTCTTCTTGAATTCAATATCCAAGTTGTTCAGGGCTAGCTTGGCATACTCAACTTTAGGGAGAGCCACTGTGCACTTTAGCCTGGCTCTCTTGAGCCAATAGATATAATCCTCCATGTATTCTTGTGGCTGTTTTTCTCATTTGAGCCAAGTCTAAAATGGAGGTACTTAGTTTTAATCTTAGGAATGGGGCCTGAAATTATCTGGTCATGTTGTCCTAATTGTAAATGGAGTTAGGTGTTAGGTTTATGTAGAGCTAGAGAATATCCTCAGTGTTAGGTAAGGATCATTGGCTGCCTCTCTGCATTGGTAATTAAATATTATCAAGTGCTTGAGAGCAGATACATTCCCTTCCCCGAAGAAGAGGGTGAACTCGGGTATCTAGTATCATCTAGGGAACAGGTAATCCCGGTCAATATAATCAAAGTAAGGTTTATTGTAAAGGGGTATGTTGACCCTTGTAAGGCCTGGTTTATACATTTGCTCAACGAGGGAAACCATTTGGTCTTGGAGGGGTAGGCTTACTGCTTGATTATGCACTTGCCACTACCTTAGAAGCGGTTGAGCATCTCTGGGAGGATCAATAGGATATCCATGAGCTCTCATGACCATCGATTGAGCAAATGGGTTTGGCCTGCATAAATAGGATTATATCATCCCTGGTCTAAGTGGCCAACTGGTTGTTTAGCCATTATCTAACGACCAACAAAATGTTGACCTAGAGGCGTGCATAGAGGCAACCCCATGTTCAGTGGTTATTGGGTAACCATAAATTGGTTTATCCCCAAGGGGCAATCCTAGAGATGTGGTGCATTTAGTTCCTCACCTAGTCTCATACATTGTAGGAGGCCTAGGAAGAGGACTTTAGTCCTTAGATATGGGTACCCACCCTATCCATTGACCCAAGAATTTACTTTGGCCTTGAGATGGTCTCTCTTGCACAAGGAGGGTACATGTGGCCTTCCCTAGACATTGGTTAAGGTCCCTGGAATCCAAGGTATGTCCTTGATTCAAGGGTTCGGAGACTCTATAAGTCATGTTTTTCATTCTTAAGGTTGGGATCCACGGGTACAACACTTGGATTAGCCACGATGCTGTTTCATGTCCTCTTAGGGTAGCTTTTATATCCTAATTCACTGGTAACCATAAGCTCGAAGGAACATCATGAGGGTACCCATTGGGGATTGAGGAAGAGAGTGAAGGCCTTAGTTGTCTAAGATCGTCCCGGACCGCCTGAACAAAGCTGTTATGGTTCTCAGCTTGTCCCGCTAAGATAGATTCAACTTCGACTATCGTTTGTCTTACCACTTCCCTGGTTACGAGGCCATCGATGGACGATAAGGTTGAATTCATTTCAACCAAGACCCTATCTGTTTCCTTGTGAAGCCTTTCTTTTATTGAAGTCCCAACGTCGTTAACAATGGTCCTCAAAGTGTTTGCGTTCTCACCCCAGCCTATTAAAGTAAGCTCTATCTTAGCACGTTGTTTTTCTTGAGCCTATTTTAAAGCTTGCTCAAGCCTTTGATTAACGAGTTCCATAATGTTTGAGCATGGCCATAAAGCACTTTTGAGAGTAACCATCAAGCCCAATATATTCATCGTCTGGGATGTCCTCATCACCTCTGCTTTCGTTATAGCGATTGTGACTAGCTTCATTCCCTCCCGATGTGGGAATTTGTTCTGAGAGGTGCTTGAGTGGTGGCTCAATCAAGGCAAACCCTTTGGGTTCCTCAGACTCAAGAGCACTAGCTCCCCTAATTTTGACCATTGGTGAACAATCTGAGATGACATTATGATAATCCATGTTGGGGTTGAAGACCATAAAGCCTCGTGTTGTGTCCTCCACTATGGTTGCCAAAAGGTGTGTTTATTTTCTTTTGTTTGTTTAGTGTGTTGTGGGATCACCGTAAGTATAAAAATCAAACAAACATGCAAAAATGGACTTGCAATGACTTGGGAGAGAGTCTAATTAACAAACCACGCGTCTTTGACCTCAATAAATCACCTCGCGAGAGGGTTGATGCTTTTGGTGTATTTGACTTCGGTTTGCAATTATAATGTGGATTCTACACTTGCTCCAATTAAGGAGATTTAATTGATATATTTTTAAACTTTAATGTCTAACAAAAAAGTAAACAGATATGGACCTGCCACAAGTGGCAGTTGGGGTGCAAAGCGGAGCCCATAAACACCTTATCTCATACAATTAAAAGCCAGGAACTGGAGTGGAGACAAACTCATGAGCTCAGCAATTGACTTACAAGTCCGAATCTAAAGATTTTTAGGCCTAGCACCATTGACTTGTACTAACTCGAATGAGTTCAAGTTTGACAAGATTTAGGTGGAGTGAACCTAAATTCACCTAACTTAACAAGCAGTGGCACCAATGATAAAGCCAACGTAGTCAAGCTTGAGGCTTTGCCGCCAAAGCCTTAAACTAATGAATCAATTCTCAACTCGTTAGTTGTGGGAACACATTTAAACATAGAGTTCATACCTGAAACCTGAACATCGTATTTCCTTAAAGGGAACAAAAGAAGTTACAAGCTATGCTATGCTATGCGAGTTTAAAAATAGCCCCAAATCTTTGCAAAACCTTGTAGCCAATCATCTGGGAGTTCCTTATCCATGTGTTGAAGTGCGGGCGAATAGGATTTTGCCACATGGCATGCTGGAAGCAGTTAGATTTGAGCTACACGGATCAGTATCCATGTGTTTACTCACAGGCAAATAAGCAACTGACACGTAGTGTTTGTTTTGTTTTTAAGTATGATGCACGTTTTGAACCCTGTGCTATTTAAGTATTTTTTAGGATTTGGAACCTGGTTTTCTCCTATGACCATTTAGGGCTTTTCTAAATTATTGTTCAGCATAAGTATTTTGAAAAACTTGTTTTTCGGAAAGACTAAAAGGAAAACTTTTGTTTCGAAAGTTTTCCTAAAATAAATATTTTTCAGACACTTTCAGTCTTAGAAGAGGTCATTGCGAAGAAGACCTTAAGATGTCAAGCAACGTTTTTCCAATTTCAGGACTTCAAGTCAAAATCAGCATTCCACTTCAGGTATGTTTAATTAAATATGCAATATTTAATTTGTTTTTCCTTTATTTCGTTTATCCCAGAGGCCATGTTTATATTTTTTTTATTCGATATCTTTTGTTTGACATATTATGAACCTATTGGAGTAAGATTTAGACCTAATTAAATAGTTTAATTAAGATCAGGGCTTTAGATTTAAAATTAAGAATTTTAATTCGGTTTTCTGCTGCACCTGCTCTAGTCAATTCAGGAAAACCTTTTGGAAAACGTTCCCAACAATTGGTATTAAAGCCAACTCTGAATATGTTCATTATTGACATTAAAAGCATCAAGTTTGTTAAAATTGGAGCATGCAAAATTCCAAAAATGTGAAATTGGGAGATTTATTAAAGGAAAAAAGATAACCCTAAAAGATGTTTTAAAAGATTTTAATAACAATATTGAAGGTTCATTGAGGTTTTAAATTTTTTAAAATTTTGTATGAGTCAAGATTTAATCAAGGAGCATAATTCTAAATTAGATCTAATAAGATTAAATATTCAAGGAGTTGAAAGATTTAAATTATTAATCTAATTAGATTAGATTTTAAACCAAGGTATGAAATATTCAATTGTTGAATATTTTATGATAATACAAAACAAAGAATATCTAATAGGATTAGTTATTTATTTTTTGATCTAATGAGATTAAAATTAGATTTAATTATTTATTTGTTTATTTATTTCAAAATTAAATAAATAAAAAAATTAAGGAAGGCTAGGCACCTTCCATCAATTTTTTTATTATTTTATAATTTTATGATTTAAATAAATAATTAATTAATTAGAATGAGATCCTAATTAAGATTATACAATAATCTTTGCTAAAAGTGATTTAGAAAAAACTTTAATTATTCCAACTTTGTAAGGCATTAAGTGTTGTTATTCAAATTGTTTGATAACATGACATTTGTTAAATTTCGTTCACGTGTTTGGTATTATTTAAATGAGTTAAGTATTTTCTAGGATGTGAATAAAGTTAGAAGGCCAATATTTAACTTGGTTAAATATTTGATTTCTTCGAGTAGGAGAACTTTTTTAAATAGATTTAATGTGATTAAATAATTCAAAAGTTGAACTATTTGAAAAGAAAATTCCCACAATGTATCTAATGAGATTATATTACATAGGTGGGATAATTAAAGAAACCAAGTTAGACTAGAGTTTTATTTAATTGTTAAATAAAATTTAGGATATCAATCTAATTATTGATGATGAGATAATCAAGTTTAAAAGAAAGATCCACCGCTTAAAATTTCAAGTGGGGGCGAGGTTCGGGAATTAATTCCTCACAGTCTCCATTGCTAGTCTAACAATATAGTGGATATGTGCTACTCCTCGCAGAGGGAGTTTGTTCTTGGAATACAGGGTTAGACTTTTTAAATGATAGATAGAGGTACAGGAAATGCAACTATCTTGTTTACTTGTACTAATGTCTAGGTAATGGTAATACCCTTGACAAAGATAGTATAATAGTCTCCTATGGAGCATTATGATACTCTTTTAGCAACTAAGGAAGAAACAGTGAGCTAGATATGTTTAGGAAATATATTAATTTAGTTCTCACTTGACTAATTACTTGTTACACTGCCTCTCCCATAGTAACGAGTCGATTGGTTAGCTCAACGTTGGACACACATAAAGAATGGTTAGGTGGATTTCATACTTTGTTTGTTCGCAAAAATTATTAAAGGTTCACAAGACTCAAAATATCAAGTGGGAATGAGCTTTTAAGCGAATGCACATGGCTTCCATTACTAATCCAGCAATCTAAAGGGTTGCATTACTTCTGTTAGGATGAACTAAAGTTGGAGCAAGCAAGTATAGGCCATGCCGTTGTGGAGTATATCGAGACCTTGTATGGATGTTCAGGTAATAGTATGCACTTAACTAGGGTCTACATTAGCCTCCCTAAGGAGCTATGTTGTAAGACCTTAGGGGATAAGGGAAAAGTGGTGTGTTAATTATGTTTAGTAAAAAGTTTACAAGAAAACATATTTATTAAAAAATGTTCTCACCCTTTTGATATCTCAATTCAGCATCACTGACGAGGAGTTTTAGGTAGTTCGGTTGGGTCGCCACGGCATAAATTTAAGGGTCGAATTGTGGACTCCAAACTTTGATTGTTTGCTAAAAGTAAGAAAAGTAATTATGTATGATATATGACTTGTTTCACAGTTTTTGATTTCAGATTGGTTGTTATATTTTTGCATTGCGATCAATACTAGTATATCTTGCTTGTCTGTTCTATTTTGCTCACTATATATGATATGTTTTAGTACATGTAGAGCACTAGGAGATGGTCATATTTCACTAGGTTGCTACTAGTATATCTACTAAGTTGAAGAGAATGATGGGACCGTTAGGAACGTTAGAATAGACCAAAGAGTTAATTAGTTGCCAGATTTGGACATCAGATATTGAACATTTTTCAATCTTAGATTCTTGAAAATTCAACTGTAGTAGAGATAATCATATCTTTAAAAGAAGTGTATGATTATAGAACTAATAGCATGAGACCAACTAATGAGAAAGATGAGAGATACAAGATTGTGTTAGGCAAGTCCAATTCAAGAGTGTGTTATATGATGATGGCTTATTAAATTGAACTGGAATTCTTGATGCAAATGTTGATAGCCAATCTCAACAGGATATGATCTTGACTTGCCTATCAAAGTCTTTCACTCAATTTAGGCTAGATGCATTAAGTAATAGAGATTGCTTATTGTCTGAACTGAGAAAAGTATAGTTTGAGAGAAAAGGTATCATGAGAACTAAGAGAATAATCCTCTTAGAGTACGCATCTAACTCAGGAATTAGGAACTTCAAGAGGGTAAAATAAAACATGAGTTAAAATAGTTTTGTTTTATAAAAGCACTGGACGTCGATATTTAAAAGAAATTGCCTATGTATTTAGTTACTATTGTTGCCAAGATCGAGAGCCAACAAGCCAAGATATATGATATCTTGTCTCCTCTAGTTGTGACTGGTAGGTAATTCACTAGTGTTTTGGTGAATGGGCTTTTAATATGAGTACCAGGAGATACTAGATTAAGTGACGCAACGTAGTTTCTATTTTTAACTATCTTAATGCATTTAAAAATTTGATTTCTACCCACTATTTATTTCAAAATAGTTTTCAATTATTTTTTAGAAAAATAGACTGATAATTAAGTAAATAAAATATTTATTTAAAATGTTTCAAAATAGTTGACCTCTTTTAATCAAAACTAAATTAATTAGTCTAATACAAGCTAAGCTGTGTCACCATACAAAAGAAGAATTTCCTAAAGTCCATAAACTTTTTAAGTGGCATTTGATCTTGGTTCGCGTTAATCTAGTATGATTCAAAAACTGGTTTGATATGACTCATGTAATCATTAGGTGTTAAAATGATAATCAATATGTGAATCATGTTCAAACTAATGTTAACTAAAAGAGCCTTTAAGAGTAAAGGAATTAGAGCTACTAAGCTGCTAGGACTTGCTCACAAAATGTTTATGGACCGCCAAAAGTTCAAGCGAGCAGAAGCAAATAGTATTTCATAAAATGTTTATGAGTAACTACTCAATTAATAGATATGTGGATATACCTATGAAAACTGAAGTCTTGACACCTTTGAAAAAATTCAAAGAATTGAACACTCAAGTTGGATCGGTTAAGTAATTATATCAAATCAGTTTGATTAGAATGAAGTGGTGGTTTCAAGAAAATTCTTATTTTTACTTATTACAAAGAGTTGTAGAAAGGATTAATAATGTGTTATTGAATATGGTAAGATTCATATGATTAGTCGTATCTACATATTAAAAGGTTTGCTACGTAAGAGGTTTTAGAAAGTATTCTAAAGGAAAAGCAGAGAGCTTGTGTTGGATAGATTGATTGTATGAGATACTGTGTCTCCACAACATGATACAACTTATGGCATAGATGATGTATTAGATATATCATAAATCAGGCTATTGTCACACTATGTATATGAGAGACTTGGTATAGTGAGACCATTGTCAGGCCCACCTGATGAATTCATGTCTTCATGTCTTAATGGTTAAGTATGTTGGTGAATCTGATCCTTTAGGCTACAGTGAAACTCTTAAGTGTAAGATGCAGACTTATTGGTTAGGGTAATAAAATTTAAGTTAAAATAATTGTATTTTAACTAAGTCTTGAAACTTATATAGGCGTGGAAAGACATTAAATCCATTAGATTGGATATGAATGGATCTACAAGTATAAAGAGTCAAGTGGACAAAAAGGTAGAGACCTTCAAGGTTAAATTGATGGTAGTGGGTTACACCCTAAAAGAAGGAATCGTCTTTGATGAAGCCTTCTAACCAGATGCTAAGCTTACGTCCATAAGGATGCTCTTATCGATTGCATCTCATTTTGATGAGATATGAAAAATGAAAGTTGGGAGGACATTCTTTGAATGGTCATCTTGAAAAAGGTTATGTATATGATACAACAAGACATGTTTGTCGCTAAGAGTCAAAACCATGTAGCATGCAAAATCAGGAAGTCTATTTGTAAACTTAAATAAGAATCTTGTTTATTGAGTAGTAGATGGTTAATCAAGTCCTAGGGATTTGAGTTGGTGAATCTTCAGTTGTAAGGTGACAAAACAAGAAAGTAGAGAGTTTCTAAGTGTTGTATATAGATAAACTTACCAAAAATAAAATGTTGTATATAGATGAATCTCTACTCATTAAGAATGATGTAGAATTGTTATGAGTTGTCAAAATTTAATTGTCCAGCTAGTTTAAAATGAAAGAACTAAGATGAGCACATTATGTTCTTAGGGTCAAGCTTTAGCGAGATTCTCAGAAAGGATAATGAGTTTATCATGGGTCGCCTATTTTAAAAATGAGTTTGGACCTTAGACATCCGAATTCCTATTTACATTTGCAGTGGGGGTCACTATATGCTGAAGAGTGAAGCGGTCTTGTATTACTTATTTCACTATGGAAGTCAGGTGCTTGACAGCTATGAGTTGTTGAGGGGACTAGTTGACTTAGCAGGTTCCTAGTAGACAAAAGCATATGAGCAAAAGACCAGTGCAAGGCTAATTGGTTTAGGACAAGTGCGCGATTATTAGAATTAGTGTCCTGAAAAACCTAATTAGTCAGCTTTAAATATTAAATAAATAAAATTATTTTGTTATTTATTGCCCGCTTCTGTTTTACGAGTCAAACATGTGTGTGATGGTTTTCTAACAAGTTCTATAAGATGGATGTAGTCCAAGATGACATGTCAGGTTTGGTTTAAATGGTCAATGAGATTAAACCATAGATAAACTTAGATCAAACTAGTGATATGTTATCAAAGTATGTTCGTAGTTGGTGATAAATTTGGACAACTCGTTTGATAACACTATAATATGATACTTTTGATGACATGTCTTAGTCAAAGGAAAAGGGACCCAAAAGTATTATGTTGGTGCTGTTAATAATATTGGAACATTAAGCAGGACCACCTATATTAGTTGTTCCTTTAACTGCTATCAGAAATACTTAATTCTGTCAGACGATAACTTTAAATCTAGGAAATAGTTTGAACTCATGCATGGATTCTTCGTTGCTTTGATGTGCTAAAGGATTAGTCAAAGTGCGTTTACATGAATCTTATGTGCATTAGGTAACGGCATGAAGTGTAGTGGGAACAATTCTTTTACGTGGAATCTATAGTCCCTAACGAGATAAAGATGTCCCCTTAGTTGATTTGCAAATATACAAACAGATTCTAAAATCTTTGGCTAGAATATTCCATATGTTTGACATTTGAAATTACTACGAAAATTGTTTCTGTATTATTGAATTATTTGAGAAGAGCGAGTTGGGAACTATGGCGAGAGATGTGAGAAAAGTAACGATATTAGTTAAAGTTTCTTTTGCTCGCAAGTATCCACTAGAGGGGTTAATTATCCAAATAATAGTTATTTGTGAAATCATTGAGTGAATATATTTAATTCTAAAGTACAGTAAAACTTATTTAATGGAATGAAGTTTTACTAAATAGTAATCAATTGTTATCATGAGATGATAATCAGATTTGACCCATTTGGAGCTAAAGTTAGATTGTCCCTGACGTACCTCCTAAAGCCTCAACTTAAGCACTGCTTGAAAACATTTTAAACTAAATTCATGAGAATTATATATTTATGAGACAAACAAATTTATTTTACTACAACAACAACAGTCCCAGTGCTATGAAGGCTCCTGCAAAAGCAGAGTGTTAGGGGGGAGGGGGGATGTATGCAGCCTTTCCTCTTTAGGGTGCTACCCTGAAAAGACACTATTTTCGATGACTCCCAACCTGAAGAGCATTCCATCATGTAAGCAGTCAAACAAATTTATTTTGCTTAACATAATTAAATAAATGAATTAATTATTCATATGATGAATAAATTTATTTTAACGAATAATAGTAAGGTTATTAAATTATACATATGGGAATTTAAACAAATAAGAAAATCGCGCATTTGAAAACAACTAGGCATCCATGCATAATGCTAGCAGCCAATCACGGCATGACATGTGTCGCGCTGTGACTGCTGAGTTCTTGATCCGCATGCTAAAGTGCGAGCGAATAAGATTTCGCCACATGGCACGCGGGGAAGCAGTCAGATTTGAGGCTCACGGATTAGTATCCAAGTGTTTACTCAGGGGCAAATAAGCAACTGCCGCGTGGCATTTGTTTCCTTTTTAAATATACTGCATGTTTTGAGCCATGTGTTAATTAGTATTTTTTAGGTTTCGAAACTTGGGTTTTTCCACGAGACAACGCTAAAACTATTTTAGGGGTTTTCTAAATTATTGTTTAGTATAATGTTTCTGAAAAATTGTTTTTCAGAAAGATTAAAAGGAAAATTTTTGTTCCAAAACTTTTTATAAAATAAATATTTTTGGGAGCCCACACTCCCTGTGCGAGAAGAAGTCATTGCAAAGAAGTCCATGAGGTGTCAAGAAACTTTTTCCCAATTTTAGGTCTTCAAATCAGAATCAAGGCACTTCAGATATGTTTAATTAAATATGCGATATTTAAATTTTTTTCCCCCTTTATTTCATTTATTGTACATGCCATATTTATATCTGTTTTATTCGATATTTTTTTGTTTGCCATATTATAAACCTATTGAAGTAAGATATAGACCTAATTAAATAGTTTAATTAGATTGGGGCTTTAGATTTAAAATTAAGAATTTTAAATTGGTTTTCTTCTGCGCCGGCCCTAGTCAGTTATACGTTCCCAACAGAAATACCTAGTCCATCACGAAAACAGGCATATCTACCCCACGTCTGCCTGCATATTCTTTTCTCGTGCTGAAATTTCATTATATGGGCTTAAACACACATGCTCGAGGTTTTTCTAGATGCCTCACATGCGTCCGTTTCTTTCAAGATATGCTAGAGGCCCACGTCCCTTGATATGCGCTCCAAATAATTACCTCGAGCCTAGAAACCGCCTTTCTTGCGGCCTTCTTGGTAGTTCCTTGAGCTCGAGCCCCTTTTAGCCACCTTGAATGGCTGTTAATCATTTAAAGGTTTTAACTTCTCAAAAAGCTGATCATGAGATGCCATTATTTCTACTTTTAAAGGCCATTTTAGTCACGAGTGTGGCCCTATGTGACAAGCACATATCCTTTTATCCTTAAACGATGTCGTCACAACTATCTCGAGTTTGAGGTGTAAACACCCGCTTGTCCTTGTCCTTGATAAAGTCTTGTGGGCCTAGAGTGGGCATGGTGGGCCATGCATAGGTGCTCTGACCCAGCTTTCTAGGCCAGGCCGGCGGGAGCATCGTTGTGTTGTGAGGACTTTTTCTTACCCTGACTATTATTTTTTCGGCCATTGTATCTTTAGTCGTCGAAGTTGTACTCCATTTCCTATGAGGTCCAGCTTGAGGCTACAAGCTCGAGCTCAATTTGTCATTCCCAGCTAACCCTCTAGCTCAAGGTGCAATCTCTTACGCCAAGCTTGGGACTCGAGGTGACGAGCTTGAGGTTAAGATACGCATTTTGACCGTTTTAACACCCACTCATCCCACATTCATTCTTTCCGTAACTGAACCCGAATTCTTTGCTTCTCCATGTCTCACACTCTCCTTATTAGGGTTGGATTTTTAGGCCATGATCTCTTCCTTAATAGGCAAGCTTTTCACCTATAAATGCAACCCTTTGGTAGACTGATCAACATACTGTAACACATTGAAATACATACTTCTCCACTCCCTTACTTTCTATCGAAAGGTCTTCTTTCTTTTTTGTTCTAAGCAAGTTGAAGTGTGCTCTATTCCATCTCCTTGTAGTACATACTAACATAGGCATTGTGTTATTCCTAAGGTTGGAGTGCCAATGGTTCCATTGTACTTATGTGGGGGCATAAATTTCTTAGGGAAACAGAGTTCTCCACGACACGACAATTCTTTGGTTTGGTCGTTCCCTTCGGTTATTTACACCTTTTTGTCATTTCTTCTATTAGTTCTGTAATCCTTAAGCCTCTGTTAGCAAACCTAGAGTTCGCTTTCATTTGTATTAAATCTATATTTTAGTTACACATTTACGTTGCTTTCCCAACAATCGAAGTCGTTTATCAAAAATGAGTAATTGTAATATGACTCACACAAGCTTTATTATTCATGATATATCTACAATTGAACCTTAGATGGGAAGAAGTAAGATGTGGGCTAATAAGATAGAGTTCTTCGTAGGCAAAATTGAGGTGAACTATACTCTCTTTAAAGATAGAGCCCCACCCAGGTCCACTAAGGACGATGAGAAATATAACAAAACTTGTAGGGGGATGCTACTTCACCTCATGACTGTGCCCTTATATCAAATTTATAGTAATATGAAAACAGGTAAGGAAATATTGGAAGCGCTACTAAATGAATATGGTTCAAATGATATTGCCGCCAAGAAATATGTCTGTAGTAAGGGGCTATCTTTCACTATGGTTGGCAGAAGACCAATATTGGACCAAATTCATGAATAGGAGACTTTGTGCACTAATATATTGAATGAAGGCATGAATTTTTGTGAAACTTTCTAAGATAACTGTCTCATCGAGAAATTGCTACCCTCTTTGGAGAATTATAAAGTGTCTTTAAAACACAAGAATAAGGACAATAACATTGCAGGAACTAATCTCCTATGATGCAAACAAGCCAAGCGGAAGTCCTTTGAACATTCCCCCTTAGCAGATAACCTCGTGGAGTCAAGAAATGCAGGAAATGAAGGCAAGTATAGGAAACAATAGAACAACATGAGATCCAATCGTCAGGAGGATGGAACTAGAAGTAAACAAATCTAGTCTTGAGGAAAGAGGCCAATGAAAAATGCGAATGAAGTCCAAAAGAGGATCAAGGGAACATGCTGGACTTGTTGCAAGAGTCACAACACCTTGAAAGACTATAGTAAGAGATTTAGACCTGGAAACTATTAGGAATGTATTTGAAAACAAATTTTCCCAAACTGACTTGAGCGGGTACAATAGAAAACCAATTTAAAATTCTTAATTTTAAATCCAAAGCCCTGATCAAATTAGACAATTTAATTAGGTCTAGAACTTACACTAATAGATTCATAACATGGCAAACGAAAAACATTGAATAGAACAAATGTAAACATGGCATGTAGAATAAACGAAATAAGGAAAAATAAATTAAATATCACATATTTAATTAAACATACCTAAAGGGCGAATCACGATTCCAATTTGAAGATCTGGGTAGAAGAATTCTTGACACCTCAAAATCTTTTTTGCAATGACCTCATCTAGCACTAAGATTGTGGGCTACAAAAATATTTATTTTAGGAAAAATTTTCCTAAAATTTCTCCTTTTAATCTTTTCAAAAAAAAAAATTTCAGAACAATTATGCTAAACATTAATTTAAAAAATGCTTAAAATAATTTTAGGGCTTTCATTGTGGGAGAAAACTAGGTTCCAAAATCTAAAAACCTTAATAATTTATCTATTGACAAAAAATGCATATATAAAACCAAAAAATCCAAGCCACTAATGTCACGTGCCAGGTTGCATAATCGCGTGAAAATAGTGTCGCTAACATCAGCATGACGTCAATGACCCTATTTCTTCTTTTTTTTATTTTGAAATTAGCGCCATGTGTCAGTGCCGAACTAGCCTGGACAAATGCACGCGGAGGAGCTCCTCGCTAGTCACACCAAGACACGTGTCATGCCATTATTGGCTCTATCAAGAAGCCATGGATTGCGACTCCTGTGCAGTGCAATTTTTTTTTTTTTTTTTTGTTTAAATTTCCACATGTACGAAATTCACCTCATGATATTATTTGGAAAAATAAATTTACTCATCTTTTCAATAAATGATTCATTTCATGAATTACGTTTAGCAAAATTAATTTATTCATCTCATGAACAAATAATTCATCTCATGTATTCATTTTAGATATTTTCAAACATTGCTTAATTTGAGGCTTACGAAAGGACCTCAAGAACAATCCAGCTGTAGCTCTCAACGGTTCAAATCTAATTATCACATCATGATAATAATTGATTATCATTTAGTAAAACTTAGTTCCTCTAAATAACTTTTACTGCACTCTAGAATTATTCACTCAAGAATTTTTATAATAACTTTTATTGCCACAATTAACCCCTTTAGTAGATATCTGTGAGCAAAAATAATTGTGACTATTATCATTACTTTTCTCACATATCTCACCGTAGTTCTGAACTCACCCTTAGCGAATAACTCAACGCTACAGAAAAAATTTCTGTATTAATTCCAAATGTCAAATACATGGAATACTTGGGCCAAAGATTCTAGAATATGTTTGTATATTTGCGAATCAACTAAGGGGACATCTTTATCTCGTTAGTGACTATAGATTCTACGTAAAACAAATGTTCCCTCTACACTTAATGTCATTACCTAACACACTTAATATTCAAGTCAACGCACTTTAACTAATCTTTTTGGCACATCTAAGAGACGAACAATCCATGCACGGGTTCAAACTGTTTGCTGGATTTAGAGTTATCGTCTTATGAAATTAATTCTTTCTAATAGTAGTTAAAGAAACAGCTAATTTATGTGGTCTTGCTCAACTTTCCAATCTTATTGAAAACACTAACTTAATAATCTTGGATCCCTATCTACATGACCAAGATAATTTATCAAAAGTATCATATTATAGTCTTATCAAAAGTATCATATTATAGTCATATTAGACAAGTTGTCCAAACTTATCACTGATTATAAACATAATTTGACAACATATCACTAGTTTAATCTAAGTCTATCTATGGTTCAATCTCATTGACCACTTAAACCAAACCTGACATGTCATCTTTGACTATGCCCATCTCACAGAATATTTAGAAAACAATTACACGCATGTTTGAGCTGTAAAACAAAATCAGAAAATAAATAATAAAACAATTTCGTTTATCTAATATTTAAAATCTAACTAATTGGGCTTTCCGGGGCACCAATTCCAATCATCTCCCATTTCTCCTAAACCCAATTAGCCTTGCATTGCATAACTATCCACTAGTGATCTGTCAACTTTTAGACTATAAACTTTAACCAACACTGATCTATCATTGTCTCGTTCTTTTGCTCACATGTTTTCTTCTACTAGGAACCTACTGAGTCAACTAAACAACTCAACAACTTCATAAATATCAAGCACCCAACTTCCATAGTGAAACAAGTAATACAAGACTGTTTTGCTCTTCACCATATAATGACTCCCACTACAAACGTAAATAGTAATTCTGACTTCTAACGTCTAAACTTCTTTTTAAAACAAAGGACCCATGATAAACTCAATATCCTCTCTTAGAATCTCACTAAAGCTTGACCCTAAGAATATAGTGTGCTCATCTTGGTTCTTTCATTTTATATTAACTGGACAAATAAATCTTAACTGCTCATAACTATTCTACAACATTCTTAATGAGTAGATTGTCATATATATATATATATATACAACTCTTAGATAGTCTTTACTTTCTTGTCATGTCCCTCGTATATTGATGGTTCACTAACCACTAATTCAAACCCCTAACACTTGATTAGCCGTCGTCGAATTTACCATTCAATGAACAAAATGCTTATTTAAGTCTACATATAGACTTTCTTAGTTTGCATACTATACGCTCCTGACTCTTGGCAACAAACTTGTCTGGTCGTATCATATACATAACCTTCTCTAGATGACGATTGAGAAAATGCCATCTTGACTTCCATTTTCCATATCCCATCATTTGAAATACAACGAATGAGAGTATCCTTATAGACTTAAGCATAGAATATGGCTAGATAATCTCATCAATGAGGACTCCTTCCTTTAGGGTACTATCCTACTGCCTTCAATCAAACCTAGAAGGTCTCTACCTTCTTGTCCACTCAACTATTTATACTTGTGGATCATTTAGATCTAATCTAATGGACTTAATGTCTTTTGATGCCTCTACAAGTTCATAGACTTAGTTAAAATGTAATTACTTTAACTTTTATTACCCTGAACTATTGGTCTGCAACTTTATGCTTAAGAGTTTTTATTGTAGTCTAAAGGATCAGATCCACCATCGTCAAGACTAAAGACATGAATCCGTCAGGTGACCCTGACTATCCTTCCTCTACACCAAAGCTCTCATGTTTATAGTGTGACGATAACCTAGTTGAAGATATATCTAATACATCATCTATAGTATAAGTTATATACATGCTGTCGAGACATAGTATATCATACTGTCAATTTATATAATACAAGCTATATGTTGTACTTTTATAACTCCTTCTAAAACCTTTTATATAACAAACCTTTTAATATGTATATGTGACTCATCATATGAATCTTACCATATTCACTAAAACATTATTGATCCGTTCTACAACGCTTTGTAGTAAGAAAAAAATAAGAATTCTCTTGAAATCACTACTTTGATCTAATCAATGTGACGTGATATAATACCTAACTGATTCTAACTTTAGTCTCTAATTCTTTGAACTTTTCAAAGGATTTAAGACTTCACTCTTCATAGGCATTTCCATATATCGACTAATTGAGTAGTTATTTATAAATATTTTATTAGATACTCATCATTTCCGCTTACTTGAACTTTTAGCAGTCCATTAACATTTTATGAATGAGTCCTAACAGCTTAGTGGTTCTATTGTCTTTATTGTTAAAGGCACTTTCAGTCACCATTAGTTTGAACATGATTTACATACTAGTTATCATCTTAGTACTTAATGATCACTTAAGACATATCAAACCAATTTTTGATCATACTAGATTAATGTGACCTAAGAATAAGTACCACTTAAAAGCTATATGGTTTTCATGAAATTCTTTTTTTTTTTTTTTTGTATGGTTAGATAGCCTAGCTTGTATTAGACTAATAAATTGCCACTAGCATAGTCCTAATTAAAATAAGCCAACTATCTATCAATATACCCATTGTAATAAACTCTTTATTTACATAACCATCAATCCATTTTTCAGAAAAATAACTGAAAGAGTAGTTTAAAAAAATAGAAAATGGAAATTAATTTTTCAAAGAAACAGCTACAAAAAAATAGTTACTAAAATTATAAACTACATTCCGTAACTTAAACTACTATCTCTTGGTGCCCATACTGAAAGCCCATTCACCGGAATACTAGTGAACTACCTATCAGTTACAATTAGAGAAAATGGGATATCCTATGCCTTGTCATGTTGGCTTTTAGTCTTGGCAACAATAGTATCCAAGTACCAAGGCAATTGCTTTTAAATTTTAGCGTCCAGTGCTTTTATAAAAGAGACAAAACTATTTTGACTCGTGTTTTATTTTATTCTGTTGAGGTTCTTAATTCATGAGATAGATGCTTACATTAAGTGGACTCTTCCCTACATTCTAATGACACCCTTTCTCTTAAATTGTACTTTCATCAGTTCAGATAATGAGCAATCTCTATTACTCGATGTATCTAGCCTAAACTCATTGAAAGACCTTGATGGGAAAATTAGGATCATATCTTGTAGAGATTGATTATCAATATTTGCATTAAGAGTTCCAATTAAATAAGCCACCATCACAATGCATGCTCTTGAATTTAACTTTCTTAACATAATCTAGTTTCTATCATCTTTCTCATTAAATGTTCTCATGCTACTAGTTCTCTAATCAAAAAAACTTCTTTCAAGTATCTGATTATCTTGACTATAGTTGAATCTTTGTGTATATAATACTATAAAACGTTCAACAACTAATGTCCGAATCTTGCATCCGACTAACTCTTTAATCTAGTTTACTATTTCAAACATTTTTTTCAACTTGGTAGATATAGTAGCAACAACCTAGAGAACCCTGAGCATCTCCTAGTGCTTTTCATGTACTAAGACATATCATATCCTAGCAAGAAAAAAGGAACAGACAAGTTGTTGGGATTAACTAACCTAGTTATTAATTAATCTAATTCTAATGCCAATTGTTGGGTTCATAGTTCTCCACTATGGTCACAACAAAGGGCATCTATCAGAGCATTTAGCGTAGGAGACTCTTCTCGCTACCTAAGCCTCCAGTTAAAGAGTCACGCTTTACCTAAGCCTCCAGTCGGAGAGTCACGCTTTGTGACACCTCACGCGCTAGAGTTCCCAGGAATAAGATTATCTCTATTGATCCCTTTGCTCCAATACCAATTGTTAGGATGGATTTCAAAAATCCACCCTAATTTAATTAAGTTAGCATAGCCAAAGGGTTAAAAATTATTAATTTTAAACCTAAGTTTGATTTAAAATTCCTAATTTTAAATCTACAGATTTAAATTTTAAATTTAAATTTCTAATTTAAATCTATATGCCTCTACTCTAATATATTCATAACAATAACATGAACTTATAACAGGCATAATAAGAAGAGTTGTAAAGAAATAGAAAAGCGAAAACTAAAAGAGAAGAAAAGAAGAACATACCCAGAATTGTTCCAATATAAGAAAACACGGAAGACAATAGTTCCATGAAAGCCGAGAAATTGAGACGTAGCGGCCTTCTGCGCAATGACCTTGAACCAACCGGAGAATGGGCTTCGAAAAATATTAAGCATTGAGGAAAGAAAATTTTCTAAAGAAATATTTCTCTCCCACTAGATCTCTTAAAGTCAACACTAAAACCTTTAATTTCTTTAATTCTAAATTGAATGCCAAAACTTGGATAGGTACCGTTATTTATAGTAGTGTACTGGAGCAAAAAAAACTCTCAATTTTTCGATGTGGGATTGGCCGAATATAAAACAAAACGCATAAATTAATAAAAAACAAAGTCTAAACGCTATGTTTCACTCTTAGTTGAAAAAACGCATGATTTTTAAGTTGCACTGCATGGCATGTGGTAGCCCCTGATTGGACCGCAAGCATTCTTGCAGATCTCATGTCGCGCGCTGGTTGGCTCATTTGCTTATACACAGATTGATACTTGTGCACGCAATTTTGTACTTTTTTGTTTTCAACATGTAAAAAATTCATCTTATGAATTTAAATTTTCAAAAATTATTTTATTTATAATTATTAATTTTTATTCATGCTATAAATAATGTTTGGCAAAATTAAATTTACTCATCTCATGAGCTCTTTAATATTTTTTCGATGGCAATAAATACAGAGGCTTGCACAAGGACCTTAGGGACAATTTAAATTTACCTCCAAATGGGTTAAATTAACCATCTTATGATATAATTTAATTACCATTTCATGGGACTTAATTCTACTAAATAAATCCTACTGTACTCTAGACTTAAACCATTTATTCGATATCTCCTAAATAAACTGTATTGATGACAACAACCCCTCCACCTAGATGTCCATGACAAAGAATAAATATAACCACTATCATTATCCTTCTCATAGCTTCTCCATTAGTTATTGACTCGCCCTTCGCTGAATAATTCATTTATACTTGAACATTTTCACAGTATAAATTCCAAATGTCAAACATTTGGAATAATTTGGCCAAAGTTTTTGAACTATTCAAAAACTTATGAATTAACCAAGGGGACATATGTACCTCATAAAAGATTGCAAATTCCATATTGAATACCTGATCCTTATCACACTTCACGCTACTATCTAGTGTACTTGGGAATTCAGTCATACGTTTAGACCTTAATTATAGTAGACCAAAGTAACTAACGCTTCAAGCACAAGTCCAGAATACTCTCAGGATTTAGAATTCTAGTTCAAACAGTACAACATGAATCACTCATCTCCGATAGTTGTGTGGAAACAAGTAACTCACATGGTCCAACTTAGTGTGTCAATCTTATTAAACACACCAACCTAATATTTTTGGATCACCATCCACATGACCAAGACAAGTCATCTAAAGTGTTAAGTCATGGTCTTAACAGACAACTAGCCCAAGCTCATCATCGACCACAAGTTATTCAAATAACATTTCATACCATTTGTTCCAAGTCTTTCTGTAGCTTAATCACATTATCCACATAGAACAAACATGTAAAATGTAATCTAAGGACTTTGTCCATCTCATGGACAATACTTAAAAGAAAATCACATGCAATATAAATGCCCACTTACACAAATTTAATAAGGAAATGACTAGAACTTCAATTTTTTTCTTTAACAAAATAATATTAACAGAATCAATCTAGAGTTTAGGATACTATTCCTAACAATCTCCCGCTTGTCCGAAATCTAATTTATGACAGGCTTTATACCTATCTCTTTTAGGTATTATCCCAAGGTTTACTGGTCAATTATTCTATCTAAACTAACATGCCCTCTATGCGGCTTTTGAAGCAACAATGTATTCAGCCTCTATGGAGAAGTTAGCCATACAATACTGCTTGGCATTCCTCCCACTAATGGCTCCTACTCCAAGGGTAAAGACATGCAAAGATGTCATACATCTTGTAACTCTATCTGACTGGAAGTCTAAATGCATATAGCCAACTAGAACTCACTTGGCACATCTTTAAAGCAAATAACACCCCTACATCATTCCCAATGAGCAGTATATCGTTGACATACAATACTAAGAAAGTCACTGCTTCCTTTTGATGTCATTTGTACATGGATGGTTCATCAACTAATTGCTTAAAACTATAAGACTATAATGCTTCATTGAATCTAATATTCTATGAGTGTGATGCTTGCTTCAGTCCATATATGGACTTCTTCAGTTTACATACCATATGCTCTTGATTTTTGCCAATGTAACTATCCGGCTGCACCATATGGATGTCTTCTTCAAGACGATCATTCAAATAGGCAGCTTTGACTTCCATCTACTAGATCTCATAATGAGCTGCAATGGATAGGAGTATGCTTATGGACTTTAGTATGGCTACAGGTGAGAAGGTCTCATCATAATGGGTTAGGTAAAAACCTTAGCAATGAGTCTTGCCATGAAAGTCTCTAACTTCCCATCCACTCCTCTTTTCCTCCTGTAGACCCATTTTCAACCAATGGGTTTAATGCCGACAAGTGCCTCTATAAGATCCCAAGCCCAATTAGAATACGTATATCCTATCTCATATTTCATTGCTAAGACCCATTTATCAGCATTCTTGTCTTTAATTGCCTCATTGTAGATGAGAGGATCAAATTCAATGTCACGGTTAACCATTAATGCTCCCGCCATGAACCTATCAGGTGTCCTACACAATCCTCCCATTACACTAGGCTCTCGTGTACCTAGAACATTCTCAACCATAACAGTAGATGCATCTAATGCATCCACTATATCCCGAGTTGTGTCTAACTGTTCAAAATTAGCATCATTTTCTTTCAACTCCTCTGACACTACTCTATTTTTGCTTTTATAGTCTACTACAAAATCCTCTTTTAAATTCTTCACATTTGCACTTACAAAAACCTTTTGATCAAAAGGATTGTAGATAAGACTACCCTTGTTCCTTTAGGGTAACCCCAAAAAGAAGTTGGTAAAGCAGCATGACCCATCATAGACCTTACCATTTCTAATAATGTTCTATTCCTTCTTTCTGCAACATTATTTCTACTACGGTACGTGGAGCAGAAAGTTGAGATCTTATCCCATTTGCAATTAGGAATTCTAGCACCTCAACCGAAAGATATTCACCACCCCGATCTGATCGAATATCTCATTAGATAAACACATCTACGCCTTAAGTAATCATCATGATATGTGATGGAGTACTCATACCACCTCTTGCCTAAACATTCATTGGTCTACATACATATGTGTGAACCAGCACAGCAAGTCACCCACACTATTGCCTTTACTCTTAAAGATAGACTTGGTCATCATTCATTCTATGCAGAATTCGCAGACTGGTAATGACTTTAAGTCCAAAGCCTCTATCAGTCCATCATTAACAAGTCCTTAGATCCTGTTCAAATTAATGTGACCTAATTATTAGAGCCATGTGTAGGCATTATCCCTTTCGGGGTGTTTTCTTTTAAGAGATTGAACAAGTGAGCTTGTGTTAGATTCATTTAAGCAAATTTTAGAGTTTTTATTAGGAAACAACAGGAATAAACCATTTATACATGTACTTTTGCAAACAAACAATTTATTTCTTATAATGACGCGTCCAAAACAAAAATTAACTCAATAACCATTATTCACTAAACAAGATAGAGAAATCAAATTTCTGTGAAGTGCAGGTACAAATAAACAATCCTTTAAAATCAAAACTCTACCACTAAATATCAAGCTAACATCTCTTACTTCTTAAGATCAATACTCTTGTACTATCCCTAACCATCAGGTATAGTTCCCCATCATGCAGCCTCCAGGGTAGCTTGAGCCCCTGTAACATATTACAAACGTGGCCAACTAAACCTAAATCCACACACCAGGAACCGGGTGGACCCTCAACTACGGAAGACTCAACCAAGTGAGATATCAACATACCTTCACCAGATAGGTTAGTAGTCTTTGCAAGAAGAGAAGCTAAGTACATAGTGCAGTTCTTCTTCCAGTGGCCAATCTTCCTATAAAAGAAACACTTTTCTTTTGCTGACTTCTTTATGGACTTGGTTGCTACACTAGCAACCCTGCCCTTTCCTTTCTTTCCAGCAGGTCCCTTATGAGTAATAACTAAGTCTAACTTATTTGTCCAGGCAAAGTAATTTGATCTAAGGAGTACATTATGTATCAGAATCAATAGAAGTTCACCAGCTGTATCCATTTCAAAATACTGTAAACGCAAACATTTGTGTAGCTGTCTAACAAGAGTCATGTATAATGCAGTGATATCTATTCTTTTATTTTAGCAAACACAATAAGTCAGGCATCCACTATATTGTACTATCATGCATGCAATGATAACCCAAACATACCACTCCTTACTCCCCTTCAGCGGGGTTGCACGAAGCTAGTTTGGCTGAGACCTATTCTCAATTAACATTTTTTTTTTCTTTTGTGACTCTCACTAAACATGATTAACTCACCATTTTACCTTAGTCTCCAACGTAACACAACAGAGCTACTTGGGGAGGCTAATACATCACGCTAGTCAAGTGTAAACCATTACATAAACCCCCATACAAATACATGTAGTACTCTACGATAGCGTGATCTTATCGCTTCTTTGCACTTTGGTTTACTAATAGAAGTCTAACCCTGTAATTTGCAAACCAAAATCGTCCGCAGGAAGATCTATCGATTTATTATACTGCTAGATCAGTAATAGAGACCATGAGGTTTCAACAATTGGACCTCAATCCCACTTGATTTTTATAAACTAGTGATTTTTAATTAGCTTATATTTATAACTTGGATTATCCCATAATCCTCTTTAGAATCTCATTCTAAAAATTAAGTAACAAAATTAATTAATTAATTTTTTCTTCAAAACACTATCATCTGACAACATAGATTATCTCATAATCTACCTTAGAATCTCATTCGACAATTAATCAATAAACTTAATTAATTAATTTTTATTTAAAATAATACCAACTTTATAATTTAGTTTATCTCATAATCTACTTTAGAAATGCATTCTAAAATTAAATTAATTAATATAAATTAATTTTTATTTAAAATAATACTATCTTACAACTTAGATTATCTCATAATCTATTTTAGAATCTCATTCTAAAATTAAATTAATCAATAGAAATTAATTTTATTAATTAAAACAGTGCCAATTTACATCTTAGATTATCTCATAATCAATTAAGAACGTCATTCCAAAATTTTAAATTAATTAATTTTAAGTATTATTCAAATCATTACTGACATCTATACGTCCTTAAAAATGATATTTTTTTTTTTAAAATTTGCTATTATTAGTGCCACATCAGCATCAAAAAAAAATTTCTTCTTATTTATTCTTTCTTTTAAATTAAAATATTTAATTTAAAAAATAATTGAATTTAACCTCAAGAGATCAATTTTATCTGATTTCGTAAACGTAGTTGAGTCTAATCTCATTAGATCAATTGTATCCGATTTATAAAAATTAATTGAATCTAATCTTACTAGATCAATTTTATCTGATTTCAAAAATCATGACTAAATATGCACAATCTCATCATGCGAATAATATAAATGTAATTTCATAATTTGACAAATCCAATTTAAATAATAATTCATTAACAATTTAAAACAATTTGAATCATTACCTTAAACTATCTAATTAACTGCTAATTAATTAATGATTTAAACAATTCAAATCGTTAATTTATACAATCTTAATTAATTATTAATGATTTAAACGATTCAAATTGTTACTTTATTCAATCTCTATTTTATTAAATCACAAGTCTATTTGTTTCGATCTTATTATACATATTCATGTATATTGTGAATGTAATCAGAAGCAAGCTCTAATACCAATTGTTGGGATTAACGAACCTAGTCATGAATTAATCTAACTTTGATGCCAATTGTTTGGTTTACAGTTCTCAACTGTGGTCACAACAAAACACCTATAAGAGCACTCAATGTAGGAGACTCTTCTCACTATCTAAGCCCTCGGTAGGAGAGTCACGCTTCGTGACATCTCATGCGTAAGAATAGGATTATCTCTATAGATCCCTTTGCTCTGATACCAATTGTTGGAATGGATTTCAAAAATCCTCCCTAATTTAATTAAGTAGCACAGCACAAGGGTTTAAAAATTCTTAATTTTAAACCTAAGGTCGATTTAAATTTTCTAATTTTAAATCTACTTATTTAAATTCCTAATTTAAATCTATATGCGTCCACTTTAATACATTCATAACAATAATATGAACTTATAACAGGCATAATAATAAAAGCTGTAAATCAATAGAAAAGCGAAAAACTAAAAGAGAAGGAAAGGAAAACATACTCGAAATTGCTCCAATATAAGAAAACCAGAAAGATAATAAATCCAAGAAAGCCGAGAAATTGAGACCCAGCGAACTTCTACGCAATCATCTCAAATCGCCTGGAGAGTGGGCTCCAAAAAATATTAAACTTTGAGGAAAGAAAAATTTTTTTAAAAAATTTTCTCTCCCACTAGATCTCCAAAAGTCAACACTTTCAAAAATCTTTAATTTTTTTAATTCTAAATTGAATGACAAACCTTGGAATAGGTACCTCTATTTATTGTAGTATATCGAAGCAAAAAACTCTCAATTTTTTGATGTGGGATTCGCCCAGTATAAAACAAAACGCGTAACTTTAATTTTTTTTAAAAAAAGTCCAAGTGCTGCGTTTCACTCTTAGTTAAAGAAAACACTTGATTTTTAAATTGCACCGTGTGACAAGTGGGGGCCCCCAATTGGGTCGCGCGTGTTCACGCAAATCTGACCCTGTCGTGCACTAGTTGGCTCATTTGCGTATACACGGATTGATACTTGCGCATGCGATTTCTTTTTTTTTTTTTTTTTTCCTCAAATGTAAAAATTTATTTTATTAATTTAAATATTCAAAATTATTTTATTTATAATTTATAATTTTTATTCATCTCATTAATAATGTTTAAAAAAATTAAATTTACTCATCTCATGAGTTCTTTAATATTTTTTTGATGCCAATAAATACAGAAGCTTGTGCAGAGACCTTAGGAATAATTTAAATCTAGCTCAAAATGGGTTAAATTAACCATATCATGATATAATTTAATAACCATTTAATGGGACTTAATTCTGTTAAATAAATCATACTGCACTCTAGACTTAAACCGTTTATTCAATATCTCCAAAATACATTATATTGATGACAACAAGCCCTCTACCTAGATGTCCATAACAAAGAATAAATATAACCATTATCATTATCCTTCTCATAACTTCTCCATTAGTCACCGACTCTCCCTTCACTGAATAATTTATTTACACTTAAACATATTCACAGTATAAACTTTCGCCAAAGTTTTCAAGCTATTCAAATACTTGCGAATCAATTAAGGGAACATCTGTATCTCATAAGAGATTACATATTTCATATTGATTACCTGATCCTTCTCACACTTCACACCACTACCCAGTATACATGGCAGTTTAGTCATATGTTTAGACCTTACTTATCATACATCAAAGTAACTAATGCTCCATGAAATAGTCCAGAATACACTCAGGATTTAGAGTCGTCGTTCAAGCAGTACAACATGAATCACTCATCTTCAAAAGTAGTCTAGAAATAAGTAACTCACATGGTCCAACTCAGTGTGTTAATCTTATTAAACACGCCAACCTAACAGTTTTGGATCACCATCCACATGACTAGGACAAGTCATCTAAAGTGTTAAGTCATGCTCTTAAAAGGCAAGTAGCCTGCTTATAATGGTACCCTAGAATTTTAAAATATAAGCTAGATATTGGAAATGCTAATAATACTAGCTTGATATCCACCCACTCAAACACTTGCAGCACAAAACAAGCTCCCTAAAAGAAAATTGTCAGGGCACCTATAGCTGGGAATAGAACTGGATGCCCAAAAACCAGGCGAACAGCTGACCGCCCAAAGATCGGGCAACCGCCAGGTCACCCAAAGTATGGGCGAACAACTGGTCACCTAACGCCTAGGCTACCACCAGTTCGCCCAACGCATGGGAAACCAGCCATCGCTAGGTTGCGCGACCAGCAGGTTGCCTTCACTGTGGGCGACCACCTAGACGTCAACAACCCAGTCGGCCAGCAGGTCACCCTAGCTGTGCGCGACCAACTGGTCACCCAAATTATGGTCGACCTATGGTCACCGCACGGCTGGCGGCCGCCGACCAGCTGGACGCCCATACAGGCTAGTGGGCCTATATAAAGAGGAGGTGGGGGCACATTCCCTCACCCTGTTCTCTCCCTCGGATCCCTCTCGCTCTCACTCTCTCTCCTACCCTCTCCATGACTCTTTCTCTCTCTCCCGAGCCTAGTCCAAGGTAGGCCACTCTACGCCTCAAACTCCTATCATCCTTCATGTTCATCTCTTTGGAGCAATAACTACTCAACCTTCTACTCATCTCTGGCTAAGTCTTTTATATCTTTTATATGTATTTTTTACTTGTTTTTAATATTATTTCATGAGATAAGTACTGACTTGAGAGTAGGAAGGGTCCCCCGTGGGTTACCCCGAGGGTCAGTCTAACCATCTGTTTGAATCTTGCATGGAATATCAAGCCGGGCGTGCAGCTAGAACTTGAGTCCAGCTCATTCTTATGGACCCTATCTCATATCGGACTCCTATTCGATTAATAAGCTCACTGACCAAATTCGTCGAAAACACAATTGGTGCTATCTGTGGGAAGGATTACAAGCTCACGCCTAACTCAATGTTTTTTGTAAGCTCAAACACTTTACAGGTCAAGCAAGGTAATTTTTGGTATTTTTCAGGTTCCTTGACCTTCTCTATAAAGGCCCATCCAAATTATAAATTTATAAAGAAAATTTGATTGAACAAGCTCAAATATAGCTGCACACCTTATGCCCCTTTTTCGTTTTCTTTCTCAGCAAAAATTTAGAAAAATCATAATAAGCACCTAGAGCTCTCAAATAGCTTCGTTTGGATATAAAATTCGACCCATAACTCGTTTTAAGTTGTAAGCTACGTTATTTGTCGTACATGCGTTCAGCTCGCCCAAAACCTTTTTCGGACACTTTCTATCATCAAATGTTCAAAAAATTAATATGGGTACTAGAGCTCTTTGAGTTATTCATTTTGATGCAAAAGTGGGTCCATAACCAAGGTTGTCAAAATCGGGATTCCACGTAGAATCGATAAGGGGTCATCCGAATCAGAATCGTAGAATCGAATCGAGAATCGTAAGATTCTACTTTATGTGTATATAAATTATTTATACTGACAAAATTAATATAATAATTCCCAAATATAAGATAAAAAAACATCAAAAAGTCTAAAACATAGTAATTTTATAATATATTGGACCCAAAGATAAGAAAAAGAGTAACATCATTCTAACATTAACATGGTGGCGGGTGTCCAAATGACAATGGTGGCATAGGCGGAGAGCGTGGTAGTTGGACGCATGGACAACCAAAGCGCAGTGGTTGCATTTGATCATGACTGAGTGAAAGGAGGAAGAAGGAGGAGTCGGAACTCAAGAGGAGAGAGACTGAGAGTGTTTAATCTTAGGGTTTTTTGGTATTTGTTTTATTTTGTTTGATTTTGACTTTTTTTGTACATTAAATAAAGTTGGCAGCAAGTATATGACTAAACTTAAACAAGAATCGATGTAAAAAATAGAAGTAGAAATATATAACTTATATGATCTAAGTACAAAGTTGAGAAAGTTAAAATAATTTAAAGTAATTTTATACAAAGTTTACGAACTAAAATTTTTAAAAAGTGTGTATGAATAACTTATTTGTAATTTGAAAACTTATTTGTAATTTGAAAGATTAGCATATAAAATATTATTTAGTTTTAATTTTTGCAAAAATATCTAATATTTAATATTATATACAAAAATACAAAAAAAGCTCTAGAATTAGAAATATATATAAAGCTCAATGATCTATATGGAATTAGAAATATATGTAAAGCTTTAGAATTTTAGCTAAAATATTTAATATTTAATATTTAATATTATGTACAAAAATACAAAAAAAAGCTCTAGGATCATAAATATATGTGAAGCCTAATGATCTATATAGAATTAGAAATATATGTAAAACTTTAGAATTTTTGCTAAAATATATAATATTTAATATTATATGTAAAAATACAAAAATAAAGCGCTAAAACAAAAATACAAAAAAAAGGACCTTAGATTGCTTAGTTTAGGATTCGAACCCGCAAACTACAATTCCCAAGCCAAGCCTCTCACCACCTGGCCAATGATGCCCAAGCATTTATAGCATCACAATAATTATATGTACAGATTTCTTGGGTTTATAGCTTGAATCGGTAGAATCGCGATTCAACCGATTCTATTGCGATTCTACTGATTTTAGACCGATTCTACTTTGATTCTACTTAAATGCGATTTTTTAAGCGATTTGAATCGATAGACTAAAGTAGAATCGTACAATTCTACAACTCGAATCGCGATTTTAACAACCATGTCCATAACTCTTCACGGATTGAAAATTATGTCCATTCTAAAAAGCAAGGCAAGTTGTATGCCTTGTATGCTTTTGATTTGCCCAAAACATTTTTCGGTTATTTTCTACCATCAAACGTTCGGAAGTTTGTATGAATACCTAGAACTCTTTAAGAGCTTTATTTTTACACAAATTTTGGTCCGTAAATCTTTATGGATTGAAAGTTACACCTATCTCAACCTGTAAGGTGAGTTATGTATCTTACCCGCATCAAGCATGTTCAGATCAATTTTCGGGCGCTCTCTTTTATTAAAAGTTCAAAAACATTTTATAGTTGCCCGGAGCTCCTCGGGAGCTTCATTTGGATATAAAATTCAATCCATAACTCTTCATAGATTGAAAGTTACACCTATTTTAGTTGGTATGGTAGGTTACCTAACCATAGCAGGCTATCTGCTAACCAGATTCATCTTTTATATGCTTTCTTTGATCCAAAAGCCCAAAAAATCATTGTAGTTATATAGAAATCTTTAAGAGCTTCATTTTGATGAATGATTTGGCTCGTGGTTCCTCAGGAATTAAGAATTATATTTGTTTAAGTCTTAGGTTCAACTTATATAAGCCACTAATCACTATCAGGTTGGATAAATGCAAACCACATCTTTGCTATCTTTTCTTTAAAATACCAAAATTAAGTTGGTTGCGTAGAGCTATTCGGGAGCTTCACTTTGATGTGCAACTCGCACTCTAACTCCCAACGAGTTAAAAGTTATACCTGTTTGAACATACATGATACTTAATAAAAGAAAAAGAAATAGAAGTAGAATAAGCCAAGAATACTAAAGCTTTGACCACCCATGTGTGACCAATCATGTTTGACTGCCCGTGTTTGACCTTCCATGTTTGACCACCTATGTTTGACCTCCTAAATTTTATCAACCATGTTTAACCGCCCATGTTTGACCTTCCAAGTTTGACCACCAATGTTTGACCTTCCAGGTTTGATCGCCTTTGCATGATCGCCCATGTATGACCAATCATGTTTGACCACCCATGTTTGAACTTCCAGGTTTGACCTTCTAGATTTGACCTTCCAGGTTTGACCATCCATGTTTGACCTTTCAGGTCTGACCGCCTATGCTTGACCTTCCGGGTCTGGGCCTATGCTTGACCTTCCAAGTTTAACCGACCATGTTTGACCGCCCATGTTTGACCGACCATGCTTGACTGACCATGTTTGACCTTCTGGGTTTGACCGACCATGTTCGACCTTCCAGGTTTGACCAACCATATTTGACCGTTATTTTTGGTTTGCCTCTTAGAGTTTGGTTTGACTGGCTATAATTTGTTGACTACCCATTTAAGCGTTGACTGCCACTTTCCTCTCATCACCAATTTATGCTATTGACCAACCCATTTAGGCGTTGACCACCGCTTTCCTCCCTTCACCAATCTATGCTGTTGACCACCCATTTAAGAGTTGACCGCCATTTTTCTCTCTTCATCACTATCAACTACACACCATACCAACAACACTTCTACTACCACCTATTACTGTTGATGTGTTTTTCCGCGTCTATCAAAATTTAATATCAAACCATATCAACTAAACACATCTAAATTGAAGTCTAAGACGAGAGGGTGTCGAACTACAAGGACTAAAAGTGCATGAATTTATTTTATGACCTAAATTGATATGAGGAAAATTATGGGATTTTGTATTAATTAATCTAAAGAAACAAAAATTAAACTAAGTATTGTACTTCTAAAACCTAAGGCCTTGAATCTATCATTAGCCAATTATTCTTGCACTAACTCTTAAATTGGGATTATTGATTGTCACATGGGTAGTGGTTTAGGCTATAAACTTCAACCTACTAAGGTGATGTTGCTACTATCACGTATTGACCCAATCTAGCTGAAGTATAAGGAAAATAGGTTCAACGTAACATTGTTAATTATCACGTATTGACCATATCTAACTAAAGTATAGGAAAAATAGACTTAATTAATAATTCAGTGAGTACTATTAGTTAATTAATTAATTCTAAGGCTACAAGCACAAAGAATTAATTTATAATTATCAACGTCCATGATTAAAGGTTATAAACTCAATAATTATCTTAATTGAATAAACAATTAAAGCATAATACTTCAAAGTATTTCTCACAATCAAGTAACTCATATAAACAAATTATCTGCAAAATTAAAAGTAATGCAAAAGCAAAAAAGCTAAGACTTCATCTAATCCTAAAGAGCAAGTTAGCTCTCCATCAAGGATGAACCGGTGAAGAAAGAGATGAACAAAGTTGTGTCGATCTTCACGCTAATTTCGTTCTCGTTCCAAATTAACAATAAAAGAAAAATAAAATTGAGAGAGACAACCAGTGCTGCAGAACAAAAAATAGAGCCTTTCCACATCCAAAACAAAGCCCTAGCGATGATTTTATATTGAAACAGGGGATGAACTAAGCTGGGCTGTTGATATTGGGCTGAGGATGTACCTGGGCCTAGTGGTGGGCTGTTGGTCTTGGTCTAGTATTGAAGAAATTGGGCCTACTGTTGAGGTGTTGATGGTGGGCCTGAGGTGTTGGAGATGACGATAAGCTGGGCTCGGACTGAACTAGAAGATGACGGTGATTGGCTGATACTAATGGTGATGGGCCTGAGGTTGGTGATGACTGGTTGGGCTTAGCAACTGTGGGTCGAACTTATATGTTCTTGTCGTGAATCTAGATTGACTTGATTTAATTGTTTACGCATTGAATTTTGTCCCGTTTGCACCAAAATTTGACAATTTCTGGTACTTTAATTTCGCACCAATAAAACATATAAATTGCCAAAGTAAGTATAAAGCAATAATTAATCAGGCACAAAATATTTAAAATAGCAATTAAAAGATGTGTAAATATGAGACACATCAACACCCGCACACTTAACCTTTACTAATCATCGAGAAAAGTATAGGATAGACACAACGACTCAAGCAACCAACTACCCAGCCTTCACCAAGTTTTCTGGGATTAATACATACATTACAAGATTCAGTCGTGTAAAGCATTCTCTAATTCCATGAATTCAGATGATTAAACTTCAAAACTCATCATAGAATCTCATTAATCTTGTATAAACTAATAGAAACTACTCAAGCAATTTAAGCACACAAGTGAACTTGAATGGGATCTTATGCCATGGTATCTCTTCAAATTCTCGCATCTAACCAAATATACCAAGGTTTTTTTACACCAGCACTATTGAATCACCTAAATACATGCCCGTAGATTGAAGATTATAAGTGGCATATGAGTGACCACTTTACAACATTTTGACCTCAATATAGCACAAAAGAAGAACACGTTTATCATGAATGTACATCAGTTTTCACTTTCTTCTTTTTGTTTCACTTTTTTTTTTTCTTCCTTTTCTCTTCTTTAGAGGAAACTTTTTTTTTCTTTTTTTTTTCCTTTCATTTCCTCTTCTTTTTCTATCCAATTTTTGGACTTTCACAAAACATGTTCCTCAACTTTACAATTGACATTGATCAACAAGTACTTTACACCGTCTCAAGAGACAAGGATTAGGATAAGCCAATAGGGCAAGCTTATAAAACTCAAGACATATAGAATTATTTACTTAAATTTTTTAGATTTTCCATAAAACAAAAGTCCTGTGCATAGTGAATATGTGAGCAGTATGTGTAGAACCCAATAATATCAATTGTGATCGGTAATACTCAAGTATAAAGTAGAATCATTTAATTTCATGGAATTAAGAGAACGAAATAAACAGCTAATCCCATAATCGTCATAAAAGACACATCAATCAAGGAAAAACTTGGCTAAAAGATTAATAATGTACGCTCAAAATGTATAAAAAATGTTAAAATTTTGGCCAAAAAAATTGAGCACATGCAAATGAGTCTCATCCCTACACCTGAATCATGCATTGTCCTCAATGCGTCAACATTAATAGTTAAAGCATAAGAAATAGGTGAGATGGAGCGATACAACCTGACAAGGCGGTGTGAACAAGTATGACTCCTTCAACATGGGACAAGAACCTGAAAAGAGAGAAAACAAGTCTCCAAGCAACTAATTAGTTCAAAAATTAGATTAAAAACAAGAATTAACAAACCTAAGCTTCCTCCTAATAGTGCTAAGTTTTACGCCTTTAGCCAGGCGCAATAGATCTAGTTAAGATCAAGTAATGACGTCAATCAAGGAAACGATTTCACTAAGCTCACCAAAGATAGCACCTAAAGCAAAATCAAAAGTGTCACACATGATTTCAGGGGGAGGAGAGTAGTCGAGTGGATGTCTAATGAGGGCAGCAACACGTGCAGATCGAAGCTTATGAAAAGCTTTTAACCAAGACATATTGAGCTCAACTAATATGTCCTTGGATAACAAACTAGTCAATGGCCTACCTAACTTCCCATGGTCCTTAAGAAATCCCTTATAGAAACTTGTATGACCTAGAAAGGCTCTAACTTGCTTCACATTTGAGGGAGGGGGTGAGTTAACATTCAAATCTATCTTAGCCTTATCAACCTTAATGCCCTCCTTAGATAACCTACGACCTAGTACAATTACTTCTTGAACTACAACATGATTCTTTTCCCAACCCAAAACTTCTTTCATTTCTGGGTTCAACCTTCATTGTATCTCTTTAGAAGGTTTTTCATTCTCATCCAGGGTGTCAATAACTATGATAGCGGGGGGTGTTTGGTCTACCAAATCATCAATAACATCCACACAGAAACACTTCGACTCATCCTCACTAGTGGGTGACATAGAAGCCCTAAAAATGTTCAACCTAATAGTCATGCTTACAAAACTAACATTCATTACCCCAAATCTATAGTTAATGGTAGCATTGGCCGTGGCTAAGAAAGGCCGACCTAGAATGGCGGGGATATTGTTTTTTGAATGACTAGAAGGTTCCATATCAAGCACAAGGAAATCAGCAGGAAATAGGTTTTTGTCTACCTTCACTAGTACATTAGTAAGCTCACCACGGGGGACTCTAGTTGATCTATCCGCTAACTGCTAGGTCACCGTGGTGGGTTGCAACTCTTGTAGGCCTAACTTTTCATAAACCGAGGAAGGAGTAATATTGGCACTCGCTCTTAAGTCCAGTAAAGCTTTATCGATCGAGTAGTCTCCAAGTGAACAAGAGATGGTGGGGACACCAGGGTCTTTGTACTTAATCGGAGTGTCACACTTCAAAATGAAGTTCACTTTCTCGGCTAAAAATACATTTTTAGGCAGATGTACTCTAGATCGCCTCTTTTGGTTCAGTAAGTCTTTAATGAACTTCACATAGGCAAGAATCTATTTAATCGCATCAAGAAGGGGAATGTTTATCTTTACTTGCATAAATATCTCCAGAATATCTTCCCACTTTTTGTTCTTTCCATTTGGATGTGGTGCAACTAAAGCTTGGGAGAAGGGCACTCTATGTACATATAAGGAAGGAAGATAAGAGGTCTTAGGGGCGGAAGAAGGGTGCATGACCTCATTGGTCTCTTTCTCTCTTTCCTTGCCCTTCTCTTCTCCCTCATCACTAATGGATACTTCACTCTTAGCACTCACCCTATTGTCAACTTCCCTGCCACTTCTTAACACTGCAATGGACTTCGCTTGTTCTTGATGGGGACGATAGTAGTCTTGCCTCACACAATTCCTAGGGCTCTCTATAGTTTGGCTAGGGAGTCTTTTCACATCTTTTCTACTCAAAGTGTTAGCTAGTTGACCTATTTGGGTTTCTAGCTTTCAGATCGATTGTGTATGGGAATGGAAGAGTTAGAAATTAGCTTCTAAACCTTTCAACGCACTCAAGACCTTCTCTTCAAAATTCGAATTAGAGCTCAAATTAGAAGGTTAAGAGTAGTTAGAAGCATACTCTTGCAGTTGAAAACCAAGAGGTCGCAGCAATACCAGATTGTTGAGATCGTGGATTCGGTAGCTGTGGCATGAATTGTCCTTCACCTCCTTGCCTCCAAGAGAAGTCTGGATAGTTTCTCTAACTCAGATTGCATGTGTTCAAGTATGGATCATTCCTCGAGAATCCTTGGACTGCATTAACATGTTCCTCCGACCACTCAACAAAACGTGAAGCAGAGGGGCAATCAAGAGTAGAATGAGAGACACTAGAATATGAAGAACAAGCACTATGCATGTTTTGAACATTAGACACATTAGATATAGTAGGGGGAGTCAATGTCATCTTAAATAAGGAAGTAAGCTGCTCCACAGAAAAGGCAAGAGAGTCTACTGTCTTATCTAAGATAGAGGTGTGAGCAATTTCTTGTACTCCACCTCTATTTAACCTAGTAGCATTTAAACGTGCATGTATGCCATTCTGTTGTGAATTCTCATTCAAATGTTTGAAAAATTCCCATGCTTCATCCTCATTCTTCTTGAGGAACTGACCACCACAAGAGGCATTAACAGTTTGTTGACCCTTCTCATTCGACCATAATAAAAATTTTGGACTAGTTGCCATTTAGGGATAGCGTGATGGGGACAAGCTCACAGTAGTTCCCTAAACCTATCCCAACTCTCATGGAATTCTTCACTAAGAAGTTGGCGAAAGTGCTGATGGCTCTCCTAGCAGTGTTGGTCTTACTAATGGGATAGAATTTCTTAAAAAATTCTTGCTGTATTTGAGTCCAAGTACTAATCGTCCCACTAGGTAAGGTTCCTAACCAATACTTAGCATTGTCTTTCAAAGAGAAAGGAAAAAGACGAAGTAAGATGGCGTCATCACTAACATTACGAATCCTGAAAGTTGAGCAAACCTCCGTAAGACTGTCCAAGTGTGTGTACAGGTTCTTATTGCCTAGGCCATGGAATGAAGGAAGCATCTGTACGATATGTGGCTTAAGCTCAAACTGATGGGCTGCAAGTGGCAACCTAATGCATGATGGTGAGATGTATGAGGTGGGAGTAAAATACTCCATAAGGGGACATGGTTGTTGTTCGTTAGCCATTGCAGTTTGTGCTCGGTGTTGGGCTCTAAAGTCTCTTAAGGTCCTTTCAATCTCAAGGTCGAATATGGTAAGGTCAAAAGAAAAAGAGCGAAGAACGTGCATGAGCAAACAACCATAAGAAGTAAGTAAAACTAAAAATGAAAACTAGCAAAGCAAAGAAAACAAACACTTAAAAGGGAAAAAAAATAATAATAAACTATCCTAAAATCTACCTATGCACAAAAATCGCAAGACAAAGAAAAAAGATGAAGAAGGAAAAAAAAAGCCCTTTTTTCAGGAAAAAATATATTTTTTATTTTTATTTTTTAAAGAAAAGAGACAAAAATAATTATAAAAAAAATTAAAAATTCTCAACTAAGAATCAAAGAAAATCACAAAAATAAAATCACGAACATTGCCTAGTCCCCAACAATGGCACCAAAATTTTGATGTGTTTTCTACGTCTATCAAAATTTAATATTAAACCCTTTCAACTAAACATATCTAAAGCGAGAGGGTGTTGAACCATAGGCATTAAGAGTGCATGAATTTATTCTGTGACTTAAATTGATATGAAGAAAATTTATGGGATTTCGTATTAATTAATCTAAAGAAACAAAAATTAAACTAAATATTGTACTTCTAAAGGGAAAGGAATTTGGAATTGGAACCTAGGGATTTGAATCCATCATTAGGCAATTATTCTCGAGTCAACTCTTAAATTGTGATTATTGATTGTCAAATGAGTAGTGGTTTAGGCTGCAAGCTTTAACCTACAAAGGTGATGTTGTTAGTATCGCGTATTGACCCTAACTAACTAAAGCATAATAAAAATAGGCTCACCCTAACATATTTTTAATTATCACGTATTGACCCTATCTAACTTAAGCATAGGAATGATAAGCTTTAATTAACAATTTGGTGAAAACTATTGCTTGATTAATTATCTTAAGGCTACAAGCACGAAGAATTAGTTTATAATTATCAACATCAATGATTAAAGGTTACAAACTCAGTAATCATAATTGAATAAATAATTAAAACACAATGCTTTAAAGTATTTCTTACAATCAAGCAATTCATGTAACAAACAAATTATTCGCAAAATTAAAAGTACTACAAAAGTAAAAAGGCTAAGGCTTCATCTAACCCCAGAGAACAAGTTAGCTCCCCATCAAGGATGAACCGGTGGAGGACATGAACAAACTCATGTCGGTCTTCACGGTAATTTCGTTCTCATTCCAAATTAACAAAAAAAAAAACGAAAAATAAAATTGAGAAAGAGAGAGTTGATGCTGCAGAACCAAAAACAGAGCCTTTTCCACCCCTAAAACAGAGCCCTAGCGATGATTTTATATCGAAATAGGGGATGAACTGAGTTGGGCCGCTGATGTTGCGCTGAGGATGAAGCTGGGCCTGGTGGTGGGCTGTTGGTCTCGGTCTGGTAGTGACGGTGAAGAAACTGGGCCTGCTGTTAAGGTGCTGATGGTCGGCCAGAGGAGTCTCGAGATGACGATGAGCTGGGCTCGAACTACACTGGACGATGACGGTGATGGGCTAATACTGATGGTGATGGGCCATAGGTTGGTGATGACTAGTCAGGCTTAGCAACTGTGAGTCGAGCTTATACGTTTTTCTTCTGAATCTCAATTGACCTAATTTAATTGTTTACGCGTTGAATTTTGTCCTGTTTGCACCAAAATTTAACAATTTCTGGAACTTTAATTTTGAACTTATAAAACATAAAAATTGCCAAAGTGAGTATAAAACTATAATAAATCAGGTGTAAAATATTTAAAATAGCAATTAAAAGATGCGCAAATATGAGACGCATCAACGGCAGCTCTGCTCACCCAACCTCGCTCGCCCATTTCATGCTCGTCCACACCTCGACTCGCCGACGCTTGCATGGCCTTGACCCATGGTTCGCCATTTGCCCTACTCCGGTGCTACCATGCTACCACTAACAGCCCATTCAGCCACCACCACTGATGGTCCTCTCTCTCGTATGTTCAACCCTAAAAGGTTCAATTTCTATCACAATCTGTGCTCCACTCAACCCAAACTTGGGTCAATTTCTACATCATTAATTTAATTCAACCTTAAAGGGTTAATTTTAGTCGCAATATTAACATAGATCAACCTTGATTGACCAAATTTTCATGAGCAATCTCAGTTCAATCCAGCTCTAAATGGATTAATTTTCCTTGCAATCTCAATCATGTTCGGCAGTAACAGATCAATTTCATTACATTTCATATTCATTTCAACTCTACACGTGTTAATTTTTGTTATAATAATCGATTACCTTGGTCTGTATTAGACCACTTTTTGCTACAATCTCAGCTTAGTTCAACCTCGTATGAACAAGTTCTCATTGTAGCACCTGCTAAGTTTAATCTTTATAGAATCCTTGCTAATATATTAATTTAACTCAACCTTCATGAAGAAATCCTCATTGTAACCTCTGTTTAACTCTACTCTGTTTGAATTAATTCTTGCTACCATCTCATTTTAGTTCAACCCCACTAACCATTCATAGCCATTTCAGTTTAATTCTATCCTTGTTGAACCAATTTCGCCTTAACCTCTGTAACTTCTAGTTGTTATCCCATGTCAAGTAGACCTCAACTTGGCCCATTTCCATTTCTATCCTAAGATCAACTTAGGTCGTAATCCCAATTCAACTAAATCTTGTTTCGATCCAGTTTTTGTTATAACTCATGTTGAGCCAATTCTCATTGGACCAAGTTACAACTGACTATATTCTTCTTGCATTTCATTCCTATCCAATAAAATTATGATTAAATCAACTTTTACCATTCGTTCATATAGCAACCGAAGTCATTCACCACATATGTAATCCTAGCTTTGAGCATGGTTTGCTATAATTTCTTATGTCTTTGATATCGCATTCGAATCTCTCTCATGTGCTTATTGAGATTAAGGCTCTTACAACTGTTATTTCGTAATACAGCCCTAATAGACAACCGATCTCAGTGATATACTAAGCTATTATATAAAGTTAACAGTTACTTGCTTTTATTCTGAGAGTCTCAATTACACAGTTTTCTCTTAGTCAATGACAAGTAACTAAATTCCTTTAAACACTCAACCGAAAATGAACAATATAGTAATTTCCTTCTATTAATAACATACACATTAAAGTTCAATAGGTGATACCTTCTACTAAAAACTACAGTTTCTTTCTATATATATATATATCATCTCTTCTATCCACTTCCGTTAAGTGCTAAAAATCACACACAAATTATGTGTAGAACTTGTGAAAGCATTTGTATCATCTGCCTCTCATAAGTATCACACATCTCTAAACTTATCTTATTATAAATTGACTGAAAGAACTATAACACGTTGACTTAAGTAGTTGCAACCTCAATAGCCAACTTAATCAATCTTCGTGCCAACCCCATTTCGAATCAAACCCCAAAGAATTAATCTTTGCTATAATTCCATTCTAATGGGTTCTTGTTTGAGCCAACTCTTGTTGCAATTCCATTCTAATCAAACTCTGCCTGAACAACCACATAAACTAATGAACTGAAAGTTACAATTTTCGGTACATAAGGTCTAACTAGCTAGTGGCAGAGTCAACTCTTGCACTTTCTAAGGCTTCTATTGGTTGAAAAATTTGACTAGAAGCAGGTTTTGCTGAATTAAGGGAGACAGCAACAAATGTAGGAGAATACATATACTTCAAACTAGGATTATTAGAACTTGTATTTTTCAATTTAGATTCACACCGTTCGAATTAATTCCCATAACAGTCTCAGTTTAGCTCAATCCTCGTTGAACGACTATAAGTTTGCTTCAGCTACTTCTCATTACGATGTCCGTTTGGCTCAACTTCGTTTAAACTCTTTCTCACTACCATATCCACTTAATTCAACCCTACTTAAACCAGTTCTTAATACAAACTCAATTTAGTTCAACCTTTGCTAAACCAATCTTCATTACAATCTCAATTCAATCTAGCCCCAATTGGATCATTGCCGTTATGATCTCAGCTCAATTCAACCCTAATTGAACCCATCTTTGTTACAATTTATATTTAACAAAATCCTAACTCGGTTAGTTTTTGTTACCATCTTAGACTACTCTGATCCTGATAATCGGCCAAATTATTTTCATCAGCCAATCAGTAAGAGAGCTTGCCTATGCCTACCAGCCACTATAATGAGCAATCAATTTCACTATAACACATCTTTCATATCAAAAGACATACTTCGTTATAACTGTACTTGTGAATTAACTAATTAATGGTCAAGTGCAACAATTCTAAATTAGGAGTGTTAAAGGAACGAAGTCATCAACCATACCTTCTATAAATCTCGGAAGCATGGTCTAACGTTGGGACACAAGCGCAAATCAAAAGATACATACAAACTCCAAGTTCAGAAGTGTCAAAAGTGCCAACAGCAAGATGACAAAGTTACATGATTCACTCCAAAGACTTTGTTGGGACATACAAGAAACCTCATAACCCTCTCGGGAATTGCAAAATAGGCTTATTATCTCTTTCCATCATTCACTTATTCGATTACTCTATGAATTTCTCATCCATATATTTTATTCACTTGCAAAGTAACTCCAAAGCATATAATTCACCCAATAGGAATACAAGACATAGCTGTCACTCGTGGAAACCAAGCTACCTGCCATATGCAATCATGCTCACCTACAAGGCATTAACAAGTGGCATTTAATTAAAGAAATGGATTCGCACCATACTAAAGCCACTTGGTACATTGCACGATATCGCCATCTCCCAAAATCAAACGATGCCAGAAGGTAAGCACCCAAGAGATATTGAATCTACAATGAATTCAAAACAAAAACAATCTCACAAATGGTAAGGGCTGAGAAAGTTTCTCTTTGTCCATGATCTCTTTTCTAGGGGGATGGCAAATCTTTTAAGACCGGAGGACTTCGCCTCAGCCATTTCCATAATGGTGGTGAAAATTATTCTTAGAACTGGGGGACTTCACCTCAATCATTTCCATAATGGTGGTGAAAATTATTCTTAGAATTAGAGGACTCCAGCCCAGTCATTTCCTCACTCTGGTAGAAAATTATTTGAAGACTAGGAGATTTCGCCTCAGTGGTTTCCTTATTCTGGCAGAAAATTATTTCAAGATTGGGGGACTTCGCCTCAATTGTTTCCTTACTCTGATGGCAAATCATTTTAAAATAGGGGAACTTTGTCCCAGTTCATAACGTAGACTTCCTTATCCTAGCATCGTAAATCATTTTTAGGACTGGGGGACTTCATCCAGATTCACAAAACTATGACTTCTTTGTTTTGATGATACAAATCATTTTTCACTATTATAGGACTTCATCCCCAAATCACAGGCTAGATGTCATTTCCTTCACAAAGGATAAACCGTTCCATAATTGAAAGAATTCACAATCAACAGTGAGTGAGAGTAAATTTCATTCGCACAAAATACAAATCATGTTAGAGCAACTACAAGTCAGGAATGACTCATCCATGAGATACAATCCCTTTCAAAGCTACGTGAGCTTCACCTTAATCAAGTCGCTTAACACGACATAGCAACATACTTAAGGGAATTCTTTATTCACGGCAAGTGAATGATCAAATTGTAGTTAAGCAACTTAACCTCTTATCTTGGCCCAATAAAACATTTCTAAACTGAAAAGTCCAACATGGACCACACATATTACCAAGCCCAAACAAATTATACTTTAACCAACTTCTTGCTAAGTTATTCAGTACCATTGCCAGTGAACAACTTGATAAGGGTCGTATAAGATATCATCTTCATCTGCTTAGTGCCACCTTTGCAATTGCGTACATTTTGCCGTATCACATAAACGGTACTTCCAAACCACAAAAAAAATTCTCGACAATCACAACAACTCAATAGTAAAAATCCCTTCAGATAATGACAATCTAAACAACTAGCAATAAGGAAAAACTAGTCCAATACCGCGATAGTCTATTTTAAAGTTGTCTTGAACTTCCTTACAAATAATCTAAAATTCCTTTCACAACCTATTTGATCTAACAATGATCGCTAACAACAAGGGAACACATGATAAGGGGTCACTGAGTCTTTAAAGATAGCTCACGATCCTAATGCTAGAATAACAAGATTGATATATACAAAAAAAAAATGTATATGTCATACAACTAAGGTCTTATGTCATTAAAATCCTATAAACTCACCTTATAGATTTTTTATACCAACATAAACGACATACCACAAGCTATCAAAAAAACTCATCATTAGTGAGTAACACATTGTGAATAAATGTCTATCATATCAGCATTAATAAAGGATCATGTGATTTACTCAACATAAGCCATGCCTAGTTCATCAACTCATAAATAAACATCTAAGACAAACAAATGTGATTATCCACATACATACCAATCACCATGGTCTGCCCTGCTGCAACCACCTCGCAACGGGTGCAATACTTATCACCATGGTCCGCCCTGGTGCAACCACCCCGCAACGGGTGCAATGCTGTTTACCATAGTCCGTCCTAGTGCAACCACCTGGAGCGAGTGCAATGCTTATCACCATGGTCCGCTCCGGTGGAACCACCTGCAACGTGTGCTATTCTCATCACCATGGTTTGTCTTGATACAATCACAATACAGGACACCATGACTCGCTTAAGTGTTATTAAGCATCATTATTCACTCAACATATATAGTGTGTAGTTTATCACGCTGAAATTACAAGTTTAAAAGATATGGTAAACGAAGACAAAACACTAAACACCCTAATCTCATTCAGCTGCGTCATATATATATGTGACTTACATCTTAAATGAATATATTAAGTTAACAGCTAGGGAACTTCTACAAGATATGCCCTGCTCGTCACAATAACTTGATTGAAATGCATCATGCCCACCACTTTATGGATATTACAAACTAAATATGTATAAAACTGATGGCTAGTTGTGATAGTCATATCCTCATATGTTTATCATATACAACTCATAACACAACACGTGCTTATGAAATTGAAGGAACAAAATGCTGCAAATACTCTGTGATTCAAAAGTCCCCAGAAGCTCGGACTCTTTTAAGACACTCTTACACCAATGAAGACTGCCCATTCGAGCAAACAAAAAGATAAAATGTTCCTTAAAAATCCCTAAAAGGCTAAATGCTCTGATGGGGCAAATAGTGTGTTAAAAACTCTGTTAAGATCCGTGGTTGGGCTAAAAGCCCAGCTAAGGCTCAAGATGGGCCCTGCACCTAGTTACGAGCCAAAACGACTTAGACATTTGGTTAGAAGCCAAAATATTGACATACAACTTACTTAGGTCTGCGCTTAGTTCCTACGCCCTATTAATGTGCATGGATAATAATTACAAACCACAGTTAAGCACTAACATGTGATCCACTCCATGGCCGAACTTGGAATGACCGAAGTTCGCCTATAGAGTGGGGGGACTATATGTTTATAATGGTACCCCAGTATTTTAAAATAACAGCTAGATATTTTAAATGTTTATAATACTAGCCTGATATTTACTCACTCAAATACCCACTGCACAAAACAAGCGCCCTAAAAGCCAAACATCTAGGCACGTATAGTTGGGAACCGAATTAGACTCCCAAAAACAAGGTGAACTGCTAATCACCTAAGGATCGGGGGACCACCAGGTCGCCCAATGTATGGGCAACCAGCGGTCGCTAGGTTGGGCAACCACTAGGTCGCCTTAGCTGTGGGCGACCACTTGGGCGGCCACCTGGTCACCTACGACCTGGGCGACCAGTAGGTCATCCTTAGTCGCCCAAGTTATGGTCAACCTATGGTTGCCACATAGTTGGTCGCCGGCAATGGGTGCCCAGATGGGCCTGCGACCCTATATAAAGAGAGGGTAGGGGCACATTCCGTCATCCCGTTCTTTCTCTGAACTCCCTCTCGCTCTCACTCTCTCTCCTACCCTCCCTATGACTCTCTCTCTCTCTTTCTCGAGCCCAGCCTCGTCTAAGGTAGGCCACTCTACGCCTCAACCTCCCGTCGTCCTTCACGTTCATCTCTCTGGAGCAATTACTACTCGACCTTCTACTCTTCTCAAGCTAAGTATTTTATATCTTTTATATCTATTTATTACTTGCTTTTAATATTATTTCTTTTAGATAAGTACTGATTTGAGCGTCGGAGGGGTCCCCCGTGGGTCCCTCTAGCCGTCTGTTTGAATCTAGCAGGGAATATCAAGCTGGGTGTGTAACTAGAGCTTGAGTTTCGCTCGTCCTTATGGACCCCATCTCTTATCGGACTCCTATTCGATGAATAACCTTGCTGACCAAATTCGTCAAAAACATAGCCCAAGCTCATTGCCAACCATGAGTTATTCAAATAACATTCCACACCATTTGTTCTAAGTCTATATATGGCTTAATTTCACTATCAACTTAGAACAAATATGTAAAAAGTAATCTGAGGACTCTGTCCATCTAATGGATAATACTTCAAAGAAAATCACATGCAATATATATGCTTGCTTACACAAATTTAATAAAGAAATGACTAAAACTTCAATTTTATTCGTTAATAAAATAATATTAATAAAATAAATCTGAATTTTAAGACACTATTCCTAACACAAGTAAGACATACTAGTATGGATCACACTACAGAAAATATAACAACTAGTCTGAAATAAAAAACTATAAAACAAGTCATATAACATGCAAGATGACTTTTCTTACTATTAGCTAACAATCAAAGTTCGGAGTTCACAATCCAACACTTATATGTATGCCATGGCAACCCAATCAAACTACCCAAAACTCCCCGTAGGCGAGGCCAAATTGTGATATCAAAAGGGTGAGAACATTTCTCAATAAATATGTTTTCTTGTAAACTCTTTAATAAACATGTTAAATACACCACTTTTCCCTCAGCGTCTAAGGGCCTACAACAAAGCTCCTTGGGGAGGCTAATGTAGACCCTAGTTAAGTGTACAACATTACTTGAACATCCATACAAGGTCTCGATATACTCCACATCGGCGTGGCCACACTCGATTGCTTGGATTTCAGTTCATCCTAACATAAGTCTAACCATGTATTCCGTAGATTAACATCCTCCTTGGGGAGTAATGCAACCCACTATACTGTTAGACCAGCAATGAAGGCCAACAGCATTCACTTATAAGCTTGTTTCCACTGGATAGTTTTGAATCTTGTGAACCTTTTAATAATTTTAGGAAACAATAAAGCATGGAATCCACCTAACCATTCTCTGTGCCTGTGCAAAGATGAGCTAACTAATCTACCTATTACTATGGGAGAGGTGGAATAACAAGTAATTAGTCAAGTGAGAACTATTCTCAAAACATGTTTCTGAACCATATTTAACTCACCGTTTTCTCCTTGGTCTCTAAGATAGTATCATAATGCTCATGATGAGACTAATATATTATCCTAGCGAAGTGCATATCTTTATATAGATATTAGTACAAGTAAACAAGATACTCCATGTCAGCATGGCCGCATCTGCTTTTCCTGCACCTCTATCTATTATAAAGTACTCTAATCCTTTATTACGCAAATAAACGCCCTCTTCGTGGGGTAGCACCCATCCACTATACTATCAAACTGGCAATGGGGACCATGAAGAATCAACTCCTGATCCTCGCTCCCACTTGAAATTTACAATGGCGGATCTTTCTTTTAAATTTGATTATCTCATAATCAATATTAAAATTATATCCTAAATTTTATTTAGCAATTAAACAAAATCCTAATCCAATTAGGTTCCTTTAGTTATCCAACCTATGTAATCTAATCTTATTAGACAAATTATGTGAATTTTCCTTTCAAATAATTCAATTATTGAATTATCTAATCATATTATATCTATTAGAAAAAATTCTCCCACCTGACGAAATTAAATATTCCAATAAGTTATATATTTACATGGCTTTCTAACTTTATTCCCATTATACATAATATTTAACTCATTAAATAATATCAAACATATGAATAAAATTCAATAAATGTCATGACATCAAACAATTTGAATAACAATACTTAAGGCCTAAAATGTTGGAACAATTAAAATTTTTCTAAAATCTTTTAAAAATGATTCTCATATAATCTTATTTATTAGATCTCTTTTAAAAATGATTCTCATACCACAGGTATGGGGCAGGTATCGATATAGAGTTATACCTACTCCACCCCGCCCCGCCTTATATCCACCAGACCCATTCTATTTTATATTTAATTAATTTTTAAATTAAAAAATATGATCTTTAATTTAATTACCTAAATTATTTATCAATGTTATAAAAAAAATATAATTGCATTTTTTAAAAATAATATTAAATAATTAATACGGATGGGTATGAGTAATTGCTTTATATCAATAATAAGGCGGGTGTGGACAATGTATACCCATAAGTAGTGGGGCAGGTTTGAGTACGGGTTTGTACCTGCCTGGGCGGACATGGGTATTCACTCCTTTTGCCAGGTATGTACCGATAAAAGTATGTGGCGGGTATTGGGTAGAGATGGCCAAGGGGTTGGCCCGGTTGGGACGCTTTTGCCGGCACATACATTTAAAAAAACAAATTTCCTCTATTCAATACTTTTCCTTCTTCTTGTTACTAGATATCTCGTTCGTACACATCTTCTCTATGTTTTCCGTGCCTCTAGTGAGTTACGTACAGCGTTCGAAAAGGTCAAATCTTTGATGGTTCTATCATACATGATTGAGTTATGAAGCTTCTGGATAGGCATCCTACATTTGAACCAAATTCTTTCTGGTTCAATAATCTCTTTCTAGTTACTGTGGAATAATTAGGAGATTCTCTAGAAGAAATACGAGGTTCTACTTCTAGCGACAACATGATATTGGGTGGCAGTCCTGCTTATGGGATCAAATCAGTACATTTGCAAATCAATCTCATCGATAGCATCGATCTCATAAGCATCATGCCAAATCCCATCAATCGAATCACTTTTTCGATAAATAGGAGACATATAATCATACAAGTCAAGAGATCAATTCATTGATTGGATTGATGATAAAATAGAATCTTGGGTCGCGAACAGTGATTCGATTGATGATGAAGAAAGAGAATTCTAGTTCAGTTCTCCACCTCAACAACGACAGAAAAAAGGTTTGATCAAATTCTTTTGAGTCTAACGCACAGTGATCATTTATCAAAGAATGACTGGTTATCAAATGATTGAACAACCGGGAGCAATTTACTTATGATACTTAGCGAACATTCATAAAAAGCATCTAATGAATTATGAGTTCAATACATCCTATTTAGTAGAAAGACGGATATTCCTTGCTCATTATCAGGCAATCATTTATTCAAAAACCTCGTGTGGGGCTAATAGTTTTCATTTTCCATCTCATGGAAAACCCTTTTCACCCCGCTTAGTGCTATTCCCCTTTAGGGGTAATTTAGTAATAGGGTCTATAGGAACTGGATGATGCTATTTGGTCAAATACCTAGTGACAAACTCCTATTTTTCTTTCATTACAGTATTTTTGAACAAGTTCCTTGATAACAAGCCTAAAGGTTTTCTTATTGATGATATTGATATTGATGCCAATGACAATATCGATCATGACCTTGATACGAAGCCGGAGTTGCTAACTATGATGAATGCACTAACTACGGATATAATGCCGAAAATAGACCAATTTTTTATCACCCTTCAATTCGAATTAGCAAAAGCAATGTCTCCTTGCATAATATGGACTCCAAGCATTTATGATCTGATGTCAATGAGTCGAATTACTTATCCCTCGGTCTATTAGTGAACTATCTCTCCAAGGATTGTGAAAGACGTTCCACTAGAAATATTCTTGTTATTGTTTTGACTCCGAAAAAGTGGATCCCACTCTAATAGCTCCAAATAAATTAAATACATGCATTAAGATATGAAGGCTTCTTATTCCACAACAATGAAAGAACTTTTTCACTCTTTCATATACCGGGGGATTTCACTTGGAAAAGAAAATATTCCGTACTAATGAATTCGGGTCCATAACCATGGGATCCAATATACGAGATCTTGTAGCAATTACCAATGAGACCCTATCGATTAGTATTACACAAAAAAATCAATTATAGACACTAATGAAATTAGATCCGCTCTTCATAGACAAACTTGGAATTTGCGATCCCAGGTAAGATCAATTCAAGATCATGGGATTCATTTCTATCAGATAGGAAGGGTCGTTGCACAAGATGTGCTTCTGAGCAATTACCCTATAGATCCCATATCTAGCTATATGAAGAAGAAATCATGTAACGAAGGGGGTTTTTATTTGTACAAATGGTAATTCGAACTTGGAATGAGCATGAAGAAATTAACGATACTTCTTTATCTTTTGAGTTGTTCTGCAGGATCGATGGCTCAAGGTCTTGGATCTCTACCCATACTCGATAAAAAAAAATTGGATCACTTCTTATGAACACGTTGAGAATGATTCTGATCTAGTTCCTGGCTTATTAGAAGTAGAAGGCACTATGGTGGGATCCTCACGGACAGAAAAAGATTGCAGTCAGTTTGATAATAATCTAGTGACATGGCATCTTCGGCCTGAATCAAGGAATCCCTTAGATATGATGCAAAATGGATTTTATTCTATCATTGATCATAGATTTCTCTATAAAAAATATGAATGGGAGTTTGAAGAAAAGGAAGGAGCCCTCGACCCTCAACAAATGGAGGAGGATTTATTTAATCACATAGTTTGGGCTCCTAGAATATGGCACCCCTGGGGCTTTCTATTTGATTGTATCAAAAGGCCTAATTCATTGGGATTTCCCTATTAGGCCAGGTCATTTCAGGGCAAGTAGATCATTTATGATGAAGAGGATGAGCTTCAAGAGAATGATTCAGAGTTCTTGCAGAGTTAAGCCATGCAGTATCAAACACGAGATAGATCTTCCAAAGAACAAGGCTTTTTTCAAATAAGCCGATTCATTTGGGACTCTATAGATCCACTCTTTTTCTTATTAAAAGACCAGACCTTTGTCTTCGTGTTTTCACATTGAGAATTTTTTACAGATGAAGAGATGTCAAAGGAGCTTCTGACTTGACAAATGGATCCTCCTACATCCATATATAAAGGCTCGTTTATCAGAATACATAAGAAAAGCACTTCAAATTGTTGATTAATCGCTAGAGATGGCATAGAACCAATATTCCATTATCTAATGGATCTTTCCATTCTAATACTCTATACGAGAGTTATCAGTATTTATCAAATCTATTCCTATCTAATAGAACGCTATTGGATCAAATGACAAAGACAATGTTGAGAAAAAGATGGCTTTTATCGGGTGAAATGAAAATTGGATTCATGTAGCAAGAGAAAGATTTCCTATTCCTTAGCCAAAAAGATATGTGGCCATGAAAGATGGATTAAGTGGAACATGATTAACTGGGTGGTAGAGTTGTGGTAACACCAGTTTTTCCATATTTCGGACCTTAGCTCCATGGAACAATATGCTACTGCAAAAATATGGAAGAATTGAAATCTTAGATCAAAACACTTTGTATGGATGGTATGAACAACCTAAACAAGAATCCTTGAACAGCTAACAACCAGAGCCTATTACACACTCCATCAAAAAATTTCAATTAATGAAAGATGGAAATCCATTTGAAAAAAAAAAAATACGCATGTCTAATGAAATGGTTGTTGCTCTCTGCTCCAATAATGAATCATTGGTTTGACTAAATAACTAAATAAAATACCCTATATCGATAAAAGACATTCCAATTGATCGAGCCTCATTCTAATTATTTTGTTTCGAAGCAAAGATATCCATGTGGCATTTTGTCCTATTCATTCAAATATTCATGACTAAGAAGTACTGGATTCTCTTTCGGATAAGCCTTGAAAGGAGAAGGAAGGCTAGAATGCCAATAGGCCATCTATTATTGAATTAACCTGACCCAATATTACCCATTTTGGGAACGTACAACGCTGAAGTCACTGAATGGGTAAGTTGCCAATCCCTAAAATGGACTATGTAATTTATCTGCTGAGTTATATTACGGGTGGACTCCCTCCTTCATTAGATAGAGAATATTACTAAGATTTCATGATCCACTATCGAACTTATTCGTATTCCATGAATATGATATCGATCTAGTGCGATGTGTGTAATATATGACAAAAAGGTGGAGTGTTGGAGTGTTTCTATTGAATAGTATCTAATTAGATACGCTCGAATGACCCTTTTTCATAACGAGAATGTATATAACCCTACTCCGGTCTGGTCCGGTATAGAATGAACTTATAATCATGGAATCGACTCGATCATCGGATTATAGATTATAAGTTTATAACCCTAGCCCATTCCCATTTTGTTTTGGGTGGAATAGATCTATTAATTCTTTGATTCCAGTTAGTAAGAGGGATCTTGAACTAAAAAATAGCCTCTAGAAGCTAAAATAGAGTATCCTGAGCAATTGTAATAATCGGGTTTATTGATATTCCTAGTATAATAGATGCTATCACACATACAATCATACTTAATTCGATGGAATTCTTTAGTATTAAAAGAGATCTTCTATAATTTCGAGGGAGAAGGGTTATTTCTTGGTTTCGTCCAATCATCAATAACTTGATCATTTTTAGATAATAGTAGATAGAAACAACGCTCATAAGGAGTCCTATTAAAACCAAGAAATATAGGCCTACCTACCATCCACACCAAAATAAATAGAGCTTTCCGGAAAACCCTGCTAGTGGGGGAAGACCTCCTAGGGATAAGAGACATAGGGCTAAAGACAGAGCCAACAGAGGATTTTTCGTGTCTAATCGTGCATAATCTTGGATGTTATCAGTTACGGTACATAGACCAAATAATACAATGCAAGCAAAAGTACCTAGATTCATGGAGATACAAAACAACGTATAAGTTATCATGCTTGCATATCCATCATTTGAGTCTCCACCAATTATTCCAATAATTACATATCCGATTTGACCTATGGACAAATATGCAAGGACACGTTTCACGCTTCTTTGACTAATAACATTGAGACTTCCCATTATCATGCTAAGAATAACTAGGATTTCCAGAAGAAGATGTCATTCAATCGATGAGAAATAAAAAGGAATATCAAAATTTCAAGTGGCTGAAGTTAAAGCAGCTACTTTCGAAGTAACAAAAAGAAAAGTAACGACTGGAGTGGGATAGTCAGAGCCA